>CM038681.1:606259133-606964442 GCA_021605205.1 Aegilops longissima
GTGGGGGTCGGTCGAAGTGCGAAGCGCTGGAAGCCGGAGATCGTCGACGAGGAAAAAAGGAGAGGCCATCGCGGTGGCGGGGCAGTCGAGGCAGGCGGGTTCGGTCGGCAGCGCCGTTCGAAACATGATGGGGAGAGGACGGGGGGTTCGATCGGGGGTTCTCATCCGATCTAGATCGAGCGAGGGAGAGGGTGGAAGGCGTGGGGGGCAAGTGTGGGCGGCTAGGGTTTGCAGCGAGGGTGGGGAGTATGTGGCCCGGGTGGGCGATGGGCGGCGTGAGAGAATGGGCCGAGGCGAGGGCAGTGGGGAGGGGGCTGGTGGGCAGGGTGTTTCTCTCCCCTCTTTTCTTGTTTTCTTTTCTTTTCTTTTTTCCTTTTACATTTTTAGTTTATTTAAAATGCGAGCATTTTACAAAAATTAGTGCACCCCACCATAATTAGGTTAACTATTTTAGACAACCCCGAACATTTTAGATTTTGTTTTGAAACTTTTTATCGTTTGTTTTAGTTTTGATTTTTGTTTTAGAGCGGGTTCGAATCAAAGAGAGGTTTGTACGATGGCAAAGGTGATTCTTGTTGCATAACCATCCGGGTGTTACAAATCTCCTCCACTACAAGAAATCTCGTCCGAGATTTAGGAGGTAGAAGGAAAGAGTGCGGGATATTCATCTCGAAGGCGATCCTCGCGTTCCCGGTGGCCGTCTTGAGTGATTGACCCTTGGACTTTGAGAAACTTGATGCCTTACGGCGTGTGCGGCGTTCAGCAGTGAGAATGCGGACGGATGCTCTTTATAGGAGAGGTCTGTTGCAATTCGAGCACTTCATGGTCCTTTGCTTTCGGATTGGGTCCTTGAAGCAGCGTCGGAGTTGGGACACGTGGAACACATCGTGAACACGAGAAAGGTTGACGGAAGCTCGATTGATATGCCACTTTTCCGCCTTTCGGAATAGTGAAAGGGCCAATATAGCGGCGCTCTTTCCCTTGATCCGAAGAGGTGAGCACCCTTCATTGGTGTAGCGAAGATAGGCCTTTTCGCGAGTTGATAGACCATGTCTTTGTGATAGCGGTCATAATTACTCTTTTAGCGTGTTGGCGATCTTGAGATTCTCGCGAATAATGCGGACTTGTTCTTGACATGTTGGATAATATCCGGACGAAGAGTGGGCGTTCCCGATTTCGACCAGTTCGGAGGGTTCGGCACTTTCGTCCATATAACACCGAAGGGGCCATCTTGAGACTAGCTTGATAGCTATTATTATAAGAGAACTCAGCATACGGGAGATTCCTCCATTTCTTGCAGAATGAGGCGACACAAGCTCGAAGCATGTCTTGAGAATTTGGTTGACACGTTCAACTTGCCCTTGATCTGCGGATGAAAGCGATCTTGAAAGATAAATGAGTACCCATAGCTTCTTGAAAACTTGCCGAATCTTGAAGTGAATAAGCTGCCACGGTCAGGCCGATAACGGTGGAATACCGTGAAGTGAAACAATTCTGGACATATAGAAGCGTTACAAGCTGGCTAGCGATGATCGTTTCTTTGACCGCCGGAAAATGTGCAACTTTAGAAAGCGGTCGATGGCGACAAGAATAGCATCATTACCTTTACTGCGATTTGGGAAATCCGATGGCGAAGTCCATTTCAACATGGTCCCATTTCCATTCGGGAATAGAGATGGGTTGCGAGTTCAGCGAGGCCTTTGATGTTACGCTTTGATTCGACGACAAGCGTCACACTCGAAACATAGCGAGCAATGTCACCTTCATATTAGACCACGAATCTCGGCGAATGTCTTGATACATCTTTGTCTGCGGGGTGGATACATAGAGCGTATCATGAGCTTCTTGCATAACCTTCGAGTCATATTCAGATTTTCCTTCTTACTTGGCACCACTAAGCGGCCTTTGAAGTACAAAGGCGCCATCATCGGCAATAGTGAAGGATGAGGATTTCCTTTCTGATGTCTTGTTTAAGCTTGTAGACCTGAGTCAAATCCTGCATTGTCTTTATGGTGCCACGAGATCGGGTTCAACAGCCCGGGTATAGAGGAACCACAGGGAACAACACGGAGATTCATCTTGCGGAACTCCGGAGGAGGGCGAAGTGCACGGAGGAACAATATGGAGGTTCACTGCTGAATTCTTCAACAAGTGAGGCTGAACTTTGTGAACTGAAGGTGGTTGCGATAAGACTTGCGGCTCAAAGCATCAGCCATTACATTAGCCTTGCTGGCGTATAGGAAATACCCAAATCAAAGTGCATGCAGGTCTCCATCCATCTCTGTGGCGGAGGTTCAGTGTCAGGCTGAGTGTGCAGATACCAGACTTTGGTGGTCGGTGTAGATCTACATAGCGATTACCGAGAAGGTAATGTCGCCCTTGCTTTAGCGCATGAATGACAGCATGACAAGTTCGAGGTCATGAGCTGGGTAGTTCTCCTCGTGAGGCATATTGTCGAGAGGCATAAGCAACCACTTTGCGCTCTTGCATTAGGACACCGCCTAAACCTTGGCGGGATGCGTCGCGATAAATCTGAAGTCCTTCTTAGTATCGGGAGGAGCTAGCTTTGGGCAGAAGTCAACTTGTCTTTGAGTGCTGGAAACTTTCGACATTTATCATCCATTGGAATTTGGCGCCCTTATACAGCGAGGTTAGTCGGAGGCTGGCAATCTTGGAGAAGTTCTCGACGAATCGGCGGCAATAGCTGGCGAGACGAGAAAACCGACTTATGCGTTCTTGGAGGAGTCAATCGAGAATAGCTGAACTCTTTCGGGGTTGGCGGCAATACCATCTTTAGAAATGACATGCCCAAGATAGGTTACTTGGGAAGCGAGAATTCACACTTGGAGAACTTGGCATAGAGTTGATGCTCTCGTAGCTTTTCGGCACAAAGGCGAAGATGTTCAGCATGTTCTTCTTCATTCTTGGAAAAGATCGGGATATCATCGGATAAACCATGACGAACTTGTCGAGGTAATCCATGAATATATAGTTCATCGAGGGAGAGAGAAGGTGGCTGGAGCATTGGTTAAGCCGAAGGACATGACGGTGTACTCGTATGAACCATAACGAGTCACAAATCACGGTCTTGGGATATCCTCCTCACGAACCGGATCTGGTGGTAACCCAACCTCAAGTCGAGTTTCGAGAACAACAGCGAACCAGCCAGTTGATCATAAAGATCATTGATCAGGAAGAGGATACTTATTACGAATGGTAGCTTGATTTATAGGGCGGTAGTCTTGGACCAATCGGTTTGTCCCATCCTTCTTCTTAACAAAGAAGGTGCTCCCCAAGGTGAGCAACTTGGGCGAATGAAACCGCTTTGAAGAGATTTGTCGATTTCCTCCTTTAGCTCAAGGAGTTCATCGGCGGCATCTTGTAGGGTAAACAGCTATAGGAGTGGTGCACGGTTTCAAGTCGATGGCAATTCGACAGCTCTAGCAGAGGAATCCACAGAAGTTCTTGGGAAAGACATCTTGGAAATGCATAAGCAGCGAGAATGTTTTCAATTCCCTCGAGGGTGCGGCGTTCAATGCATTCAATGCATAGAGCCTTGCCTCGGCATCTTGAACGAACGAGCATTGTAGCTACGATTTCATCGGAAGGTGCAGCGAGATGGGCGGTCTTAGTGGCATAAGCGATTGGCCGTGTATCTTTCAACCAATCCATCCCCAAAATGAGGTCGATGTTAGGCGTCTTGAGGATAATGGGGAGGCATAAATTCAACCCTTGATTTCCACAGGGGCGTCGGCGCCAACCATGGAGGTTTGACATTGTCCCAATGGGGTTTTACCACTACTAGAAGAGTTCATCTCTTCACTTAACGTCGTGCTTGTATGCAAAGTCTTGAGACATGAATGAATGTGATGCTCTGAATCGAATAAAGCAGTCAGGTCTTGAATCTCGAGTGTACCCATCACGATGGCAGGCTGGTCTTGAGCTTCGTTCGAGATCAACGTGGTTGGCTGAGCTTGCCCATAAGACTTGCCGGTGTTATTCTTGATTACAGGTGTTTCCGGCCATTCTTTGGAAGGGCGATTGATTACAGTTACGGTTGCATTCTCTAACCGGTGCCTGGTTGTCACTTTGAAGCATAAGCCATTATTGGGAGTGGGAGCAGGGAGCTTGGGGTGGTGGGCTGGAAGCTTGGCTGCTTAGTTGTAGGCGGAGCGAGGTGTAGCATAGTTACGCTTTGGAGCAGGTGCATTGGTGGTACATGCTGTTGGGAATCCATATCTTGCGCTTGCGAGGCGGGCCGAAGATGAGCCGTGTCGCAGTTGCGCTGTTAGAGCTCTGGTATTCCTGCGGACCAGTTTGACATTGATAACTTTGTTCACCAAGGTGGCGGAATCAGCAAAATCGTGCACTAGAAGTGCGAGCTTGATGTCGACTTGAAGGCAATCACGGAACTTCTCTTGTCTGCGTGCATCGGTTGCAATATCCTCTTGACATAGCGAGACAAGTCCAGAACTCTCGTGATAAGCTAACAGTCTTGTTGCCTTGGGTGAGGTTGCGGAACTCACGCTTCTTCGGTCCATGACCCCTTGAGGATGAAGCGGGCTCGGAAGGCAACTGGAAGTCGGCGGTGATGAGTGTTCCAAGCTGGCGAAATCTGCGGTGGCTGTCCCACCATTGAGCTGCGGGTCCCTTGGGAAGAAGGAAGCAAAAGTGACATAGTGGCGAGGGCTACATGGCGAGACTCCATCTCATAGGTGATGTCACGGGCGATCCTCGACATCCGATGGCTGAGTTGAGCTGCGGTACAGCTTTGGGGTTGGCGTATGAAATCCTGCGAGTTGTCCCGTTTGGGTCTTTGGTGCATATTGAGGCGAGGCTGAGCCATCATATTCTCCATGGTGGCGATTCATCTCGAGCTGTTGGATCATACCAGCCATGTACTCGGCGGTGGTGGGAAGTTGGCCCCACGACCACGACCTGCTGGCCTAACCATCCTGCTATTATATAACGAGGGTAGTTCACATTTGAGAAATTAAGCAAGAGGCAGGAATCATTCATGATGAAACATGCATAATGAAAGCGACATGATGGGAACTACATAGTAGTTGGCATATCTTACAAAAGGAATCATGCATAGAGTTCGATACATAGAGTCGATGCATAGACTACTACATCATAGGCGGCACACAGGCTCATGGCGAATACATCAAATGCTAACAAGCAAGTCTACATCGGTCCACAGCGATGCTGCGGAGGTGTTGCTTGCTGAAAGCTGATAGTGCGGCGGTGGATAGTCCTCCACGTCGGTGACACAGGGGCAGCGGATACTGGTGCTGAATCCGGCGTCGAGTGGCGAGAAAAGGGCCAAGTCTTGGAGAGTAGCCTCCCGTCGTAGCAAACACCACAGGGCATCACGGTCTGGCTGGGTAGATCGCGAGCAGCGGCAGCTCTCGGATTGGACAAAGGGGTGCATCGGCGTCGGAGCACAGTAGAAGTCTTGACGGGTGATGTACAACTCGTGGCGAAAGAGCTCGGTTAGCTCGATCCAGCCCATCGACATGCGAGAACAAAGTTACGATGGTGGAAGGAGCTCTCTGGTAACGATGGTGTAGGCAGCGGTGTAGTAACCCTCCTCACCAACATCGGGCCGCGATAGCAATGTGCACGAAGGGAGGTGTCCAACTCTCGATACTCTGCGAAGGCGTGTCGAGCAGCATAAGCGCAGAATCGTGGACTGCCATATCGATGGTCACTCCAACACCATGTGCGGTGTGCGGACGATGGTGGACTCATACTCCGAGAGTAGAGGTGGGCGATGGCGGCGGTACTGCTCCTGGTTGTAGTCTGGTACTCCTCATAGGCGGTGTACTCGGTGCGGCGATAACCGAGATAGGTCATCATCTCGGCTAGCACCGCGAGTGATCCGAGCACCAATGGCCGTCGTGTGGCGCACGACCTGCCTCGTGGGTTCCATCTGAAAACAAAGGCGTTTCAAAGGAGTCAAATGACGGGGTGGAAATTGTTCAAATACAATTCCAAAAACAACTAAGGCTATATCCATCTTGGGGTGAATGCGGTCACGGGATCCTAGTGATAGTTAGTAAAATCGTTTAACCCGAGTAGAAGAGAGTCGAGTCCCGAGTAAAGGTCGAGGTAAAAGATCCTAATACCACCCGATGGCGGCGTGGGCCCGTAAGGCACACCGCCAAGTTAGTAAAAGTTTTGCAATGTCTAGACTCGACTTGCCAAGGAGTGTGGAAGGGGATTCCTACGAGCGATCGGCTCGATACCAACTTGTGGCGCCCTCGATTCAATCGTACACTAATCATGCGCAAATGTATGCGATCAAGATCAGAGACTCACGGGAAGATATCACAACACAACTCTACAAATAAAATAAGTCATACAAGCATCATAATACAAGCCGAGGGGCCTCGAGGGCTCGAATACAAGTGCTCGATCATAGGCAGTCGTGGAAGCAACAATATCTGAGTCTGAGACATAAGTTAAACAAGGTGCCATAAGATGGCTAGCACAAAGCTGGGATCTGAGATCGAAGAGGAGCGGGCCTCTGCACAGGATCCTCCTAGGTCACTCTGAGTCGTCGTCGGTGGGCTGCTGCGTAGTAGTAAGGCGCCTCCGGAGTAGTAGTCGTCATAGGCGGCGTGCAGCTCTGGGCTCCATCGTCGATTGCGACAATCGAGTAAAGGTAGGGGAAAAGGGGAACAAGGCAGCAGTGAGTACTCATCCAAAGTACTGTAAACAAGGAGCTACACTACATATGCATGGATATATGTGTAAAGGCCATATCGGTGGGTGAGCTGCAGAATGCGAGAATAAGAGGGGATAGCTAGTCTTAGCGAAGACTAACCACGGACACTGCCCTAGCAGGTAGGAGGGACAAGCTGAAGTCCTCAAGTAACAACATATAGCAATAATCCTACCCGGCAATCCCTGCTCATAACCACAGCGAGAAGCGACCACGGTTATGTCGGCACTTGGAAGGTGTGTTTTATCAAGTATCCGGTTCTAGTTGTCATAAGCTCAAGGTACAACTCAAGTAAATCACATTACGAAGATCACGGCTATCCGAATAGATTAACTTCCCTGCGGTGCACCATCTTACCTGCCGCTTGATCCCATTTGGCGGACACACTTTCGGGGTCATGCCGGCAGCGTAAGATCAACACGTCGCAGCCCACCTAAACTGTGAGAGGCCAACACGCGGTCTAAACCTAAGCAGCGAGTGCAGGCCCATCGCCTGAGCACACACTGCATGTTGCGGCGGCGAAGCAGACCTAGCCTAACAGCGTTCAGTCCAATCCGGCGCCGCTCTCGGCGTGACGTCTGAAGTGCTTGGTGATACCACGGCGCGGGATACCCATAACTACTCCAGCGTAGATGGTTAGTGCGTATAAGCTCGTAGCCAACCCGGATCAAATACCAAGACCTCGTTAAGCGTGTTAAGTAACCACGAGCGCCCGAGAGGCGAGCCACCTCTCTCCTAGGCGGTCTCAACCTGCCTGTCGCTCGCCTCAATGATCCACTCGCGGGTGCTCCATCGGCCGACCGACTTTAGTCTCACATGTATCATGTATAAGTAATAATATATACCGTGATCAACTCCCGGTGATCACGGCCCGATAATATAACGGCGGACGGACAAGAAAGTAGGGCCACGGATGAAAGTACTAGCATCCTATACTAAGCATATAGGATTGCGGTAAAGTAACAATGAAGTTACAAGGGCGAGGCTATGCAGCGGTATAGGAGTATCAAAAGCGATAACATGCTATACTACTCTAATGCAAGCGGTATATAGAAGAGTAAGCGATATCGGTGATCAAGGGGGCTTGCTGGTTGCTCTGGCAAGAGAGAAGTCGTCGACACCGTAGTCGGCCTTGACTCTGACGTCGGTCGTAGTCTCTAGGAGAAGAGGGAAGAAACAATGAATACCAAGTAAGCAGATGCATAGCGATGCATGACATGTCAAGAAGCGATGCTAAGGCGTGCCCTAACGTGGTATGAGAGTCTTGGTTAAGGGGAAACATCAGGAAAGTATTCCGGGGTTTACGTCATTTTGAGCGAGAGGGCGGAGGAAAGTTGCAGGTTCGATAGGTTAGGGGTGTGTGGCGGACGAGCGGACTGCGTGTCGGATTAATCTCGTCGTTACGAGCAACTTTCATGTTGAAAATATTTTAATCCGGATTACGGATTAAAGATATGATTTTAAAAGATTTTCTTAATTTACGGAATTTTATTAATTATTTAATTAATTTGAAAATGCATTTATGACATCGGCATGATGTCATCTTGGCGATCATCGATCAACGGGGTTGGTGAGTCAACCTGACAGTGGGTCCGCATGTCATTCTCTATTAACAATTAGCCTAATCAAAGTTAATTAACCTTAGTTAATTAGGTTAATTAGTGATTAGGGTTAATTAAGCGAAATTAATTAGATTAATTAATTACTTAATTAATTAATTAATTAATTAATTAATTAATTAGTTAATTAGTTTTAATTCATTATCACTTTATTTTAATCTGTTTAATAAAAAGCGTTCTTTTGAGGTGGGGCCCATGTCATTGCCGAGGGCCATTGAACATCTTGAGCATGCGAAGCGATGCCGTGCCGTTCGAGGCGCGATCGAGGCTAGCGGCGTTGGCGCCGCCCGAGGCAAGCCGAAATTCGTGTGGCCGAAACCTGACAGTGGCCGGAGCCGCCTGCAGCTGTGAGGGGAGGCAGGCGGCAAGCGGCCGTGGCGTTCGAGCAGGCAGGGCAGCGATGGCGGCGCAGAAGGTGGCCGGCGCCGTGAGAAGTCGGTCGAAGTGCGAGGCGCCGAAAGTGCCGGAGATCTGCGTCGGCAGAGAGGGAGAAGGCCATCGGTGGCGGGGCGATCAGGCGCAGGCAGATTCGGTCGTGGCGCCCGTTCGAGAACATGATGGGGAGAGGACCAGGGGTTGATCGAGGTGGGGTTCTCGCCCGATCCAGATCGAGGCGAGGAGAGGGTGAGGCGTGCGTGGGGGCAAGTGTGGGCGGCTAGGGTTTGCAGCGGGGTGGGGAGTATGTGGCGGCGGTGGGCGATGGGCGGCCGAGAGAATGGGCGAGGCGAGGGGCAGTGGGGAGGGGCTGGCTGGGCGGTGTTTTCTCTCCCTCTTTTCTTGTTTTCTTTTCTTTTCTTTTCCTTTTCATTTTTAGTTTATTTAAAATGCGAGCATTTTACAAAATTAGTGCACCCACCATAATTAGGTTAACTATTTTAGACAACCCCGAACATTTTAGATTTTGTTTTGAAACTTTTTATCGTTTGTTTTAGTTTTGATTTTTGTTTTAGAAGCAGGTTCGAATCAAAGAGAGGTTTAGCACGATGATAAGAGGTGATCTTTGTTGCATAACCATCCGGGTGTTACAAAAGGACAAAGGACATGTTTTCGTTTATGGAGTTGACGAAGAGCTCGTCGTAAAGGAGTTCGTCGGCGCTAGCTTCGACAGAATCTGGATGACTCTAAGTCACAAACCGGATCGTGTATATGTTGAATGGTGGAAGCGATGGCTGGTGCGGTTTGCAAGCGAGCGTCGTGGCGGGATCTACATGTGAAGCGGAGTACATGGCAGCCTCGGAGGCAGCGCATGAAGCAATATGGGTGAAGGAGTTCATCACCGACCTAGGAGTCATACCCAATGCGTCGGGGCCGATCAAACTCTTCGTGACAACCTTTGGAGCTATTGCACTTGCCAAGGGCCCAGGTTTCACAAGAAGACCGAGGCACATCAAGCGTCGCTTCAACTCCATCCGTGAAAATGTTCAAGATGGAGATATAGAAATTTGCAAAGTGCATACGGATCTGAATGTCGCGAGATCCGTTGACTCGCTTTTCTCTTCCATGGGCAAAACATGTCAACACGAGAACTCTATGGGTGTTAGATTCATCACAATGTAACTAGATTATTGACTCTAGTGCAAGTGGGAGACTGTTGGAAATATGCCCTAGAGGCAATAATAAAAGCATTATTATTATATTTCCTTGTTCATGATAATTGTCTTTTATTCATGCTATAAGCGTATCATCAGGAAATCGTGATACGTGTGAATACATAGACCTGTCGTCCCTAGTGAGCCTCTAGTTGACTAGCTCGTTGGTGAAAGATAGTCATGGTTTCGACTATGGACATCGGATGTCATTGACAGCGGGATCACGTCATTAGGAGAATGGCGTGATGGACAAGACCCAATCCTAAGCATAGCACAAGATCGTGTAGTTCGTTTTGCTAGAGCTTTTCAATGTCAAGTATCTCTACCTTAGACCATGAGATCGTGTAACTCCCGGATACCGTAGGAGTGCTTTGGGTGTACCAAAGCGTCTGGCGTGGCGGGTGACTATAAAGGTGCATTATAGGTATCTCCGAAAGTGTCATTGGGTTGACACGGATCGAGGCGGGATTTGTCACTCCGTTATGGCGAAGAGGTATCACTTTGGGCCCACTCGGTAGTGCATCATCATAATGAGCTCAAAGTGATCAAGTGTGCAGTCACGGGATCATGCATTACTGTCTGAGTAAAGTGACTTGCGTGCTTGAGACTGAGCGAGGTATTGGGATCTTGACGATCGAGTCTCGGGCAAGTAACATACCGTCGACAAAGGGAATAGTATCTGGGGTTGCTTGAATCCTCGACAGCGTGGTTCATCGATGACATCATCGAGGAGCATGTAGGAGCCAACATGGGTATCAGATCCGTTGTTGGTTATTGACACGAGCGTCTCGGTCATATGCATGTCTCCCGAACCGTAGGGTCTACACATAAGGTTGATGCGCTAGGGTTATTAGGAGGACTTGTATGTGATTATCGAATGTTGTTTGGAGTCCGGATGAGATCCGGACATCACGAGGAGTTCGGAATGGTCGGAGGTAAAGATTTATATATGGCAAGTTGTCAAGCGGACACGGAAAAGTTTGGTCATATCGGTATTGTCTGGGGCCACGGGAAGGTTAGGAGGACCACGGAGAGGCCACCTCCGGGGGCCACTGGGCTGCGTGGGAGGCAGCCAGCCTGATGGGCTGGGCGCACCCCCCTTGGGCCCATGCGCCTAGGGGTTGAGGGAACCTAAGGGGCGCCCTTGCTTGGGGCAAGCCCCCCTCCCCTTAACCGCCGCCCCCCTCTAGATGCATCTAGGGGACCACCCCTCCTCCCTTCCCTATAAATAGAGGGGTGAGGGAGGGCTGCATACAACAACAGGCGCAGCCCTCCCTCCCAACACCTCTCCTCCTCGCGCGCTTGGCGAAAGCCTGCTTGGAGAAGCATCACTCCATCATCATCACGCCGTCGTGCTGCTGTTGGAGCCATCTTCCTCAACCTCTCCTTCCTCCTTGCTGGATCAAGGCGGAGAGGCGTTTCCCGTGTCGTCTCGTGTGTTGAGCAGCGGAGGTGCTGTCCGTTCAGCACTTGGTCATCGGTGGTCGAGTCGACTCCATCATCACCATCCTTGAAAGCTTACGCACGCGATCTACAAGTGGTATGTAGATGCAAACTCACTCCCTTGACTCGTTGCTTAGATGAACTCATAGATGGATCTTGGTGAAACCGTAGGAAAAATTTTAATTTTCTGCAACGTTCCCCAACAGTCGATTGGTCTTGTCATTCTTCTTCTTGTTCTTGGACTTGGGTGCGAACCCAATCCCCTCCTTGGCCACAACTTCCTTTTGATTACTCAAAAGGTCGTTGAGGTTCTTCTCACCTTGTATGCATGTGACAAGGCCTTTCTCAAGTTGCTCCTTCAACTTAGCATTCTCCTCGACAAGATGCACATGCTCACAACAAGGGTTTGTAGCATTTGCATTATCAATCAATACCATATGAGGAAAGGTGGATTTCTCCTTGGTTAGCTTCACTTGGAGTTGATCATGAGACTCTTTGAGGCTAGCATGAACACCCTTCAAGACTTTGTGAGCCTTGTCGAGAATGTCAAACTCCTCATTGAGTCTAGCAAGATCAACTCCAAGCTTTTCCTTCTCAGAGCTTAGCACACGAGACACAACAAGAGCATGATCAAGATCTTTCTTTAATTTAGCATGATCATCGTTGTATGACTCCTCAAGAGCCAAACGAAGACCACGCTCTTCCTCAAGAGCATTGGAAAGCTCCGAAATCTCATCGGCATAGTCACGACTATGGCCCTCCATCTTAGAGATGGTTTCTTCGTGAGCCTCGATCATGTCATTGGCTTCACCAAGTTGTTCCAAGAGAGCAACGAAGTGCTTCTTGGATTTGCCCTTGAGTTTACCCATAAAGGTCTCAAACTCATTCTCCTCCACATTAGTTCCCTCATGTTCATCAATGCAATCCGTCAAAGAAGAATGATTGATGATGGTAGTTTTGATGTTGGGGTTTACGTTGTTGGTGGCTTTAGCCATGAGGCACTTGGCGGTGATGCTTTCATTGGGTGAGTCAAAGAGAGACACCCGAGGAGTCGTCGCAATGGCAACGGAGGCCATGGCAACCGACTCACCATCTTCTTCATCATCATCATCATCATCATCATTGTACTCTTCTTGTACCACCAAAGCTTTGTGAGGAGCCTTCTTGGTGAAGTTGCTCTTGTTGGGGAAGGACTTGGCCTTGTCCTTACGGATGAGCTTGCCACCATTGTCTTCCCTCTTCTCATATGGGCACTCCGCAACAAAATGACTCACATTGCCACAATTGAAGCAAGTCCTCACTCGTTGCTTGCCCTTTGTGCCACTTGAGTTGCTCTTGTTGAAGTTGGGCCTTGAGTTCTTCTTGCTCCAAAATTGCCTTGAAGCAAGGGCCATGTGTTCATGATAGGCATACTTCGTATCTTCGAGGTTGCTCTCTTCTTCTTCTTCCTCTTCTTCTTCTTCCTCTTCTTCTTCTTCGACACAAACCTTGGCCTTCAATGCAAGGTTGGGCTTCTTTGCTCTTTGGGGGGCGAAGCACCGCGTGTCGGCGGTCTTGTCCAATATGCTCCATAGCCACAAACTCATCCAACACATCACTCGAGGACAAGGTGTGAAAGTCCGGCCTTTGAGGATGACGGAGGACATGGCTTTGTGGTAGGGCATCATTGCCTTGAGAAATTTGCGCTTGATCCAATTGTCATCCGTGTCCTTACTTCCATGATCCCGGAGAGAGATCGCGAGCTTGGTAACTCTCCGATAGAGCTCACGAGGTTCTTCGTCTTCTTTCATTGCAAACTCATCGGCTTCATCTTGTACCACTTCATAATTGGAGCGTTGAATGCTTGCACTTCCCCGATAGAGAGAAATCACTTTGCGCCAAGCATCTTTGGCCAACAAAGAAGACCGAAGATGCGGGAGGTATTCGGGAAGGATTGCTTCTTGGATGATGAAGAGAGCATTTTCATTGAACTGATCATCCACGGCTTCTCTAGGAGTGAACTTTCTCCGGTCATGCGGATGAAAAACTTCTTCAATGATTCTCCAAAGGTTAGTGTTCACATGATTTAAATGACATTTAAAACGATAGACCCAATAATCAAAATCCTCCTTTTTATCAATCTTGGGGGGAGGACCGGCATGATTCAAATGAGTAGAAGGGATCGATCCACCATAAACGGGTGGAGGTTGCACATGGGCAAAGATGCCGGTGCTATTTTTACCACTAGACATAGGAGCTTTCTCACAAGTAGCTTCCCCCTTATCGGGGTTAGCATCCGTCTCCGTGTTGGCGGGATCACCCACTTTCACGGGCGCGGTGGAAAGTTTAAGCCCTTCTAAGAAATCCTTAAACATGTCCTTGACCTCGATGCGTCATGGAGGTTTTCAATGTGTCCAGCATACATTGAATTCCTCACGAGATCGAGTTACCCCATCTCCGTAGATGATATCGGATTCGCACGGAGTGCTCTCCCACATCATCTCGGCGTCAACCATACTCTTGAGACGGTGTTGGGGATATAACTATTTGTGTAAGCCGCCCGGGAGGGGCGGGTTATGTAAATAGTTACAGAATGAAGCCCAAGTCCAAGCATGAAGATGGCGACTCAACAAGGGCCTAAGGCCCTATGCGACTTAAGGCCCGTTCTAGTAAACGCCATAATGGCATGACTTGTATCATAAGGTAGACTTGACTAGTCAACGAGCGGACCTTTGTTTATGAGCCGACCGGGACTCTGTAAGCCTTGAGGCGTCAATCCGTGTATATAAGGGGACGACCAGCCGTGACTTAGGGCAGAAACAACACTTGAGAACCGGGCATGGCGTATCTCGCTCCACGGTCATCGAAACCTCAAGCAATACCAACCCAACTAGACATCGACACCTTCACCGTAAGGGCGAACTAGTATAAACCCTCTCGTGTCCTCTGTCGATTAACCCTTTAAGCTTCCTAGTTGCGATGGCTCCACGATTAAGTCCTTGCAAGAGGACATCTGTGTGACAATTCCACGATAGTTGGCGCCCACCATGGGGCCAGTATGCAGTGGTTGAGTTCTTGAAGGGCAGCTTGAAGGGCTCAAAGGGATCTGTGATGGGCGGATGACCAAGAGTCGTCGCGGCAAGATCTACATCGACAACGAAGGCTGGGGCCCGACGCCGACTCAATTGAGTACAGTGCGGGTCCCCTTTGGCGGAATTCACGTCTTCATCGGCGGATTGGTGAGCTGGGCCCAGAGCGGACAGCTGTACCGACCTCATCGAGACGGCTCGGCATGCGAGACCCTTCAGATTCAACCTGTGGTGAAGCGTGCCTTTGTGGGCTGTGTTCATGGAGGGCACTTTCGGAAGGATCTAAAGATGGCGAAGAGGCGGCCGTCCCATCAGATGATGATTAGTCCTCGGCTCAACAGATTCTCATGTCGAGGTCCAAGAAGGCATGCTAGGGGGCTGTTCTGACGACTCTAGCGTTCCAGATTACTATGAACCGCCAAGCTGGGCAGGAGTCTTCATGGTTGGTACCCAACCCGGCCAAAACTCGACGGCTGCGGCAGCAATAACGACCGGGTTAGGAGCAGCCGGGGCAGGAGGCCCCGAGCGCCCGCCGGCTTAGGTGCTGATAGATCTTATGGACAAGTTAGCGGCCTTGTTAACCTCCACGGTTATTCCTGCAAATCCGGATGAGCATAACGCGGAGGTGGCAAAGGTGCGTGAGGAGATAGCCGGGCCAAGGAGGTCTTGGCGGTGAGGACACCGGCTAGCTGCAGAGCGGGCGGCTTTGGATGCACAGGCATGGCGACTTGATCGGAGGCTTTCCGACAACATGAATCTGAATGCATCCAATGAGGTGATGAGAAGGAGGCATCGGAAAACCCAGTCCCATCTGCCTCCGACACAATCCTCGGAATCTTTCCACGACACGGAGCTGGTCCTAGCAACCGCTGAAGCTAATCAATTTATGACACCGGAATCGGTTCAACCTCGAGGCAGCACCTCTTCACGGGAGCATGGCTCCGCCCCGATACATACCAACCCCTCCGGGCCACTTTTCTAACCCGATGGAGAACTTGATAGCAGCATCGGCGCGTCTGGCGGCTCTCCCATTGGAGGGTGACGACCCGAAGGCGGTGGAAACCCGGAGGTATTTCCACCAGTTCCATCAGTTCATGGGCCGAGTTAAAGGCCCGGTTTATCCAGAACTTTAAAGATACTTGCAAGCAATCTATGTCCATTGTGGACTTGACCAATTATAGCAGGAGGAGGTGAGTCCACCACTCATTGGGTCCATGGGTCAAAGAAATAATACATTCATCGATAAGATGGATGCCGTCTCTCTGTACTTATGCTCCATCGAATTGTCGTTTTGTGCATTTGAAGCGGTAGGCGCCTTAAGCGTGATTGCAATGACATGGAGTACGCTGATGGCGGCTTTGGTTAAGTATGCTGATTACGGTACTCTTGAAGATCCCGTGTCCGAGGAGGAAAAAGCGAGGAAGGAAAGAAGAACGGCAACGGAAAGGGTCGTGAACAATACCGGCAAATCAAGGTGGTAACAAGCGTAAGCGGACGGTAACCGGCGTTTGTGGCCAATGCTAATGCTCAAGGTAATAACAAGAAGCGTAAGGGAGAGGACCTCCCGATCTGGTGGCTCAGGTCCATCTCTTGAGCAGCTTCTGAATGTGCCTTGTCCAAGACACGGTACTCGAGAAAATCCTGCCACCCACTTATGGAAAGACTGCGCGATCATGAAGGCGTTCAGAATTCAAACATGTTTGATGGCAATCATGGGTCGAGCGGCGGTTCAGAGCAGTGGTTTCCATGGCCCGGTGGCGGCTCAAGTTCGACTTTCAAGGTGGTCAAGGTGGCTATAATCAGCAGCAAGATCCGGTCAAGGAGGACAGCAGAAGAAAGCGATCGAGTTATCGAGCCATCCAAAACAGTTAAAGCGGTGGGCAATACCATGTGTTTACCACTAACTTATGTAAACGTGACGAAGGTTCATAAAGGGCTGTGAATTCGGTTGAACGGCGGTTCCCGTTATTTGAGGTGGTCGAACAGCCTATCATTTGGAGTAGAAGATCACCCCGGGTTGATAACCCGGTCGATTAACTTGGTGGTAGCCCCTCGAGGTTGGTGGATATAAATTCACTAAGGTGTTGATGGACGACGAGCGACATCAATATTCTCTATTATGAGACCTTTCGCCGTATGGGTCTGACTGATAAGGACTTGAGGCCGTCCAACACTGTTTTCCATGGGGTGGTACCTGGTAAGTCGGCGTATCATGTTGGAAAGATCGAGCTGGAAGTGTCTTTTGGAGACGAATACGATTCCAGGGCTGAGAAGCTGACGTTTGAGGTAGTCAAAATCAGAAGCCCGTATCATGCTCTGTTTGGACGGCCGGCTTATACCAAGTTTATGGCACGGCCATGTTATGTTTATCTGCAGCTCAAGATGCCGGGTTACAAGGGCACCATCACTGTGCATGGGAGTCGAAAGGTGGCCTTGGAGTGTGAGGAAGGAGAAGCGGCTTATGCTGAATCCGTTTGTGCTGAAGATGAGCTGAAGTTTTATCAAACTAATGTTGACCCGGCAGATATGACCTCTTTGAAGAAGCCAACCACAGAGCAAGACTCGGCTTTGAAATTTAAGTCGGCCGCCGAGACAAAACTGGTTGACTTCACTCCAGGTGACTCTTCTAAGCAATTCAGCATCAGTACCAATTTGGATCCCAAATAGGAAAGCACGCTCATCGAGTTCATCCGTGAGAACCGGTACATCTTTGCATGGAAACCTTCGACATGCGGGTGTCCCGAGAGAACTCGCTGAGCACACTCTTCATATTGATCCAAAGTATAAGCCGGTCGAGCAGTTTCTCCGGCGATTCAATGAGGAAAGGCGAAGGCTATAGGGGAAGAGGTCGCTCGGCTCTTAGCGGCAGGTTCATCGTGGAAGTTTTCACCGGAGTGGTTGGCTAACCGGTGCTTGTGCTCAAGAAAAAGCGGCACTTGGCGGATGTGTGTCGATTACATGGACCTAAATAAGGCTTGTCCGGCTGATCCTTTGCTTTGCCCGCATTGATCAAATCATCGATGCCGCTGCGGGTTGCGGCGGTTGAGCTTTTGGATGCTTACTCTGGTTATCATCAGATCAAGATGGCAGTTAAGGACCAGGAGAAAACGGCTTTCATTACTCCATTTGGAGCCGTCTACTATGTGTCTATGCTGTTTGGGCTTAAGAGTGCCCAGGCGACTTATCAGCGGTGTGTGTAGAATTGTCTCCACAATCAGATTGGGCACAATGTTCATGCCTATGTGGATGACATTGTGGTGAAGTCCAGAGAGAAGGAAACCTTGATCTCGATTTAAAGAAACCTTTGATAATCTCCGGGTTTACAAGATGATGCTTAACCGGATAAGTGCGTGTTGGTGTACGCAAGCAAACTTTTGGGATTCTGGTCTCAAGCAGGGCACCTGAAGCTAACCGGAGAAGATCAAAGCGATTACCTCTCGGCTAAGCCTGCGTGCATCAATGATGTTCAGCGATGGCGGTCGCGTTGCTGCTAAGCCGATTCATAAGCCGGCTAGGGAGAAGGCTTTACCGTTGTATCGATGATGAAGAAAGCAGACACCTTTATGCGGGTGAGGCTCTTGATGCCGCTTTGAGGATTTAAAGAGACAATTGGCTGAGCCGCGGTTCTCGCAGCTCCGATTGATAAAGAGCCATTGCTATTGTATGTTGCTGCTAATTCACGTGTTGTTAGTGTGGCTATTGTGGTGGAGCGTAAGGAGACTGGCAAGGAGCATCCGGTTCAATGGACGGTTTATTACATCAGTGAGGTGCTCATAGAGTCCAAGCAAAGGTATCCGCATTGGCAGAAACTGGTTTATGGGGTGTTCATGGCGAGCCGGAAGCTAAAACAGTACTTCCTGGGTCATCCTATAACTGTGGTAAGTTCAGCCCCCTTGGGAGACATCATCCAGAATAGGGAGGCCACATGACGAGTTGCCAAGTGGTCCATCGAGCTTGGGCCTCACGGTTTGAAGTATATGCCGCGCACAGCTATCAAGTCTCAAGACCTAGTGGACTTTATTAATGATTGGACGGAGTTGCAGGCACCGGAGGAGAAGCCGGATAACACGTATTGGACTATTCACTTTGATGGGTCCAGACAGTTGGAGGGCTCGGGGGCTGGAGTTGTTTTGACTTCCCCTCGAGGTGAAAAATTTTGCTATGTGCTCCGGCTTATGTTTCCCTATACTAACAATGCAGCTGAATATGAGGCCTTACTCCATGGCCTTCGGATGGCCAAGGAGATGAATTTAAGCCGGGTGAGATGCTTGGGCGATTCAGACCTCGTCGCCCAATAGGTGTCAGGCACATGGGATTCTAAGGATCCCCTCATGGCGGCTTATCGTCGTGAGGTTGATGCGGTGGCTGGGCACTTCAAAGGTTATCAAGTAGAGCACATTGATCGAAGGAAGAATGAGGCGGCTGATGCTTTAAGCCGGCTCGGGTCTCAGCGTAAGCCGTTGCCGCCTAATACCTTTCTTGACGTTTGCATAATCATACGCCGAGTGCCTACAGAGGAAGAGCTTGCGATGCAGACCGGAGGCACACAGGTGGCGGCTCTCCATGCCACCCCTGGGGACGGTCCCATACTTAGCCTATATGACCGGGAGAATTGCTCAAGGCGAGACCTTGGCAAGACAAATCGTCAGCGGTCCAAATCCATGACAATTGTTCATGGTGAGTTGCATCACCGCTTGGCGTCATTGGGGCGTTTCAATGTTGTGTGTCACCACGGAGGGTCGGGAGATACCGTGAGATTCATGAAGGTGATTGTGGTCATCATGCGGTTCAAAGTCTCTGGTGGCCAAGGCTTTTAAATCACGGTTTTTATTGGTGACGGCTCATCATGTCGATGCGGAAGATCTGGTCGACAAATGTGACGGATGTCAAAAATTCTCAAGACGAGCTCATGTGCGGCTCAAGAATTGAGGATGATTCAATTACTTGGCCGTTTGCGATGCTGGGGCTCGATATGGTTGGACCTTTCAAAAGGTCTAAAGATAAGAAGACACACCTGTTGGTGGCAGTGGATAAATTCACCAAGTGGGTTGAGGCAGAGCCGGTCAATAAGTGTGATGCAGCCACGGCGGTTCAGTTCATCAAAAAGGCGATCTTTCATTTTGGTTTTCCGCACAGTACTATAACTGATAATGGCACTAATCTCTCCAAGGGTTCCATGGAAGAGTTCTGTCAACAAGAGCACATCCGGCTTGATGTTTCGGTTGTCGCTCACCCCGATCTAATGGTCGGCAGAAAAGAGCTAATCAAGAGATCTTGAAAGGTATCAAACCCGACTCTTAGTTCCTTTACAGCGAACTCTGGGTTGTTGGGTGGAGGAATTACCTTCTGTGCTAGGAGCATCAACACAACGCCCAACAGGTCTACTGGTTATACACCTTTCTTCATGGTGTACGGAGTAGAGGCGGTTCTACCAAGTGACATCCGGCATGATTCACCCCGGGTGGCGGCTTATGTTGAGGCTGATAACGAAAAAACTCTACATGATGCACTTGACTTGTTGGATGAAGAGCGAGACTTGGCCATAGCCCGCTCGGCGATTTACCAGCAAGACCTGCGTCGTTATCACAGCCGCCGGGTTAAAAGCAGAACTTTCCAAGAGGGTGATTTGGTGCTCCGGCTCATCCAGGATCAAACTGATATGCACAAGTTGTCCCCTCCTTGGGAAGGACCTTTTGTGGTCAGCAAGAATCTCAACAACGGGTCATATTACCTCATCGATGTTCGAGAGCACAAAGACTCACGTAAGTCGGAGGAGGAGACCCGCCGGCCGTGGAACATAGCACATCTTCGGCCCTACTATACTTAAGCCGCTGGCTTTCGGAGTATATTTATCTTTTCCTTTTAAGCAATGTATATATTATATAAAGCAATAAAGCAGGACCTCTTTCTTTTCCATCCTGCAAGGTTTATGTGTCTTCTTGACCAGGTGGTGGAAACGACTAACACGGAGCGGATCATATCTGAATCCGGCTTTCCCTTTGGTCCGGCGTATGATCATATCTGAATCAAACCATGGTCATTTGGGGGCTTCCTGTTCAAACATAGGTCGTATTCGAACCAAAGAGAACATAGCTGTCGATACCCAATTGATTGGCACACTGCCAAACCCACTTGGGGGCTTCTTGATCATATTTGAATCATAACTTAACCTCTTTGGGCCTGACGTGGATCGTATTCGAATCAGCGTCATTAAACAACTCTCATGGTCACTTGGGGGCTTCCTGTTCAAACATAGGTCGTATTCGAACCAGAGAGAACATAGCTGTCGATACCCATTTGATCGGCGTCGCCAAAGCCATTAGGGGGCTATATGATCGTATCCGAATCTTAGCCTAACCCCTCTGGAACGGTTCTACTGATCGTATTCGAATCAGAGGCCTTTGAAAATCAGGTTTACTTTATTCTATAAGAGTAAATAATACTAAGGGCAAGGTAAACATTATATGTGCTAATTTTCAGAAGTTAAGGATAACTGTCTGCTTTTTTGGGATCAAGTAAGCCGGAAAGGTACGCCTTAAACCGGCCGACACTTATGATGTTTTGGTTCCTACCCCAGGTTAACATTATCTTACATGACCCCGGATGTGGTGAGATGCCAAAGGGAGTTTTTGTTTTATACACAGAGTAAAGCAGAAAGCCTTTGGATGGTTCAAGCAAGCCGGCAGTGCATATTGCTGGCGGCTTAAGACATTGTTAAGCACCACAAAACATGCGCGAAGAGTTAAGGAGTTTTTCTCTATCCTATTACAAGACTCCCCGAGTCTAAAGTAAGTGAAGCATTGTTTTGCAAAAATTATAACACATCTGGCGGCTCACTCCTCCGGCTGGCTTGATGACTCCGGGTTGTCCTTCTCCGCCTCTCCTTCGATTGTTTTGTTTTGGAAGGTTGACGAGGTCCAGTCAATGCCGCTTAAGGCTTCAAATTCAGCTTCATCATCTATTAAACTGGCCGGGTCAACTTCAGAAGCAAAGGTATGCTTACGAGTTGGAGGGATCAGGCTGACATCATCATAATGCGGAGTTGGAATCCCCCGGTTCTCGTTATCATAACCTGGCTGGTATTTTGTAAGATCAATATCATTGCCGATGATGGTGGCCACAGGATGTACGACTCTCACACAGGTGGTGAAGTCTGATTGACTGAATGCAGAGCCGTCCTCCTTTAAGCTGGGGTATCCAAGAGCAACGTCGCTTAAGTCTAGCTCCAGAGCCAATGCTTTGGCCCGGCTTAAGGCGGCTATGGCTCCGGCTCTACCAGATGCTCGCCTTAACTCCTGTATCCGTTGAGGTAACACGGCAAGTTGCTTGAGTACATCTTGCAGGAGATAAGGAGCATCATTTGATAAAGCCACAATGGCTAAAGCACATTGTGACCCGGTGTATAGTTGTTCCACCAGAGTGTACACCGCCTTAAGCTTGACCAGCATATTCTACTTAAGGTTCGTGCTCCTGGGGCCTGCGTTTATACATATAAGGTGAGCCGGAGTTAACAACTAAAATAAGCATCAAAGGAATCATTGTGATATTGAGTTATACATAGTAACTCACGAAGATTCTTTGAGACCATTTGCGATATCTGGCGTTTTAAGCGGACAGCTCGTGGTTGCCTCGGCAAGAGATGCCTCTACTGTTTCAGCTCGAGTCACCAGTGAAGCCCTCCCTTCAACCCAAGTTTTCTTCTCCGATGCAAATTTTTTGTTCAGTTTCTCTTGTTCAGAGACACTGAATTCAAACTTGAGTTGGCTTTACGAGCTTCAAGCTCCCGGGTTTTCAAGCGACTCTTGAGATCAGCAATCTCGACTCAAATTGACTTATGGTGGCTGCGCATCGACATCCGGTTATGGTAAGAATCACGGTAAGATTACATTTAAGTCCCAAACACTTTACAAGTAAAGATACTTGGCACTTGGGGGCTAATGTATGCTTAGAATTTCTTAACCTATTTTACCGGGTCATGTATATTAAGTCTCAAGCACTTTACAAGTAAAGGCACTTGACACTTGGGGGCTAATGTGTAAACCCAAAATTCAAAGTTTCATGCTATTACTGGGTTAAATATATTCACATTAAGCCGGACAAAGCTAACAGTAAAGTAGATTTCTAAGTATACAACATATTCATTCATAAGCAATAGACTTGGGGGCTGATACAGTAAGTAAGGTTCAGGAAAAAGTTAAAGTTATACCTCAGATTTATGTTGTATTTGCTTCACCATATCAATTTCAGTCACGGCTATTGTACACTTGATGCAGATAACTTGAGACTATATCACCAATGCTTAGGTGAGTATAATCGGTGATGTCTGTTTGTTTTTCGATGTTGGGCAAACTCCTCCTGGCGATTGCATCAAGCAAGGACGATAGGCGGCCCGGTCAGCGTATTGGCTCTTGAGAAATTCAACTTCGGTCGGTCGTCTTGGCCGGGCTAGAGTCTCCGCTTATCGAGAATCGTGGACAACGTCTTCTGCAGGCCGGTCAGAGGTTGACACCGGAATATCAACGGCCGGTTCAAGCAGTGGTTGATGAATGGAGCTCTCAAGAACGGATGAGTCAATTGCTGGTTCGGTGACCACGGGTCTTGGGACAAGTTATTCTTCGGCCCTCTTGCTGAGGCTTCTTGCAGGTGTCGATCAAAGTGGAAGGATGAGTACCAGTGAATAAGTATGGAAAAAACTTAAAGTAAGAAAGGTGGCATTACCCGGGAGCTGTTTTAAAAGCTGGCATGTTTGATTGCATCGACTCGCCGGAAGACGGAGAAGTATCCTGATAATTGGAGTCAGATGAATTGAGAGGCCGATGAATTAAACCAGCCAAAGGAAAACAGAACGCAAAGCGGAGATGACCTCAGTTCGACGTTTCCTGCTTACGTCAGGTAAGCCGGAAGAAAGCTCTACATCGTTGCTTGTCCGGGTTTGCCTCCGGTTCTCAAGCTGTTGTTGCTTCAAAAGAAATTGAGGATCTTGATAAGCTAAGGGATGTGAAAATCTTACTTTCTGGGTCACCCGCCGGGTTTTGTGCTTTGGCAAAGGCTCCGAGTCAGAGGAAATTATAGTTACCTCTTCGTCATGAGCTTGACTGTTTCCAATGTCTTCCTGAAAGGAGGAAATATCAATAAAATAGTAACAAAGGAGTTAAGGAAAATAAGGAATTACCTCTTCCTCATCTGAATCAGAGTCATCCAATTTGAACAGTTCAGAGGTGCTGGCTTTCTTCTTTTTTGAAGTCCCCGTCTTGGTGCTTTTCCTTTCCTTTTTCTTGGCGGCTCTGGCTTGTTGGGCAGCCTCATGGTCATATTTGACTTTCTAGAAGTCATCACTGCCCTGTGGGAAAGATAAGGAATTATAAGTACAAGGAGGTACAATATATTAAAAAGTACTTAGGATTGGTAACTTACTGCAGGAGCCGGGTTATTCTTACAGAAGGGAAGTAAGCCGAAGGCATTACTGGTTACAGTGCCTTCTTTCAACAGAGATTAGACTGTCGCATCTACCGCATCGTCTGATAAATCATCAGAGCTATGACGCATCGAGTCATCCTTTTCGCCTGTATAAGTACACATTAAGCGGAGCGGCGGCTTAATGGTAATATCCGCCAGTGATCCGACTCGAACGGATCGATGCCATTTAAACCGTTCCTAGAAGAGCTTTGATCTTCTTGATGGTGGGGTTGAGAGGCAAGCGTTCAACACCGGATAACTTATCCGCCGGTGGATGATTGGATTCGAGACGCAGGCGTAAAGCCGGCGAGGCGGCTCATCACCGGGAAGTATCGACAATAGAACCATGATGGTTCCAATATTTGGGGTGACTTCGGTCAAAGCATAAGGAAATGTATCTCTCCGTCCTTTGGATTGAGATACCGCCAAGTTCAAGACTCGGCCCGTTGGCGCATCATTCTGCCGGTTCAAATAGAACAGTTCTCTGAATAAAAGCAGGCTTGGTTCCTCTCCGGTACACTTCACGTAAAACTTGAAAATTGCAGAGGTTTGACACGGAATTGGGCCCGATGTCTTGAGGTCTAAGGTCAAAGAAATTCAGAACTTCTCTAAAGAACTTTGAGCCGGGAGGGGTAAATCCCCGGTTCATGTGATCCGTGAAAACTATCACTTCCCCGTCTTTCGGTTGAGGTTTTTCTTCGGATGGGTCAGGAACACGATAAGACATGACCTCCTTCTTTGACAAATGACCAGATTTCACAAACTCAGCGAGTTTGCTTTTGGTGACCATGGATGGGACCCAGTTGCAGGTTACAGGAGCTTTGGTCGACTTAGGCGCCATGTC
This sequence comes from Aegilops longissima, assembly GCA_021605205.1. NCBI lineage: Eukaryota > Viridiplantae > Streptophyta > Magnoliopsida > Poales > Poaceae > Aegilops > Aegilops longissima. The sequence goes on from CM038681.1 coordinate 606,283,883, forward strand.
AACAGATTGGCCTATTGCAAAATAAGAAGTTCCGGCTTAAATTTGACCCGGAAGAAAAATATTCAAATTACTGAAAGGTAGCGGTTTAAAGGGGCCTAATGACATAAGGGTGATTGTGCAACAATTTTTAAACCGCTACAAACGTCAAGAATGATTCAAAAAAATTAAGACGACAGGGATTACAAGCTCAGTGTCACTTATTTAAACCGGACGCCTGGACAGTTGTGTTCCGGGTGATAGAAAAAAGTTTCACAGATGACAGCTATTATTTTGGATCAAATGGTTGTTCAGAAAAGAAAAATTTCTAGACCTAAGACATGATACAGAGGAGTTCATGTATCCTAATGAGGATTCTTTGCAAGAAAAGAAGATCTGCTAGTGTATAAAATGGATGCGGAATAGGGACCGCACGAGATTTATGCTACGGTGGGATCAAAAGAAGCCCCGGTGGAGGAAATACAAAGAACAGGGGATGAACTACGAACTGTACAGAAGAACTATCAACCCTAGCATAGATTCAAGATGCAGAAAAGGGAAACTTCTGATCTTGGATGCATTGCGGGCGCTACCATTCTCTGGTCGGATTCAAGTTGATGCAGCGGCCAAGGTCGATGAAGACGAGGGGTTCGACGGCGACGGCGGCGGAGCTTGAGTGACAGAGAAGAGAGGAAGAAGACGACTGGAAGGATAAGAATGAAAGACCTAAAGTTGCGCCTATTTATACGGAGAGGGTAACCGAGACGGCGCGGGAAACAAGGAGATAAGGATCACTATCCAGCGGCCCCGACGCCTCGGTTCTCGGGCAGGCAATAAAGACAAAGATCCGTTGGGCGATTCGGCGAGAATAAAAGGAAAGATAGCGTCATGGCGGGTTAACACGGATCCAAAGAGTGGCGTCACGCCGGGTTAAAGAAAGTCTTTTTGCGCAGATCCGAAGGCGAAGATTTATGTTTTAAGTTATTTTAAGATTGACATGAACAGGTTCAAGTCAACTGGGCCTAATATTGGGGATATAACTATTTGTGTAAGCCGCCCGGAGGGGCAGGTTACGTAAATAGTTACGAACAAGCCCAAGTCTAAGCATGAAGATGGCGACTCAACAAGGAGCCTAAGGCCCTGACGACTTAATGCCCGTTGTAGTTAACCGCCATAATGGCATGACTTGTATCATAAGGTAGACTTGACTAGTCACCGAGCCAGACACTGTTTATGAGCCGGCCGGGACTCTGTAAGCCGCAGGGCGTCAACCCATGTATATAAGGGGACGACCCGCCGGCGGCTTAGGGCAAGAAACAACACTTCGAGAACCGGGCATAGCATATCTCGCTCCCTGGTCATCGAAACCTCAAGCAATACCAACCCAACTAGACGTAGGCTTACCTTCACCATAAGGAGCCGAACTAGTATAAACCCTCTCGTGTCCTCTGTCCCGATTAACCCCTTTAAGCTTCCTAGTTGCGATGGCTCCACGATTAAGTCCTTGCAAGAGGACATCTGCCGTGACAATTCCACGACAGACGGTAATGTCCTTAAAAAGAGACGAGGCTCTGATACCAATTGAAAGAATCGATATAGTTGACTAGAGGGGGGTGAATAGGCAACTAACAATTTTTAGCTTTTCTTTACCAAATTAAACTTTGCATCAAAGTAAGTTGTCTAGATATGCAACTAAGTGGACAACCTATATGATGCAACAAACAAAAACACACAAGCAAGCAATGAATAAAACACAAGTAAGCTTGCACAAGTAAAGGGATGAGATAACCAAGAGTGGAGCGGTGGAGACGAGGATGTGTTACAAGTTCCTTCCTTTTGAGGGAATACGTCTCGTTAGAGCTGTGGAGGCACAATGCTCCCCAAGAAGCCACTAGGGCCACCGTATTCTCCTCACGCCCTCACACAATGCGAGATGCCGTGATTCCACTATTGGTGCCCTTGAAGGCGGCAATCAACCTTACAAACAAGGTTGGGGCAATCTCCACAACTTAATTGGAGGCTCCCAACACCACCATGAAGCTTCACCACAATGGACTATGGCTTCACGGTGACCTCAACCGTCTAGGGTGCTCGCATATTCATAGGGCAAGGACTTAACAGATCCTACCTTGGAAGTACATATGCAACTTTTGATTACTGTCATGCAGAAACATGGTCACTGGAAATGGTGAAGTACTGTCTGGACAAGTTGGATTACTCACATGGTTTCCCAGATCTGCAAGTCTATTGGTTCTTACCAGGCAAAGACATTGTGGATGGTCTTGTTTGTGTGGATACTGAAGAGGTGATGGCTGCTATGGTCAATGCAAGCAAAGAAGTAAAGACTTTGCTATTGATAGTGGATGAAGATAATAAGATCAGAACATTATACGATGATGTGCTCATTGATGGCCCCCCTCTGCCAAGGGTAATTACTCCCAGGAAACAGCCAGGGTCTGCTGAAGGAATAGGGGAAGAAGCTAATGGAGAGGCAGGAGAGGAAGAAGCTAATGGAGAGGCAGGAGAGGAAGAAGATAATGGAGAGGCAGGAGAAGAAGAAGATAATGGAGAGGCAGGAGAAGAAGAAGATAATGGAGAGGCAGGAGATGGCACGGCAAGAACAGAGCAAGGAGAGGAAACTGATTCAGATTTTGATGAGAGTGATTATGATGTGGAAGATATGGATGATGATCTATTCCTTGAGAATGTAGATGCAGAAGTTGGTGACTACAATGAGTAGGAAGGATATGTACCAGAGGATGATCCTTTAGATGATGATGATCTAAACCTGTCCAAAGCAGAACTTGAGAAACTGCAGTACACATTTAGGGCTTACAATCCAGAAGTTGACATGAACAATCTAGTGTTCAGAGTAGGGCTTGTGTTTGGTGACATGAAAGAGTTGAGGATGGCATTGGATGCATACACTGTGAGGAACAGAGTCAAAATTTTCAAACCAAGAAATGAGAGTGAGAGGCTTAATGTAGTGTGTTCTCAGGGATGCCCTTGGCTGCTTAAAGCTTCAAAGGACAATAGGACTGGAAGCATTGTGATAAAGCAGTACAATGACAATCACACATGCAGAAACACTTTAATTCCAAGTGTCATTGTTAAGATTCTCGACACGAAATTCATTGATGAGTTTAGAGACAACCAGAAAATGGACCTCACAACATTTGGGACCAAAGTGCGAGAGAGAGTTTAAGTTGATGCCCAATAAAATGAAACCGGGAAGAGCTAGAAAGGCAGCACTTGCTATCATCCATGGAGATGAAGCGAGAACAATACCAACAGCTATGGGATTATGGTCAAGAACTAAGAAGGTGCAATCACAGGAGCAAATTTATTGTCGGAACAACCAAGGTGAAGGGAAAGATGATGCACTCCCAAAGGACCGTTTGTCATCACCAGTATTGGTCCTATGATGCTTGCAAGAGAGGGTTTCTAAAGGGATGTAGGCCTATAATATTTCGGATGGCTGCCACTTGAAGAGCGGTACAAAGGCCAGCCTCTTGACAATGAGTGGGCATAGACCCAAATGACTGCATATTTCCTATTGCTATGGGTTTGGTGGAAGTGGAGTCTACTTATACATGGGAATGGTTCTTGACAACACTTAAGAATGATCTCAACATTGTGAACACATGCCCATATACTATCATGAGTGACAAGCAAAAGGTAATGCAAATGTGTGCTTATTCATGTGTACATGTGCTCTGTAGAACTGTGCTTCTTCATGTGTGCTTATGTGTGACTTTGTTTAAATTTTCAGGGTATAATAAATGCAGTTGGGAAAGTTTTTCCAGATGCTGAGCATAGATTTTGTGTTAGGCACTTATACCAGAACTTTCAGAAGAAGTTCAAAGGGGAGACACTGAAAAACCTTTTGTGGGCCATGGCAAGATAATTTTTTTTGCCAAAGTGGACACAAAACAGGGAGAAAATGAAAGAGGTCAGCATTGAAGCTTACAACTGCCTTGAGGACAAAGCACCTAACCAATGGGTTAAGAACTTCTTTAGTCACTTCCCCAAGTGTGATATCCTCTTGAACAACATGTCTGAGGTCTTCAATAGGTACATTCTCAGTTCTTCTTTAGTTTCCCTTGATGCTTTCATTGATGAGTGAATTGCTCATTTAAATACTTTACAACTACATACATATGATTTACTTATACACCTGTTTTAAATACATTGCAGCTACATACTAGATGCCAGGGGTATGTGCATTATATCCATGTTAGAGTGTATCTTGGGAAAACTTTCATTAAGACTTGCTAGCAAGCATAGGGAGGCAGTGGAAAAGTGGACTGGAAGAATCTATCCAAAGATTAGAAAGAAGTTAGAAAAGAATGCAGAGTTGAGTGGTAACTGTTTTCCAAGAGATGCTGGCAATGGCATTTACCATGTGCAATCTGGACCCAACTCATATATAGTTGATATCATTGGTAGAACTTGTGATTGCAAGAGCTGGGGGTTGAGTGGCATCCTTTGTCCACATGCTATAGCTGTTTGTAGGGCTGAGAGGATAGACCCTGAGGAGCTGGTGCACAAATGTTACACCATAGAAACTTATCTGAAAGCCTATGGTCACAATATCATGCCTCTCAGAGACAGGACCCACTGGGAGAAGCTAAATGGAATGTACATCCATCCTCCTTTGTTTACTAAGGCCATGGGAAGGCCAGCCACAAAGAGGAGGAAAACTCCAGAAGAGAAGAAGAAGAAGAAGGATGGCACAGTTTATCTCAATAAGAAGGGTGTGGCAATGCACTGTTCAGTTTGTGGAAAAGATGATCACAACAAAAGGGGTCATGGAAAATACATGGAAAGGCAAATGCAGGAGCCACAAGTTGAAGAGGAAGAGGAAGATGAGTTTGCATGCCCTGAAATTATCCAGGTTAGTGCATATTATTTTACCAGCATTTCATTGCACTTTACTTCATTGTATGACTTAATTGTCATGTGTATGATATACTGCCTCACCACATCAATCATAGGCTGGATCCAATCAATGATAGGAGCAGCATGGTGTACACAATGGGACAAGAGGTACTAATTTGCATTTCACTGTATGTCAATGATACTAGATGCCAGGGGTATATGCATGTTTCACTTACTGTTACACTTTATGTTGCAGGAGAGGGCTCATCTTACAAGGGTGGTGCCACCTGGACCTCTCCCAGAGGAATCCAATTTTGTAGCTGATGCCAGAGATTTGATTCCACAGAGAAGAACAAATACTACTGCAACTGTTAGAGGAAGAACAACTATGGCAAGCAGAGGCAAGAGAAGGGCAACAACACAAGTGTTACCAAATACTGACTGTTTAACTGAAATCACAAGTGTTGGTCCTGACTATTTGCATGTACTTAAGTTACTATACTTTTCAAATGCAGATGAGCCTGGAACAAGTGCCAATGCAGGCAGAGCAGTGAAGAAATCAAGAGGTGGTGGAATAAGTAGTGGAAGGACTGGTGGAAGAGCTGCTGGAAGAGCTGGTGCAAGAGGAGGTAGAGCTGCAAGAGGAGGTAGAGCTGGAAGAGGCCCAAAAGCAGCAGGGGGAGGAGCTGGTGCAGAAGCAGCAGGGGGAGAAGCTGGTGCAGAAGGGAGAAGATCTGAAGATTATGCTATGTGGCAGTTGATGTTTGGACAAGATGGAGCAAGGAATGCCATACCAGACTTGAATGAGGAGATTCCAGTGACACAGAATGCCCCTAGGACTCCAGAAAATTAGTTTAGTTGCTCTTTTAGTTCATAGCTGAACTACAAAAATTGTCCCAGTTCATGTATGAACTGCAACCTTGCAACAAAACATGTTTTGTAATGCACTGGTAGTCAGTTAGGTCATGGTGGACCTTCATTTTGCCTGTCATATATCTATCATGCAAACATCAACTTAAAAATGTTCATGCTATATGAGGCTGAAAATTGTTCATGCTATATGAGGCTGAAATTGTTCATGCTATATGAGGCTGAAAATGTTGTTGATCTTCATATCTGTCATGCTATATGGATCCAAGTTGTTCATCTGGAAAAAAAATGTTCATGCTATATGAGGCTGAAAATGTTGTTGATCTTCAAATCTGTTCATGCATATGAGGTAGAAGCAGCAGGGGGAGAAGCTGGTGCGGAAGGGGGAAGAGCTGAAGATCATGCTATATGAGGCTGCAAATTATGTATCTGCAAGTTTGCATTTGCATTTGCAGTACTAAATTTGCATTTGCATTTGCAGTACTAAATTTGCAGTACTAAATATCTACTTGCATTTGCATTTGCAGTACTAATTATGCAGAAAAATTATTCAAAAAAATTTTGGGTGATACTTGGACTCGAACCCAGTATCTGGTGCTTGTGACAGTGGGGATCGTACCAGTAGGCTATGAGAGGATATCGAGCATATGCTGCCAACCTTACAATTTGTATATATAGCTAAACCTTACTAGTCGTCCGATCAGAAATCAATGGACGCTGCATCGTCTGCCACCTCCGGCCAAACAGAACGGCGCACGACACCGCCCGTACGCCGGTTGGCCATCGCCGCTTCCCGCCTTCGCCTCTTCCCGCCAACACCGCTTCCCGCCAACGCCTCTTCCCGCCTTCGCCTCTTCCTGCCATCGCCGCTCGGCCTCTACAAAAGCCATGGTCACCATGGCCAAACTCGAGCCACCGTTTCCCTGCGCAAGCTCATCATCACCTGACACAAATGGTGCGCAAGCTCATCACCACCTGGGCAACAATCACCGGGACATGGGATCACGTCACACGTCCCCGTTCCTCTTCCACCCCTACTCCGCCGCCCAATCCCTCTCCTACCACGCCCGAGCCTGAGCCATGTGAGCACTCTACCCTCCAGCCCGAGCCATGGGAGCCATGGGAGCACGCTCCCCTCCAGCCCGAGCCATGGGAGCCATGGGAGCACGCTCCCCTCCAGCCCGAGCAGCAGCCGCTCCCAGACGTGGTGCCCACCGTTGATCGCCAGATCGCCCTCATGAATTAAATGCAGCACGATCCGCAGGAACACGCATTTGTGACCTCAAGCGACCATCGATGCACGTGTCGTTGCCATTGTTGGAAATATGCCCTAGAGGCAATAATATGACCACAATATGGTTTCCTGACTATGGACATTGGATGTCGCTGATAACGGGATCACATCATTAGGAGAATGATGTGATGGACAAGACCCAATCCTAAGCATAGCACAAGATCGTGTAGTTTGTTTTGCTAGAGCTTTTCCAATGTCAAGTATCTTTTCCTTAGACCATGAGATCGTAACTCCGGATACCGTAGGAGTGCTTTGGGTGTACCAAACGCCACAACGTAATCGGGTGACTATAAAGGTACACTACGGTATCTCCGAAAGTGTCATTGGGTTGACACGGATCGAGGATCGGATTTGTCACTCCGTGTTACGGAGAGGTATCGCTGGGCCCACTCGATAGTGCATCATCATAATGAGCTCAAAGTGACCAAGTGTCCGGTCACGGATCATGCATTACTGATGCGAGTAAAGTGACTTGCGGTAACGAGATTGAACGAGGTATTGGGATACCGACGATCGAATATCGGGCAAGTAACATACCGATTGACAAAGGGAATTGTATACGGGGTTGTTTGAATCCTCGACATCGTGGTTCATCCGATGAGATCATCGAGGAGCATGTGGGAGCCAACATGGGTATCCAGATCCCGCTGTTGGTTATTGCCCGAGAGCCGTCTCGGTCATGTCTACGTGTCTCTCGAACCCGTAGGGTCTACACACTTAAGGTTCGGTGACGCTAGGGTTGTATGAATATGATTATGCAGTAAACCGAATGTTGTTCGGAGTCCCAGATGAGATCCCGGACGTCACGAGGAGTTCGGGAATGGTCCGGAGGTAAATAATTATATATAGGAAGTGTTGTTTCGACCATCGGGAAAGTTTCGGGGTCACCCGGTATTGTACCGGGACCACCGGAAGGGTCCCGGGGGTCCACCGGGTGGGGCCACCCATCCCGGAGGGCCCCATGGGCTGAAGTGGGGAGGGGAACCAGCCCATAGTGGGCTGGTGCGCCCCCCTTGGCCCACCCCCTGCGCCTAGGGTTGAAACCCTAGGGTGGGGCGCCCACTGCCTTGGGGCACTCCACCCCGGCCGCCGCCCCGGGAGATCAGATCTCAGGGGCGGGCCCCAGGGGCCTATATAAAGGGAGGGTGGAGGGGCAGCCGCACCCAAGTTCAGGCGCCTCCTCCTGCTACACCTCTTCCTCCTCCGTCACGAGCTTGGCGAAGCCTCGCCGAGATTGCTGCTCCACCACCACCACGCCGTCGTCTGCTGCTTGGAGCCATCTTCTTCAACCTCTCCTTCCCCTTGCTGGATCAAGAAGGAGGAGACGTCGTCCGCTCCGTACGTGTGTTGAACGCGGAGGTGCCGTCCGTTCGACACTCGGTCATCGGAGATTTGGATCACGGCGAGTACGACTCCATCATCCACATTCTAGTGAACGCTTCCGCACGCGATCTACAAGTGGTATGTAGATGCAATCTCTCTCCCATGAGTCGTTGCTTAGATGAACTCATAGATGGATCTTGGTGAAACCGTAGGAAAAATTTTAATTTTCTGCAACGTTCCCCAACAGTGGCATCATGAGCTAGGTCTATGCGTAGTTCTCTATTGCACGAGTAGAACACAATTTTGTTGTGGGCGTAGATCTTGTCAACTTGCTTGCCGCTACTAGTCTTATCTTGCTTCAGCGGTATTGTGGGATGAAGCGGCCCGGACCAACCTTACGTGACGCTTACGTGAGACCGGTTCCACCGATCGACATGCACTAGTTGCATAAGGTGGCTGGCGGGTGTCTGCTCTCCCACTTTAGTTGGAGCGGATTCGATGAAAAGGGTCCTTATGAAGGGTAAATAGAAGTTGACAAAATCACGTTGTGGTTATTCGTAGGTAAGAAAACGTTCTTGCTAGAACCCAATTGCAGCCACGTAAAAGATGCAACAACAATTAGAGGACGCCTAACTTGTTTTTGCAGCAATTGTCATGTGATGTGATATGGCCGAAGTTGTGATGAATGATGAATGATATATTGTGATGTATGAGATCATGTTCTTGTAATAGGAATCACGACTTGCATGTCGATGAGTATGACAACGGCAGGAGCCATAGGAGTTGTCTTTATTTTTTATGACCTGCGTGTCATTGAGGAACGCCATGTAAATTACTTTACTTTATTGCTAAACGCGTTAGCCATAGTAGTAGAAGTAATAGTTGGCGAGCAACTTCATGGAGACACGATGATGGAGATCATGATGATGGAGATCATGGCGTCATGCGGTGACAAGATGATCATGGAGCCCCAAGATGAAGATCAAAGGAGCTATATGATATTGGCCATATCATGTCACTACTTTATATAATTGCATGTGATGTTTATTATGTTTTATGCATCTTGTTTACTTAGAACGACGGTAGTAAATAAGATGATCCCTTATAATAATTTCAAGAAAGTGTTCCCTAAGCGTGCATCGTTGCTAAAGTTCGTGCTTCAAGCACCACGTGATGATCGGGTGTGATAGATCCTTACGCTCACATACAACGGTGTAAGACAGTTTTACACATGCATAAACACTTAGGATTAACTTGACGAGCCTAGCATGTACAGACATGGCCTCGGAACACAAGAGACCGAAAGGTCGAACATGAGTCGTATGGAAGATACGATCAACATGGAGATGTTCACCGACGATGACTAGTCCGTCTCACGTGATGATCGGACACGGCCTAGTCGACTCGGATCATGTAACACTTAGATGACTAGAGGGATGTCAAATCTGAGTGGGAGTTCATTAAATAATTTGATTAGATGAACTTAATTATCATGAACATTAGTCTAAAATCTTTGCAAAATGTCTTGTAGATCAAATGGCCAACGCTCATGTCACCATGAACTTCAACGCGTTCCTAGAGAAAACCAAGCTGAAAGACGATGGCAGCAACTATTCAGACTGGGTCTGGAACTTGAGGATCATCCTCATAGCAGCCAAGAAACAATATGTCCTAGAAGCACCGCTAGGTGATGCACCCATCCCAGAGAACCAAGACATTATGAATGCTTGGCAGTCTCGTGCTAATGATTACTCCCTCGTTCAGTGCGGCATGCTTTACAGCCTAGAACCGGGGCTCCAAAAGCGTTTTGAGAAACACAGAGCATATGAGATGTTCGAGGAGCTGAAAATGGTTTTCCAAGCTCATGCCCGGGTCGAGAGATATGAAGTCTCCGACAAGTTCTATCGTTGTAAGATGGAGGAAAACAGTTATGTCAGTGAGCACATACTCAAAATGTCAGGTTGCACAACCGCCGTCCAGCTAGACATTAACCTCCTGGACGAGGCGGTCATTGACAGAATCCTTGATCGCTCCCACCAAGCTACAAGAGCTTTGTGATGAACTACAATATGCGGGGATGGTGAAGACCATTCCGAAGTATTCTCAATGCTGAAGTCAGCAGAGGTTGAAATCAAGAAAGAACATCAAGTGTTGATGGTCAATAAAACCACTAAGTTCAAAAGGGCAAGGGTAAGAATAACTTCAAGAAGGACGGCAAGGATGTTTGCGCCCGCAAGCAAGTTGCCGGAAGAAGTCAAAGAATGGACCCAAACCTGAGACAGAGTGCTTTTATTGCAAAGGAAGGGCCACCGAAGCGGAACTGCCCCAAATACTTAGCGGACAAGAAGGCCGCAACACTAAAGGTATATTTGATATACATGTAATTGATGTGTACCTTACCAAGACTCGTAGTAACTCCCGGTATTTGATACGGTGCCGTTGCTCATATTTGTAACTCACAAAGCAGAGCTGCGGAATAAACGGAGGCTGGCGAAGGACGAGGTGACGGCGCGCGTCGGGAATGGTTCCAAGGTCGATGTGATCGCCGTCGACACGCTACCTCTACATTTACCTACGGATTAGTTTTAAACCTCAATAATTGTTATTTAGTGCCAAGTTTGAGCATGAACATTGTATCGGGATCTCGTTTAATGCTAGATGGCTACTCATTTAAACCGAGAATAATGGTTGTTCTATTTATATGAGAGATATGTTTTATGGTCATGCTCCGATGGTCAATGGTTTATTCTTAATGAATCTCGAGCGTAATGTTACACATATTCATAGTGTGAATACCAAAAGATGTAAAGTTGATAACGATAGTCCCACATACTTGTGGTACTCGCCGCCTTGGTCACATTGGTGTCAAGCGCATGAAGAAGCTCCATTCGATGGACTTTAGAGTCTCTCGATTATGAATCATTTGACACATGCGAACCATGCCTCATGGGCAAAATGACCAAGACTCCGTTCTCCAGAACAATGGAGCGAGCAACCAACTTATTGGAAATCATACATACCGATGTGTGCGGTCCAATGAGCGTTGAGGCTCGCGGAGGATATTGTTATGTTCTCACTCTCACTGATGACTTGAGTAGATATGGGTATGTCTAATTGATGAAACACAAGTCTGAGACCTTTGAAAGTTCAAGGAATTTCAGAATGAGGTAGAGAATCAACGTGACCGAAAGATAAAATTCTTACGATCGGATCGTGGAGGAGAATATTTAAGTCATGAATTTGGTACACACTTAAGAAAATGTGGAACCGTTTCACAACTCAAGCCGCCTGGAACACCTCAGCGAAACGGTGTGTCCGAACGTCGTAATCGCACTCTATTGGACATGGTGCGATCTATGATGTCTCTTACCGATTTACCGCTATAATTTTGGGGATACGCTCTAGAGACAGCTACATTCAATTTAAATAGGGCTCCGTCTAAATCCGTTGAGACGACACCGTATGAATTATGGTTTGGGAAGAAACCTAAGCTGTCGTTTCTAAAAGTTTGGGGATGCGATGCTTATGTCAAGAAACTTCAACCTGAAAAGCTCGAACCCAAGTCGGAAAAATGCGTCTTCATAGGATACCCTAAGGAAACCATTGGGTATACCTTCTACCTTAGATCCGAAGGCAAGATCTTTGTTGCCAAGAATGGATCCTTTCCGGAAAAAGAGTTTCTCTCGAAAGGAGTGAGTGGGAGGAAAGTAGAACTCGATGAAGTACTACCTCTTGAACCGGAAAGTAGTGCAGCTCAGGAAAATGTTCCTGTGGTGCCTACACCTACTGGAGAGGAAATTAATGATGATGATCAAGGTACTTGGATCAAGTTGCTCTTGAACTCAGAGGTCCACAAGGACACGCTCCACACCAGTGGTATGGCAACCCTGTCCCGGAAATCATGTTGTTAGACAACGGTGAACCTTGAACTATGAAGAAGTGATGGCGGGCCCGATTCCAACAAATGGCTTGAAGCCATGCAATCCGAGATAGGATCCATGTATGAAAACAAAGTATGGACTTTGACAGACTTGCCCGATGATCGGCGAGCGATAGAAAACAAATGGATCTTTAAGAAGAAGACGGACGCGGATGGAAATGTCACCATCTATAAAGCTCGACTTGTCGCTAAGGGTTATCGGCAAGTTCAAGGGATTGACTACGATGAGACTTTCTCTCCCGTAGCGAAGCTTAAGTCCGTCCGAATCATGTTAGCAATTGCCGCATACTATGATTATGAGATATGGCAGATGGACGCCAAAACAGCGTTCCTTAACGGTTATCTTAAGGAAGAGTTGTATATGATGCAGCGGAAGGTTTTGTCGATCCTAAGAATGCTAACAAAGTATGCAAGCTCCAGCGATCCATTTATGGGCTGGTGCAAGCATCTCGGAGTTGGAACATTCGCTTTGATGAGATGATCAAAGCGTTTGGGTTTATGAGACTTATGGAGAAGCCTGCGTTTACAAGAAAGTGAGTGGGAGCTCTGTAGCATTTCTCATATTATATGTAGATGACATACTTTTGATGGGAAATGATATAGAACTCTTGGACAGCACTAAGGCCTACTTGAATAAAAGTTTTCAATGAAGGACCTTGGAGAAGCTGCTTATATATTAGGCATCAAGATCTATAGAGATAGATCGAGACGCCTCATAGGTCTTTCACAAAGCACATACCTTGATAAGATTTTGAAGAAGTTCAAAATGGATCAGTCCAAGAAAGGGTTCTTGCCTGTCTTGCAAGGTGTGAGATTGAGCTCGGCTCAATGCCCACCACGGCAAAAGATAAAGAAGAGATGAGCGTCATCCCTATGCCTCGCCATAGGATCTATTATGTATGCCATGCTGTGTACCGACCTGATGTAAAACTTGCCGTAAGTTTGGTAGGAAGGTACCAAAGTAATCCCGTAAGGAACACTGGACAGCGGTCAAGAATATCTGAAGTACCGAAAAGGACAAAGGACATGTTTCGTTTATGGAGGTGACGAAGAGCTCGTCAAAGGGTTACGCCGACGCTAGCTTCGACACGATCTGGATGACTCTAAGTCACAAACCGGATACGTGTATATGTTGAATGGTGGAGCGAGAAGCTGGTGCAGCTGCAAGCGAGCATCGTGGCGGGATCTACATGTGAAGCGGAGTACATGGCAGCCTCGGAGGCAGCGATGAAGCAATTTGGGTGAAGGAGTTCATCACCGACCTAGGAGTCATACCCAATGCATCGGGGCCGATCAAACTCTTACGTGACAACACTGGAGCTATTGCACTTGCCAAGGAGCCCAGGTTTCACAAGAAGACCGAGCACATCAAGCGCCGCTCAACTCCATCCGTGAAAATGTTCAAGATGGAGACATAGAAATTTGCAAAGTGCATACGGATCTGAATGTCGCAGATCCGTTGACTAAACCTCTTCATGAAAGCAAAACATGATCAACACCGTAACTCTATGGGTGTTCGGTTCATCACAATGTAACTAGATTATTGACTCTAGTGCAAGTGGGAGACTGTTGGAAATATGCCCTAGAGGCAATAATAAAAGGATTATTATTATATTTCCTTGTTCGTGATAATTGTCTTTTATTCATGCTATAATTGTATTATCCGGAAATCGTAATACACGTGTGAATACATAGACCACAATATGTCCCTAGTGAGCCTCTAGTTGACTAGCTCGTTGATCAATAGATAGTCATGGTTTTCGACTATGGACATTGGATGTCGTTGATAACGGATCACATCATTAGGAGAATGATGTGATGGATAAGACCCAATCCTAAGCATAGCACAAGATCGTAGTTCGTTTTGCTAGAGTTTTTCCAATGTCAAGTATCTTTTCCTTAGACCATGAGATCGTGTAACTCCGGATACCGTAGGAGTGCTTTGGGTGTACCAAACGCCACAACGAATCGGGTGACTATAAAGGTACACTACGGTATCTCCGAAAGTGTCATTGGGTTGACACGGATCGAGGCTGGATTTGTCACTCCGTGTTACGGAGAGGTATCACCGGGCCCACTCGGTAGTGCATCATCATAATGAGCTCAAAGTGACCAAGTGTCCGTCACGGATCATGCATTACTGATGACGAGTAAAGTGACTTGCGATGAACGAGATTGAACGAGGTATTGGGATACCGACGATCGAATCTCGGGCAAGTAACATACCGATTGACAAAGGGAATTGTATACGGGTTGTTTGAATCCTCAACATCGTGGTTCATCCGATGAGATCATCGAGGAGCATGTGGGAGCCAACATGGGTATCCAGATCCGCTGTTGGTTATTGCCCGAGAGCCGTCTCGGTCATGTCTATGTGTCTCCGAACCCGTAGGGTCTACACTTAAGGTTCGGTGACGCTAGGGTTGTATGAATATGAGTATGCAGTAAACCGAATGTTGTTCGAGTCCCGGATGAGATCCCGGACGTCACGAGGAGTTCGGAATGGTCCGGAGGTAAAGAATTATATATAGGAAGTGTTGTTTCGCCATCGGAAAGTTTCGGTCACCCAGATTGTCTGGGACCACCGAAAGGGTCCGGGGTCCACCGGTGGGGCCACCCATCCGGAGGGCCCCATGGGCTGAAGTGGGAGGAACCAGCCATAGTGGGCTGGTGCGCGCCTTGGCCCACCTGCGCCTAGGGTTGAAACCCTAGGGGGGCGCCCACTTGCCTTGGGGGCACTCCACCTTCGCCGCCGCCCCGGGAGATCAGATCTCTAGGGGCGGCGCCCCTGGGGCCTATATAAAGGGAGGGAGGGGCAGCCGCACCTGAAGTTCCGCGCCTCCTCCCCTGCTACACCTCTTCCTCCTCCGCCACGAAGCTTGGCGAAGCCTGCCGAGTATCTGCTGCTCCACCACCACCACGCCGTCGTGCTGCTGCTGGAGCCATCTTCTTCAACCTCTCCTTCCCCCTTGCTGGATCAAGAAGGAGGAGACGTCGTCCGCTCCATACGTGTGTTGAACGCGGAGGTGCCGTCCGTTCGGCACTCGGTCATCGGTGATTTGGATCACGGCAAGTACGACTCCATCATCCACGTTCTAGTGAACGCTTCCGCACACGATCTACAAGTGGTATGTAGATGCAATCTCTCTCCCATGACTCGTTGCTTAGATGAACTCATAGATGGATCTTGGTGAAACCGTAGGAAAAATTTTAATTTTCTGCAACGTTCCCCAACTGCCATCTCCAATGAAACTGCAGCAAGGGAAGAATCCACTCGCAGGTTCACCGCCGACGAGCGCCAAGCAGTCCTGGGGCTCCGTGCAGATGTTCAGGCATCAGATGCAGCTAGAGTGCGGCAGGCCGTCGCATACCACAGTGCGGCGCGCGACGCCATGGTCCGGAGGCAGGCGCCAGCCGCGAGGAAGGCACCAGCGCATGTTAGCCATGGTCCGGAGCCAAGTTGCAGCCGCCCGGTCACGGAGTACGTCGACCTGTCGTCTGACGAGGAGTAGAGGTTCAGAAAGTTCAGAGTTTCAGAACTCTGTTCTTGTTGCAGTGATGAGAGTTTCAGAAAGTTCATGCCCAAGTTTATCCCAAGTTAGTTTGTGTTAATGTCCAAGTTAGTTTGTGCTGTAGTAAGAGTGTACTAAGCTTCTAATGCTCAAGTCAGTTTGTGTTAATCAACTCAACTTTGTTGTACTCAGTCTGTGTTAATCACTGTTGTACTCTGTATTTCTGTGTTAATCCAGTCAACTTCTTCAGTGAAATTCAGTGTTAATCCAGTGAATTTCTTCAGTGTTCTACTTATTTTGCATTTGAGAGTTTCTTTGTCTGAATTTCTGTGTTGGATAACATAACTTGTCAAATTTGCGGAATAAGAAAGACAAATAATTGGGCATGAAAATTTTCAAACTTGACAAACTTGTTCATCATACAGTCACACATACTTGTTTGAGTAATCCTCACACAAATCCCCTACTAACCAATGCAACTAGAGCATAAATCACTACACTTGCAAAAACAACAAGTACTAGAAACAAATCTAATTTTTCCCTACTTTTCCTCTGCTCGTCTAATTTATTCCTCTCTTTCTTCATCCTCAGAATGTCTTGTTCCTTGTCAAGCAAAGCATTTTGTAGCTTCTGGTTGTCATCTGCAAGCTTTCGAATTACCACCCTTGATCTACCCTGCCATGCATCATCCATCCACCTCAAATACCCACAGGAGTTTAACCCCTGTACATTACAAATTACAGAAACACATCCAAATAAACTGTCATACAAAGTGCAAAATTGATGAAACATATAACAGTCAAAACCTTATCTCATACCTCGTATGGACAACTCAGAAATCGCCGCCTGCATCAAATCCTTCATTGCAAACCCTAACAATCAAGCGCCAATTTGCACCCACATTCAGCCGATCAAATCCTTCATTGATACACTAATTCAAGATGCCCCTAAAATTCCAAAGTGAAATCAAAACAAGAAATACAACAACAAAATTGAGGAAAGAACATACCTTCATCGCTTTTTTGGAGCCAAAACTAAGCTCTGATGTGACTCTCCACTCGCCATCCATGTCGCATCCGGTGCCAGATCCGCCGCCGCAGTCGCCGCCTTGGTTGACAGAGCCGTCGTCGGTTTAGTCGAAGCTGCCATTGACGGAGCCGCCGGCTTGGTTGAAGCCGCGACCAAGGCCTCTCCATGGCGCACGACCGCGTTGTCTCTCCATGGCGCACGACGGCCGGCCGGTCGCGTCGCCTTCGCAGCCAGGGATTTGAAGAAGGGGACTGGGATACAGAGAGAATGGCCACGGGTTAAATCTCGGCAAAATGAGGGGGGTAACTGTAAAGATACAAATGCATACACAGCCGATCCCATTGCGTGCGTGGCAGCCCATCTGTCCACTTTGCATCCGTTTTGTAGCTAAACAAATCCGCATCAGAGTTAATGTATGACTTTTATGGGGTTTTTTTGTTTGTGTATGGATTCATTACCGCCGTGAAAGTTTATATACCCTAGGTGTAATTAACTCGATATTTAACGATATCTCTTCGGCCAGGACACGTGCGCGAAGCTTTGCTTCTGCCAGGCGCATGAATACACGCACACAGGGATACAGGACGGGTCATTCACACATGCACGTGCCCACTTGCCACATGAGATCGCGATCACCGGCCGCCGGCCACCGGCCGCTTGTGAGAGCAACTCTTTTGTCCGCTTTTTATCCGTTTGGGTCGGCCGTCCGTTCGGCATCCATCTAGTTTTGCATTTGGGTTGACAGTGCGTCCAACACGCCGACCCATTTCATGTCCGCATTCAATTTTTAAATAAAAAGGGCCCGCGGCCGATCATGCCAAAGAGCCATGTCTCTCATGCCAAGACCATGCCAATACGGCATACAATGCCGCTTCGTAAAATATCACCATAGTTCATGTCAAGATTTACCACCGGCCGACACACATGCCAAAGACACAAAAAAGGGTGGGACTTGAGTTTGACCACGCCATCTCGGCTCGTGGTCATGCAAGACAATCGCGGCATACAAAATAGATGCCCTCGCCGCCATAGATCACTCGTCGGCGAACTTGAGCATGTCGGCCTGCATCTTCTCGAACCACGGCCTCTTCCTTGGCGACACGGTGTTGAGATCCACCTTCATGATCTCCACCCCGGTCATCATGCTCGCAAGAGCCACTTCTTTCGCCTTGGTCTTGGCGTTGGCGGCCTCGATCTCTACCATCCTGGCTTGCTTCTCCGCCTCGAGCTCGAACATCTTGGCTTGCTTCTCGGCGTGAAGATCAAGCCTCCTCCTTTGGATCTCCATGAAAGCATCCATTTTCTCCGCCTTGAAACGCCAGCGCTCCTCCTCCCTTGAGTCCTTCTTATTCATCATGCCGTCCACGCTTGCGATCAAGGCGTTGGTGGCCGCATCTCGCTTGTCCTCCTTCTTGGAGTTGGTCTTCCCCCGGGGCCGTGCCGACTCGCCCTCCCCATCATCCTCCAGGGCTTTCTTTCCCCCACGTGCCTTGAGTGCGGCATATTGTGCCTTGAACTTCTCTTCGTCCTTGATGACCCGATAGCAATGGGAGAGGTTGAAGCACTTGCCATTGTGTTGAACATTGAATGCCTCCAAAGCTTGAAATGCCTACAAAATGTTTCCATGCAAGCATATGGGCAAGTGATAGCAAGGATGATCTTGATGACACAAAAGAGGGTGGCTTGCTTGCTATCATACCATGTCTTGCATGTCGATGCCGCTCACGGGGCGGGCCTTGACGCTCTCAAGGGTGGCGCAAAACTTGTTGCACTGTTGTTGGATCACCCTCCACCACTTGGAAATGGAGACCCACCCGTGTGTGCTCACAAATTCGTAAGGTGGAAACTTCTTGCGCTCATGGAACTCTCGGTGCACACGAGTCCAAAAGTTCGAATGCTTTTGCTCGGCGCCCGTCTTCGGATCTTGTCCAATGTCTCGCCAACACTCGCAAAGAAGCTTGTCTTTGGCCGCCGTGTACGCCTTCATACGCTTGCTCTTGCGCTTGGGCTTAGAACGGGCGGCTTGGTTGGCGAGCTTGTCCTCGAACAAAGGCTCCACGTCGATGTCGCACTCGTCCTCTTCCTCTAGCCCGTAGTCGTCCGGGAACTCGTGGTCGAGGGGGAAGCCGTCCAAGTCGACGCCGAACTGATCACGCATGAAGGCCGCCTGGTCGGGATCATAGCCAGCGGTCGGCGTGAACGCCCCGCGGCCGTCCTGCTTTGTGTCTCGTCGGGATCGTAGCCAGCGCCTAGCGCACCGCCCTCGAAGATGAGGTTTTGCATGAAGTCCTCATCGACGGCGGACGGCATTCCCTCGAACAGGTTACGGGCGTCTGCCGCATGTGTTTCCTCGTGCCGCCGGACGACGAGCCACCAACCACCGGGATGGCGTTGAGGTAGATGGGCGCTGGCGCAGGCGTGGAAGGCGCGACCACGCTCACGTCGGGTGAGCACTCCCCGGAGAGGCGGGAGGCCTGCGGGTAGACGTGGAAGCCGAGGACCGGGTTGCAAGCCGACGCGCGGGGTGACTCGGGCAGCACCATCCGAGGAAACGCCGACGAGCCGGTGCTCGCCGCGGCGACGACGGCTTGGACGAATCTGTGCTGGCTAGGGTTTACCCCTAGCATGTAGAGCGCCTCCCTCGTTGCCGCGACGCGGGCATTGGTGAACTCTGCTGCTGGCGGCGACGGTGGCGGCTCGCGGCGGCCTCATCCTCGCGTTCGCGGCGTGCCTCCGCCCTTCCTCTTGGCGACTCCTTGCCCGTTGTTGGGCGCCGCGCCTTCTTCGCTTGGTCGCGGCAATGTCTTGCCTTGGGCACAAGGCTTGTCTTTCCTGTAGGGGCGACGGCGACGAGGCGAGGGAGGCGAGGCTGGCGGCGGCGTCGAGGTCGATGGCATCGTCCATGGTTGGGGCGGGAGCGAGCGCGCGCGGGGCGGGAGTGTTTCTGGGGAAAATGATGGTGGCTGCCACCGACCGGCGGGCCCGGGAAGAAGAGTAGGTGCGCGCGCGTCCGTCTCATGTTTGCGCCGACGCAAATCAGGCTCAAAATTGGGCCGGGAATGAGTCGCCTGCGAACAAAAAACGGACGCGTGTCTATTTAGGTCGACGCGTTGGGCTGTCATTTTTATCCGCGCCGATCCAAACGGACGCGGGCGAACGAAATGGGTCCGCCCCTTTGGAGTTGCTCTGAGCTGCTCTTTCTAAGAGCGGTGTCGGAATGAGGACGATGCCTTGACCCATCAGGTGCGGGCACACGTACTAAAACCATAAAACCATGACACTTATTTTTGATCAAAGGGAGTATTAATTTCGTTTTAGCAACGAAGCTGCTTGCTAGTAGTAGTACGTACGTGTAGTTCAGAGGCCGTTAGCATGTCCGAGTTTTACGGCTGAAGCAGAGCGAATTAAGCAGGTGAGCTCTCCGTCTCCCTCTCTATCTGGTTCTCTCCCACGAAGAAATGGAACAGTTGGCGTATGTCTGAATTCTGAAATAGCAGAGGTCCACACGTTGATAAGAGAACGCATCATTGCATTCATGCTGATAACGATGCCCTTGACAGCCGGACGACAATGATATCTCAACCCATAAGGGTTCGGCAGAGTAGGGCATTTTGGAGACCGAGCTCCATGGAGCCCTTTATTTTAAAAATTCAAAATTCGTAAATTTCGGTTTTTAAAAAATCTGGAAAAAAAATACACATGTATGCGAGAATGTAAAGTGTATGTGTGAAGAAATTCAGGATGAAATACCTTGAATTGTGAGCTGTACAAAAAAAAACAAAATCATGGACTTTAAAAATGAACAGTACATATGTTAGAAAGCCTCAGATTTGTCTTTTTTGTGTAGCTCACATTTAATGTATTTCGACCTGAAAATTTGCACAAATGTACATTATGTATCTAGATATATGTGCATTTATTTTCAAAAAAATTGAAACTGAAAATTTTGAATTTTGAAGTCTTTAAATAAAGGCATCCATGGAGCTCGGTCTCTGTTTCGCATTTTTGTCAAATACTAGACTTTATATTAGTGCTTGCATTTTTTCTAAATTTATTTCAGCCTTTCTGACGATGTTTGTTCAGTGAGAGAAGGTGTTTCGGTCGACTACGGGCGCATGTAGTGACTTCGTCAATTTCAAAAAGTTATGCTGGCCCAGTCTCTCGAAAATGCTGAGAGGGTTAGGATATACGTGTGTGTGTTTATATGAGTGAGTGTATGCTCATGTATGTGAGTGTTTTTGATTATATTGTGTTTAGAAAAAAATGACAACAATGCTCTTCACCTTGTCCACCTTTTATTTCCTAGCGGTGAAACTTCTTTTTAGGGAATAGCGGTGAAACCTTTGCTTTTAGGGTCCGTGGATGCCGTCATACTTTAGCCACGAGGCCAAGAATTCCTTGATGCATGTGCAGCCCAGGACAACCCATTTCAAATCGACCTTTTACGCAAAAACAAACCGCTAGGTTATTTCTCGCCTCTTGTGAGAAATCCTTAGGTCTTGTATCGCTCCATTCAACAGGTTGGTTCAACACTGTAGACCCTGTAGCCATTCTATGAATGGACCGGTCTGGATTGGTTTTAGAACCTTTCGTGTGGTTTTCTTCTTCCTTCCTTTATTGGTGTTATTTTATCAGTTTTTTCTTTAAGCAATTCCATTTTTCTTTTTTCATACATGTCTAGTTTTTCCAACACACGTTTGTACATTTGAAACATTGTTTTTATACACGTTGAACATCTTTCAAACAATTTTAAAATACATATTTTGAACATTTTTTGACTACATGTAACAAAATTCCAACAAAATGAAACATTTTTAATGACATGAACTTTTTTTGAAACGTGTGAACATTTTATATATGTAAAATACATTCTTTTAATGTTATGAAATATTTTTAAAATAACACAAACATTTTACTTTAAATTTTATAAACATTTTTAATGGCCCGTAATTCTTCTGAAACTTGTGAACATTGTTTTAATGTCATCAACAATTTTTTTTGAATGTTGTCAACATTTTTTAAACTATGGTAAACAAAAAATAGCACTGTGTTAATTTTTTTTTTCAATTTTTCAGTTTTAAATTTTCTAAAGTAATTTTAAAGTTTGGAACACACACACACACACACAATTTTCTCAAAACTACGAACAAGAGGAAAAAAACTAACATGCAAGAAGCTACTAGGGGCTGGCCCAATAGGCCCTTGAGATGAAACCTCCTTCAGTCTCGCAACGGCGATACACAGCCGCTCCCAAAACAGATAGGCGCTCTAAAACTGGGTCGTGGGACCGGTAGCCCACCATAATCAAGCCCACACTCTTGCAACCTGTAGCTACACCACGATGCTATAAAGAGCATCTTCAATAGATGATGAAAAAGTTTGAGCCCTAAAATGGTTTTAGGATAGGAGTGGGAAGATTTTTTGGCAAGCAGACATTGTCTGCTGTAACAAGTGCTCTAAAACTAGTGTCCTCACAAATCTGTAGCCATTATGAACCAGTGTCAAAGTATCAGCTTATTGTGCTCCATGCTTCGGCCTCTTGTTCTTCTCCATGTGGACCATCGTGATCATGGCAATGTGCTCATCCTCGCCATAATCATATTCATCTTCGGAGGAGAAATCCTCCCACTAAATGGATTCAAACAAACTAATCAACAGAACGCAACATGTTCCATCATAATATACTCCTGTGCCACAACAAAAACGAAAAAAGGAAAAAAAAACTTGGAGGAGTTTCATCAAACATCTAATGGTCCCGGAGGTGAATTCGGACGACGTAGCTCGTCTGGGCCGAGACGGTCATGGGGCTGGCTATGATTGGCCTCGGGGTCTTCTGGGGGGCTAGAGGGGAGCCGGTGGTTGCGGTCGAATCTGGCGGAGCCGCGCCCATCGACAATTGAGAGCTCAGAAGGAGATAGGCTCAACGGTGGACGCGATGATCATGTGAGGGTCATAAACAACCGCTAATCAATGTCGGTAGGAGAGGCAATGTTGCGGCAGTCGTCTTCGTGGCGCACGGGGCAGAGAATGACCGTAATCGGGCGGTGGCGGGGCGAGAGTCTGTGGAGATCTTGGGGTTGTTGTGGATGTCTGGAGCGGCAGGGTGGCGACGGACCCGGGATGGGCGACAGACTCATGACGATGGCGTGTGACAATGATATTCACTCAAAATCAACCGCGGGGAAGTTTCAACTGGGTAGTGCTTCGGTTTATGACACCTGCGACTGGTGCTACTAGTTT
This sequence comes from Aegilops longissima, assembly GCA_021605205.1. Taxonomy (NCBI): domain Eukaryota; kingdom Viridiplantae; phylum Streptophyta; class Magnoliopsida; order Poales; family Poaceae; genus Aegilops; species Aegilops longissima. The sequence continues at coordinate 606,306,948 of CM038681.1, forward strand.
GCAGCACATGTTGTAAAATTTGGGAACAACTTTAAAAAATTGGGCACCAAAAAACAAGTCATCTGTTGGAGCTGTGTTTTTGCCCAAAGCACCGTGAATGACAGTTTTTTGGGCACATCCGCCGTTTTTATGCATCTATTAGAGATGCTCTAATTTGTGAGAGGTCAGTAAGTGTCGTGGCCTATGCTAATATGGATCATCTAGCTTCTAGGCAACTCTTTAGTGACATATAACCCTTTCCTACTTCCTATCATGATTTGACCCATAATCATTCTTAGAGCAGGTATAATAAGGTAATGTAATTAAGCAGACTATAAGGATTTGAGTAATATAGTTTTACTAAGTTGGAAGAGATAGAAAAGGAGAGAGAAGACAACCAGGTTGTAGATTAATAGTTAGCCGCAGCACGTGCTCCTAAAAACTTTGTGAAAGTGTAAGGTGGGCCATAGTAGTGTTTTTCGCAGGGATAGTAGTATATATTTATAGCTAAGTATTATACTTGTTGACTGTAAAACTGGTTATATATGACATGACAACAACATATAGACAACAACCGGCTAAATAATTAACCATGCTCTTAAAGACATATTCTTCTTTGGCGGAAGGTTATCTTCACCATTGGATTCTCCTGATCTCATGAAATGGAATGACTCCCTCTTGCTCACTTCCTTCACCATCTTCCTACTCAGCTTCTTGTTGTGCAGCCGTATAAATCAACTCAACGCAAACTTGAGATCTTCAACCTCGAGTGAAAGGCCTCCACTTCTATAAGCGCCATCAGAGCATCTACAATAACGGTTGTCTAATTTGGCTCCATATATGTCCATGGACACATTTGGTTGCAAGCGACATCTGGCAGGTCACCGGCTGAAGGCGGCGAGTCGGCTGGTGGCGCCGTGGGGCGAGGTGGCGGCGCCGTGGGTTGCTCCACATCGGGAGGAATAGAGAGAGGGAGGGAGAGGGGGAGAGAGAGAGAGAGAGAGAGAGAGAGAGAGAGATAAAGTGTCCCGCGGGTGGGGCTGAATGTCTTTTGTGCGAGTTGGGCTGAGGTGGCAGGGGTATCCGGGCATCCAGATATAGGGATCTATGGATAGCCCGGGTGTATGAGGACAGAGGAGGGAGACTGGTTGGGTGGACATTTTTCTTCTCTCTCCTTTCCAGGTCTTGACCGGGCTGTCCGCCTGAATGTTGGGGGGGAGGGGGGAGAGGAGGGCTTTGAGGAGTCCGATTGTAGACGCTCTTACTGTGCGAGTGGATGATGGCAAACTAGCGGTAGGCACTAAGACAAGAGCCCTCCAAGAAGTTCCTCGCCATAGTAATCTCCAGGTTTCAGGGTAATTGGATTGAAGAAGCTGTTGGGGAACGTTGCAGAAAATTAAAATTTTTCCTACGGTTTCACCAAGATCCATCTATGAGTTCATCTAAGCAACGAGTCAAGGGAGTGAGTTTGCATCTACATACCACTTGTAGATCGCGTGCGGAAGCTTTCGAGGGGATGGTGATGATGGAGTCATACTCGGATCACCGATGACCAAGTGCTGAACGGACAGCACCTCGCGCTCAACACACGTGCAGTGACGGGCAACGTCTCCTCCTTCTTGATCCAGCAAGGGGAAGGAGAGGTTGAGGAAGATGGCTCCAGCAGCAAGACGACGGAGTGATGATGGTGGAGTGACATTCCCGGCAGGGCTTCGCCAAGCATACGCGGAGGAGGAGAGGTGTTGGGAGGGAGGGCTGCGCCTTCAAGTTGTGTTGCAGCCTCCCTCACCCCTCTATTTATAGGGGAAGGGAGGAGGGGCCGGACCCTCTAGATGCATCTAGAGGGGGCGGCGGCGTGAGGGAGGGGCTTGCCCCAAGCAAGGCGCCCCCTTAGGGTTCCCCTCAACCCTAGGCGCATGGGCCCAAGGGGGGTGCGCCCAGCCCACCTGGGGCTGGCTACCTCCCACGCAGCCCAAGTGGCCCCCGGGAGGGGTGGCCCTCCCGATGGTCCTCCGAACCTTCCGGTGGCCCCAGACAATACCGATATGACCCAAACTTTTCCGTGTCCGCTTGACAACTTCCATATATAAATCTTTACCTCCGGACCCTTCCGGAACTCCTCGTGACGTCCGGGATCTCGGTAATCACATACAAGTCTTCCTAATAACCCTAGCGCCACCGAACCTTATGTGTAGACCCTACGGGTTCGGGAGACATGCGACATGACCGAGACGCTCTCAGTCAATAACCAACAGCGGATCTGGATACCCATGTTGGCTCCTACATGCTCCTCGATGATGTCATCGGATGAACCACGATGTCGAGGATTCAAGCAACCCCAGATACTATTCCCTTTGTCGACGGTATGTTACTTGCCCGAGACTCGATCGTCGGTATCCCAATACCTCGTTCTCGCCTCGTTACCGCAAGTCACTTTACTCGCATCAGTAATGCATGATCCCGTGACCAGGCACTTGGTCACTTTGAGCTCATTATGATGATGCACTACCGAGTGGGCCCAGTGATACCTCTCCGCAATACGGAGTGACAAATCCTGTCTCGATCCGTGTCAACCCAATGACACTTTCGAGATACCGTAATGCACCTTTATAGTCACCCGCCACGTTGTGACGTTTGGTACACCCAAAGCACTCCTACGGTATCCGGAGTTACACGATCTCATGGTCTAAGGAAGAGATACTTGACATTGGAAAAGCTCTAGCAAAACGAACTACACGATCTTTGTGCTGTGCTTAGGATTGGGTCTTGTCCATCACGTCATTCTCCTAATGACGTGACCCGTTGTCAATGACATCCGATGTCCATAGTCGAAACCATGACTATCTCGTCGACCAACGAGCTAGTCAACTAGAGGCGCACTAGGGATGTATTGTGGTCTATGTATTCACGTGTATCACGATTTCCGGATGATACAGCTTATAGCATGAATAAAAGACAATTATCATGAACAAGGAAATATAATAATAATGCTTTTATTATTGCCTCTAGGGCATATTTCCAACAGTCTCCCACTTGCACTAGAGTCAATAATCTAGTTACATTGTGATGAATCGAACACCCATAGAGTTCTGGTGTTGATCATGTTTTGCCCGCGGAAGAGGTTTAGTCAACGGATCTGCGACATTCAGATCCGTATGCACTTTGCAAATTTCTATGTCTCCATCTTGAACATTTTCACGGATGGAATTGAAGCGACGCTGATGTGCTCGGTCTTCTTGTGAAACCTGGGCTCCTTGGCTAGTGCAATAGCTCCAGTGTTGTCACAGAAGAGTTTGATCGGCCCCGACGCATTGGGTATGACTCCTAGGTCGGTGATGAACTCCTTCACCCAAATTGCTTCATGCGCTGCCTCCGAGGCTGCCATGTACTCGCTTCACATGTAGATCCCGCCACGACGCTTCGCTTGCAGCTGCACCAGCCATCGCTTCCACCATTCAACATATACACGATCCGGTTTGTGACTTTGAGTCATCAGATCGTGTCGAAGCTAGCATCGACGTAACCCTTTACGACGAGCTCTTCGTCACCTCCATAAACGAGAAACATGTCCTTTGTCCTTTCGGTACTTCAGGATATTCTTGACCGCTGTCCAGTGTTCCTTGCGGGATTACTTTGGTACCTTCCTACCAAACTTACGGCAAGGTTTACATCAGTGTCCGTACACAAGATGGCATACATAATAGATCCTATGGCTGAGGCATAGGGATGACACTCATCTCTTCTTTATCTTTTGTCGTGGTCGGGCATTGAGCCGAGCTCAATCTCACACCTTGCAACACGTGCAAGAACCCTTCTTGACTGATCCATTTTGAACTTCTTCAAAATCTTATCAAGGTATGTGCTTTGTGAAAGACCTATGAGGCGCCTCGATCTATCTCTATAGATCTTGATGCCTAATATATAAGCAGCTTCTCCAAGGTCCTTCATTGAAAAACACTTATTCAAGTAGGCCTTAATGTTGTCCAAGAATTCTATATCATTTCCCATCAAAAGTATGTCATCTACATATAATATGAGAAATGCTCTGAGCTCCCACTCACTTTCACTGTAAATGCAGGCTTCTCCATAAGTCAAGATAAACCCAAACGCTTTGATCATCTCATCAAAGCGAATGTTCCAACTCCGAGATGCTTGCACCAGCCCATAAATGGATCGCTGGAGCTTGCATACTTTGTTAGCGTTCTTAGGATCGACAAAACCTTCCGGCTGCATCATATACAGCTCTTCCTTAAGATAACCGTTAAGGAACGCTGTTTTGACGTCCATCTGCCATATCTCATAATCATAGTATGCGGCAATTGCTAACATGATTCGGACGGACTTAAGCTTCGCCACGGAGAGAAAGTCTCATCGTAGTCAATCCCTTGAACTTGCCGATAACCCTTAGCGACAAGTCGAGCTTTATAGATGGTGACATTACCATCCGCGTCCGTCTTCTTCTTAAAGATCCATTTGTTTTCTATCGCTCGCCGATCATCGGGCAAGTCACCAAAGTCCATACTTTGTTTTCATACATGGATTCTATCTCAGATTTCATGGCTTCTAGCCATTTGTTGGAATCTGGGCCCGCCATCGCTTCTTCATAGTTCAAGGTTCACCGTTGTCTAACAACCTGATTTCCGTGACAGGGTTGCCGTACCACTCAGTGCGGAACGTGTCCTTGTGGACCCACGAAGTTCAAGAGCAACTTGATTCAAGTACCTTGATCATCATCATTATTTTCCTCTTCGTTGGTGTAGGCATCACAGAACATTTTCCGAGCTGCACTACTATCCCGCTCAAGAGGTAGTACTTCATCGAAGTTCTACTTTCCTCCCACTTACTTCTTTCGAGAGAAACTCTTTTTCCGTAAAGGATCCGTTTGGAAACAAAGATCTTGCCCTCGGATCTTAAGTAGAAGGTATACCCAATGGTTTCTTTAGGGTATCCTATGAAGACGCATTTTCCGACTTGGGTTCGAGCTTTTCAGTTGAAGTTTCTTGACATAAGCATCGCATCCCCAAACTTTTAGAAACGACGACTTAGGTTTCTTCCCAAACCATAATTCATACGGTGTCATCTCAACGGATTTAGACGGTGCCCTATTTAAAGTGAATGTAGCTGTCTCTAGAGCGTATCCCCAAAATGATAGTGGTAAATCGGTAAGAGACATCATAGACTCGCACCATATCCAATAGAGTGCGACACGACGCTCGACACACCGCTACGTTGAGGTGTTCCAGCGGCGTGAGTTGTGAAATGATTCCACATTTTCTTAAGTGTGAACCAAATTCGTGACTTAAATATTCTCCTCCACGATCCGATCGTAAGAATTTTATCTTTCGGTCACGTTGATTCTCTACTTCATTCTGAAATTCCTTGAACTTTTCAAAGGTCTCAGACTTGTGTTTCATCAAGTAGACATACCCATATCTACTCAAGTCATCCGTGAGAGTGAGAACATAACGATATCCTCCATGAGCCTCAACACTCATTGGACCGCACACATTGGTATGTATGATTTCCAACAAGTTGGTTGCTCGCCCATTGTTCCGAGAACGGAGTCTTGGTCATTTGCCCATGAGGCATGGTTCGCATGTGTCAAATGATTCATAATCGAGAGACTCTAAAAGTCCATCAAGATGGAGCTTCTTCATGCGCTTGACACCAATGTGACCAAGGCGGCAAATGCCACAAGTATGTGGGACTATCGTTATCAACTTTACATCTTTTGGTATTCACGCTATGAATATGTGTAACACTACGCCGAGATTCATTAAGAATAAACCATTGACCATTGGAGCATGACCATAAAACATGTCTCTCATATAAATAGAACAACCATTATTCTCGGATTTAAATGAGTAGCCATCTCGATCAAACGAGATCCAGATACAATGTTCATGCTCAAACTTGGCACCAAATAACAATTATTATGGTTCAAAACTAATCCCGTAGGTAAATGAAGAGGTAGCGTGTCGACGGCGATCATATCGACTGAACCATTCCCGACGCGCATCGTCACCTCGCCCTTCGCCATCTCCGCTTATTCCGCAGCTCCCTGCTGTGAGTTACAAATATGAGCAACGGCACCGTATCAAATACCTGGAGTTACTACGAGTAATCGGTAAGGTACACATCAATTACATGTATATCAAATATACCTTTGGTGTTGCCGGCCTTCTTATCCGCTAAGTATTTGGGGCAGTTCCGCTTCAAAGGACCCTTCCCTTGCAATAAAAGCACTCACCTCGTGCTTGGGTCCATTCTTTGACTTCTTCCGGCAACTTGCTTACGGGCGGCAACCTCCTTGCCGTCCTTCTTGAAGTTCTTCTTGCCCTTGCCCTTCTTGAACTTAGTGGTCTTATTGACCATCAACACTTGATGTTCTTTCTTGATTTCAACCTCACGACTTCAAAGATAGAGAATACTTCAGAATGGTCTTTACCATCCCCGCATATTGTAGTTCATCACAAAGCTCTTGTAGCTTGGTGGGAGCGATCAAGGATTCTGTCAATGACCGCCTCATCGTGGAGGTTAATATTCACTGGGTCATACGGTTGTGCAACCTGGACATCTTGAGTATGTGCTCACCGATGTAACTATTTCCTCCATCTTACAACTATAGAACTTGTCGGAGATGTCATATCTCTCGACCCGGGCGTGAGCTTGGAAAACCAGTTTCAGCTCCTCCAACATCTCATATGCTCCGTGATGCTCAAAACGGTTTTGGAACCCCGGTTCTAAGCTGTAAAGCATGCCGCACCGAACGAGGGAGTAATCATCAAGACGAGACTGCCAAGCATTCATAATGTCTTGGTTCTGCGGGACGGAGCGCCACCTAGCGGTCCTTCTAGGACATATTGTTTCTCGGCAGCTATGAGGATGATCTCAAGTTCCGGACCTAGTCCGTATAGTTGTTGCCGTCATCTTTCAGCTTGGTTTTCTAGGAACGCGTTGAAGTTCAAGTTGACATGAGCGTTGGCCATTTGATCTACAAGACATATTATGCAAAAGTTTTAGACTAAGTTCATGATAATTAAGTTCATCTAATCAAATTATTTCAATGAACTCCCACCAGATTAGACATCCTCTAGTCATCTAAGTGTTACTCGATCCGAGTCGACTAGGCCGTGTCCGATCATCACGTGAGACGGACTAGTCATCGTCGGTGAACATTCTCATGTTGATCGATCTTCCATACGACTCGTGTTCGACCTTTCGGTCTCCGTGTTCCGAGGCCATGTCCGTACATGCTAGGCTCGTCAAGTTAACCCTAAGTGTTTTATGTGTGTAAATCTGTCTTACACCCGTTGTATGTGAATGTAAGAATCCATCACACCGATCATCACGTGGTGCTTAGAAGCTTATTTAACTTTAGCAACGGTGCACGTTAGGGAGAACACTTCTTGAAATTGTTGTAAGGGATCATCTTATTTACTACCGTCGTTCTAAGTAAACAAGATGCATAAACATAATAAACATCACATGCAATTATATAGTAGTGACATGATATGGCCAATATCATATAGCTCCATTGATCTCCATCTTCGGGCTCCATGATCATCTTGTCACCGCATGACACCATGATCTCCATCATCATGATCTCCATCATTGTGCCTCCATGAAGTTGTCACGCCAACGACTACTTCTACTTCTATGGCTAACGCGTTTAGCAATAAAGTAAAGTAATTTACATGGCGCTCTTCAATGACACGCAGGTCATACAAAAATAAAGACAACTCCTATGGCTCCTGCCGTTGTCATACTCATCGACATGCAAGTCGTGATTCCTATTACAAGAACATGATCTCATACATCACAATATGTCATTCATCATTCATCACAACTTGGCCATATCACATCACATGACAATTGCTGCAAAAACAAGTTAGACGTCCTCTAATTGTTGTTGCATCTTTTACGTGGCTGCAATTGGGTTCTAGCAAGAACGTTTTCTTCCCTACGAATAACCACAACGTGATTTTGTCAACTTCTATTTACCCTTCATAAGGACCCTTTTCATCGAATCCGCTCCAACTAAAGTGGGAGAGACAGACACCCGCTAGCCACCTTATGCAACTAGTGCATGTTAGTCGGTGGAACCGGTCTCACGTAAGCGTACGTGTAAGGTTGGTCCGGGCCGCTTCATCCCACAATACCGCGGAAGCAAGATAAGACTAGTAGTGGCAAGTAAGTTGACAAGATCCACGCCCACAACAAAATTGTGTTCTACTCGTGCAATAGAGAACTACGCATAAACCTAGCTCATGATGCCACTGTTGGGGAACGTTGCAGAAAATTAAAAATTTTCCTACGGTTTCACCAAGATCCATCTATGAGTTCATCTAAGCAACGAGTCAAGGGAGTGAGTTTGCATCTACATACCACTTGTAGATCGCGGAAGGAAGCTTGAGGGATGGTGATGATGGAGTCGCACTCGGATCACCGATGACCAAGTGCTGAACGGACAGCACCTCCGCGTTCAACACACGTGCAGTGCACGGCAACGTCTCCTCCTTCTTGATCCAGCAAGGGGAAGGAGAGGTTGAGGAAGATGGCTCCAGCAGCAGCACGACGGCGTGATGATGGTGGAGTGTGATTCTCCGGCAGGCTTCGCCAAGCACACGCGGAGGAGGAGAGGTGTTGGGAGGGAGGGCTGCGCCTTCAAGTTGTGTTGCAGCCCTTCCCTCACCCCTCTATTTATAGGGAAGGAGGAGAATACCCCTCTAGATGCATCTAGAGGGGGCGGGCCAAGGGGGGGGCTTGCCCCAAGCAAGGCGCCCCTTAGGTTCCCCCTCAACCCTAGGCGCATGGGCCCAAGGGAGGGTGCGCCCAGCACACCAGGGGCTGGCTACCTCCCACGCAGCCCAGTGGCCCCCGGGGGGTGGCCCCTCCGGTGGTCCTCCGGAACCTTTCCGTGGCCCCCAGACAATACCGATATGACCCAAACTTTTCCGGTGTCCGCTTGACAACTTCCCATATATAAATCTTTACCTCTGGACCCTTCCGAACTCCTCGTGACGTCCGGGATCTCATCCGGACTCAACAACATTCGTAATCACATACAAGTCTTCCTAATAACCCTAGCGCCACCGAACCTTATGTGTAGACCCTACGGGTTCGGGAGACATGCGATATGACCGAGACGCTCTCGGTCAATAACCAACAGCGGATCTGGATACCCATGTTGGCTCCTACATGCTCCTCAATGATGTCATCGGATGAACCACGATATCGAGGATTCAAGCAACCCGTATACTATTCCCTTTGTCGACGGTATGTTACTTGCCCGAGACTCGATCGTCGGTATCCCAATACCTCGCTCAGTCTCGCATCGGCAAGTCACTTTACTCGCACAGTAATGCATGATCCCGTGACCGGACACTTGGTCACTTTGAGCTCATTATGATGATGCACTACCGAGTGGGCCCGGTGATACCTCTCCGCAATACGGAGTGACAAATCCTCGCCTCGATCCGTGTCAACCCAATGACACTTTCGGAGATACCGTAATGCACCTTTATAGTCACCCGATTACGCCAGACGTTTGGTACACCCAAAGCACTCCTACGGTATCCGGGAGTTACACGATCTCATGGTCTAAGGAAGAGATACTTGACATTGGAAAAGCTCTAGCAAAACGAACTACACGATCTTTGTGCTATGCTTAGGATTGGGTCTTGTCCATCACGTCATTCTCCTAATGACGTGATCCCGTTGTCAATGACATCCGATGTCCATAGTCGAAACCATGACTATCCGTCGACCAACGAGCTAGTCAACTAGAGGCTCACTAGGGACGATTGTGGTCTATGTATTCACACGTGTATCACGATTTCCGGATGATACTGATTATAGCATGAATAAAAGACAATTATCATGAACAAGGAAATATAATAATAATGCTTTTATTATTGCCTCTAGGGCATATTTCCAACAGAAGCTTGTGCGCCCATCATATGCTATTGAGCTTTCTATCTTTTCAAGAATGATGGTGAGCATCTCAGTCACCGGATCACCCTCACGGACAATGTATGCGACCTTTGTAAAACTCTGGTTCGAAATCTTACTATGAGTGCTTCATAATAGAAAAATGAACTTTGCTTCCAAATTAAACTATATGTGCTTCATAGCTGAAAATGAAGCAGGAAGGAAGCATTGTGAACATAGCATGCTGAAGGAGTAAAGTGTTGAGAAGATAGGGCAAAGTGTGACGTGCTAATGATATTTTCTATGATTCATGCATGTTAATATTTGGAAAATAAATCACGCTTCTCATCGAATGGTCAACGAGTAGTCTGATAGGATGCAGCATATATGAAGTTTGAAGCCTAGAGGTGCCCTGTATTTTATTTTTTAAATGACGGTGCCCCATCTTTTATATAGACAATCCCTTGCTGACAATCATTAATAGCTAATTTTGTTGCCACTAGAACCTTTCAAGTTACACTAGAAGTTACCCAGACGACTTTTGAAGCGAAATACCTCGGCCTCCCAACGCCGGACGGAAGAATGAGTAAAGGGAAGCTTAAAAGTCTCCAAGAGAAGTTAGCAAAGAGCTTGATGGAGTGGGGCGATAATCATATGTCCCTAGGTGGAAAGGAGATAAAAATTAAAGTTGTTGCTCAAGCTCTCCCGGTTTATATCATGAGCGTGTTTAAGGTACCAGCTGGCCTATGTGACGAGCTTACGAAGATGATTCACCGCTTTTGGTGGGGTGCAGAAAACGGTAAGCGCAAAACCCATTGGGTAAGTTGGGATAGTATGTTACGACCCAAGGGAAGAGGGGGGGTGGGGGTGGGGTTTAAAAATCTATGATTGTTCAATCAGGCCTTGTTAGCACGACAGGCGTGGCGTCTAATTCAGTTCCCAGAAAGTCTTTGTGCACATGTCTTGCGAGCTAAGTACTACCTGGCTGGTTCCATCACAGACACGGTCTTCACGGGTAACGGCTCCTCGACGTGGAATGCTATTGAGTATGGCCTTGAGCTAGTAAAGCAGGGCTACATATGGCAGTCGGTAATGGCGCAGACATTCGCATCTGGCGAGATCCTTGGATTCCAAGGGGCCCAACCTTTAAACCAATTACAGCGAAGCGTCCGTGTAGACTGAAGTGAGTTGCTGATCTTCTGACAACCAACGGGACCTGGAATACTACACTTCTTAGGCAACACTTCTTCCTAGCCGATATCACGGAAATTTTGAAGATCAAACCATCTCACTGCTCGGCAGCAGACACGATTGCATGGCAGCCGGATAGACATGGTCGATTCTCAGTGAGGTCTGTGTACAATATGGCTCGGGATGCGATCATGGCCGGACAGGGAACTGGGGAGTCGAGTACTAGACCTGATGGATCAAGACCGGCATGGAAGTTGCTATGGACGTGTGGAGCTCCACCCAAGGTCTGCGTTTTTGCATGCAAAGCAGCTAGGGAGGCGCTAGCTACTCAAGATAATAAGAGGCGTCGTCATATGGAACCCGTGGGAACTTGCACCATATGTGGGCAGGAAGATGAGACGGTTCACCATCCACTGATTAGATGTCCTCATGCCCAAATTCTATGGGAGGAAATGAGACTTGTTTGGGATCTACCGGATGTTGAATCTCTTCGAAGGAATGAGCCAGACTGGCTGTTGATGCTGATGCATGAGCTGAATGAGATACAACTGTTCTAATGGTGCTATGGCGGGTTTGGCACGTTCATAATGAGCTTACACATGATAAACCAATGATTCCAATTGAAGTTTCCAAACGCTTCCTGTGTGGATATGTTGAGTCGCTACTTATGATAAAACATTACCCACGTTCAGACCCCACCAAAGAAAAACATCCGGCCCTGTTAGATGGCTGCATTCTTCAGAGTTCCAGCAAGATGATCCGACCAGTTGTGGAAGCTTCCTGGGAACCCCGCCTGATGGCCATGTCAAGCTAAACTTTGATGGGTAGTATGCTGTAGCAGATGGGTCTGCGGGGGGCGCGAATGGTGCTTCGCGACCACAATGGCGAGGTAATTTTCACAGCATGCAGGTGGATCTTCAACTATCTAGGGCCACTGGAGGCTGAGCTTGCTGCCTGTGAGGAGGGGCTAAGACTGGCCCTTCATTGATCCGATAAGCCGCTCACGGTGGATTCCGACTGTGCTGAGCGCATCTCGCTAATTAGTGCGGGCACGGCGGATCGTTCCAGTAACATATTTCAGGCTGCAGAAATTTTGGAGCTACTCAAGGAACGACAATCACAAATCCAAAAGATTAGTCAGACTACGAACAAAGCTGCTGATGCCATGGCAACTATACGACGTACTCCCTCCGTCATCAAGTCATGTTTTAGTATTAGGTAAATCCGTATCTAGACAAATATAAGACAAGAATTTTGAGACGGAGGGAGTAGACAACAAGTTGTGCATTCGGTTTTTTCGGTTTGATTCGGTTCGGTTTATATGGTTTTCGGTTTTATACGGTGTGTATACTTCGGTTTATACGGTTTTGTACAAAATACGGTTCGCTTTTGGTAATAACCATTTTGTTTCGGTTTGGTTTCGGTAATAACCAAAATAACCAAAGTTGACGCGAATTTTTAAATTACATATGATTTTACCTCAAAAGAAATTTGGTACTAAGCTAGTATTACCATGGGGGGGGGGGGGGGGGTTGGTTTAGGTCCCTCCTGTAAAGGTGGGTGTCAATTGGTCATTACGTTTTCCCGGTTTTTGAAGGTATTCCTTGTTTTTGTTTTCTGTGTTTTACACTGGTTTTAATATAATTTTTCACTGTTTTCCCCTGTAAAGTTGCAACACGAGAAGTATAGATCCACCATCTGAATTTGCTTATTTTTAGAGGATTTCGTATTGATTCTCCATATAGCCAATATGAATGCAATTTTTATCAAAACAATTATTTTACTGAGAGAGAGAGAGAGAGAGAGAGAGAGAGAGAGAGAGAGAGATGCACTGTTCCGCAAGGAGGCTCTCAAGCTGTTATTTAAAAGGAAGGTGCATATTTTAGTCTTCATAGCCGATAGCGTGATACCACATGGGCGGATAAAGCAAAGACAAAAAATCAAGCAAAGAATCACCAGTCGGCCCACGGCTGTCAGCGACACAATAAAGAATGCAACATGTGCATCATCATTCATTAAAAGTCGCATAGCGTAGCGTAGGAGCACGAACCTCCTCAACTCGCTCCACACGAAAGCCCACAAAGCCGAAACTCTCTGGACAGCAGCCCAAAAAAACAAGTCACCCGTCCAGATCCCCCAAGTCCACCCATCCGAGATCCCAAATCCACCCATGGCCGGCGGCGACGAGGAGGCCACGACGGCGCTGCTGCCGCCGCCGGCGGGGTCGGCGGAGGCGGACCACCCTCCTCCCCCGCCTCCCGACCGGCTCGGGGTCGGCTACCTCATCTTCTTCACGCTCGGCGCCGGGTTCCTGCTCCCCTGGAACGCCTACATCACCGCCGTCGACTACTTCTCCTACCTCTACCCGGGCGCGCCCGTCGACCGCGTCTTCTCCGTCTCCTACATGCTCTCCTGCCTCCTCCCGCTGCTCCTCATCGTGCTCGTCTTCCCCAAGTCCAGCGCCCCGGCCCGCATCAACACCGGGCTCACCCTCTTCACGCTCGCGCTCCTCGTCGTGCCCGTCATGGACGCCGTCTACGTCAAGGGCACCCCGCGCCTCTACGGCGCCTTCGACGTCACCGTCGCCGCCACCGTCATGTGCGGCGTCGCCGACGCGCTCGTGCAGGGCGGGGTCATCGGCTTCGCCGGGGAGCTCCCCGAGCGCTACATGCAGGCTGTCGTCGCCGGAACTGCCGCTTCAGGTCCCCCTTTTTCCCCTCTGTTTTCTTCCGGTTCGTTTGTTTTTGCCCTGTAGTTAGTTCTCTGAATTGCCCCTAGACTAGAAATTGGTTTGGTTGTTTGTTCAGAAATCAGGCAGCATACAGGCATATCAAGCTGAAGAGTTTGAGAGTATATACTGAGAATGCAGCAGGTACTATAAAATCTGTTAGAACCAACCAATAAGTGGTTTCAAATTTCAGTGGAGCATATATAGATTGTGCTTTGCCGACTTTGGAACTTGCTAGCACCTACTTTGTTTGTCAAAATGTCAGAGGCATATATTACGATCTATGTGATGGGCTGATGCTAGATGCATTGTCTTCATGATTTGTGTTCCACAGGTGTACTTGTCTCAGCACTTCGAGTGATCACAAAAGCGAGCTTCCCTCAGGACCCCAATGGGCTAAGGCAAAGCGCAATCCTGTACTTCATGGTTGGCATGGTGGTCATGATCATCTGCATAGTGTGCTACAATGTGGCGCGCAGGCTCCCGGTCGTGGTGTACTACAAGAACATCAAGCAGAGGGCTCAGAAGGCAGAGGTGGGTGGTGGCATGACGGGGCCTGCCTGGAGGTCGACCCTGTGGAGCATCGTCGGGACAGTGAAGTGGTACGGGATAGGAGTAGTTCTCATCTATGCAGTCACCCTGTCCATATTTCCGGGGTTCATCACGGAGGACGTGCACTCGGAGGCGCTCAAGGACTGGTACCCCATCATGCTCATCAGCGCCTACAACGTGTTTGATCTCATCGGCAAGTGCCTGCCGGCCATCTACCTCCTGCAGAACTCCAATGTTGCGGTTGCCGGTTCGTTCGCGAGGCTCCTGTTCTATCCCCTCTTCTATGGCTGCCTGCACGGACCCAGCTACTTCCGCACCGAGGTCCCTGTCACCGTGCTGACGTGCCTTCTCGGGCTCACCAACGGGTACCTGACCTCCGTGCTCATGATCCTCGCGCCCAAGGCTGTGCCCATACACCACTCCGAGACCGCGGGGATCGTCATAGTGCTGTTCCTTGTGGTTGGGCTGGTCGTCGGTTCGTTTGTCGCTTGGTTTTGGGTCATCTGAATGCATGGGGCACCTGCCATCCGCCGATGTATTTCATATCTGTGTACCATAGCATGCTCTTCTTGCTGATGCTTCATTTTGCCCGCCAAAGGGTATGTAATTTCTCAACTGTGCAAATGTATGTAAATTTCCATTTCATGAAAGGATGACCACTGTTTATATCAATTCCTCAGCCCTCGGGAGCAAATGTATGTAAGTTCCTATGAACTTTCCTTCTTCTTTTTTTATTTATTGGCACGCCCTGAATCCCATTGCCTGGCCTGCCCTCTTCTTCCTCCATGTTCCCTTTGCTCCTGTTCCTCCTCTACCCAGCATTGGTTCAGGAGCAAAAGTTCAGAGCGGATGCATTGATGGATTTATACAGAGTAAGTAGCTATGTCACAGGTTACAGTGCCATTGCTTCACTTAATATTGCCACTTATGACCGTGGGAACCATATAATTTTCTAAAGTTCTGTAGTTCTATACCATAATTTCCCTTAAATGCTCTCTCTGTACATATATTTGGTCACATGAAGTTGAAGTTTTTGCATATAACCGAGTACTCTCCAGTTTACTCAGTTATACTATATGATAGCAACAGGTAAACCAACTCCATGGTATTATGGTTGCATTTCTCAACTTATTTTTCTTACAGGGCGCATGGCCTTTTCACAGGTATATTTTTTTGAAGCCTGAAAGATCATCAAGTAGGGCCTATCTTTTCGCCGGAAACCACAGACCTCATGTCTAGATGATAATCCAAAGAAGTGATAGATTTCAATCTTTTGCCGTATAACAGTTGGTTTTTCTGATGCAAAAATTGCGATGTTCTTTGAAGCTTCTATTCTTGTCAGGATTTATCTGAAGCTCTGACAGTCAAGAAGTATCACAGTATGTCCAACCCCTCCGCTGGTACACGTTGCCACTTCTTGTTTTTTAGTGGAAAGTTGCCGGCCTTCTATGCAAAAACGAGCGTACACGCACTCTCTCTCTCTCTTCCGTATTACTGTTTTCTCACAGAACCGGGCCTGAGCACCAAAACTCCACCAGAATCAGGCCCACGACCCCGCGCCCCACCGTTGCAACAACACCACGGTGCTCTTGTTTCGTTTAGTACCACCTCGCCTACGGGAAGAGGCAAGGGCGGGGGAGGATGCTATATAATGATCCCTCGGTGCATACTTGCAACATACTTACCTGGACGGGGTCGACGGCTGATCAAGAAGAGTCGTGGCCTAGGCTAGTGGTCCACATTGCACTTGGTGGATGCGCTGGCCTACCATCTCCCCAAGTGGGAGAGTGGACGTCGTAATTTGTGATAGAGGGGGTACGCGTTCGCGCGGCCCCTGCCAATTCTCTAAATTAAATTTTTATTTTGGTCCTTGAGAGGCTTTCTGCTGGGTTTATGTTCAGTTTCAGTTGCATCAACTTGCCCTTCTAGAATCAGCATGTTTCAATTGGAAGATGTAGTTTCAGTTTATGTTGTGTGGTTGCTAATTAGTGGCGTAGCAAATGTGGTCTGGAGTAGCGTGCTGGGGTCTGCTGTGCTCGCTGTTGAAGCAGCAAGGGGACAGGTGAGACAAGAGCGGGGAGCTCCACTGCTTTTCTTTTGCTTTTTTCGAGAGAGGCGCACAGGCGCACGATTGGAAAATGTAGCCCACTCGGACCCGGCCGAAAGTCCCCCAGGAAACAGACCCACGACCTTGTGTTTTTAGAAGTCTCCATGCAATTTAATTAGAAGTCCCGTCCTTCTACCATGTATATATTCCTTAATTAAAGCTACTCGGTTGTTCTGAGAAAAATACTCACTCGTTTTCAAAATATAAGGCGTGGCTGACTTTTTTTGTTTTGCTCTTTGGCACATAATCTTAACTATGATTTTCACTTATAGCATGTCTGCAAAATTAGTACAAAGACATATAAAATAAAACTATTTTGCACGACAAATATGTGGTAATATTTATACATGCTAGATCCATATAATTTTGTATATATTAATAATCAAAGTTATGCATTAAAGACCGTGGAAAGTCAATTGTTTTATATTTTGGGAAGGAAGGAGTATTCGCTAGTATGCATCCACATTAACTTTTTAACTGCATGTGCACCCGCGAAAAAAAAAATCTTTCAGCTGCATGTGATCATCATGGCTCCAACTCGTTTGTTTTTTAGATGGAACACACCATAACTCACACCGGCTCAGCTATACTGCTGGCCATCCGGACGTCGCATCACAGCGTGCACCAAAGGCAGCTAGCACTAGCCGCCCGTGCCTGCAGCCGCATCGAAAGCCCCATCATAGTTCAGTTTCATCCGATCGCCCAAAGGCTTCTGCCAGGCCATCTCCTGCTTTGTCGGCCTCTCTGTCCGAGTGTTCCCACACATATTCAGAGAGTCCGTTGCATGGTGACTAATTTCTGAAGATTGGTGTTGCACTGGCCCGACCTTCTCTCCAGCATTTAGTTTATTACGCCATGTCCACCATCTCCAAAGCAGACAGGTAATCAGGATCCTTTGATACTCCGGCAGTCGAAGCACTACTTGCATGAGTTCGTGGGCATTCTTGCAAACGCACATACGCTGTCGGAGCCTCTCCAGCTGCAGTGCTCTCCACACTTCTTTGACCTTTTTGCGCCGTAAGAAGAGATGAGCTCTCTTCATCCAGTCGTTTGCAACACACACACACACACACACACACACACACAGTGTCTCACAATCAATGCCCCGACGCTTTAGAGAGAGTTACAGTGGGAGGCTGTTGTGCGCAAGTCTCCACATAATGACATAAACTGTTGGATCTTTGGCTGGCAAGGTAGGCTCCAGATTTCTTTCCATTCCCATCCTCTAGGCTGCTCCTGAGATGTCCCCGCTCGGCCCTTATCCCGTCCTTGAATATAAACTTACGCAGATTTAACTGAAAACTCCCCCTTGCTGTCAAAATGCCATGCATAATAATCTTCAGAATCATCCCGGATGGGGGTTGCTAGGATTATCTTTGCGTCCTCTTCTCTGAAGGTTTCTTTGACCAGCCTCTCATCCCAGTTCAGTGTTTCAGGGTCAATCAGCTAGCAAACCCGTGTCAGCAGGCAGTACCTCCTTGGTGTTAGAGGTGTGTTCTCACACTGTCCCGAGCTAGCCAAGGGTCAGTCCAAATTTTTACTGAAGTGCCATCAGCAATTCTGTAGATCAGCCCTTCTTAAGAAGCTCCACCCCTTTCAGTATGCTGCGCCATGTGTATAAGATACCAGGGCGAGGCTCAGCTTCCAAGACCGAACAGTTTGGGTAGTAACGCGCCTTCGGTACGCGAGCACACAAGGAGTCAGGGCTAATTAACAGTCGCCACGCCTGATTTAGTAACAAACTGTTCGGTATACATCCCTGAACCCCATTCCCCCATCTTTCTTCGGTTTGGTCCATTAATTCCCAGCTCAACCAGTGAATGGTATTAGTCTTTTCTTGCTTTGCCCACCGGAACCTGCAAATCATCGTGCCGATCTCCTCACATAAGGTCTTTGTAAGGTCGAAGCAAGACATGGCAAAGGTTGGGATGGCCTGTGCACATGCCTTGATGAGCACATCCTTCCCCATCTTTGAGAGCAGTCTCTCTTGCCAACCTTGGATCTTCTTCCAAATACGATCATTAAGATATTCAAACACTTGCTTTCTCGCTTGTCCAACATAAACCGGCAGCCCAAGATATCTCTCTGTCCTCGCTTCTGACCTTATATTCAGAAAGTGTTAGCATCTGTTCTGGAAATATTTGGTGTTCTTACTGAACATGACTGACGACTTATCACAATTTACCATCTGTCCCGAGCACACCTCATAAAGTGTTAGCATATTTTGCAGCGGCATAGCACTCTCTTGCGTAGCTTCTATGAGTACTAGTGAGTCATCCGCAAAAAGTAGGTGGTTGAAACTCGGGGCTGTATTGCATATCCGAATTCCTTCGAGTGTTCCATCCAACTCTGCTTTATTTAACAATGTTGAGAAACCTTCAGCACAAATAAGAAAGAGGTATGGGGACAACGAATCACCTTGTCGCAAACCTCTTTGTGGCATAATTACGTCCGTGCATTCACCATCCAACTCGTTAATTATGGGATCATCATCTCGTACTCTCCTCTCCTTTTTTAGGGAATTTTATATTTATTATTTGCAACATCCTCCACCTGAGCCCACGAGGCCTGACCACCGTGGATGCATCTACCCAGCCCAGACAATCCATTTGAAATCAACCTTCTATGCAAAAAAAAACGTACAACCTCTTCTCCCAAACATCGTTTTCTAATGAACTGGGCCTGAGCACCGAAGGTTCACCAGAATCAGGCCCATGAACTTGCACCGGCTGCACCTAAAAAAAACACTCTGTACTATTGTTTGTTTAGTACCACCTCGCCAACGGGAGGAGGCAGGGGCGGGGGAGGATGCTATATAATGATCCCTCGGTGCATCCTTGCAACATACTTACCTGGACGGGGTCGACGGCTGATCAAGAATAGTCGTGGCCTAGGCTAGCGGTCCACATTGCACTTGGTGGATGTGCTGGCTTACCATCTCCCCAAGTGGGAGAGTGGACGTCATAATTTGTGGTAGAGGGGGTACGCGTTCGCGCGGCCCCTGCCAATTCTTTAAATTAAATTTTGGTCTTTTATAGTTGTGAGGATGAGGATTTATGTGTTTGTTTGGCCCCTGCCAATTCTCTAAATTAAACATTGGACCTTTATTTGCCTTTACACCCAGTTTCATTCTTGCAACTCATTTTCCAGCAGGCTGTTTGGCCATCAACAGAACCATAGTGCACCTAGAACCTCAACGAAGAACAGGGATTCTAAGAAATTTGCTACATAAGAAAAAAGGATGAAAACTTGAGCAATACACTTGACTTGAAATTTGCTGAACTTCAACATATAAAACGATGAAAGGTTGCATACAAAAGCATACAGATACCGTACATGACTAGCTATCAAGTAAAGTACCAGGTTGTATACAGCCCCTTCACAACCAGTATTTGCAACAACTCTAGAAGCTTTGACAATTTCATAAGTTAGAAAGAATATGAGATATAGTCTTCGAAGATACTGAGAAAGAAGTATAAGCAACAAGAATGTTATACTCGATATTGTGGCCCGCACTTGCTCACATATTACAGCGATGAACGTAAGTTTCAGAGTACCCGTTTCTGTCTTCAGAGTTCACGTGGATATCCTATTCCTATCTGTCTTTAGAGAAAACAAAATTTCAGAACACCAACTGTATGCGTGCATGGCTCTGTCAATTGCGAACATCCATGCTCCAAGAGCGCACGAACTAATTAAAAGCATCAAATGCTAGTTTACTCAATGTGTGGGCGTGTGCCACCTTATTGCAATCTCTAGGACAGTAGATAACCTGCAAAATTCAGAAAAAGGAAAACTGGAGCTGCTCGGAATAAAACTCCTCCCAGCGTGAGATCCTACTGGTAACTGAAGCTTCAGGTAAGACTGAATATATCTTCCAAGACTGTGCACATCTCCCTCTGTCAGTTTGGATCATAATCAGTCCATGGCTTCAGATAACTCATGTCGGCAATCATGTCATAAAAAAAAATAACTCTCGCAGACCTCGTCGATATCGCCAACCCCTGGATGCAATTGCTCCTTGTGCCACACCTGGTGCTTGCCGTCGATGGGCATCAGAAGCACCTGGTCTTCCGGCCCTAACACCCTCTTACGTCTTGTCTACCTGCAGCTCTTGTGGAGACAGCCCATTTGATGAAATAGACGTTCTGTGCCAGAGAGATCGTTTTTCTAATGAACTGGGCCTGAGCACCGAAAGCCTCATCAGAATCAGGCCCACGACCTTGCTACAGCTGCACCACAGCGTTCTTAGTTAGTAGTTTGTTTAGTACCACCTCGCTCACGGGAGGAGGCTTGGGAGGAAGAGCCAACTATATAATGAGCCCTCGGTGCACCCTTGCAACATACTTACCTGGACGGGGTCGACGGCTGATCAAGAAGAGTCGTGGCCTAGGCTAGTGGTCCACATTGCACTTGGTGGATGCGCTGGCCTACCATCTCCCCAAGTGGGAGAGTGGACGTCGTAATTTGTGGTAGAGGGGGTACGCGTTCGCGCGGCCCCTGCCAATTCTCTGAATTAAATTTTGTCCTCCCTACTTTAGTGGTTCTTTGTGCTGAATTCACGTTCAGTTTCAGTTACTTTATCCTGGCCTTGCAGAGTCAGCTTATATGGTGTTTCAGTGTGACAGTTAGAAATAGACTGTGTGATGAGACGCATATGCATCATTACCTGAAGCTGATGTTCAAGTGGCCTTTACAGTCTATACTTTTCACAAAATAGCAAACCTTGTACTTTACAGGCTCCAAAATGGTACAGACTATGGCATCAATGTCAGGATTTCTTTGAAGCTCAGACAGTCGGTGTGGCGGCACCCTGTGCTGAGGCACCAAGAATTTTACAAACACAGATACTCTATACATCTGAATGTACAACGTAACGATGACTATAAGCATCTCTTGGTACTTTAAACTGTTATAAGCATCTCTTGGTAAGGTATCCCACCATGCATTTGGGATTCAGGTGTTAATTAGTATAATTCTTGCATCAACGACCGGTTCTGCGTCCCCCGCAAAAAAAACGACCGGTTCTGCGAATCCGAATTCCAACCGGGTTAGAGACTCCACAATGCACCGTCAGAAAAACAGTCTCCTCAATGCAGCAAAGAGGACTAAATTGGTAGCAGAGCTAGAGAATCAGTGGCCGTTCTGGATAGAAGTCATAGAACATCATACCTTACTCGTAGGGTTCGACCCAGAAATCTGGCTCGTCCGGCTTCTTTAGCGTCGGCAACTCTTTTATGGCCTGAAGCCCTTTCCTGTTCCTAGCCATGACTTTACCGGCCACCATTCTTATTTCTTAGAGAGATATTCCTCTTGGGTGGAGGGTCATCTTCACCATCCGAGTCATCTGATCTCATGGACGGGCTGCAGGGTTCAGGGTATCATCAGTTATAGACTAGCATAGCAAAATTAATAGAGAACCCCAATGTATATAAGGAACTCTTATCTGGTCAGTCCAACAGCTGAGTAGTATAACCTTCCTTCCAGCTGACCAAGCTTTAATTTCATTTCCAAAGTGAGCTGTACTAGCTTAGGCACACACACATATACGCTACCTGTTATGCAAGTCTGCTTTGACAAACACATTGGCACAGCTCATCTTGCAGCAGTGTTCCTACAAGTCAGCACAAAGATTTGACCATGGATGAACTTAGTATGAAAAACGCACTAGTTTGTGCACAACAAGATTGAATTCTCTCGTACATAACTGCTACATAATCTGAAAAACATCAAATTAACCAGAGAGGAGAGAACTGGATATTTCTTCTAAGACTGCGCACATCTCCCTCTGTCAGTTTGGATCATAATGACATAATCAGTCCATGGCTTGAGGTAACTCATGTCGGCAACGGCAAGAATACACATACTCTTACTTTGTTCTTCCCTTCTTGGGTCCTCGGGGCTCTCGCAGACCTTGTCGATATCGCTAATCCCTGGGTGCAATTGCTCCTTGTGGCCATGTCAGTATGTCACTGCCTTCGTTTTTTCATTTTTGAGACAAATGTCACTGCCTTCGTGGGCTAGGATGTGGGAGCCACTGACAGCCCACGTCTACGCTTTCGTGGAGACAACCCATTGGATGAAATTGCCAGAGAGAACGTTTTTCTAATGAACTGGGCCTGAGCACCAAAAGTCCCATAAGAATCAGGCCCACGACTTTGCACCAGCTGCCCACGGCGCTGCGCTCTTAGCTAGTTTGTTTAGTACCACCTCGCCAGCGAGAGGAGGCAGGGGAGGGAGAGGTTGCTATATAAGGAGCCCCAGATGCACCCTTGCAACATACTTACCTGGACGGGGTCGACGGCTGATCAAGAAGAGTCGTGGCCTAGGCTAGTGGTCCACATTGCACTTGGTGGATGCGCTGGCCTACCATCTCCCCAAGTGGGAGAGTGGACGTCGTAATTTGTGGTAGAGGGGGTACGCGTTCGCGCGGCCCCTGCCAATTCTCTAAATTAAACTTTGGTCTTTCAATGCTCAAAATAATCGGTAGCTATCTGCTAAATGCATGTTCAGTTTCAGCCACATCAAGCTGGCCTTGCAGAATCAGCATGTTTTAAATTGCTAGCCGCCAAAAGATAATTTGATGGCAGGTCACTCCATTTCAAATTGCTAGCCGCCAAAAAAATAATTTGATGGCAGGTCACTCCGTCTAGTGTGTGACAGTTTACTCCAGCCCTAACAAATGGAAATAGACAGTGTGAAGGGGGATATGCAACAATTACATGATACTAGCAGGCGGAGGCGTGGCGCCACGTCTTGCCTGTGTTTAAGTCCGTCGTCGATTATTTTATGTCTCAATCCATTGTTACTCGATATTGAGATGATAGGGTAGATAAATGTTGCAACAACATATTTGGTAAGTTTCATTGAGTAGATCAATGGATATGGTGGCATACATGGTCGATGGTCATCTTTTATCCTTATTATTCTTTTGGGTAATGATCCTTAAATATTTTCTACTTATGACAATAACCTTTTTTATGTCTAGCTTGAACACATTCTTGGTTACAAAGGAAGCAAAACGACATACCTACATACCAAGTCCATGACATAGAAATTGGTTAAACTGAGCATCAAAATATTCTTCTCCATATACCAAAGAGGACCCCCGCAACAAAAATATACCAAAGAGGAGTAAGTGGTCATACATAATTGCCATATCTGCTTCATTCAAACAGGATTATTTACATGATAGCAATATGTGTCATGTAGAACAGCTATACATAAACTCATTGAAGCTGGGCCAACTAAAAGAAGCCAAAAAGCAAACGACCATGGCGAGACCACTGGCACATTAGTAGTTTTCTCCTAGCATCAAGAACATGAATAGCGTCACAATGATTCAGACACTATTCATGAAGATAGTTCGAAAATATGTATGAGGTCGAGGTCGGAAAAAATTCAGGTGTTGTGACATCTTTATCCAAGAAAGTAGCAAATATGAATTAGTGTTCTGTGCCTCGTTTGTCTTCGAGCTGGTTGTTGTTCGTACCGAACATGAACGACTGATAGGGGGATCACTTGGTGGTGGCGTAGAAGAAAAGGATTGCTGTGTTGTTCAGTGGCAGCGGGGCTAGCAATGCCCAGTTTTGCACATACTCTGTTGCTTGCACCTGGAAATAACATAAACTGGCATCGAGCGGTCTGCTGTTTGGAGTGACCACGGCGACAAATTTCTTGACAGCGAGTCCAATATCTCCAGCGGCACATACCCAATTCGTCCTTCTGCATAGGCAACCATCATAGTCTGTGTTCTGTCCGGTGACAATGCCACCCTAATTTTTTAGGAAGGCAAACTCCGCAAACACGAACTAGATAGAAGCATCAGATGCTAGTTTATTAAATGTGTTGTCACCTTATTACAATCTCTGGGACCTCTCCAGTAGATAACTTGCAAAATTCAGAATAAGGAAAATTGGTGCATCTCAGAATAAAACTCCTCCCAGCGTGAGGTCCAGTCTTGTAAGTTGTAACTGAAGCTTCAGGTTCAGGGTGCAGGGTTCAGGGTATCATCAATTAGACTAGCATAGCAAAATTAACAGAGAACCCCAACGTATATACTCGAAGGAACTCTTATCTGGTCAGTCCAACAGCTGAGTAGTGTACAGCTGGCCAAGCTTTCAGTTCCAAAGTGAGCTACTGGCTTAGACACGTACACATATAGGATACCATGTTATGCAAGTCTGAAGCACCCACCCAATGCTTTGACAAACACATCAGCACAACTCATCTTGCAGCGGTATTCCTACAAGTTAGTACAGACATTTGACAATGGATGAACTTCAGATGAAAGATGCACTAGTTTGTGCGCAGCAAGAGTTTACACTCTCTCGTACATAACTACTACTGGTACATAATCTGAAAAACATCAAAATTAACCAGAGAGGAGAGAACTGAATATATCTTGTAAGACTGCGCGCATCTCCCTCTGTCAGTTTGGATCATAATCAGTCCATGGCTTCAGGTAACTCATGTCGGCGACGGCAAGAAAACACATACTCTTACCTTGTTCTTCCTCTTGGATCCTCGGGGCTCTTGCAGACCTCGTCGACACCGGCAATCACCCTCCGGTGGTGCTCCCCCGCGCGGCCATGTCACTGCCTTCGTTTCCGCTGCTGCTATGACTGCAGAAGTTGCAGCCCGATCCATCTAAGCCGCAGCGGATCAGGAGAACCCGTGGACGTCCACGAAGATGATTTATGTGGGCTTGGATCTTACGTCTACCTTCAGCTTTCGTGGAGACAGCCCATTTGATGACATAGACGTTCTGTGCTAGAGAGATCGTTTTTCTAACGAACTGGGCCTGAGCACCGAAAGCCCCATCAGAATCAGGCCCACGACTTTGCACCAGCTGTACCAACAGGGCGCTCTAAGTTAGTTAGTTTAGTACCGCCTCGCCAGCGAGAGGAGGCGGGGGAGTGAGAGGTTGCTATATAAGGAGCCCCAGGTGCATCCTTGCAACATACTTACCTGGACGGGGTCGACGGCTGATCAAGAAGAGTCGTGGCCTAGGCTAGTGGTCCACATTGCACTTGGTGGATGCGCTGGCCTACCATCTCCCCAAGTGGGAGAGTGGACGTCGTAATTTGTGGTAGAGGGGGTACGCGTCCGCGCGGCCCCTGCCAATTCTCTGAATCAAATTTTGGTCCTTTAGTGCTCAATAATCAGTAGCTTTCTGCTAAATTCATGTAAAGTTTCAGCCATACATCAACCTGGCCGCATGTTTCAGATTGCTGGCCCCCAAAAATAATTTCCTGGCAGGTCACTCCATGTAGCGTGTGACCGTTTACTCCAGCCCAAACAAATGGAAATAGACAGTGTGATGGGGATATGGAGCATTTACATGATATTCAAGTGGTCTTTACAGTCTACTTTTAACAAAATAGCAAACCTCATACTAAAAAGACTGCAAAAAGGTACTCCATACTATGGCTTCAATGTCAGGATTTCTTTGAAGCTCAGACAGTCAGTGTAGCGGTGCCCTGTGCTGAGGCACCAAGAATTTTACAAACACAGATACACATCTGAATGTACAACGTAACGATGACTATGGAATATCTATGTGTAGTATAATCTGTTTAGCATGTCTTCGTAAGGTCCCCCACCGCGCATTTGGGATTCAGTGTTAATTAGAATTCTCGCATCAACGACCGGTTCTGCGAATCCAAATTCCAACCGGATTACAGTCTCCTCAATGCAGCAAAGACGACTAACTTGGTAGCCGGGCTAGAGGATCAGTGACCGTTATGGATAGAACATTATACCTTACTCGTAGGGTTCGACCGAGAAATCTGGCTCGTCCGGCTTCTTCAGTGTCGGCAACTCTTTTATGGCCTGAAGCCCTTTCCTGTTCCCAGCCATGACTTTCCCGGCCATCATTCTTAGAGAGATATTCTTCTTGGGTGGAGGGTCATCTTCACCATCCGAGTCTTCTGATCTCACGGAATTGAATGACTCCCTCATACTCAGGTCCTTCGCCATCTTCCTCCTCCTGTACCGCCGCCACGCAGCTTGGATGAAGCACGCGCCCCATGTTCTCCAATGGTGTGAGTAGTATCGGAAAGTGTGCTGCAACTTCTTGCTGTGCAACCGCCTAAATTGGCTGGCCACAAACTTGAGATCCTCGGCCTGGAGTGAAAAGGCCTCCACTTCTATGAGTGCCTTCACTGTGCGAGTGGATGATGGCAAACTAGCGGTAGGCTTCGGGACAAGAGCCCATCCAAGAAGTTCCTCGCCGCAGAAATCACCAGCTTTCAGTGTAGTTGAATTGAAGAAGCCTGTGCGGCCACCATTTGTTGTGGAGCTCTCCAGTTTCCCACGGATGATGAAAAGCATCTCAGCCACGGGATCACCCTCACGGACAATGTATGTGCCCTTTGTACACAGTGATGATACAAGACGCACACATATGGCATCTAGAAGTTGGTCGTCCATCTGGGAGAAAAAGGGTACCTGAAACCTCGCAGTAGAAAGAGAGATTAGCACATGATAATTATAACAAGAAGTCTAGTCCAAAGGGCAAATCCGGAAGTTTCAAACATGCAGTTGTTATGTATTTCTAGAAAAGTTTGTAAAAGTATCTACCCGGCGAACAAGATCCAAGCAAAGGTGGCGTTTAATGTCACGTCGTAGATCCGCTGGTAGAACCTGTAATATAGACTCTTCATTCACACCTCGAGTTGCAAGCCACTTGTACTGGATAAATCGTCTAACTCTTTCCCGCAGTTCATCAGGAAGTTGACGATGTCTCATCCACTCCTCAGTATCTCTTTGCTTTAATCTCCACTCCTCAACCCTCACAGTGATAGATTGCAGGTAGGTCTGGAAGAATAATAAAAATAATGTAAGATAACATATATATTCTAAAAAAACAGTTTACATTAATACATTATGACTAAAATGATGAATTTTGTGCTCATGAATAACGAACTTTTATAATGTACAGAGCATAATTAAGTATGTATAAAATGTACCTGCACAT
Source organism: Aegilops longissima (assembly GCA_021605205.1). NCBI lineage: Eukaryota > Viridiplantae > Streptophyta > Magnoliopsida > Poales > Poaceae > Aegilops > Aegilops longissima. Next base: position 606,334,419 of record CM038681.1, read on the forward strand.
TTCCAATCAAATGCGCAAACAAGACAAGACCGAGTACTGCCAAGAATATACAGTACAGTGTCTCACCAATGTAGGTGCTCACAGAAAGAGTCTGGCCGTAGCAACTGTACAGAAAATGGACGAAATATATACCATGTTAGAAACCACTTATCAATCCTGACAACTGATAATGACAAGATTAGAACTTCTAAGTTAATTTTGCAATGTACATTCAACTGGGACTGAAAGAGTAAGATCCGAACACATTTTGTTTAACACATAATGCTCTGAGGTTCTCATCAAAACTTTCAACTAACATAAGTATATAACGATATCAAAGAGCCGTCGGTTTGTAAAGGAAACTGCAACCTAAGTTTCCCACTTAGTAGTTAGTATCCTACAATATCAAGATGTCCACGACAAAAATACCTTAGATTCTGTAAACCCCACCAAAGGGAATAGAAGAACTTTCTCAAGAAACCCTGAGCAGGCGCTTGATTTGACAGAGCAGGCTGAAACATGCCATAGTCGAAGGTGATGCTGTCATTACTAGCATTGCAGCGGCTGAAGAGATCAGTCGTACTAGCCCATGTCTGATTTGGTGTATCACAGTCTAGGTACCTAATATTACAATCACTTTCATTCCTGCAATTCATTTTCCAGCAGGCTGTTTGGCGATCAACAGATAGCAAGTACCATAGTGCACCTAGAACCTGAATGAAAAAGAACAGGGATTCTAAGAAATTTGCTACATAAGAAAGAATAAAGGATGAAAACTTGAGCAATACATTTGACTTTAAATTGAACTTCAAGATACGAAACGATGAAAGGTTGCATATTAGATACCGTACATGACTAGCTATCAAGTAAAGTAGTAGGTTGTATACAGCCCCTTCCCAGGCAGTCTTTGCGACAACTCCAGTAGCTTTGACAATTTCATAAGTTAAAGGGAATATGAGATATAGTCTTGGAAGATACTGAGCAAGAACTATAAGCACCAGAATGTTATTGTTATGCTCAGCACCAGAATACTTGATAGCTGGTATCACATACCAGACTATGATCTGCACATAAGTAGAATAAATGTATGAGAAATTGAGATGTAGTGCTTTTAGGCGACTAGGCTGTACAGAACAACACATTTTCCCTTACAGAACATACACAATTCACAACAATTGTATAAAGAAAACTCAATGATTATCTCGTAAGCTCCACAATTTCTGCATTAGAATCTCGAGTGACCTTTCCAAAGGAAATTCGCCCAGGTTGAACTACAGAGTCACATACTTAATACGAGCAGGTGCAGGAACACACCATCAGGTTGAGGCACCTTGAAGCTTTGAAAAATTAAGCAAAAACTCTGTATTATAATCCACTCTACTGAAACTGCAAAAGTTAACATCTTTACAAGAAAGAATGTCTCCTTTGCAGACACCCTCAAGGGCTGATCTAGAGAGAACGGTTGGATGTCAATCATGATAAACATCCTAAAACTAGGGACCATTACTTCATTATTACTTCAACCTCATTAATTCCATTTGAACTAAAACCACGACAAGAATTATGGAACGGAGGGAGTACTATTTATATTCCACTTAGAACAAAAGAGAAGATTACCAAGTTACCTGTGGCAAAGGCAAAGCAGCCACCACATCAATTGCAAAGTCAGATCTCAAATATTTCCATGCAATCTCTTTAGGGTCTGTGACAAGGTCTCCTCTTCCAAAAACCCGCAAGGTTGAGCTCGTTTTAACAAAAGCAGTTCTGAACTTCATTATGATGTGAACCACATACAAGAGATCGGCAATTGATCGGAAGAATGTAATGATGATGGTTAAATGTGTGTCTGTCCCAACACAGGAATAGGTGTCGCCATAGACGATTTTGGGCACGTAGAAGTACAGGGGGTCTATAAATAGAGCAAGGAAGGACGAAAAAAGGAAAATGCGGTTCCACATCAAGATGAAGTCACTTGATGGATCGAAGATCTTGTACTGCTGCGCATCCCCTCCCACGAAAACCTTGTTCTTCCCTGAGCTCGCGACGCCAAGTTTACTAGCAGCGAACGCTGCCTGTTTCTGTTGGATTGGTATCGCTGGCTTTGCCCTCTCGTCATAGAACCTGTGAATTGTACCAGCAAAAAAATTGGTTGGACTCTAGTATCTGATTTGAAACATTAAATCATTCAGAACCCGCAATAAATGCAATAGACCACTATAATTCTTATTCCTCACTAACAACATGCATAATAGTTTTTTTTATAATTCAGAAGAAATATTCTTCATTCTATATCAAGTAAGCAGAGGACTATTGTACCTCAAAGCAGATTTAGTTCTCCATCAAGAGTATTTGTTTATGTGATGCTGCCTTTCACTTTATCCATAGATGCTAATTCCCCGCCGACCAGATCAACCAAAAAGGGGAAAAAGCTCCATGCTAGTACAGCTTAACAACTCAAAAAAGAATTAAGACACTACAACTGCATGCTCCAACAACTAACGATACGAATCATACTGATGGTGCCGAGCCCCCAACCCCGAAGCTCGCGCCGAAGCACAGTCCTAAATGCTGGATCCCTGTATTTCAAAACGGTTCAGAAGATTACTGTACTTCAAAACGAATTGAGTTCTCAATCAGCAGTTTTACTTTATGTGATGCTGCCTTTTACTTTAACGCCGACCAGATCAACCAAAAAGGGGAAAAGCTCCATGCTACAGCCTACAGTATATAGCTTAACAACTCAAATTTTAAGACACTGCAACTGCCTGCTCTAACGACTAACGATAGGAATCAAACTGATCCTGCCGAGCCCCCGACCCCGAAGCTCGCGCCGCAGCAGAGTCCTAAAATGCTGGATCCCTGACCAAAAGCAACAGATCGGGTAGAGAAGCAAGCCGCCGCGGCTCACCTGACGGTCCTCTGCCTGCCGAGCGCCATCTCGTCCTCCACCTTCCTCGGCGCAAACATGGCGCCGGCCAGCCCAGCCCGCTACGCCGACCAGGGACCCCGCGGCCGGCCCGCCATCCAATCCAAGCACCCAAAGGAAGGCAAGCAGCCCCCGCGGCCTCGATCAGCGACCGAATCCGGCGGCGAGACGGCTGGTGGCTGGTCTCCTCCGCGACCGCGGTGGGAGGGGATTAAGGCGGGGAGGCGGGATTTGAGAGCCGGCGAGGGCGAGGAGTTCGAGGGAGGGGTGGAGGGAGGCGACGAGGTGGAGGACCCGGAGAAGACGACGAAGCGGAAACTGCCTGACCGTCTCGGGGTTAATCACTTTGTTAGCCGTCGCTAATGCGGGTTAAAGCTTGTGGGTTTAGTTAGTGGCGCTTGCTAGTACTTTACCGCGGTTCAAATGGTCGCCCAAGTGGTGGTAAAATGGCGCCGGAACAAAATTTGCAATATTATTACCCCTCTTTTTAGAGAAAATCCTCTCTCTTCGATCCAAATTAATCGTCGCAACTTTAGGACAACTTTAGTACTCCCTCCGTGTGGCAGCCCCTTATATGGAGACGAGGCAGAGCTTTGACAGGTGTGTGTGCGGGGGTGCTCGCCGAAGGGGACTTTTTAAGGGAAATGGAGGATGGTCGATGCAACGATAGCACGACGGGGAAGGCAGGTCGGGCAGGGCAAGGCCATGAGACGACGTGGTAGAGCCGCTGTCCATGAGTGACAGCGGCAAGCGGATAGGCCGATGGTGGAGGGGTGACGAGCATCGGTTATGCCGCGCGAGTGAGAAAAGAAGATGACAAGGAAGAGGCAGCCATTGGATTGAAATCCAACGGTTAGGGCAAATCGGCCAAGAGAAAGAGAAAAAAAAGGGACAAACGTTTTTATAGTGCCCCCTTTGCTTCGGACTACTATAAGAAAGTTGCAATTCCTTTTCTTTTAGCGAGAATAGAATATTGGCCGCATGCAACGATGTATGCAATTTATGCATGTCCCTGCTTAAAAGCACCTTTCCATTTTTCATGACACAACACATGTGGTAGCACAATCTTTACTAGAGTCGGTACTGATTCTCAAATGGCAACAGTCGCACTACATTTCTGGAGCCAGCATAACGGAAGTCGCTCTCGCGCGAGTGGGAAGACGCGGCTCCCTCCTTGATTTGCACTATGCTGTCACAGTAGTACTTACATGGTTGACCTATCACGTACAGTAGTAAAATACGTGTGGCACCAGCAGGGACATTTTTATTCTGCGGCCTTGCAACTTGTACGATGTACGAACTGAAGATTTCCGAATAATAATCATAATTTTAAAGATAAACAGGTGAAGACTTACGTGCGTGCACGCGCGCAGCGTCATCCAGTCTTGTGTTGCCCTGCCCTCCCTGCCATGGCTCGCCTCGCCAAAGAAAGAGATGCTAATATCGTGCTGGTATTGTACACGACACGGCCCGCGTGTCGCACAGGCCAACCGAGTCACATGCGCGTGCGCGATGCGCAGCGCCAACCGGTCCACACATTCGAATTCGGTCAAAGCGAAAATAAAGCTGACGGGGCTTTTAGAAAGTTTGTGTGCAAGCACTCAGCCTCCTACAATTTGGATGTGATCAATGATCGCAATGCGAAGTCGTTATTCCATCGGTGACACACCATTTCAAAAGCTGTCATGAAGTTTGATGTGCGATTACACAAGTGAAGACAAGGTGGCCATTGGGCATGTCAATCATGGAGATTGTAAGCTCTGCTCCTCACCATACTTAACACGTTGTCTTCAATGTTAACAGTTGGGGTACTTATATACTTCACTTACGAAATCATCAATATAAAAGGAAGGTGTTTCTGCGTAAGACAAGGAGCTGCAGTGGGAGAAGGTTCGCCTGCATGACGTTGGCAATTGTGACGACAACGACCAAGATGTCCACCAAGATGTGTTGGAAGCAAGAGTTCTCGTCTCACATAGAGGCATCGTCCTCATAGCCCTCGAAGCGCGATCACTCCCATGGAAACGACGACAACCCCCTGGACGCCGTGATTCTGATGTAACCAACCACGTTTGATTCAGCTCGGTACTGTAGTGGGCTTCATGCTGCAAACATCGAGCCGATGGCCCTGAGCAAAATGCTGGTCGTTAACTAGGAAGCTGGGACAACAACCCTGGGGACATGACGGATGTTGCAGTCCGATCCACACAGGTGTACCGTGGCTATTGGCATATCAGGGACGCATCATGGACGACACCCTGACGGCTCGGGCAGTGGTCTATTATAGGAGGATGTCCCATCCCATCCGCTAGTGTCATTTTTGTTTGACATGGATTACATGCCGGGGTGACAATTGAAAGATCTGTCTTTCATATGGTGATTCGATTACTGATTCATGTCTGGATTCTGGAGTGAAAACTTATTTTATGGCTTTGATTGGTAACCAAGATGAAAATCCTTATCTTGAAAAACGTTGTCTCCTCGCTCATGTGTTGGTCTTCGGTAATTCGTCTAGGCAACCAAAATGCACAACCTTGTCTTTGGCCGTATGTAGCAATGATGATGTGATGCCGCTTATTCATGTAAAGGTGTTGCTGTGGAAGAAGTCAACTTAATCGCATGTTTTTATTTTACTCCCGTAATGGTTTGTGTGTGGATATCCTTTTTATATTTTTTATTTAATGGTTTGAGCGTAGGTATCTTTATTTTATATTCTATATAATACACCATCCGTTCATAAATATAAGATGTTTTGGATATTTTGATATGCACTATATAGATAGTGGAATGAGTGAACAAACACACTAAAACGTGTTTATACATCTGACTAAAAAAAAGAAGTGACTAGAGGTAAGTCGACTGTCGGGTGGTAGGTGCGACATATGTCAACGGATGGCTAATCATAGTGGGAGCCAATAAGACGTCGCCGGTGCCTGGAAACGGGATGAGGCGAAGACATGCACGCCGGGGAATCTTACCCAGCTTCGGGGCTCTCCGTGGAGATAACACCCCTACTGCTGCTCTGCGGGGTCTCCGCGTGATCACTAGATGAACAAGTGGCTACAAGAGGCTCCTTGAGCTGTTCGGTGAGAGGAAGAAGAAGGGCACGACTAGCTCCCCTTTTCCCTCTATGTGGTGTCTAAAACTCTAAGTGATCAACCCTTTGCATGGGTGCCCTGGGGGTTTATATAGGCCTACCCCCAGGGGTACAATGGTAATCCGGTGGCGCGGGCCCTAGCCGTCGGTGTCTCACACTCATGGCTTCTCCGCCGGCCGGCTGGGCCCGCCGATCGGCGGGTCCGCCGACTACCGGCTTCTTGGTCGACTGCTGGCCCCACCGTTGAGGGCCTTGTCGGGGCTGATTCTTGTTGCCTCAATCTTGATGGCGAGGGCTTTGTCGAGTAAGCACAGCTCTGATGTCGCCGCCTTGGCGGCGATCACTGTTGCCTCACCTCGTCTTGTCTCCTTAATGAGGCGCTTCCCTCGAGGGAGAGAGCAAGCCGGCTATGGGAGGCCGGCCACGTTTCAGACCAGCTAGGGGAGGCCGAGCCGGCTTCAGGCATCTCTCTGACCGGAAGGGCCCGCCGCCTGCCGGTCGTACTGATAGCTTGTCGTGGGTGATGTCGTGGTCAACATGGCAACAGTGCCGCGCCGAACGGGTGATGGCTGCCCCGTACGGCGTACTATAGCCACGCGCGCTCCGGGATGCGGGGGTGGCAGGCTTCACTGTAGCCACGCCCCGTCTCATCACCGTTATGTGGGTGCAGATTCTGAGGGTGCGGCCTTGGCCGCCTGCGAGATGGCTGGCTTCTTGGAGTCGGCCTTTTCGTGGCCGGCTACGTGGAGTCGGCCCTCTAGTAGCCGGCTCCTTGGAAGCCGGTCCTCTTGGGGCCTTCTGCCCGTAGGTCTTGGGGCCGGGCCGTCTCCTGACTGTTGGGGAACGTAGTAATTTCAAAAAATTTCCTACACACACGCAAGATCATGGTGATGGCATTGCAACGAGAGGGGAGAGTGTGTCCACGTACCCTCGTAGACCGAAAGCGGAAGCGTTATAACAACGCGGTTGATGTAGTCGTACGTCTTCACAATCCGACCGATCCAAGTACCGAGCATACGGCACCTCCGAGTTCAAAGACACGTTCAGCTCGATGGCGATCCCGGACTCGATCCAGCGAGGTGTCGGGATGAGTTCTGTCGACCGACGGCGTGGTGGCGATGATGATGCTCCACCGGCGCAGGCTTCGCCTAAGCTCATGACGATATGACCGAAGTGGAATATGGTGGAGGGGGCACCGACACGGCTAAGGAACGATCCGTAGATCAACTTGTGTGTCATGGGTGCCCCTGCCCCAGTATATAAAGGAGCAAGGGGTGCGGCCGGCCCTAGGAGGAGGCGCGGAGGAGTCCTACTCCCAGGAGTAGGACTCCCCCTTCCTAGTTGGATTAGGACTTGGGGGAGGGAAGAGGAAGGGGCGCCCCCTCTCCTGTCCTATTCGGACTAGGGGAGGCGCCTGCCTGCCCTGGCCGCCCTCCTCTTCTCCCTCATGGCCCACTAAGGCCCATTAACCCCGGGGGGTTCAGTAACCCCGGTGTTCCGGTAAAATCTGATTTCACCGGAACTATTCGAAATCAAACATAGGCTTCAATATATCAATCTTTATGTCTCGAACATTTGAGACTCCTCGTCATGTCCGTGACCACATCCGGGACTCGAACAAACTTGGTACATTAATACTCATAAAATTGTCATCATAACGTTAAGCGTGCGGACCCTACGGGTTCGAGAACTATGTAGACATGACCTAGAACTATTCTCGGTCAATAACCAATAGTGGAACCTGGATGTTCATATTGGTTCCTACATTTTCTACGAAGATCTTTATCGGTCAAACCGCATAACAACATCGTTGTTCCCTTTGTCATCGGTATGTTACTTGCCCGAGATTCGATCGCCGGTATCCAATACCTAGTTCAATCTCGTTACCGCAAGTCTCTTTACTCGCTCTGTAATACATCATTTCATAACTAACTCATTAGTTACAATGCTTGCAAGGCTTAGGTGATGAGTATTACCGAGAAGGCCAGAGATACCTCTCCGACAATCGGAGTGACAAAACCTAATCTCAATTATGCCAACTCAACATATACTTTTGGAGACACCAGAGAGTACCTTTATAATCACCCGATTCACGTTGTGACGTTTGGTAGCACACAAAGTGTTCCTCCGTAAGCGGAGTTGCATAATCTCATAGTTGTAGGAACTTTGTATAAGTCATGAAGAAAGCAATAGCAACATACTAAGCGATCAAGTGCTAAGCTAACGGAATGGGTCAAGTCAATCACATCATTCTCCTAATGATGTGATCCGTTAATCAAATGACAACTCATGTCTATGGTTAGGAAACATAACCATCTTTGATTAACGAGCTAGTCAAGTAGAGGCATACTAGTGACATTCTGTTTGTTTATGTATTCACACATGTATTATGTTTCCGGTTAATACAATTCTAGCATGAATAATAAACATTTATCATGATATAAGGAAATAAATAATAACTTTATTATTTCCTCTAGGGAATATTTCCTTCAGTCTCCCACTTGCACTAGGGTCAATAATCTAGATTACACAGTAATGATTCTCACACCCATGGAGTCTTGGTGCTGCTCATGTTTTGCTCGTGAGAGAGGCTTAGTCAACGGTGCGCAACATTCAGATCCGTATGTATCTTGCAAATCTCTATGTCTCCCACTTGGACTTGGTCCCGAATGGGATTGAAGCGTCTCTTGATGTGCTTGGTCCTCTTGTGAAATCTGGATTCCTTTGCCAAGGCAATTGCACCAGTATTGTCACAGAAGATCTTCATTGGTCCCGATGCACTAGGTATAACACCTAGATCGGAAATGAACTCCTTCATCCAGACTCCTTCATTTGCTGCTTCAAGCAGCTATGTACTCCGCTTCACATGTAGATCCCTCCATGACGCTTTGTTTAGAACTGCACCAACTTACAGCTCCACCGTTTAATAAAAATACGTATCCGGTTTGCGATTTAGAATCGTCCGGATCGGTGTCAAAGCTTGCATCGGCGTAACCCTTTACGACAAGCTCCTTGTCACCTCCATAAACGAAACATATCCTTAGTCCTTTTCGGTATTTCAGGATATTCTTGACCGCTGTCGATGATCCACTCTGGATTACTTTGGTACCTCCCTACTAAGCTAATAGCAAGGCACACATCAGGTGCGGTACACAGCATTGCATACATGATAGAGCCTATGGCTGAAGCATAGGAACTCCTTTCATTTTTCTCTATCTTCTGCAGTGGTCGGGCATTGAGTCGACTCAATCTTACACCTTGTATGTCTGAGCAAGAACCCTTTCTTTGCACGATCCATATTGAACTTTTTCAAGACTTTATCAAGGTATGTGCATTGTGAAAGTCCAATTAAGCGTCTTGATCTATCTCTATAGATCTTGATGCCCAATATGTAAGCAGCTTCACCGAGGTCCTTCATTGAAAAACTTTTATTCAAGTATCCTTTTATGCTATCCAGAAATTCTATATCATTTCCAATTAACAATATGTCGTCCACATATAATATTAGAAATGCTACAGAGCTCCCACTCACTTTCTTGTAAATACAGGCTTCTCCAAAAGTGCATATAAAACCATATCTTTGATCACACTATCAAAGCGTTTATTCCAACTCGAGAGGCTTGCACTGACCATAGATTGATCGTTGGAGCTTGCACACTTTGTTAGCTCCTTAGGATCGACAAAACCTTCGGTTGCATCATATACAACTCTTCTTCCGTAAATCCATTCAGAAATGCAGTTTTGACATCCATCGCCATATTTCATAATCATAAAATGCGCGATTGCTAACATGATTCGGACAGACTTAAGCATCGCTACTGGTGAGAAGGTCTCATCGTAGTCAACTCCTTGAACTTGTCGAAAACCTTTTGCAACAAGTCGAGCTTTATGTGATAACATTACCGTCGCGTCGGTCTTCTTCTTAAAATCCATTTATTCTCTATTGCTTGCCGATCATCGAGCAAGTCAACCAAAGTCCATACTTTGTTCTCATACATGGATCCCATCTCAGATTTCATGGCTTCAAGCCATTTTGCGAATCTGGGCTCACCATCGCTTCTTCATACTTCGTCGTTCACCATGATCTAGTAGCATGACTTCCGAATAGGATTACCGTACCATTCAGTGCGGATTTTATTCTGGTTGATCTCTGAAGTTCAGTAACAACTTGATCTGAAGTTTCATGATCATTATCATTAACTTTCTCGCTAAGCGGTGTAGGTGTCACGAAACCGATTTACGTGATGAACTACTTTCAATAAGGGAGCTGATACTGTTACCTCATCAAGTTCTACTTTCCTCCCACTCACTTCTTTCGAGAGAAACTCCTTCTCTAGAAAGGATCCATTCTTAACAACGAATGTTTTGCCTTCGGATCTGTGATAGAAGGTATACCCAATTGTCTCCTTGGGTATCCTATGAAGACACATTTTCCGATTTGGGTTCAAGCTTATCAGGTTGAAGCTTTTTCACATAAGCATCGCAACCCCAAACTTTTAGAAAGCGACAACTTTGGTTTCTTGCCAAACCATAGTTCATAAGGTGTCGTCTCAGCGGTTTTGATGGTGTCCTATTTTAACGTGAATGCGGCCGCCTCTAAAGCATAACCCCAAAGCGATAGCGGTAAATCGGAAATAGACATCATAGATCGCACCATATCTAGTAAAGATACGACACGACGTTCGGACACACCATTACGCTGTGGTGTTCGGTGGCGTGAGTTGTGAAACTATTCGCATTGCTTCAAATGTAGACCAAACTCGTAACTCAAATATTCTCCTCCACGATCAGATCGTAGAAACTTTATTTTCTTGTTACGATGATTTTCAACTTCACTCTGGAATTCTTTGAACTTTTCAAATGTTTCAGATTTATGCTTCATCGGTAGATATACCCGTATCGCTTAAATCATCCGTGAAGGTGAGAAAACAACGATATCCGCCACGAGCTTCAACATTCATCGGACCACATACATGTATGTATGATTTCCAACAAATCTGTTGCTCTCTCCATACAACCGGAGAAGCGGTGTTTTAGTCATCTTACCCATGAGGCACGGTTCGCAAGTACCAAGTGATTCATAATCAAGTGATTCCAAAAGTCCATCGTATGGAGTTTCTTCATGCGTTTACACCGATATGACCTAAGCGGCAAGTGCCACAAATAAGTTGCACTATCATTATCAACTCTGCATCTTTTGGCTTCGACATTATGAATATGTGTATCACTCGCCGAGATTCAACAAGAATAGACCACTCTTCAAGGGTGCATGACCATAAAAGATATTACTCATATAAATAGAACAACCATTATTCTCGATTTAAATGAATAACCGTCTCGCATTAAACAAGATCCAGATATAATGTTCATGCTCAACGCGGCACCAAATAACAATTATTTAGGTCTAAAACTAATCCCGAAGGTAGATGTAGAGGTAGCGTGCCGACGCGATCACATTGACTTTGGAACCGTTTCCCACGCGCGCATCGTCACCTCGCCCTTCGCCGATTGCTCGCTTATTCCGTAGTCCTGTTTGAGTTGCAAATATTAGCAATGAATCAATATCAAATACCTAGGTGCTACTACGAGCTCTAGTAAGGTACACATCAATAACATGTATATCACATATACCTTTGTTCACCTTGCCATCCTTCCTATCCGCCAAATACTTGGGGCAATTCCGCTTCCAGTGACCAGCTTGCTTGCAATAGAAGCACTCAGTTTCAGGCTTAGGTCCAGACTTGGGTTTCTTTTCTTGAGCAGCAACTTGCTTGCTGTTCTTCTTAAAGTTCCTTCTTCTTTCCTTTGCCCTTTTTCTTGAAACTAGTGGTCTTGTTGACCATCAACACTTGATGCTCCTTCTTGATTTCTACCTCCGCAGCTTTTAGCATTGCGAAGAGCTCGGGAAGTGTCTTGTTCATCCTTGCATATTATAGTTCATCACGAAGCTCTTGTAGCTTGGTGGCGTGATTGGAGAATTTCATCAATGACACTATCATCCGGAAGATTAAATCCAGTTGAATCAAGTGATTATTATACCCGGACATTTTGAGTATGTGCTCCTTGACAGAACCATTCTCCTCCATCTTGCAGCTATAGAACTTATTGGAGACTACATATCTCTCAATCCGGGCATTTGCTTGAAATATTAACTTCAACTCTGGAACATCTCATATGCCCCATGGCGTTCAAAGCGTCGTTGAAGACCAGTTCTAAGCCGTAAAGCATGGCACCTGAACTATGGAGTAGTCATCAGCTTTGCTCGCAGACGTTCACAACTTCGGCGTTGCTCTCTGCAGAGGCACGGCACCCAGCGGTGCTTCCGAGGACGTAATTCTTACGTGCAGCAATGAGGATAATACTCAAATTACGGACCCAGTCCGTGTAATTGCTACCATCATCTTTCAACTTTGCTTTCTCAAGGAACGCATTAAAATTCAACGGAACAACATCACGAGCCATCTATCTACAATAAACATAGACAAGCAAAATACTATCGGTACTAAGTTCATGATAAATTTAAGTTCAATTAATCATATTAAAACTCCCACTTAGACAGACATCTCTCTAGTAATCTAAGTGATTACGTGATCCAAATCAACTAAACCATAACCGATCATCACGTGAGAAGGAGTAGTTTTCAATGGTGAACATCACTATGTTGATCATATCTACTATATGATTCACGCTCGACCTTTCGGTCTCCGTGTTCGAGGCCATATCTGCATATGCTAGGCTCGTCAAGTTTAACTGAGTATTCGCGTGTGCAAAACTGGCTTGCACCGTTGTAGATGGACGTGAGCTTATCACACCCGATCATCACGTGGTGTCCGGGCACTCTGAACTTTTAGCAACGGTGCATACTCGAGGAGAACACTTCTTGATAATTTTAGTGAGAGATCATCTTATAATGCTACCGTCAATCAAAGCAAAATAAGATGCGTAAAGGATAAACATCACATGCAATCAATATAAGTGATATGATATAGCCATCATCATCTTGTGCTTGTGATCTCCATCTCCAAGCACCGTCATGATCACCATCGTCACCGCGCGACACCTTGATCTCCATCGTAGCATCGTTGTTGTCTCGCCAACTATTGCTTCTCGACTATCGCTACCACTTAGTGATAAAGTAAAGCAATTACATGGCGTTGCATTTCATATAATAAAGTGACAACCATATGGCTCTGCCGATTGCCGATAACTTGGTTACAAAACATGATCATCTCATACAATAAAATATAGCATCACGTCTTGACCATATCACATCACAACATGCCCTGCAAAAACAAGTTAGGCGTCCTCTACTTTGTTGTTGCAAGTTTTACGTGGCTGCTACGGGCTTAGCAAGAACCGTTCTTACCTACGCATCAAAACCACAGCGATAGTTTGTCAAGTTGGTGCTGTTTTAACCTTCGCAAGGACCGGCGTAGCCACACTCAGTTCAACTAAAGTGAGAGAAAGCAGACACCGCCGGTCACCTTTAAGCAGCGAGTGCTCAAGCGGTGAAACCAGTCTCGCGTAAGCGTCTGGCGTAATGTCGGTCCGGGCGCTTCATCTCACAATACCGCCCGAACCAAAGTATGACATGCTGGTAAGCGGTATGACTTATATCGCCCACAACTCACTTGTGTTCTACTCGTGCATATGACATCAGCGCATAAAACCAGGCTCGGATGCCTTTGTTGTGGAGCGAGTAATTTCAAAAAAATTCCTACGCACACGCAAGATCATGGTGATGGCATAGCAACGAGAGGAGAGAGTGTGTCCACGTACCGTCGTAGACCGAAAGCGGAAGCGTTATAACAACGCGGTTGATGTAGTAAATGCGTCTTCACGATCCGACCGATCCAAGTACCGAACGCACGGCACCTCCGAGTTCAGCACACGTTCAGCTCGATGGCGATCCCGGACTCCGATCCAGCAGGGTGTCGGGGATGAGTTCTGTCAACGACGACGGCGTGGTGGCGATGATGATGCTCCACCGCGCAGGCTTCGCCTAAGCTCCGGACGATATGACCGAAGTGGAATATGGTGGAGGGGCACCGACACGGCTAAGGAACGATCCGTAGATCAACTTGTGTGTCATGGGGTGCCCCCTGCCCCGTATATAAAGGAGCAAGGGGGTGCGGCCGGCCCTAGGAGGAGGGCGCGGAGGAGTCCTACTCCCAGGGAGTAGGACTCCCCCTTCCTAGTTGGATTAGGACTTGGGGAGGGAAGAAGAGGGGCGCGCCCCTCTCCTTGTCCTATTCGGACTAGGGGGAGGGCACGCGGCCTGCCTGGCCGCCCTCCTCTTCTCCCTCATGGCCCACTAAGGCCCATTAACCCCGGAGGGTTCGGTAACCCGGTGTTCGGTAAAATCCTGATTTCACCGGAACTATTCGAAGTCAAACATAGGCTTCAATATATCAATCTTTATGTCTCGACCATTTGAGACTCCTCGTCATGTCCGTGATCACATCCGGGACTCGAACAAACTTCCGTACATCAATACTCATAAAATTGTCATCGTAACGTTAAGCGTGCGGACCCTACGGGTTCGAGAACTATGTAGACATGACCTAAAACTATTCTCGGTCAATAACCAATAGTGGAACCTGGATGTTCATATTGGTTCCTACATTTTCTCTGAAGATCTTTATCGGTCAAACCGCATAACAACATCGTTGTTCCCTTTGTCATCGGTATGTTACTTGCCCGAGATTCGATCGTCGGTATCCAATACCTAGTTCAATCTCGTTACGGCAAGTCTCTTTACTCGCTCGTAATACATCATTTCATAACTAACTCATTAGTTACAATGCTTGCAAGGCTTAGGTGATGAGTATTACCGAGAAGGCCAGAGATACCTCTCCGACAATCGGATGACAAAACCTAATCTCGAATTATGCCAATTCAACATATACTTTTGGAGACACCAGAGAGTACCTTTATAATCACCCGATTACGTTGTGACGTTTGGTAGCACACAAAGTGTTCCTCCGTAAGCAGGAGTTGCATAATCTCATAGTTGCAGGAACTTTGTATAAGTCATGAAGAAAGCAATAGCAACATACTAAGCGATCAAGTGCTAAGCTAACGGAATGGGTCAAGTCAATCACATCATTCTCCTAATGATGTGATCCCGTTAATCAAATGACAACTCATGTCTATGGTTAGGAAACATAACCATCTTTGATTAACGAGCTAGTCAAGTAGAGGCATACTAGTGACATTCTGTTTGTTTATGTATTCACACATGTATTATGTTTCCGGTTAATACAATTCTAGCATGAATAATAAACATTTATCATGATATAAGGAAATAAATAATAACTTTATTATTGCCTCTAGGGCATATTTCCTTCACTGACAGCCGGCCGGGGGAGGGCGGCCCAGCGTCTTGGATGTTGGATGGGTTGATTGGCTTGTAATTTTTTCAGAAGTCCCAGGGGGAGCCGGCTGGGCTACCCGTGGTCATTTACTCCGACAGTAGTCCCCGAAGCTGATTGAGATCCGAGGTCGAAAGGGGGACGAGAAGCTCGATCAGCTTCCTATCGTGAGGAGCCGGCGGCTAGGAGCCGTCCTTGAATGGGTGCGCCGTCTTCGGGAAGCTCCGCAGCCAGAAGGAGAAAACGCGAGCCGACTCGCGCGTTGACCGCGCGTCACCCCGTGCGCCACGTGGCCAGAAAGGCCTGCCAGCCCACGCGCGCGACGGTACATCGCCGCAGGCCGGGGCCCACCAAACCTACGCCTCGGCCCACGCACCGATCCTTTGCGGCCCGAATGGACCGCTCGTCTTCCCGCGGCGGTTTCAGCACACCTTTAGGGCGCAATAATCGCGGGACGTGGGGGGAGTGGGCGCAGTTAATCCCACGTTCCCCCACGCCTCGCCTCCTCGGCTCCGCCGCCCGAGCCTATAAGTAGGGGGAGGAGGGGGAGCGGCAGAGGCTCGCACGCTCGCCCTCGCTCCTCTCCTTCCGCTACTTTCTTCTTCGCTCTTCCGCCGACGCAGCGCACTCACCACCGCGCCGTTCCGCCGCGAACCATCTTGGCTCGCCGCGGTTCCTCCGCCACGTGGCTGTGCTCTCCGCCGCCGCGCCTCTCTCCTCCCTCTTGCTCCCATGGCGCTGTCGAGCTCGTGGGACGGCTCCAACGTCCATGAAGACCACATCGATTGGCTTCGCAAGACGCGGCGGTTGCCGGGCGAAGACCTCGTGAAGAACCGCCTCACGGGGCGGAGATTTCACCGGCCGCCGAGGAGGGCGGCGGGTCATCTTCCTTCGCCTCGCCTGGCGGCCTCGGCCTGCCGGGCGAGCGGGTTCTTCGCTCCTTCCTCGACTTCTACAATCCCCACCGCATCACCTCACCCCAACACGGTGATGCTCTTTGTAAATCTTCGTCACCTGCGAGGGATTTCTCGAGTCCTCCCCCCCCGGAGCTCTTTGGGGAGTTCTTCTAGTGCAAGCTCGGCACCGTCTCCGCGGGTGTGCCCGCCCCTGGGCGCCTTCGCCGTAAGCGGAGGGCGGCCGACAACAACCTTTCCGCCTATCCGCTGATCCGGTCGGTGAAGCTCGCAGCAATCGTACTTCTACGTGAAGAACGTCGCCTCGCAAGGAGACTACTTGAATCTCGCCGACTACGTGGCGGCCCGCCGCCGGGAGGCAGCCGTCCTGGTCCTTCGAGCCCAGTCGCTCTCCTTGGCGGGAACGCCGCCACCCGGCTCGGGTGATGGTCCAATCGGAGGGCTTGGTGGGGGCCGACACGGTGGCCGCCGTGGGCGCCGGGTGCTCCCGCTCCAAAGCCGCCGCACATGATCCGCCGGATGGCGGCCGCTTTGACCCATGCGGTGAGCACCGAGAGATGCCTCGTGACGAGGTATCCTACATGGTGAATTACATCTCCAACTGCAAACTCACTGAAGAGTGGCAGTATGGCAAGACGCCGTATTCTCGGGCTGATCCCCCGCCTGTGGTGAGTTTTCCTTACTTTCTTCTTCCTTTGCTGCCGGGTTCGCGGTGGCCGACTCTTGACTAGTCGGCTTTGTCTTTAAGCAGAGCTCCCTTCTTCGACCGGCACCCGGGGCCGCGGGCGGGCGCCGATTCTGCCGACCGCGCCGTGGGCGACCACTCGCGACCGGACTGGGGCGGCCGCCATGGACGACTCCGTGGTCGCAGACGGCGGAGAGGCAGGCGGCCCCGACCTCATGGCCGGCTTCGGGGACTGGCCGGACGATGATGAAGCCGAGGCCACCCACGCCGCCATCCGGCGGCCGATCGTCAAGGCGCGGGACCTTCTGTCGCGCCAACTGCTCGGGGTGGCGCGCAAAAGCGTCGGGCCGGGCCGGGTCTCTTTGGCAGCCGGCCGAAAAAACCCAAGAGCTCCGCAACGGCGACCAAGCAGGACGAGGCGGCCGCGAAAGCGATCCGCTTCCGCAAGGTGGTGAAGCAGCCACAAGCGGTCTCGGCATAAGTGTGGGACGTCTTGTACTTTTTGTTGTCTTCTTTGGTTGAGGCTCATCTAAGCCGCCTTCTTGATTGGTTTGAACAGGGCGCCGCTTTCCCTTGAATGGGCCGCCTCCATAGTCGGACCGACGGGAGGGTCTTCGAGTTCCCGTCGCGTGGATCCCCGCGCCGACCTCATGGAGGCAACGGAGCGGAACGCGCGGGAGGCGCGGGAGGAGTGGGAAGCGGCGGAGCGGAGGGCCATCCAGGAGGCAGCAGGGAAGTCGGCCGAGGCGCAAGCCGACGCGACGGCCAAGGCCTAGGCGGAAGCCGCGGCCGCGGAGAGGGAGGCGGAGGCTCTGCGCAATCACCCTCCGTAACTCATCATTCCTCTTCGCGCCATGGCTCCTGATATCCCCGTGCCTCCGTCGGAGGAAGCCGACCGCGACCAGCCGATGACGGAGAGGAGGGAGGACGACGTGACTATCCTGGGGGAGGCGCCACGGCCGGCGCCGACTGGAGCGGGCCAAGGCGGCCGACCTGCTGTGGCGCCTGAACAGCCGGCCGGGGGCGATTCGGTGGCGGGGGCGGATCTTGTGGTGCAGTCGGCGCCTCGCCGGCGTGCGGGAGAGGCGTCCTCGGCGCCGGAGCCGCAAAGAGCCGCGGGCGCTAGCTCGACGGCACATGACCTGGAGGCGGCCAGTGCCAGCACGTCCGAGTGGATGCCCGGCGGCGGAACGACCGAGCTGAACGTGGCGGCGCAGGAGGTCCGACGCCGGCTTCAGACCCAGGCCGCCTCGCTGCAACGGTACACCTAGGAGTTCCTCGCTACGCGCTCGGTCATCCGGGTGAGTCTTCTGGCCTTGGTTGATTTCTTCTTTGATTTCCTCCGTGGGGGCGCATCAGCGCACCCACTGGGTGTAGTCCCCGAGTTCCGAGTCGGCTGCTGAGCAGGCGGCTTGGAACTTCTTAGAAGGCCTTGTTTTTATTTGCACTTTGTCTGATTTCCAGGAGTATCACAATCTCCGCGCGGCCGACTTCAACTCCCAGGCCCAGGAGCTGAGCCAAAAGGCCGCCGACCTGACGAATAGCCGGAGTGAGTACTTTGTTTCTTTTATCTCATGTGGGGCGGCGTCAGACTCCTGCGGGTGTAGTCCCCAAGATTCGGGTCGGCTGCTAAGAAGTCGGGCCGGATCTTCCCTGACGACTTCTTCCTTATTGCTTTTTTCCTTTTTCTCCATGCTTGTAGAGGCTAATGCTGACTTGAGGGAGCAGCTCGGCGGGACCCAGACCGCCCTTCGTGCCAAGGAGGCTGAGTGCAACGCCTTGGCCCAGGAACGCGACCGCCTGGCCAAGAGACTGGCCGACCAGGAGGAGAGCCATAAGGCGGACCTGAAGAAGGCACAGGACAACGAGGCTGCCCTCAAGGCCAAGTTTGAGACCGAGGCGGCGGGCTGGGCTGAAGCAAGGCAAGCGCCGAGCGAGGGCTATGGACGGGTTGAGGATCTGATCGATGGTAAGCCGCCTTCCTTTTCACCCCTTTGCCTGCTCCTTGCCCTCTTGTTCATCTTCTGATTTTTGTGCTGTTTCTTTGCTCTTCACGCAGATTACTTCCCTGGTTACTCCGTCGCCGCCAGCCAAGCCATCGAGGCCCACTGCGAGACGCGCTGGCAAGCAGGGGTTGAGATCGCGCCAAACGCCAGCTGGACGCTTGAGGAGCAACTCTTGGCGATCTAGGCCTGGCTGCAGCCGGCTCACCGCATGCTCCGCCGGCTTCAGCGTGCCGGGGCGCAAGTGCTGGCCGCTCTCTGGCCTGGCAAGGTGATTCCCCGTACCCCCAGTCGGACTGCCGGCTGGCTGGAGGTTGTGGTTGGCCGCTTCGAGGCCTGGAAGGCTTCCGCCGCTCGGTCCGGCGTCGGGAGGGCGCTGGAGTTTGTCCGGGCCTGGTATCCTGGGCTGAGCTTGCGCCAGCTGAGCACTTGGAGGCAGGAGGCTGACAAGGAGCTGGTGGCGGTGCGGCCGGCTACCATCCAACGCGCCTCGGCTATCGCCGAGTACACCGACACCAGCATTTTTGCTCCTGAAGTGAATGACAACGGTGTCACCCAGCCGGAGGAATGGTTCGGGCTAAACCCGACGGAAGGCGAGGACTTGGCGGAGGAGATTGCTTCCAGCGACGAAGCCGAAGACGAAGAAGAGGAGGGCGGCGAAGACGTCGTGCCCGACGGTGAAGCGACCAGCCAGCTTCAGCCTGATCGTGACTCCAGCAACGAGGCGCGTGCGAGCGTGCCGCCTGCCAGGGGTGATGATCAGGCCGAGACTCGCCAGCCGGCCACTCCTCCAGCCAGCACTGTCACCTCCGCCGACCTGCCCGACTTGCTTGTTGCTCCCTTAGCCTGATCTGCCGCTCTTGCTTTTCTGCTGTTGCTCCTTGTCGGTGTCAAAACCGGCGGATCTCGGGTAGGGGGTCCCGAACTGTGCGTCTAGGCGGATGGTAACAGGAGACAAGGGACACGATGTTTTACCCAGGTTCGGGCCCTCTTGATGGAGGTAAAACCCTACGTCCTGCTCGATTGATATTGATATTGTGGATGTTTACAAGAGTGGATCTACCACGAGATCAAGGAGGCTAAACCCTAGAAGCTAGCCTATGGTATGATTGTAAGGGTTGTTGATGTTGTGTCCCACGGACTAGAGCCATCCGGTTTATATAGACACCGGAGAGGGCTAGGGTTACATAGAGTCGGTTACAATGGTAGGAGATCTACATATCCGATCGCCAAGCTTGCCTTCCACGCCAAGGAAAGTCCCATCCGACACGGGGAAGTCTTCAATCTTGTATCTTCATAGTCTTGGAGTCCGTCGATGATGATAGTCCGGCGGATGATAGTTTGGTCGATGATGATAGTCCGCTATCCGGACACCCCTAATCCAGACTCCTCAAGTAGCCCTCGAACCAGGCTTCAATGACGATAAGTCCGCGCAGATACTGCTTGGCATTGCAAGGCGGGTTCCTCCTCCGAATGATAGAAGATTGTGAACACCAGGATAGTGTCCGGCTCTGCAAAATAAATTCCACATTCCACCATAGAGAGAATAATATATACACAAGTTCAATCTGCTGACGTTTTTTGCGGCATTACGTCACACCACTTCCAAGCCATTACTTGAATTGTTCTTTACTTTACCACCTCAGCACATTTAGCGAAGCGGTTTCCTTGGCACGTCTTGTCGAAGCAAAGATCGTGTTTCCCCTTAATCCGGGATTCTCATCAATACGGACGTGGGTAACCCAACCGCGCCATTGATGGTGACGCTTGGGAGATAAGCGAGTTCTACCGGGCGGTGGGGACGCGAGACTTCGCCGCCCATATAAGGGATAAGGATTTACCTTCTCACCCACGCCTTCTTCCTCCTTTGCTTATCCATCTCCCACAAGACTCGAGCTCCAGCGCCCAAGTTTGCGCATCTCATCTCAACCTTCTCCGACCATGTCCGGAGCGGGAGGTAAATGGTTGTCCTCCACCGTTAAGGAGGAGCACATCGCCAAACTACGTGGCGCCGGATACCTCTCCGGCGACATCGCGCACCGGCTGCCCGACGAGGGGCAGCTCATCCCCACCCCAGGCCCCATGAGAGGGTCGTCTTTCTTCCCCACTTCCTCCAAGGACTGGGCTTTCCACTTCACCCCTTTGTCCGGGGCTCATGTTCTACTATGGCCTGATTTCCATGATCTGGCGCCAACTTCATCCTCAACATCTCGGCGTTTATCGTCAGGTGCGAGGCCTTCCTCTGCATCCAGCCCCACTTCGCTTGTGGCTCAAGACCTTCAATGTCAAGCGAAGGTAGTGAAGGGCACTCAAGCGGAGTCGGAGGCGCCATGTTGGGCAAGATGCCCAATGTCCTTTAGTTCAAAGGGCCTTCGTGGAATCCGTCAAGGGGTGGCAATCGGGTGGTTCTATATCACCAAGCAGCGTGACCCTACATGGGCGGCGGCCCCGAGTTTAGATCTGGTATCCCCACGCAGCTCACCTCCGGAAAGAGAAGGGCTTCTTTGTGGGGTAGTTCGAGGAGATGACGGGACTCCAAGCACGTATCCAGAAGCTGGTGAAGAAGCTCGGGCTGGTTAACGTGGTCCAGTCATGCTCGTCGCGGATTCTCCCATGCCAAGAGCGGGCATTCAATCTGTGGAGTTCGATCCGAACAGCACCAGCGCTGAGCAAGCTCTTCGACACGACGTACGAAGGCGCCTGGAGGGTGCTGTTCAAGGGCGCCGAAGCCCCCGCATCCGCGACGGAAGATCGCGGATTTCGCCATGGCGCCAAGCCAACGAGGTAAGTGATTCTACCCCTTTACGGGACACTTGCTTTTCATAGTTTGACTCTATGCGGGTTTTAGTTTCCCCTTTTCCTTTGACAGGACTGGATGAGGAAGGCGGAACAGATTATCTGTCTGGCTCCTATGCCAGAAAATCCAGTAGACGCTCGTCTAGCGAGGCAGCAGGTTCCGGCACCGCACGTGGTGCCGGAGAAGAAGGCCAAGAAGGAGGCCACGGGTGCTCGAAAGAGTTCCCGTTTTCAGGTGTCCGACGACTCCGGGGCGGACTCCTCCTCCGAAAACGAGGAGGAGAAAGAGGACTCTCTCTCCCAGAGGAGGGAGAGAGGAAGAGGAAGGCTTCCCCAACAGGGGAGGCCGAAGGGTCCAAGAGGGGAAGGACTATTCCCCCAGACGGCTCCGCCAACATCAACGTTGGCGAGGAAGAATGGCCTTCAAGGGCCAGGCCTCGGCGAGATCGTAAGTATCCGGATTCTGAATGATTTATAATTTTTTTCTCGTCACATAGTGTCATTACGATGCCGCATGCTGCCCGTAGTCCGGCAGTGATGATCTCCCCGCTTCATCGAAGGGTCGTTGGCTCCGTCGGATGTAGACTCCATCCCGACCGCCTCCACCCTCGCGACACCGAGGACGCCGAGGTGGGATCCCAAGAAGGGACCCATCGGGGAGGCCCGAGGCGCCACAAGGCGTCCTCCGGACTTTGCGCCGACTCAAATCAGAACCCGCATGGTTCCGAGTCCGCCGGGCGGCCCTTCGAACGAAGGGCAAGACTGCGGACGCCGGCGGCTTCCGCCCAACCGAGGCGCCGGGCAATTTGTTGAGGCGCTGCAGAGCGCTTCCATCGAGGAAGAACACCGCACTATTATGAGTGCGGTGATTGAAAAGGTGCAGCTCGCCAAGAGCGGGCTGACCGAAGCTCGCGATAGCCTTCTATCGGGCTTTGAGGTAAGAAGTTAAAATATGCAATGTAATACCGCATAGACAGTAGCCTCGATGCTCGGTTCGTGTTGGGAAGAAAAGCCGGACCGAGGATCTGAAAAAAGAGATATACAGGGTTGCTAAAAATTATGTCAATATGGGTTGCGAGCTGCGCTGCTGACCTCTGCCGCACTAATCATGGAGGTCGGTGCTTTGAAGCAGAGCTCGAGCGGTCCGAGCAAGAGCTCGGCCGCGCCAGAAGCAGCTCCAGACAAAGAAGGTGATTAACACCACTTTGAATTTATACCTTCTGTAAAAGGATTTAGGTTGCAATAAAAAACAAGGATAACATGGGTACTGCGGGGGCCACGAACGAGGTGGCGACCACGAAGGAGGCCGTGTCCATGACGAACGCAATGCGCCACCCGAACGGGCAGAGCGAGAAAAACAAGAGGCGCGGGTGGCGGCGGTTCAGCAAGAGCTCCAGGCTCTCATGGAAAAGCATGAGAGTTTGGAGCGTGACTCAAAGACTCGAGAGTCCGAGCTTGCCTCGACTCTCGAAAGTGCCAAAACTGCCAAGGCCGATGCTCATAAGTCCCTTCAGGAGATTGAGTTGATGAAGAAGATAGCGGCGGGTAAGGCATTTTTCATGCAAAGCAAGCATGTGAATGTAAATTACGTGTTACTTACCCGGTCGGAGCTCTCGAGGCGTTTGCAGATCTGCCTCGCAGCGTGTCTCGATGCCACCGCATTCTACCGAGCCGAGGAGGGAGCTCAACGGAGAAGGTCTTCGGTCTCAAGATGCTGAGGCCGCCATCCGGTGCCCCTAGCGACCGGTGAAGCAGCTGGTCGAGCTTCACAAGGTGGCCGAGCAGGCCATGAAGGGCCTCATAGTACTGTTGTGGCTCGGAGAGGCCATGCTTGGGAGCTACTGCCGGCCTCGTCGCGACGGCTGGTGGATGCGTGCCCCGGTGGAGGTTATCAAGCGCTCCGCCTGTATTGAAGGTGCTCGGCGGGCCCTTGCCAGCGCAAAAGGTGCATTGGGGCAAGCTGGATGCGGAGAAGCTAATCTCGACGCGCCGCCCGGGCAAGGAATATCGTACACCGAAATGTACTATAAGACTGTCTCAAGGGTGCTCGCAAGATTGCGGATGAGTGCCCTGTGGATGTAATTATTGAGTAAATTAGCAATGTGTTATCACTGCGCTGAAAACTTTGTTCATATGCGCTAAGCAACGCTTGTTAATTTAAAATATTACCTTACATGCGGCCGCTTATTAAATCGAGAGATGGCAAGTCGTCGGCTTCAGCCCCCATGCCACAGTTTGGGGTGTTCGGGATAAACTTGAGCACTCTTGTTCCCATTTTGGGTCCATCTAGGAGGCGCCAACACAACGAACAAGGCAACCGGACTTATAGTGCTTGAACACTCTCACTTAGCCATAGAATTCTATAATTTTAAATTTGGTGAAGCCCCTAGTATTCGGAGGACCGAATTGGGCGCTATCCACGCCTTCGTCGGACATTATCCGAACTTCGCTCAAGCGGCGAGGTCTTTAAGGACCCGAAGGACCTCTCGAACAGCGACCAGTCTCTCGCCTTATCATGACAAATAGTTTTAGCTTTCCATCGAGGCGTTAACCTGCTCAACCGGGCGCAATCGCAGTGGTTCTCCCAAATGCTATCTTAGCCGATAGAACGGAACGTAAGGTGCCAAACATGGGAGCCGGGCAAACCCAACTATTGACCCAAGACATGATTCGAGCCGATTCATATAATGCTATAAGTTGGGTGCCGCGACTTGTGAAAGTGTCGGACTTTATCACACCATAATGCGGAGAACATAAGCCCTCGTGTATTTGGCCGTACTAAAATGTAATGGATGCAACATGTCGTAAATGAACATATATATATATATATAAGGTAATGCAATTATAAGCAAAAAGTGCTGCATTTTATGCGAGAAGATATGCTATGAGTGCGGAATGATACAAATAGTGCGGAAAGCAAGGGATTGGACGAATTAAAGCGTCTCTCCGTGGGTAGGCAGCGGAATGTTATATTTGACAAATTTAATGCTCGTGATGGAGACCACCTGAGTGTTCGTCATGCCTTTGTCCTTCCCTGGCTGTTGCATCCTGAGTTCGACTGTGTTCGCCACGGACGAGTTCTGTATAAAAAGAGAGAAAAAAAGAAAAAAGAGCGACACACTTGGGAGCCCTGGTGTGGTCGAACCGCACTGGTCTGTTGTGGTTGTGCCTTTCCCCTATGCCCATGGTATCTCCAAGGCGTAATTATGTACGCCGGAGAGTTTGTTTTACAATTATGCGAGGGCTGGGGTTGAGGCCGCATTACTACGCGATGCTCGGACGCGCTGTGGTCTTGGTTGATGTTGTTCCGGACGCGTTTGGCCGTGTATTCAAACTATGTTGAATGCCGGCCTTTCGAAGGCTTTTGTGTAAATATAATTATGCATGTGTTTGGCTTCCATTCGAATTTGCTTTTTATCCTTAGGTTGTTTCCTTTGCCGCCTTCCCTTGATTGCCGCCTTCCCAGCCGAACAGCTGCTCTGCAGTCTGTGGCTGGGGAGGAACTTGGCTATTTGTGGAAAGGCAAGTACTTGAGCTTTCTTGGATTGTGGCAAGGCGGAATGGTAAGCCAGCCGGCCGGCTACTCTGGTAGCCGGTCGGCAATGGGAGGAAGCCGGCTTTTGTTATATAAGTTCGTTAGTCCTTAGCCGTTTTTCGTGTGGTCATCCTTTCCTGCCTTTGACTCTTGCCAGCCGGACAGTCGGTTCTTCGAGCTGCGGCTTTTGACAAGAGAGGGCTTGGGTGCCGGCACACTACTTGTCTGACTGCAGGTGGAACTTTGAATATAACTCAAGGCGGCCAGTCCCCGGGCCGACTAGTCGAACCCGGTGCCGGACGAGGAGGAAGAATGTAATGGCACAATCATAAGCATGATACTTGTCATTCATAGGTAAGAGGTGGCAGTCCCCGAGTGCTCCTCGGGGGGCCCATTGTCTCATACTTAGTACAAAAGGTAGCGTGATACATACTGCATTTTAACTGTAAAACCTTCGGAGGAGGTTGGCGTTCCATGGTCGTTCCGACTCCTTGCCGGAATCATCTCTCTTCGTCGCCTTGACTACGTGCGCCGATTAGGTAGTAGGAGTCGTTTCCCAATGCCCCGCCGATGTGAAGGGACCTTCCCAAGGGGCGAGAGCTTGTGCTGGCGGCATTGTTCATTGGATCAGCCGAGCACAAGGTCACCCTCTTGAAAGGATCTTGGCTTGACCTTCCGGCTATGGTAGCGGCGCAAACCCTGCTGGTAGATGGTGGACCGGTGAGGGCTAACAGCCGCTTTCTTCCAAAGAGGTCGACGCCGTCTTCTCGTGCTTTTTTGCCTCTGCTCGCGTGTACATGGTCACCCGAGGCGTAGTCGAACTCGATGTCGGTTGGGATGACAGCCTCAAAGCACCATATACAAGGAAGAAAAGGGTGAAGCCGGTTGACTTGTTTGGGGTAGTGCGCAGACTCGAGGACGGCGGCAGCTCGTCGAGCCAACAACCGCCGGCGCTCTAGCGGCACGACCAGCCGGGCTTGATGCCGGAAAGGATGAGGCCGTTGGCTCGCTCAACTTGGCCGCTTGATCATGGTGGACAACGGACGCCGGTCGGCCGGATGCCTGCGTCGCGCAGTAAACGTGCCAATGCTCCCTTGGCAAAATTGATGCCGTTGTCGGTGATGATGCTTTGTGTGGCACGCCGCATCGAAGTTGTAATGTCTGCGATGAATGTTACGGCAGTCGGCCCGTTCAGCTTCTTAATCGGCTTTGATTCGATCCACTTGGTAAATTTATCCATGGCGACAAGCAAGTGTGTCATGCCGCCTGCTATCGCCTTGAATGGGCCCACCATGTCCAGTCCCCGACGGCAAAAGGCCAGGTGAGGGGAATGGTCTTGAGTGCTGAAGCCGGTAGGTGTTGCTTGGAGCTGAAGACTTGGCAGCCTTTGCAATGTTTGACCAACTCCTTGGCGTCGTCCAAGGAAGTCGGCTAAAAGAATCCATGGCGGAAAGCTTTGGCAACGAGGGATCTTGAGGCTGCGTGGTGGCCGCATTCGCCTTGGTGAATGTCCTTGAGGATTGCTATGCCCTTTTCTGGCTCGACGCAGTCACTGAAGACTCGGTGACATCTGCGTCGGACGAGCTCTCTGTTAGCAATTGTATATGCTCGGCTCGGTGTTGGACTTGTCTTGCCGCGATCTCGTCCACCGCAGTCTCTCGTTACCAGGAAGTTGAGGATGGGTTGAGCCCATGATGGAGCTGTGACTTCTTCTATAGCCAACACGGCATCGCAACCAGGCGGGTGGGCTGGGCGGTGAAGAGCTGGAGCTGGCCGCCACTGTGGTGTTGAAGCAGTCCCGGCCGACTATCGAGTCCCGGCCGGGTTCAAGTCCCGGGCGGGTGTGACTATGGCAGTCCCCGAGCCGCCTATCGAAATCCTGGGCCGCTGCTTGGCTCCCCAAGCCGGATCCGCCGCGTCGGGTTAAGCGGCATGAAGATGGAGTCGGATTCGAGACGGCTTGATAGACGGCTTGAGGAGGCGTTGAGAGAGATGCGGTTGGTATAGCTTGTCGAGTTGAGCCTATTCATGCGGGGCATCCGCTTGCTCGTTGTCGGCCCGTGGCACGTGGAGGAACTCGCATCCTTCGAAGTACCCGCTGACTTGCTGAACGAGGAAGCGGTAGCTTGCCATGTTGCGTCCTTGGCGTCCCAGTCACCGGATGACTGCTGGACCACCAAATCCGAGTCGCCATAGCACAGGATCCGGCGGATGCCGAGCTCTTTGGCTAGCCAGAGTCCGTGTATGAGCGCCTCGTACTCGGCCACATTGTTGGAGGCGGCAAAGTGAATTTGCAACGTGTATCTGAGTTTGTCGCCTTTGGGAGAGGTGAGGATGATGCCGGCTCCCAAGCCGGTGCGCATCTTGGACCCGTCGAAGTGCATCCGCCAATGAGTGGAGTCGGGAGCCGGCGGCAGGTACTGGGTCTCGGCCCAGTCGACGAGGAAGTTGGCCAATGCTTGGGACTTGATGGCGGTGCGAGGCTGGTAGAAGATCGTGTAAGGGGCCAGCTCAATGACTCATTTTGCCACCCGGCCGGATGCGCCCCTGCTGCCTATGATCTCGGCGGCGGGCGGTGCATACGACCGTGATGGAGTGCTCTTGAAAGTAGGGCTTCACTTCTTGGCGCGAAGCACACGCCATAGCACATCTTCCGTAATGCGGTAGTTTCGCCGAGGTGGACAACACTTCGCTAAGTAGTAGACCGGCCTCGGATCTGGCTGAGCCCGCCTTCTTCTGGGCGTTGGACCACGATGACGGCGCTGACCACCCGGCTGGTGGCGGCAATATAAAGGAGCATGGGCTCTTTCTCAGTCGGCGCCGCCAAGACAGGCGGCGTGGCAAGCATCTTCTTCAACTCGTGAAAAGCTTGGTCGGCTTGGTCGTTCCACTCGAAGTGAGTGGTTTTCTTCATGAGTTGGTAGAGGGGGAGAGCCTTTTCTCCAAGCCGGCTGATGAAGCGATTCAGGGAGGCCAGGCACCCGGTGAACTTCTGGACGTCTCGCAGCTTGGTGGGGATCTCCATTCTCTCAATGGTTTTTATCTTCACTGGGTTGCACTCAATGCCACGTTCGGAGACCAGGAAGCCTAGGAGCTGGCGGTGGCACTCGTAACACGATTTCGGGTTGAGCTTGATCTGAAACCGGCGCAGGTTCTCAAATGTTTCCTTGAGGTCTTCTAACAAAGTGCCGCGCTTCTCCGTCTTCACCACGATATCATCTACATAGACGTGGGCATTTCTGCCGAGTTGCTTGAGGAGGCATTTCTGCATGCAACGCTGAAAAGTGGCACCAACATTTCTCAAGCCGAATGTCATAGTCAGGTAATAGAAAGCTCCGAATGGCGTGATGAAGGCGGTCTTCAGGCGGTCAGCCGGGTCCAACTTTATCTGGTGGTAGCCTGAGTAGGCATCCAAGAAACTCAGCAGCTCGCATCCGGCTGTGGAGTCTATCACTTGATCAATCATGGGCAAGGCGAAGGGATCTTTGGGGCAGGCTTTGTTGAGGCTTGTGTAATCTATACACATGCGTCACTTATTGTTCTTCTTCAAAACGAGCACCGGGTTGGCAAGCCACTCCGGAAAGAACACCTCCATTATGAAGCCGGCCGCCAGGAGCCGGGCTATCTCTTCTCCCATGATTCTTCTCTTCTCTTCCGACAGCCGGCGGAGGGGCTGCTTGACTGGTTTTGCGTCCGCTCGGACGTGTAGCTTGTGCTCGGTGAATTCCTTTGAAACACCCGGCATGTCCTTGGGGGACCATGTGAAAATGTCCCGATTCTCACGGAGGAAATCGACGAGCTCGCCTTCCTATTTGCTGTCCAGATTTGCCCCAATGACGGCAAACCTTTCCGAGTACTCTGGGTCCAGAGGTATCTTCTTTGTTTCCTTGGCCGGCTGGAAGGAACCTTGAGCATCACATTCCTTCGGGTCGGGGGACATGGCTGGCTGCTTGCCGGCCATGGCCACGACTCGGTCCAGCATATTCTTCTCTTCTGCGACCACGACGGACTCGGCCAGCCGACTGCTGGCTGCAGCGCACTTGGAGGATTTCTTGTAGTCGCCGGCTATGGTGAGGATGCCCTTGGTACTCGGCATCTTCATCTTGAGGTAGGCGTAGTGGGGTATAGCCATGAACTTGGCCAGAGCAGGCCAGCCAAGCAGCGCATGGTAGGGGCTCTCAAGGTCCACCACTTCAAACCAGATTGCTTCTCGGCGGAAGTGATCCTTGTCTCCAAAGAGAACATCTATACTGATCTTGCCGATTGGTGAACATGACAGGCCGGGTACGATGCCATGGAACACGGCCCGGCTTGGCATGAGGTGCTTGGCCTTGATGTTCAGCTTCTCCATGGTGTCTCGGTACAGGATGTTGATGCTGCTCCCGCCGTCTATCAGTACGCGGGAGAATCGGGCAGCAAGCCGGTCTGTCGCTAGGATTGCCTCCAAAACCAATGCATAAGAGCCCGGGGACGGCATCACCTCTGGGTGGTCGGCCCGGCTCCAGCTGATAGGCTTCTCTGACTAGTGCATGTACTCGGGGTTGTTGGAGGCGACCGTGTTGACTTCTTAGTGCTGTCGGCGCCGGCTGCGCCGGTCTTCGGGCTGGCTGGTGAAGACGACCTAGGCGGCATGCTCATTGGGGAACTCGTCTTGGACGGTCCCGACAGCTGGTCGAGCAGCCGGCTGTTGGGGAGCCGGAGGCGGCTGTCCAGTTGGCGGAGGCGGCACCAGCCCTTCGCCTTTGGTGATTCGGGTGAGCCAGTGGCATTTCCGGGTTGTATGATTGGACGGCTTCGCGCCGCTGTGGAACTTGCATGGGGCGTCGAGGGCTTGCTCGTAGGAGAAAGCCGGCTGCCAGGCCGGCTTGCCGCCCTTCGGCTTCTTGGGCGCGGGCCGCCCCTCGGGTTGCTCATCTTCGACGGTAGCCACCTGCCGACTGGTTGGAGGCGGCATTGGGCCCTTGCGCTTGTTGTCGTTCGGGTACGGACGTCGGCTAGAGTCGCCAGCCGGCGTTTTGGGAGCCGGGTTGAGTACCTTCCCGGAGGCTCTACCCGGAGCTCAGTTTTCATCGAGGAGTCGGCGGTGGCGTACTTGTCAGCTATGACTAGTAGCTCGTCGAGGGTAGTCGGCTCGTCGCAGAGAAGCTTGTGCTTGAGGAGGGTGCCTTCTCGGCACCCGACGGTGAAGTACTCTATGGCTTGAACCTCGTGCACCCCCTCGCAAGAATTGCGGAGCTCGGCCCAACGCGTGAGGTAGTCGCGAGTCGACTCGGTGGGTCCTTGTACGCACAAGGAGAGCTGCCTGGGCTTGGGAGCCCGCCAGGTCTGGTGAAGTTGCGGATGAAGGCTTCGGTGAAGTCTAGCCAGCTGTTGATGCTGTACGGCTTGAGGCTGTTGAGCCAGGTCCGCGCCGTGCCCTGAAGCATGAGGGGCACATATTTCACGGCAACGCGCCTGTTGCCATTCGCTATGCTGACTGCAGTTGAGTAGTCGATCAGCCAATCCTCCGGCTTCACAGAGCCGTTATACTTGGGCGTGTCTCTTGGGAGCGAGAACCCTTTAGGGAAGGGCTCGTCGCGGATGCGGGGGCCGAAGCAAGGCGGACCGACACCGTCTTCTTCTTCCAACGCCAGGGATCGCGCCAGGCGGTCGATCCGTGGCGGGTCGTTTTTCGCCGACTCGCTTCAAGGGCGGCCTAGTCAGCCGCTGAGAGTCGGATGTGTGACAGGCGGCGGGGTGGGATATCTTTCCCCGCGAGGTGGAGGAGGGGGCGGGTTGCCTCGCCGCTCCACGGCTCGAGGGCGGCCTTCTGCATCGCGCTCGATGGAGATCCGGGTTCGGCTGCGGCTGGCGGCCGACTCCTTTTCTCGCCATGCGCGGGCGTTGCCCACAGTCGGCGTGCGTGACGTCGCGGCTCTCGGCGCGGGGGAAGGCTTTCAGCGCGGGCGCTGTCTTCTTGCCGCTCTGCGGCCGCGCCAATCAGCTGCTGGATGCGCCTAGCCATATAGGGGAGCTCGTCGGGCCCTAGCCCGTTCAGCTCTTCTACGGCCGCCTGGGCGGCGCGCAGGTTCTCGAGGGGCGTGGCGTAGACGGGGCGGTCCACCCCTAGTATGTCGGCGATGGCTGCGCCGCGTTTCTTGACAATGTCGATTCGGTTTGGCCCTTCGGGAGGCGGCGTGCCGTAGGCGGCGCGGTCGACTTCGCGCTGGTGGGCCTCGGTGAGGCGTCTCATGGAAGCTATCCTCCGGCCCTCAAGGTGGATGGCGAGGCGGCGCGCCTCCAGCGCCAAGGTGTCGGCGTCAGCCGGGAGAGGGGCGGACAGGTCGTGCGGCGCCGCTTACAGGGCGTCGTGGGCGTTCTCGCCTGAGGGGCCGCCGTGACTGATGACCAGCACCTCGGTGATGGCGCTGCTGTTGGGGAACGTTGCAGAAAATTAAAATTTTCCTACGGTTTCACCAAGATCCATCTATGAGTTCTACTAAGCAACGAGTCACGAGAGAGAGTTTGCATCTACATACCACTTGTAGATCGAGTACGGAAGCGTTCGAGGGAGTGGTGATGATGAAGACGTTCCCAACGTGATTCCGATCACCGATGACCAAAGTGCTGAAAGGACAGCACCTCCGTGTTCAACACACATACGGGGGACGATGGCGTCTCCTCCGCCTTGATCCAGCAAGAGTGAAGGAGAGGTTGAGGAAGACAACCCAATGGCAGCACGACGGCGTGGTGCAGTTGGTACGGCAGTTCTCCGGCGAGGCTTCGCCAAGCTTGCGTGGAGAAAGAGAGGTGTTGGGAGGGAGGGCTGCGCCTTCAATTGTGTTGGCAGCCCTCCCCCACCCCTCTATTTATAGGAGGAGAGGGGGGGGGCCGCCCTCTAGGGAAAAACCCTAGGGGGCGGCGGCCAAGGAGAGGAGGAAAGGGTGGCTTGCCCCCAAGCCAAGGGGGCGCCTTTCCCTTAGGGTTTCCTCCTCCCAAACCCTAGCCGATGGGCCTAGGTGGGGGCGCCCAGCCCACCGGGGCTGGCTCCCTCTCCCACTTAGCCCATGTGGCCCCCGGAGGGGTGGCCCTCCCGTGGACCTCCGGAACTCTCCGGTGGCCCAGACATTACAGTATACCTCAAACTTTCCGAGTCCGCTTAACCACTTTCCATATATAAATCTTTACCTCGGACCATTCCGAACTCCTCGTGACGTCCGGATCTCATCCGGACTCAGAACAACATTCGTAATCACATACTTGTCTTCCTATTAACCCTAGCGCCACCGAACCTTATGTGTAGACCCTACGGGTTCGGGAGACATGCGAGACATGACCGAGACTACCTCAAGTCAATAACCAACAGCGGATCTGGATACCCATGTTGGCTCCTACATGCTCCTCGATGTTGTCATCGGATGAACCACGATGTCAAGGGTTCAAGCAACCCCGTATTCTATTCCCTTTGTCGACGGTATGTTACTTGCCCGAGACTCGATCGTCGGTATCCCAATACCTCGCTTAGTCTCGTTATCGCAAGTCACTTTACTCGTATCGCAATGCATGATCCCGTGACCGGACACTTGATCACTTTGAGCTCATTATGATGATGCATTACCGAGTGGGCCCAGTGATACCTCTCCGTAACACGGAGTGACAAATCCCGCCTCGATCCGTGTCAACCCAATGGTCACTTTCGGAGATACCTGTAGTGCACCTTTATAGTCACCCGATTACGTTGTGACGTTTGATACACCCAAAGCACTCCTACGGTATCCGGAATTGCACGATCTCATGGTCTAAGGAAGAGATACTTGACATTGGAAAAGCTCTAGCAAAACGAACTACATGATCTTTGTGCTATGCTTAGGATTGTCTTGTCCATCACGCCATTCTCCTAATGACGTGATCCCGTTGTCAATGACATCCGATGTCCATAGTCGGAAACCATGACTATCTGTTGACCAACGAGCTAGTCTACTAGAGGCATACTAGGGACGATTGTAGTCTATGTATTCACACGTGTATTACGATTTCCGGATAATACAGCTTATAGCATGAATAAAAGACAATTATCATGAACAAGGAAATATAATAATAATGCTTTTATTATTGCCTCTAGGGCATATTTCCAACAGTCTCCCACTTGCACTAGAGTCAATAATCTAGTTTACATTGTGATGAATCGAACACCCATAGAGTTCTGGTGTTGATCATGTTTTGCCCATGGAAGAGGTTTAGTCAACGGATCTGCAACATTCAGATCCGTATGCACTTTACAAATTTCTATGTCTCCATCCTGAACATTTTCACGGATGGAGTTGAAGCGACGCTTGATGTGCCGGTCTTCTTGTGAAACCTGGGCTCCTTGGCAAGGGCAATAGCTCCAGTGTTGTCACAGAAGAGTTTGATCGGCCCCGACGCATTGGGTATGACTCCTAGGTCGGTGATGAACTCCTTCACCCAAATTGCTTCATGCGCTGCCTCCGAGGCTGCCATGTACTCCGCTTCACATGTAGATCCCGCCACGACGCTCTCGCTTGCAGCTGCACCAGCCATCGCTCCACCATTCAACATATACACGATCCGGTTTGTGACTTAGAGTCATCAGATCTGTGTCGAAGCTAGCGCCGACGTAACCGTTCTGACGAGCTCTTCGTCACCTCCATAAACGAGAAACATGTCCTTTGTCCTTTTCGTGTACTTCAGGATATTCTTGACCGCTGTCCGGTGTTCCTTGCCGGGATTACTTTGGTACCTTCCTACCAAACTTACGGCAAGGTTTACATCAGGTCCGTACACAGCATGGCATACATAATAGATCCTATGGCTGAAGCATAGGGATGACACTCATCTCTTCTTTATCTTTTGTCGTGGTCGGGCATTGAGCTGAGCTCAATCTCACACCTTGCAACACAGCAAGAACCCTTTCTTGGACTGATCCATTTTGAACTTCTTCAAAATCTTATCAAGGTATGTGCTTTGTGAAAGACCTATGAGGCGCCTCGATCTATCTCTATAGATCTTGATGCCTAATATATAAGCAGCTTCTCCAAGGTCCTTCATTGAAAACACTTATTCAAGTAGGCCTTAATGCTGTCCAAGAATTCTATATCATTTCCCATCAAGTATGTCATCTACATATAATATGAGAAATGCTACAGAGCTCCCACTCACTTTCTTGTAAACGCAGGCTTCTCCATAAGTCTCAGATAAACCCAAATGCTTTGATCATCTCATCAAAGCGAATGTTCCAACTCCGAGATGCTTGCACCAGCCCATAAATGGATCGCTGGAGCTTGCATACTTTGTCAAGATTCTTAGGATCGACAAAACCTTCCGGCTGTATCATATACAACTCTTCCTTAAGATAGCCGTTAATGAACGCTGTTTTGACGTCCATCTGCCATATCTCATAATCATAGTATGCGGCAATTGCTAACATGATTCGGACGGACTTAAGCTTCGCCACGGAGAGAAAGTCTCATCGTAGTCAATCCCTTGAACTTGCCGATAACCCTTAGCGACAAGTCGAGCTTTATAGATGGTGACATTACCATCGCGTCCGCCTTCTTCTTAAAGATCCATTTGTTTTCTATCGCTCGCCGATCATCGGGCAAGTCACCAAAGTCCACACTTTGTTTTCATACATGGATTCTATCTCGGATTTCATGGCTTCTAGCCATTTGTTGGAATCTGGGCCGCCATTGCTTCTTCATAGTTCAAGGTTCACCGTTGTCTAACAACATGATTTCCGTGACAGGGTTGCCGCACCACTGCAGTGCGGAACGTGTCCTAGTGGACCTCGAAGTTCAAGAGCAACTTGATCCAAGTACCTTGATCATCATCATGAATTTCTTCTTTCGTTGGTGTAGGCATCACAGAACATTTTCCGAGCTGCACTACTTTCCTGTTCAAGAGGTAGTACTTCATCAAGTTCTACTTTCCTCCCACTTACTTCTTTCGAGAGAAACTCTTTTCCGAAAGGTTCCGCTCTGGCAACAAAGATCTTGCCTTCGGATCTAAGGTAGAAGGTATACCCAAAGGTTTCCTTAGGGTATCCTATGAAGACGCATTTTTCCGACTTGGGTTCGAGCTTTTCAGGTTGAAGTTTCTTGACATAAGCATCGCATCCCCAAACTTTTAGAAACGACAGCTTAGGTTTCTTCCCAAACCATAATTCATACGGTGTCGTCTCAACGGATTTAGACGGTGCCCTATTTAAAGTGAATGTAGCTGTCTCTAGAGCGTATCCCCAAAATGATAGCGGTAAATCGGTAAGAGACATCATAGACCGCACCATATCCAATAGAGTGCGACACGACGTTCGGACACACCGTTCATTACCGAGGTGTTCCAGGCGTTAGTTGTGAAATGATTCCACATTTTCTTAAGTGTGTACCAAATTCGTGACTTAAATATTCTCCTCCACGATCGATCGTAAGAATTTTATCTTTCGTCACGTTGATTCTCTACTTCATTCTGAAATTCCTTGAACTTTTCAAAGGTCTCGGACTTGTGTTTCATCAAGTAGACATACCCATATCTACTCAAGTCATCTGTGAGAGTGAGAACATAACGATATCCTCCATGAGCCTCAACGCCATTGGACCGCACACATCGGTATGTATGATTTCCAACAAGTTGGTTGCTCGCCCATTGTTCGAGAGAATGGAGTCTTGGTCATCTTGCCCATGAGGCATGGTTCGCATGTGTCAAATGATTCATAATCAAGAGACTCTAAAAGTCCATCAAGATGGAGCTTCTTCATGCGCTTGACACCAATGTGACCAAGGCGGCAATGTACACAAGTATGTGGGACTATCGTTATCAACTTTACATCTTTTGGTATTCACGCTATGAACATGTGTAATACTACGCCGAGATTCATTAAGAATAAACCATTGACCATCGGAGCATGACCATAAAACATATCTCTCATATAAATAGAACAACCATTATTCTCGGATTTAAATGAGTAGCCATATCGCATTAAACGAGATCCAGATACAATATTCATGCTCAAACTTGGCACCAAATAACAATTATTAAGGTTCATAACTAATCCCGTGGGTAAATGAAGAGGTAGCGTGCGACGGCGATCACATCGACTGAACCATTCCCGACGCGATCGTCACCTCGCCCTTCGCCGCCTCCGCTTATTCCGCAGCTCCTGCTGTGAGTTACAAATATGAGCAACGGCACCGTATCAAATACCTGGGAGTTACTACGACATTGGTAAGGTACACATCAATTACATGTATATCAAATATACCTTTGGTGTTGCCGGCCTTCTTATCCGCTAAGTACTTGGGGCAGTTCCGCTTCAAAGGACCTTTCCCTTGCAATAAAAGCACTCGGTCTCGTGCTTGGGTCCATTCTTTGACTTCTTCCCGCAACTTGCTTGCGGGCGGCAACCTCCTTGCCGTCCTTCTTGAAGTTCTTCTTGCCCTTGCCCTTCTTAAACTTAGTGGTCTTATTGACCATCAACACTTGATGTTCTTTCTTGATTTCAACCTCGGTGACTTGAGATAGAGAACACTTCAGAATGGTCTTTACCATCCCCTGCATGTTGTAGTTCATCACAAAGCTCTTGTAGCTTGGTGGGGCGATCGAGGATTCATCAATGACCGCCTCATCGTGGAGGTTAATATTCATTTGGGTCATACGGTTGTGCAACCTGCACATCTTCGTAATGTGCTCACCGATGTAACTGTTTTCCTCCATCTTACAACTATAGAACTTGTCGGAGATGTCATATCTCTCGACCCGGCGTGAGCTTGGAAAACAAGTTTCAGCTCCTCGAACATCTCATATGCTCCGTGGTGCTCAAAACGCTTTTGGAGCCCGGTTCTAAGTCTGTATAGCATGCCGCACCGAACGAGGGAGTAATCATCAAGACGAGACTGCCAAGCATTCATAATGTCTTGGTTCTCTCGACGGAGCGTCACCTAGCGGTCCTTCTAGGACGTATTGTTTCTGGCAGCTATGAGGATGATCTCGTGTTAGGACCCAGTCCGTATAGTTGCTGCCGTCATCTTTCAGCTTGGTTTTCTAGGAACGTTGAAGTTCAAGTTGACATGAGCGTTGGCCATTTGATCTACAAGACATATCATTCAAAAGTTTTAGACTAAGTTCATGATAATTAAGTTCATCTAATCAAATTATTTAAATGAACTCCCACTTAGATCAAACATCCCTCTAGTCATCTAAGTGTTACACGATCCGAGTCGACTAGGCCGTGTCCGATCAACACGTGAGACGGACTAGTCTGCGTCGGTGAACATTCTCATGTTGATCGTATCTTCCATACGATTCGTGTTCGACCTTTCGGTCTCCGTGTTCGAGGCCATGTCTTTACATGCTAGGCTCGTCAAGTTAACCCTAAGTGTTTCGCGTGTGTAAATCTTGCTTACACCCGTTGTATGTGAACGTAAGAATCCATCACACCCGATTAACACGTGGTGCTTAGAAGCGACTTAACTGTAGCAACGGTGCACGCTTAGGGAGAACACTTCTTGAAATTGTTCTAAGGATCATCTTATTTACTACCGTCGTTCTAAGTAAACAAGATGTATAATCATAATAAACATCACATGCAATTATAAAGTAGTGACATGATATGGCCAATATCATATAGCTCCTTGATCTTCATCTTCGGGCTCCATGATCATCCTGTCACCGCATGACACCATGATCTCCATCATCATGATCTCCATCATCGTGTCTTCATGAAGTTGTCACGCCAACGACTACTTCTACTTCTATGACTAACGCGCTTAGCAATAAAGTAAAGTAGATTACATGGCGTTCTTCAATGACACGCAGTCATACAAAAATAAAGACAACTCCTATGGCTCTCGCGGTTGTCATACTCATCGACATGCAAGTCGTGATTCCTATTACAAGAACATGATCTCATACATCACAATATATCATCATTCATCACAACTTGGCCATATCCGTCACATGACAATTGCTGCAAAAACAAGTTAGACGCCCTCTAATTGTTGTTGCATCTTTTACGTGGCTGCAATTGGGTTCTAGCAAGAACGTTTTCTTACCTACGAATAACCACAACGTGATCTTGTCAACTTCTATTTACCCTTCATAAGGACCCTGTTCATCGAATCCGCTCCAACTAAAGTAGGAGAGACAGACACCCGCCAGCCACCTTATGCAACTAGTGCATGTTAGTCGGTGGAACCGGTCTCACGAAGAGCACGTAAGGTTGGTCCGGGCCGCTTCATCCCACAATACCGCGGAAGCAAGAAACGACTAGTAACGGCAAGTAAGTTGACAAGATCCACGCCCACAACAAAATTGTGTTCTACTCGTGCAAAGAGAACTACGATAGACCTAGCTCATGATGCCACTGTTGGGGAACGTTGCAGAAAATTAAAATTTTCCTACGGTTTCACCAAGATCCATCTATGAGTTCTACTAAACAACGAGTCACGAGAGAGTTTGCATCTACATACCACTTGTAGATCGAGTACGGAAGCGCTCGAGGGAGTGGTGATGATGAAGACGCTCCCAACGTGATTCCGATCACCGATGACCAAAGTGCTGAAAGGACAGCACCTCCGTGTTCAACACACGACGGGACGATGGCGTCTCCTCCGCCTTGATCCAGCAAGAGTGAAGGAGAGGTTGAGGAAGACAATTCCAATGGCAGCACGACGGCGTGGTGCGGTTGGTACGGCAGTTCTCCAAAGAGGCTTCGCCAAGCTTGCGTGGAGAAAGAGAGGTGTTGGGAGGGAGGGCTGCGCCTTCAATTGTGTTGGCAGCCCTCCCCCACCCCTCTATTTATAGGAGGAGAGGGCAAGGGGCCCGCCTCTAGGGAAAAACCCTAGGGGGCGGCGGCCAAGGAGAGGAGGAAAGGGGTGGCTTGCCCCCAAGCCAAGGGGCGCCCTTTCCCTTAGGGTTTCTCCTCCTAAACCCTAGCAAGATGGGCCTAGGTGGGGAGGCGCCCAGCCCACCAGGGGCTGGCTCCTCTCCCACTTAGCCCATGTGCCCCCGGAGGGGTGGCCCTCCGGTGGACCTCCGAACTCTCCCGTGGCCCCGGTACATTACCAGTATACCCCAAACTTTCCGAGTCCGCTTAACCACTTTCCATATATAAATCTTTACCTCCGACCATTCCGAACTCCTCGTGACGTCCGGGATCTCATCCGGACTCAACAACATTCGTAATCACATACTTGTCTTCCTATTAACCCTAGCGCCACCGAACCTTATGTGTAGACCCTACGGGTTCGGGAGACATGCGCACATGACCGAGACTACCTCAAGTCAATAACCAACAGCGGATCTGGATACCCATGTTGGCTCCTACATGCTCCTCGATGTTGTCATCGGATGAACCACGATGTCAAGGGTTCAAGCAACCCGTATTCTATTCCCTTTGTCGACGGTATGTTACTTGCCCGAGACTCGATCGTCGGTATCCCAATACCTCGCTTAGTCTCGTTACGGCAAGTCACTTTACTCGCATCGCAATGCATGATCCCGTGACCAGACACTTGATCACTTTGAGCTCATTATGATGATGCATTACCGAGTGGGCCCAGTGATACCTCTCCGTAACACGGAGTGACAAATCCGAGCCTCGATCCGTGTCAACCCAATGGTCACTTTCGGAGATACCTGTAGTGCACCTTTATAGTCACCCGATTCGTTGTGACGCTTGATACACCCAAAGCACTCCTACGGTATCCGGAATTGCACGATCTCATGGTCTAAGGAAGAGATACTTGACATTGGAAAAGCTCTAGCAAAACGAACTACACGATCTTTGTGCTATGCTTAGGATTGGGTCTTGTCCATCACGTCATTCTCCTAATGACGTGATCCCGTTGTCAATGACATCCGATGTCCATAGTCGAAACCACGACTATCTGTTGACCAACGAGCTAGTCTACTAGAGGCATACTAGGGACGTATTGTAGTCTATGTACTCACACGTGTATTACGATTTCCGGATAATACAGTTATAGCATGAATAAAAGACAATTATCATGAACAAGGAAATATAATAATAATGCTTTTATTATTGCCTCTAGGGCATATTTCCAACAGCTGCCGCAGCTGTCAGCGTGGGGGAGCGGGTCGTTGAAGACCATGACGTTAGTGGGGAAAGTGTCGAGCGATGCGGTGTCGGAGTCGACAAGCATCGGGTCGGTGGAGCCAACCGACTCCAAATCCACAGCAGACTCGCTGGAGACGTCGAGTTGGTCGAGGAGGCTGACGAGGTGGCTCTCGAAGCAGCCTGTGCCCGCGTCGGATGCGGGCTCATCGGAGATGCGAGCCTCGCCAAGAAGGTCGGCGAGGCAGCTCGCCGCGCAGGCGTCAGCGACGCCTTGCAGCGCGTCGGGGCAAGCGCTATCGGGCGTGCCGGGCTGGTTACGCCCGCGGGGGAGGAAGAGGGTTCTCGTCCAAAACAGGTCTCCGGACGACGGTGCACCTGGCCCCACGGTGGGCGCCAAATGTCGGGTGGTAGGTGCGACATATGCCAACGGGTGGCTAATCATAGTGGGAGCCAATAAGACGTCGCCGGTGCCTGGAAACGGGATGAGGCGAAGACATGCACGCCGGCGAATCTTACCCAGATTCGGGGCTCTCCGTGGAGATAACACCCTCATCGCTGCTCTGCGGGGTCTCCGTGATGATCACTAGATGAACAAGTGGCTACAAGAGGCTCCTTGAGCTGTTCGGTGAGAGGAAGAAGAAGGGCACGACTAGCTCCCCTTTTCCCTCTATGTGGTGTCTAAAACTCTAAGTGATCAACCCTTTGCATGGGTGCCCTGGGAGGTTTATATAGGCCTACCCCGTGGGTACAATGGTAATCCGGTGGCGCGGGCCCTAGCCGTCGATGTGTCTGCGCTTCATGGCTTCTCCTTGCCGTCATTGGGCCCGCCGATTGGCGGGTCCCGCCGGCTGCCGGCTTCTTGGTCGACAGGCTGGCCCCATCGTTGAGGGCCTTGTCGGGGGCTGGTTACTGTTGCCTCAATCTTGATGACGAGGGCTTTGTCGAGGTAAGCATGGCTACAGTGCTGCCGCCTTGGCGGCGATCACGCTGCCTCACCTCGCCTTGTCTCCTTAACGAGGCGCTTCCCTCGAGGGAGGAGCAAGCCGGCTATGGGAGGCCGCCACGTTCAGCCGACTAGGGAGGCCGAGCCTTGGGCATCTCTCGACGGAGGGGCCCGCTTTGCCGTCGTCTTGATCGACAAACTTGTCGTGGGTGATGTCATGGTCAACATGGCAACAAGTTGCCACGGACGGGTGATGGCTGCCCAGACGGCGATCAGAGCCACATCGCGCTCCGGGATGCGGGGTGGCGAGCTTCACCGTAGCC
This sequence comes from Aegilops longissima, assembly GCA_021605205.1. NCBI lineage: Eukaryota > Viridiplantae > Streptophyta > Magnoliopsida > Poales > Poaceae > Aegilops > Aegilops longissima. Next base: position 606,376,064 of record CM038681.1, read on the forward strand.
ACGCCTGCCTCATCACCGTTATGTGGGTGCAAATTACGAGGTGCGTCCTTGGCGCTTGTAGATGGCGGCTTCTTGAGTCGGCCTTTTGGGTCGGCCACGTGAGTCGGCCTCGTAGCCGGCTCCTTGGAAGCCGGTCCTCTTGGGGCCTTCTGCCCGTAGGTCTTGGGGCCGGGCCGTCTCCTGACAGCCGGCCTGAGTGACAGCCGGCCTGAGTGACAGCCGGCCGGGGGAGGGCGGCTCAGCGTCTTGGATGTTGGATGGTTTGATTGGCTTGTAATTTTTTCAGAAGTCCCAGAGGGAGCCGGCTGGGCTACCCGTAGTCATTTACTCCGACATCGACCGAAAAATAAATTTGAGTTAGTCCATTCTTATCAATCCTCGGGTGCAAAACAAGCAGTCAAGATTGCATCTTCAACATCCCGCGCTCAAGTTCTTCATCTCCCCGAACCGCCCAATGTACCATCGGCCACCATCGCTCATGGCCGGGCGGCGCCCTGCCGCCAGCCTCGCCACCCCGCCTCCCTAATCGCCGCGGGCCATCCCGCTAGCCCGGCAATGGCCAGTTTTCTCCGCAAACTTGCCCCCCACCCCCACCTTCTCCAACAAGCTAATTCCTTCCCTCCGTTGTTCCTTCCTTCATGCGAAAAATCGACTGACCGAAATTGTGTTTTCAGGCGACTGACGTGCAGCTAATATGAAAAAAAAACTTATTTTATAGTATTTGTGAACAGAGGGAGTAATTAATAAAAATAATTGTATGCATCAGAGGCCAGGGTTTCATCTCCTTTTTTGAAAAAATAAATCAGAAGGCGTTTGTCAACGAGGATTGAATCGTGAAATCCCGCAGAGCGCACAAAGCTTAGACACGCACTATGCACATCTGAAACAGTGTGCCATGGCATCCACTGCCATACGAAACACCTAAACAAAAAATATGTGCACCTCAAGAGAAGGCCAAATTTCCAGTCGCCAACAACAAGGCCAAAATACATGTTGGGTGATTAACCACATGAAACTAAGTATTCCATCCGTTCACTTTTATAAGTCATTTCAGACAACTGAAATTGAGTTGTTTTGCACGCTGTCTGAAAGTGTCTACAACGCCTTATAAAAGTGAACAGAGGGAGTAGTAAAACCATATATATTTATCTAGTTAGACAGGTGCATCCACCTGCTGTCAGAGCCTAGCTACCTATTTTTCTCTGGTGAATTGAATGAATACAGACATCATACGACATGTTAAACAAAGCTACAGGATATGCACGTCCTGATGGCCATTTTTTAGTGCAGTCACCCCAGCAGAGCCAGCAGCAGGTTGGTGGTCCTCTGAGATATCATCTGGGCCTTTTATGTTGTTCAGCGACTTCTTGGCGTAAACTGTGAAGGCGACCGTGAGGGCAGCGGCAGCGATGAACGAGATTATGCTGTAGATTATCTCCACTGTAGTCAACTTATGCTTGCCATACTTCACATCGGCCAACGTACGTATCAACCGCCCGCTGCATAAGCATTAAGCAAGATCAGTAAGTCATCACTACTTTGAGAGATGTCTCTGTTTGGGTTACTACAGTCTAGCTTAAATCAGCAGCAAGAAAACTCCTGCTTATCAAGGGCAGAAATGTATAGATTATATGACGCTTGTCTACCAAATACTACACGCTGTACTGGAAAAGAATTGGTTAACAATCGGCAATCCATGTACTATTTTGTTATATAAGGGCATTAATCAGATGACAGATGCACAATAAACCGAGATGCATGGCCTCAATAGTCATCACAAAACGATAAAGCGGCATTTAGTAAATCCATAATCTGTAATGTGGATATCCGTATATACCTATAGATATAGATGAATGCCTCAGGTGTCATTCCGGCAACTGAACCACATACATAAGGGCTGAATTTGATTTCTGTCACGGCCACGGCATAGTTAAAAATCGAGTATGGAAACGGTGAGACTCTGAATAGCGCAACCACTCGAAACTGGTGGAACCAACTCCCTTCGCCAGCAAGCTTTATTAGAGCTATCTGCTGAGGCCATCTCTTTAACCATGCCTGCATTGTAAAAAAGGAAGAAAACAGGGAAGAAGATATTAAGACACAGCTCCTCAGGTAGAGAAAAGATGCAAGTCTGAGAAATCTTACATGTAGTCGCTCGCGGAACAATGAACCGATCCAATACGCTCCAACCATGCCAAGAGTAGTCCCAACAATAATAATCACGAAACCCCAGCCATAACCGAAGATCATTCCTGCTAACCACATAGAAGGTCCAGAGGGGACTAAAATGAGTGGGAAGAGAGCCAAAGATGCGACGAGGACAAGAGCCAATACTGGACGACCAAAGGCAGTTGCTTCCCATTTCATGATTGGAAAAAGAACCTGCAAGTAACAAACACAAGAAAATACATACATACATATTAGCGTAGACGTCCTGTTTCAACAACCCAACTCAAAATCTTCTTCATATAAAAGAGAGAGAATAAGATCAAAGAGTACACATGCACAACATTGCTCAAAAACATGACACTATTTGTATTTTCATACATACAACTAAAATTTCTCGCAAAGTTCAGTATGCCACATATGCATTCACTAAACAAATAGCATTCTAATTATATGAACCAACCAGAATATTCATGTCAATGGTGTAACAGTAATTCCTAACAATTACAAGCTGAACACTGAACATATGCTTGAGATCTAAGCAGATGTGACAAAAGGAAACATATAACAGACATGTTCGACAAAAACCAAAAGTATTAAGTTGAATGCCTCACTGGTGCTAGTTCAAGCATATTGAAGGACAACCAAACAAAAAAAATGAGCAGTGTGATAACGACTTCAAGAATTATGATTGTCCCATGGAATTTATAGATGCATGCCACCTCAAAGTTCCTGATTATTATATTAAAAAAAACCTATGGACCAATACAGACCAAGCAAAAGATCACAGCCCAAAATGGCCAACTACCGAAGAGTCAACCAACGAGCCAACATCAGTTGGTTCTGAAATGCATTTTGTGAAATTCAGTGAAAGGTAACCACAAGAATGGAAGTCTACTGACATTCCAGTGGGCTGCCTAAAATTACCCTGTAAGGAAGAGATTTTATTTTGCACCCACCTTCTCAAAGGCAAAGGGGGCTCCAAATTTCAGAAAGATATAAGTTGCCATTATAAGAAGGAAGCAGACAAGCAGAGCTATCATCCACCAACTGAAGTGACTTGACTTGGGTTGCTGAGGTAAAATTTCTGCGTTGTTGTCAGCTGTTGCATGTTGAGTTGGCGTCATCAGCATCGTGTATTCGTCGTCCTTTATGTTTTGCTCAGAATGCTCAATTCTATTGCATGACACCACAGCTGAAGAGCTTGGCGTGCTAGCAACCGTCTCACCAGCTCTGTTTACAAGCCAGGAAATATTATCAAATAAAGGTACTGATGCTGCCCACGAATGTAGAGATGTTATTAATTCGTGTCATAGATGTAAGGTTAAGGTTGACATGTGACAGATCCTTATCTAAATTAGAGTCGCACAGGCCCAACTCCCTGTTATTTCCTTAAATCAACAATAGGGGTTACAGCTTATTCACCCACATATTACTGAACTCAAAATGCACTGGTTTGGGTAGCATGGCCTAGTGTTAACAAACAGTGACTGAATCATGACAGTTAAAAGCAGCATGGATGGATGTAGCATGCTAGTGCAAGTAAGATCCCCAAATTGGATACAGCATTAGACTATTATGAAAGAAAAACGTTGAGTAATGCGACACGTGCTATCCTAGTCAAATTAGGACTGGAGATCAGGAGGTATGTGCTCCTAAATGAATTCTAGGCTCAGAAACACCTGCTCTGTTATCTTTAAAACCATGATATGATATTGGGCCACAGGGAAGGGAACCCAAGCAACGATTGGAAGGAAAATAAAATTAGATAATCTGAGAGCAGGATGTAACATACTCATAAGTTGCCTGGATTTCTGATTCTTAAATCTCAGCCAGCTTTGGAAACCCTTGGATCAACATCCATCCCAAATACCTCCCAACCTCACCCCACACATCAAACTAAAAAGTGCAGATAGATATACGTCTGCTAAAATTGCATGCATACAACACTAGAATGTCTGTCTATGAGATGTACAAGCAAGCAATTCTGAAGGAGACCGGGATTTACTGAAACTTTAGACAAGCGAGAATGATGAGGAAAAGGATAACATTAACCAGGCTGGCCATCTAGCCGGCGTCCGTCGCCGTCCAGGACGAGCGCGGCGATGAGGTCGAGGAGGAAGAATCCGCGGGGGCGGAAGGGGGGACGGCCTAGAGGCCCCGGCGCCACCGGCGAGGAGAGGAGCGGCGGCTTTATTGTGGCGGCCTCGAGGGCTAGGTTTTCGCTCCCGACGATAGGCATACATCGCCGAGCACCGAATTTCCAAAAATAGCTCCGCTCCACAGATAAAAACAACAAACATGGCGGAATCCGAGCAGGGAAAATAATACTAATACTGTAAAAGGAACAGAAACTGCATGCGGTGGCTCGCGAGAGGACGGGGTGCTACCTGGGCGCCTCCCCGGGCTCGATGTCCAGAGGGAGGACGCGTGCCATGTCCGAGGCTTTGCTTCTCCCCTCCCCTCTCCGTTGGGTCTCCTCCGGGAACTCGCGGCGGAGGAGCGGAGGAGGGAGAGAACCAGAACAAGTGGGCCGGGCCGTCCGGCGCTGCGAGTAGCTCACCGGCGGCGGAAGGTTTGATTTGATATAATGGGATAGATTCGGGAGCGTTGGTTGGTTGGTGGCCGGCCGGTTTGCTTCAAACCGAAGCGAAGCATCTCCGCGGTCGACTCTTTCTATCGTGCTTCTATATCCACGGTGCTCGTGGCGACACCGCACCGGTGAATGAATTCTGGTCGTGTCTTGGGTGTGACTTTCTTTCGTCTCTAGAAGTTTTCTTTTCTATAGAAGGCTGCGGATTTGTTATTTTTAAACAAAAAGGAACGACACACGTATAAGGTCGAGGGTTGACAATTGCAACTGGCTTCGTCGTGTTGAAAGGAAGTAGTAGTAGACAGGCTTTATCATAATCATCTTGTTTCATCGGTCAATGGTTTGATCTTGAACCCTTATAAGTGCCACACATGTGGCATTAACACATGACAACTTCAAACATTTTTATGACAGATTTAGTAACACGAGGGTGAAATTTTAGTTGTCAAGTATGACAACTTCTTTTCAGATGGCAAGTTTCAGTTTTTTGGGTTTGTCTTTTCTTTTTGGATGACAGTTGCGTGCCACATATGTGATACTTATCATTTGGGTTGATTTTTGCAGCAACATGGCAGATTACTATAATTCCTTCTGTGCACTTGTTTGGAAATTGCCCATGATAGCGAGTTTCATGTCGTGCATGGATGGTTGGATGGTTAGAGCAATTTTGATAGTGTTATGCCATCATAATAATCACTCATTTAGCGTTTGAGGCATAAAAACAGGTCTAGCATAATCATCGTATACGTCCCCCCTAATTTTTGGAGGCGGCTTTAAAGAGTCCATGAGCCTTCAAAGTTAGAGGCTGGAAGTGTTGATATGCAATGAGAGCATCTCCAGCCGTTGTGTCCCCCAGGAGGCCTTCATCCGGCCTCTTGGGGTTCATCCGGCGAAAATTTTCACATGGGGGTGAATATTTTCCAGCCCCCCCCCCCCAACACGTAGTCTTTGTTTCTTTATTTTTCAAATACAGTGTTAAGTCATTCCAACAAACACTTTCTGGGCGTACCACCATGCCAGATTCAAGCATGCCGGCGACGGTTCCAGGCCACCCCGTCCTTCCTCCTCCTCCATGGCCGTCGGTGGCGTCGGCGTTCTGCTCTGCGTGGAGGACGGCACACCGAGCAGCACGAGCGCCACGACCCCGACTGCGCGCGCACCAAAGAATGCGAATGAATCGCGTGCGCTTTGCGACGCCGCAAGGCATCTGACTGTGGTGCCTGATAACCCACAAGTATAGGGGATTGCAACAATTTTTAAGGGTAGAGTATTCAACCCAAATTTATAGATTCGACGCAAGGGGAGCCAAAGAATATTTGTAGGTATTAGCAGCTGAGTTGTCAATTCAACCACATATGGAGATTAATTATCTGCAGCAAAGTGATCAGTAGCAAAGTAGTATGATAGTTTTGATAGTAGTAGCAATAGCAATGGTAACGGTAACGGTGATAGTAGTAGTTTTGTAGCAGTAACAATAGTAACAGCAGCAGTAGTAACTTAGCAAGAACAATATAAGAGAAATTCGTAGGCATTAGATCGATGATTTGTTGGATGATATTTATCATGTGACAGTTATAAGCTAGGACGATACGACACTAGCTCCAGCTCATAAATATAATAGACATGTATTCCGTAAATAGTCATACGTGCTTATGGAAAGAACTTGCATGACATTGTTTGTCCTACCCTCTCGTGGCAGCGGGCTCCTATTGGAAACTAAGGGATATTAAGGCCTCCTTTTAATAGAGAACCAGAACAAAGCATTAACACACGGTGAATGCATGAACTCCTCACTACAAAAAAAATACACTTCCGTGATGATACGTGTTTGTCACAGTAGGTCACGTTTTCTGTCATGCATGTACATCCATGACGATTTTATGACAGAATCAAGATAGTCATACATGTGCTGTCGTAGAAGTGTTCCATGACATTACCAAAATTATCATCACAGAAGTGTCCACTTCCATGACGATAAATGGCGCGTCATAGAAGTGTTTTCGTCAAGGGTAACCGACACGTGGCATCCACCGTAACGGGTCGTGTAACATCCCAAATTTTCAATTTGGAATGTTATACATTAGGTCATCATGCATATCATATATTTTTCTCGCATTTTCCGATCCTAGAAAATTTCACGCAACTCAAGGACCCTCGGAGAGAGTTGGAAGTTTCATTATTTTCATATTTGGGATTTTCCAAATTTTGAAAATAGGATCATTTGGATTTATTTAAAATTATCTTCATAAAGTTTTCCTATAAAAATTTTAAGAGAGGGAATAATATGACTTTCCCAACATTTAGGAAAAAACGAAGGTATTATAAATAAATCAAAATTTGGTTTTGAAAGATTTATTTTGCTCAGCAAAATGAGCATTTTAAAATTTATGCATGTTTGCCGCTTTTAAAGTTCATTTTGTTCGACTCATTTTAGGAGTCGGGAAAATTTGTTTTATTTAAATCGGAGTTCATTTGGTATTTTTTTAATTGTTTGGTTTAATTTTAATTTAAAAATAAAAATACGCTGCGCCCACAGGCCAAGGCCCCTGCCCAGCCCACCAGCCCGGCCCGGCCCGCCCGCCTCCTCTCCTCCCAGCGCAGCCCGCCCAAGACGCCACCCCCGCCGCCCGAGTCCGGCTCCGCCCGGACCCCCGCCTCCCCAAGCCACCCGTCGCCCCTTCTTAACACGCCGCCACCTCCCCTCTCTCTCTCACCGCCGCCACCGCCCGCCCGACCGAGCCCCGCCTGCCCGCCGTGGACGCCGATCCCCCCGCCGCCGCCTCGTCGCCGGAGCACCCCGCAAGACCCCGCCGCCTCCCGACCCGCCGGAGCCCCGCCGGACCTCGCCGGCGAAGAGCCACCGGAGGTAGCCGCCGCCCCGCTCCGTTCCGATCCGGTTTTCCCTAAAAACCCGATCCGGTTTTTTTAGATATTCGGTTTTTTTTAAAAACCCTAGATGGTTTTTATGTTTTTTTCGGTTTTCTTATTTAACGAACGTTCACCGAACCGTCCGTTTCAATGAACGTGTTCGTTGAATTAGTTCGATAACGAACGTCCGCTATTTAATCCGCTCGTCGTTTTCTTTTAATCGGATTTAATCCGTTATTTTTCGATTCGATTTCGATCCGATTTTCAAATCTGTTTTATTTCTTGCTCGCTTATCGAATCGGGTGATTCAAGCGCTGGAGTTTCAGAACGAAACCGCCGTTCCGACTAACCTACTTTCACAGAGTTTTGCTACTGTGAAATTTTGACCTAGTTTCAGATTGCTAACCCGAGTCGTTCTCTCTCGAGTTTCGACTTTCGATGTTTATTTCGATTCGATTCTTTTGCAACTGTGGTTCTTAAGTTGAACTTTCGGTTAGATCTTTTATTCGAGATTTCCCCGTGCATTAGATGAGTACTTATTGTATGCTTGTTGTTTGTCTGCGTTAGATCACCCGGAGTGCGCCGCTTGTTACTTCGAGTCTCTAGGTCTCGCGGATCATCAGCAAGGCAAGTAACACTTTGATCATACTTTCTCATACCCAGTTTTTATGCATTAGATCTATCCCTCAAACACTTGCATGTTTAGGATCTAATTAAATTGTGGGTTTGGGAAGTAGATTGAGGTAGTACCTATTACCTGTTTTACTTATGAAACCTTGGGAGTTACTTCTACGCTTGCTTATTGTGCCATGCTATGCTAGTAGACGTGGATTGGGTGAGTGAATATCCATGATGATGTGAGATTGTTAATTAATGGTTTATCTAAGGTGGCAACCTAAACACACATCTGGGTGGATTGAGGCACTGGTTTCCATCAGACTTGCTCAGATTTCTTCGGACCGCCACCCGTGCTCTAAGGGATCATAAGATTATTCAAACTGAAACTTCCGTGTGCAGCCACAAGCCAATTATGGGCTCTGGCGTAGTTGACTAAGTCGTGCTGAACTCTTACGGGTAGGCTAGCTGATGTAGGGGATGTAGGTTGGTACGGTCTACCCACATGTAAGGTGCTAGCGCTTCGAAAGACTATGTCTCGGCCATCCGCTTCTCAAACACCATGTAAAGCGAGAACCAAGCGGAGGCGATCGAGTCTTGTGGGGAATAGTGCGCAAACCTCTGCAGAGTGTATAAACTAATTATGATTAGCCGTGTCCCTGTTATGGACAATTTGAGTATCCGTAATTGAATATCATGTGAATCTCAACATGTTACTTCTAAATAAAAGTTATTGGGTTTTGATGAGTACTTTTTAATTGGGATTGAGGATGTTGTCAACCATTCTCAATGTTTAACAACCACCATGATAGTTAAATAAAATTTATTCCTTTGATGTAGGGAAAATCAGCTTTATGCAAATGTAAACAGAGAGCCTTACCACCAGCCATATATGCATGTAGTTTAGGCTTATTCATTCATTGCTCTTATGTGTTACATTGCCAAGATATTCCATGTGTGACCCGTTTTGGCTGCAACTTTCACGCTTGCACTTTTCGAACGACGAGTAAGGTGTTAGGTCGTGGTTCTATACTCAAGTGATGCCGTTGGAGTTGATGGACTCGCTTATCTTCCAAGCCTTCCATTGTTATTATTAGATGGCCTTAAGCCATATTATTGTAATAAGTTCCCTTGTGGACAACGATGTAATAAGTGTGTGATTGCTACTCGCAATAAATCCTTCGAGGTCTTGTGTGGTGTCGGCATTATCGATCCGTGGATGACATCGAGCACGAGATGGATCCATTCGGTCCGGTCGCCACAGAGAATGGTATCGAGCACACGCCGATCGTAGGACACGACCACTAAGTTAAAGCCATAGATCCCTACTCTCTTCTCATTTTCTAACTCCTCATCTTTTCTACTCTTTAGGATGACGGACGCGAAGATCAGGTACACCCAACCGGATGAAGGCACACCTTTTGGATTTCACTTGAAGGAAGTTACTAAGTACCTGAACATTGGACTACCAAGCTTCACCGGGACTTTCAACGCCACTCTGCCTGAAGAGGAGCGCTGGAAGATTCACGCTCACGTTCCATGGGACGCATTGGAGAAGTTTATCAAGAAGACCTCAAGGATACCATCTACCAGATTTGCGGACGCCGAGATGACAACCGGGACGTCACAAGCACCAAGAAGGATAGGTCCATTGCAGCTTTCATCCAGAATTAAACCAGCACATTCGACGCCAGAGAACCAAATGTGCAATGACATGTTGGAGTTGCGTAAGACAAAGGGAGGATCATCGAATGGAAGAAGAACTAAAGACTACACGCAAGGACTACATGCACGAGATCGTAGCTCGGCAAGACACAATAACGATCTTAAGTACGAGATCAAGAACTCAAGAATAAGTTGGCGCCAGAATGAAGACCAAGATGTCGAATACCCAAGCGACTACATTAACATCGACGACACCGATTCGGATCCAAGTGAACCCGACTTTGAAGACGAAGTCGAGCGGACATCATGGAGTCTTCCACGGTTCAAATTAATAGAAGTCCCCACATATTAGTAGTATTCCTCCATGTAAACATTATAGTACACGCACTTTTGCGATAGTTAGATCGTTGTAAGCCCTTGTTTGATTGAATGAAGTGATTTGTGTGCATTTGCTCATGTGCATTTGGGTAGTGATTCCCTTAGACCTCATTCTATTCTACATTTCTCTTCTTTTCTAAACCCATCGATGCCTCCAGACGCGACCCGGATTCGCTTTTCCCGCCAGAGATCACCCAATTGATCCAGCAGCAGAATACCTGATTCAAACATTGGTGCGTAACCGTGGCAACAACAACACAACAACCCACCGCCACCACCACCACTGCGGATCATCGACTCGCTTCCTTAGACTGAATCCGCGGTGTATTCTAGTAGCACCGAGCCGATTGTAGCAGTATGGTGGCTCCGCAAGATAGGAAGGAGCTGACCACTGCAGGATGCATGATGGTGAAAGAGTGAAGTTTGCAGCAAACCAGCTTGAAGGACCCGCAGAAGCATGGTGGGAGAACTTCACACACCACTTATCCCGTAGACACCGCCACATGGGACCCGCCAAGACAAGCTTTTCAGACCGCCCATGTTTCAGCAGGAGCCATGGCCATGAAGAAGCGTGAGTTTCGCAACTTACGCCAAGGAGGAAGGACTGTTGGCAAGACGTGGATGATTTTAGCAAATTAGCACGTTATGCCCCGGATGACGTTACTACGGATGCAGCTAAACAGAGAAGTTTCTAGAAGGACTGAATGATGAGTTCAAGATGCCGTTGATGGTGGCAAGTTTCAACAACTACCAGGAGTTAGTAGACCGAGCCCTCATGATTGAAGGAAGCAGAAAATTGAGAACATAGCGGAAGTATGGACAGGGAAGTATAACTCGAGCCCAATGAAGCCTCGTTATACCCCTAAATCAGGAATTCAGTTTCAAGATACCCATGGAGGAGGTAATTCACATAACCATAATGGCACCAAGAATGGGAACGGAATGGAGGAAGCAATGGACAGAACCGCACCAACCCGTCTACACCATCCAAGGTAGACCTAAGTCACATTACTTGCTTTAAGTGCCGCAAGACGGGCACTATGCAAATGATCGCCCGTAGGCGTAATGGAAATGGCAATGGAAGCTCGAAAGAAGCCAAACCCTTTCAACAGGGGATGTGAACCACATTGATGTGGAGGAGGTTGAAGATCAGCCCGATCAAGAATCGGTAAGTTTTTGGTTAAGTCATTTATCGCAGTTGTTCTTTTCGATCTTGGTGCATCGCATTCATACATATCAAGGGATTTGTGGATAAGTACAAATTACCGACCCAAGCCCTTAGGTCACCCATGCTAGTAACCTCACCGGAGCGCAGAATACATGGCTAGTAAATGGTGTGATCGATCGCCACTAAGGATTGGACACTATGTTTTCCCTCAAACCTAATAGTTCGGAATCCCAAGGATTGGATGTGATATTAGGAATGGATTGGTTATCAAAGTATGGAGGAAACATAGATTGTACCACAAGGTCAATTTTGCTCACCACACCGTAAGGAAGGAGGATTAAGTATGTGTCACGGCACGAGCCGAGGAGAGCACAAGTTAATTGCTTATCGAGTGGTACAGAAGAAGTACCGATGGTAAAGATTATCTGATGTATTTCCTAAGAATTGCCGTGAATGCCACCGGATAGAGACATTGAGTTTTTGATCGAACTGTTGCCAGGAACAGGCCCGATATCGAAGCGACCGTACAGGATGCCCGCAAAGGATTTGGCGGAAATCAAGAAACAGATTAAGGAACTATTGGATAAAGGTTTTATTCGCCCAAGTTCTTCACCTTGGGGATCACCCGTTTTGTTAGTGGAGAAGAAGGATGGATCGTTGAGAATGGTTGTTGATTACCGTGGATTGAATGAAGTAACAATCAAGAACAAGTACCCACTACCTATGATAAATGATCTGTTTGATCGCTTGCAAGGAGCCAAAGTGTTTTCTAAGATCGACTTGCGATCAGGGTACCATCAGTTGAAGATTCGGGAGCAAGACATACCCAAGACCGCATTTACCACGAGATATGGACTGTATGAGTATACCGTTATGTCATTTGGACTGACTAACGCACCAGCCTATTTCATGAACCTGATGAACAAAGTGTTTATGGAGTTTTTGGATAAGTTCGTCGTGGTGTTCATTGATGACATTTTGATTTTTTCAAAGAATGAAGAGGAACACAAGGAACATTTGCGATTGGTTTTGGAGAAACTGAGGGAACACCAGTTGTATGCCAAGTTCAGCAAATGTGAGTTTTGGCTAAAGGAAGTTGGATTTCTGACATGTTATATCCGGAGAAGGAATAGCATTGACTCCACAAAAGTTGAGACCAGAACCAAATGGGAAGCACCAACGACAGTTGAGAGATTCGAGTTTCCTTGGACTCGCAGGATACTACCAAGATTCATTGAGAATTTCTCAAGAATTGCAAAGCCTATGACAGAATTGTTGAAGAAGGAAAACAAATTCATATGGATTTGAGGACTGCGAGGCAAGTTTTCGGGAGTTGAAGAAAAGATTGGTTACCTCACCAGTTTTGATATTGCCGATCGGACTAAGGATTATGAGGTGTATTGCACGCTTCACGCCGAGGACTTGGAGCCGTGCTTATGCAGGAAGGAAGAGTTGTTTCGTATGCTTCACGACAACTTAAGCCTCATGAGTTGAATTATGCCACTCATGATTTGGAGTTAGCACCCGCAGTGCATGCCTTGAAGACGTGGAGACATTTTCTCATTGGAAATCATTGTGAAGTATATACGGATCACAAGAGTTTGAAGTACATCTTCACACGTATGAATTGAATCTCGAGATAAAGGAGATGGTTAGAGCTAATCAAGGATTATGATATGAGATTGCACTATCACCCCGGAAAGGCTAATGTCGTAGCAGACGCATTGAGCCGTAAGAGCCACGTCAATACCCTAATGATGGGAGGAATACCCAATGAGTTAGCCGAGGACCTTCGAGAACTATGTTTGGAAATAGTTCCGAGAGGCTATGTAGCACATTGGAGATTCAATCGACATCGATGGACAAAATCGAGAAGCCCAAAAGGCGATAAGGAAGTTGCCTCTATAAAGGAGAAAATGGGCAAAGGAAAAGCTAAAGGATTTCGTGAGGATGAACACGATACCCTATGGTTTGAAGACCGTGTTTATGTGCCTAATGACCCGTAGATCGGGAAGTTGATTTTACAAGAAGCTCATGATTCACCCTATTCGATTCACCCAGAAATACCAAGATGTATTTGGATTTGAAGAATATTTTCGGTGGACCGGAATGAAGAAGGATATTGCGGAGTATGTAGCAGTTTGCACGTATGTCGAAAGTAAAGGCGAGCATCGAAGCCAGCAGGATTGTTACAACCATTGCCGATACCGAATGGAAGTGGGATAAACTAGGCATGGATTTCATCACAGGTTTGCCAAAGACTCGCTCAGATATGACTCGATTTGGGTCATAGTCGATCGCTTGACGAAGGTAGCTCATTTCATTCAATCAAGACTACCTATAGCAGTGCTAAGTTGGCAAAGATATACATGACCAGAATTGTGTGCTTACACGGAGTTCCGAGGAGCATCGATCGGATAGAGGAACCCAGTTTACCTCGAAATTTTGGAACCGGTTGCACGAAACATTGGGAACCAGACTAGAATTCAAGACAGCTTTCCACCCACAGACCGATGGATGCACCGAGAGAGTCAATCAGATTTTGGAGGACATATCGAGAGCTTGTGCACTAGATTATGGATCTAGCTGGGATGATAATTTGTCAGATGCAAAATTTTCCTACAACAACAGCTACCAAACCAGCTTAAAGATGGCACCTTCGAGGCTCAGATGGAAGAAGGTGCAGGACACCGTTGTCATGGGACTAAACCGAGATCGCCGGTTGTTTGGACCAGATTTGATTAAGGAGTGCGAATGAAGGTTAAGTTGATTCGAGACAGGCTCAAGATAGCCCATCTGCATGTAAGAGCTATGCCGATTCAAAGCGCAAAGCGATTGAGTATGAAGTTGGAGACAGAGTATATCTCAGAGTATCACCGCTTCGAGGGGTTAAGCGTTTTGGAGTTAAAGGAAAGTTAGCACCCGCTTCGCTGGACCATATAAGATTTTGCAACGCATGGGAGAAGTTGCGTATAAGTTGGAATTGCGGAAGGACTGTCGAGGAGTTCATGATGTATTCCATGTTTCTCGCTTGAAGAAATGTCACCCGAGATAGCAGAGGTACCGTTAAGAGACACAAGTGCACCGAAGCAATTCATTGAAGGATGACTTGACATATGAGGAAAAACCAGTTAAGATTCTCGATTATGCCGCAGAGTTACCCGCAGCAAGGTTATCAAGTTTTGCAAAGTTCAAGGAGCCACCACACCGAGGATGAAGCCACCAGGAAAGAGAGGAAGTTTTGCTTAAGGACCACCTCACCTATTTTCTAGTTAACCCGAATCTCGAGGGCTAGATTCATCTTAAGGGTAGGTTTGTAACATCCCAAATTTTCAATTTGGAATGTTATACATTAGGTCATCATGCATATCATATATTTTTCTCGCATTTTCCGATCCTAGAAAATTTCACGCAACTCAAGGACCCTCGGAGAGAGTTGGAAGTTTCATTATTTTCATATTTGGGATTTTCCAAATTTGGGATTTATTTAAAATTATCTTCATAAAGTTTTCCTATAAAAATTTTAAGAGAGGGAATAATATGACTTTCCCAACATTTAGGAAAAAACGAAGGTATTATAAATAAATCAAAATTTGGTTTTGAAAGATTTATTTTGCTCAGGCAAAAATGAGCATTTTAAAAATTTATGCATGTTTGCCGTTTTTAAAGTTCATTTTGTTCGACTCATTTTTAGGAGTCGGGGAAAATTTGTTTTATTTAAATCTGAGTTCATTTGGTATTTTTTTTAATTCGTTTGGTTTAATTTTAATTTAAAAATAAAAATCTGTGCCACACGGGCCAAGGCCCACTGCCCAACCAGCCAGGCCCGCCCAGCGCCCGCCTCCCTCTCCTCCATGTGGCGCGCGCCGCCGCCGCCACCCGCCGCCCGAGTCCGGCCCGCCGGGACCCCACGCCTCCCCAAGCCACCCGTCCCCCTTCTTAAATATGCCACCACCCCCTCTCTCCTCACCGCCGCCACCGCCCCGCCCCACCAAAACCCGCCCTGCCGTGTGGACGCCGATCCCGCCGTCGCCGCCCTCGTCCGCCGAGCACCTGCAAGACCGCCGCCGCCCGACCCCGCTGAGCCCTCACGGACCTCGCCCAAGAGCCACCGAGGTAGCCGCCGCCCGCTCCGTTCCGATCCGGTTTTCCCTAAAAACCCGATCCGGTTTTTTTTAGATATTCGGTTTTTTTAAAACCCTAGATGGTTTTATGTTTTTTCGGTTTTCTTATTTAACGAACGCTCACCGAACCGTCCGCTTCAATGAACGTGTTCGTTGAATTAGTTCTGCTAACTAACGTCCGCTATTTAATCCGTTCGTCGTTTTCTTTTAATCGGATTTAATCCGTTATTTTTCGATTCGATTTCAGATCCGATTTTCAAATCTGTTTTATTTCTTGCTCGCTTATCGAATCAGGTGATTCAAGCGCCTGGAGTTTCGTAACGAAACCGCCGTTCCGACTAACCTACTTTCATAGAGTTTTGCTACTGTGAAATTTTGACCTAGTTTCAGATTGCTAACCCGAGTCGTTCTCTCTCGAGTTTCGACTTTCGATGTTTATTTCGATTCGATTCTTTTGCAACCAGGGTTCTTAAGTTGAACTTTCTGGTTAGATCTTTTATTCGAGATTTCCCCGTGCATTAGATGAGTACTTATTGTATGCTTGTTGTTTGTCTGCGTTAGATCACCCGGAGTGCGCCGCTTGTTACTTCGAGTCTCTAGGTCTCGCGGATCATCAGCAAGGCAAGTAACACTTTGATCATACTTTCTCATACCCAGTTTTTATGCATTAGATCTATCCCTCAAACACTTGCATGTTTAGGATCTAATTAAATTGTGGGTTTGGGAAGTAGATTGAGGTAGTACCTATTACCTGTTTTACTTATGAAACCTTGGGAGTTACTTCTACGTTTGCTTATTGTGCCATGCTATGCTAGTAGACGTGGATTGGGTGAGTGAATATCCATGACAGATGTGAGATTGTTAATTAATGGTTTATCTAAGGTGGCAACCTAAACACACATCTGGGTGGATTGAGGCACTGGTTTCCATCAGACTTGCTCAGATTTCTTCGGACCGCCACCTGTGCTCTAAGGGATCATAAGATTATTCAAACTGAAACTTCCGTGTGCAGCCACAAGCCAATTATGGGCTCTGGCGTAGTTGACTAAGTCGTGCGAACTCTTACGGGTAGGCTAGCTGATGTAGGGGATGTAGGTTGGTACGGTCTACCCACATGTAAGGTGCTAGGGCTTCTAAAAGACTATGTCTCGGTCATCCGTTTCTCAAACACCATGTAGTGCGAGAACCAAGCGGAGGCGATCGAGTCTTGTGGGGAATAGTCGCAAACCTCTCGCAGAGTGTATAAACTAATCATGATTAGCCGTGTCCCGGTTATGGACAATTTGAGTATCCGTAATTGAATATCATGTGAATCTCAACATGTTACTTCTAAATAAAAGTTATTGGGTTTTGATGAGTACTTTTAATTGGGATTGAGGATCTGTCAACCATTCTCAATGTTTAACAACCACCATGATAGTTAAATAAAATTTATTCCTTTGATGTAGGGAAAATCAGCTTTATGCAATGTAAATCAGAGAGCCTTACCACCAGCCATATATGCATGTAGTGTAGGCTTATTCATTCATTGCTCTTATGTGTTACATTGCCAAAGATATTCCATGTGTGACCCGTTTTGGCTGCAACTTTCACGTTGCAGACTTTTCGATTTACAGTAAGGTGTTAGGTCGTGGTTCTATACTCAATGATGCCGTTGGAGTTGATGGACTCGCTTATCTTCCAAGCCTTCCGCTGTTATTATTAGATGGCCTTAAGCCATATTATTGTAATAAGTTCCCTTGTGGACAACGATGTAATAAGTGTGTGATTGCTACTCTGCAATAAATCCTTGAGGTATGTGTGGTGTCAAGACATCGATCCGTGGATGACATCGAGCACGTAGATCGGATCCATTCGGTCTGGTCGCTCTGTGTCGCCGTTAAGCTATCAGGTCTGGTTTTGGATCCGATAACCCGTTAACAGCCCGGACCAATGGGGATTTTCCACATGTAAAATTCTCATTTACCAGAGGAAACACGTGTTGGCTCACTGTTGGGACAGATGTCATCCACTCATTGGACAAGAGGCGCCTATGATACGTCGACACGTGGCACGGCCCAACAGAGGCCCATTCCGGTGAAAAGGTCGGCCTGTTTGACTTGGTCAAAAGGTAGCGGACCGGCCCACGAAAAACTTGTTAACGACCTGTTCGTATATAGTCCATTTACGACCTACTAACCCATGGCCCGTTACGGCCTATCGGAATTAAGCCCAGTAGCTTCATCTGGGCCGTCCAATATGATTCCAGCCTGTTGTAACTTCCGGCCCATGTATGGCCCATGAGGTCTTTCGGCCCATATGAGACCCTTTGTAACTCTTGGCCCATTAACGTCTGAGGGAGTCCTGGATTAAGGGGTCCTCGGGCATCCGGACTATGTAACATGGGCCGGACTGATGGGCCGTGAAGATACAAGACAGAAGGCTCTCTCCCGTGTCCGGATGGGACTCTCCTTGGCGTGGAAGGCAAGCTTGGTGTCCGGATATGAAGATTCCTTTCTCTGTAACCGACTTTGTACAACCCTAGTCCCCTCCGGTGTCTATATAAACCGGAGGGTTTAGTCCATAGGAAGAATCATAATCATACGAGCTAGACTTCTAGGGTTTTAGCCATTACGATCTTGTGGTAGATCAACTCTTGTAATACTCATATTCATCAAGATCAATCAAGCAGGAAGTAGGGTATTACCTCCATAGAGAGGGCCCGAACCTGGGTAAACTCGTGTCCCCTGTCCCCTGTTACCATTGACCTTAGACGCACAGTTTGGGACCCCCTACCCGAGATCCGCTAGTTTTGACACCGACATTGGTGCTTTCATTGAGAGTTCCGCTGCGTCGTCACCAAAAGGTTCGATGGCTCCTGCAATCATCTACAACAATGCTGCCTTGGGGGAGGTTTTCCTTCCCGGCCAGATCTTTGTGTTCGGCGGCTTCGCGTTGCGGGCCAACTCGCTTGGCCATCTAGAGAAGATCGACAGCTATGTCCCAGGTCACGAGATTAGTTTTGGAGATCTGGATTATGTCGCTGATATCCAAGGAAACTTGATCTTCCAAGGATTCGTGCCTCCAACCTCCGCTCTGGCCTTAGATCCGGAGCGTATCGCCAGGTCCAAAGATGGGCTCCTTGAGCTCACCGGATTATCTGCGACCATTAGGCCCATTGTGGAGGAACCGGAGGAAGTAGTGTCGCTGGCAGCCATCACGGAGCCGGACCCTTCTCCGGACATTGGCTCTGAATCCTCGGAACCAGCGTCGTGTGAGTTCGGCCAAGGAGTTTCCCTCTCGCCGTACTCCACAGGCTCTCTTCTCTCGGAACAAACCTCGCCCTTAAGTGAGGCTCTAGACTTAATGCGATCCCTTGTCATTACAAAGGAGCAACATCCGAACTATGCCCAGCCTAGACTAGGGGCTGAGAGCAGGGAATTTTACGCCCCACCCACCACCCACTTTATAGCCACTATCGAGGACCTAACCGACATGCTCGATTACGACTCCGAAGACATCAACGGTATGGACGACGATGCCGGAGAAGAACATGCCCAAAACCCGTCGTTTACTGTACGCTGGACGGCCACCTCTTCGTATGACGTGTACATGGTGGATACACCCAAAAATAATAGCGGCGATGACAAGGAAGATCTAGTCGAGGACAATCCTCCTGAGATACAGCCAAAGCGCCGGCGTCAGCGATGCCGCTCTAAGCTACACCGCGGAAAAGACAGCAATACCGGCACAGGAGAAAACAATACCCTCCACGATGTCGAAGACAACGAAGACCCCGTTAAGCCAACCTCCAAACAGGACGAACGGGAAGATGGGCGAGTCAGCCCTGATGAACAGGCCGTAAATGAAGACTCGGAGGACAGTAACTACCTTCCGCTCTCCGAGGATGAGGTGAGCCTCGGCAACGAGGATTTTATCGTGCCTGAGGAACCTCTCGAGCAGGAGCGCTTTAAGCACCAGCTAATAGACACTGCAAGGAGCCTGAAAAAGAAGCAGCAGCAGCTTCAAGCTGATCAAGATCTGCTCAATGATAGATGGACGAATGTCCTGGCAGCCGAGGAATACTGCCTCGAGTGCCCAACCAAAAGTTACCCGAAGCGCAAATTGCTATCTCAATTCGACGACGAGGCACCTGAGCCCGTACCATCAGTGCGTAATGCGGCTGACCGACCACTGCGCGGCCGGGACAAAGCGGCAACTCAAGCCAAACACCAGCCCGTACTACCTCGCTGTAAGGGCAGAGACATGACAGCTCGGGGTCATACATATGACCTGCGGCAGGACCTAGACAGTAGAGCAGGTCAGACCAGATCGATCTACGGATCGCGGGGGCGTGCCCCGATGCGCGACGATGGCCATCCGGTCGGACGTGACAGACATAACCACGCCCGGGCCGAAAACCGCAGACAAACTCCAGCCGAGCTATGTCGCGTCTTGGCCCGATATAGAGGCGCCGCACACCCCCTTTGCTTCAAGGATGAAGTAATGGACCATGAATTCTCGGAAGGGTTTAAACCCGTGAACATCGAATCATATGACGGGACAACGGACCCCGCGGTATGGATTCAGGATTTTCTTCTCCATATTCATGGCCCGCGGTGATGATCTCCATGCCATCAAATACCTCCCACTAAAACTAAAGGGACCAGCACGGCACTGGCTAAACAGCCTTCCAGAGAACTCCGTAGGCAGCTGATACGTCTCCAACGTATCTATAATTTTTGATTGCTCCATGCTATATTATCTACTATTTTGGACATTATTGGGCTTTGTTATCCACTTTTATATTATTTTTGGGACTAACCTATTAACCGGAGGCCCAGCCCAGAATTGCTGTTTTTTTGCCTATTTTAGAGTTTCGAAGAAACGGAATATCAAACGGAGTCCAAACGGAATGAAACCTTCGGGAACGTGATTTTCTCACCGAACATGATCCAGGAGACTTGGACCCTACGTCAAGAAAGAAAAGAGGAAGGCACGAGGTAGGGGGGCGCGCCCTCCACCCTCGTGGGCCCCCTGTTGCTCCACCGACGTACTCCTTCCTCCTATATATACCTACGCACTTCAAACGATCGACACGGAGCCAAAACCTAATTCCACCGCCGCAACCTTCTGTACCCACGAGATCCCATCTTGGGGCCTATTCTGGAGCTCCGACGGAAGGGGAATCGATCATGGAGAGCTTCTACATCAACACCATAGCCTCTCCGATGAAGTGTGAGTAGTTTACTTCAGACCTTCGGGTCCATAGTTAGTAGCTAGATGGCTTCTTTTCTCTTTTTGGATCTCAATACAATGTTCTCCCCCTCTCTCGCGGAGATCCATTCGATGTAATCTTCTTTTTGCGATGTGTTTGTTGAGACCGATGAATTGTGGATTTATGATCAAGATTATCTATGAACAATATTTGAATCTTCTCTGAATTCTTTTATGTATGATTGGTTATCTTTGCAAGTCTCTTCGAATTATCAGTTTGGTTTGGCCTACTAGATTGATCTTTCTTGCAATGGGAGAAGTGCTTAGCTTTGGGTTCAATCTTATGTGTCCTTTCCCAAAGGATGAGGGGCAGCAAGGCACGATTGTATTGTTGCCATCGAGGATAACAAGATGGGGTTTTTATCATATTGCATGAATTTATCCCTCTACATCATGTCATCTTGCTTAAGGCGTTACTCTGTTTTCTTGAACTTAATACTCTAGATGCATGATGGATAGCGGTCAATGAGTGGAGTAATAGTAGTAGACGCAGGCAGGAGTCGGTCTACTTGTCTCGGACGTGATGCCTATATACATGATCATACCTAGATACTCTCATAACTATGCTCAATTCTATCAATTGCTCAACAGTAATTCGTTCACCCACCGTAAAATACTTATGCTCTTGAGAGAAGCCACTAGCGAAATCTATGACCCCCGGGTCTATCTTCCTCATATCAATCTTCCAATACTTAGTTATTTCCTTTGCTTTTTTACTTCGCTTTTATTTTACTTTGCATCTCTATCACAAAAATACCAAAAATATTATCCTATCATATCTATCAGATCTCACTCTCGTAAGTGATAGTGAAGGGATTGACAACCCCTTATCGCGTTGGTTGCGAGGAGTTATTTGCTTTGTGCAGGTACGAGGGAATCGCGCGTAGCCTCCTACTGGATTGATACCTTGGTTCTCAAAAACTGAGGGAAATACTTGCGCCATTGCTGCATCACCTTTCCTCTTCAAGGAAATCCAACGCAGTGCTCAAGAGATAGCAAGAAGAATTTCGCGCCGCTGTCGGGAGTCTACGAAAAGTTAACATACCAAGTACCCATCACAAATCCCTTATCTTCCGCATTACATTATTTGCCATTTGCCTCTCGCTTTCCTCTCCCCACTTCACCCTTGCCGCTTTATTCGCCCTCTCTTTTCGCTTGCTTTTTTGCTTCCCTTTGTTTTTGGTGTGTTGGATTGCTTGTTTGTCACGATGGCTCAAGATAATACCAAATTATGTGACTTTACCAATACCAACAATAATGATTTCCTTAGCACTCCGATTGCTCCTCTCTTACCAATACTGAATCTTGTGAAATCAATGCTGCTTTGTTGAATCTTGTCATGAAAGATCAATTCGCCGGCCTTCCTTGTGAAGATGCCGCTACTCATCTAAATAGCTTCGTTGATTTGTGTGATATGCAAAAGAAGAAAGATGTTGATAATGATATCATTAAATTGAAGCTATTTCCTTTTTCGCTTAGGGATCGTGCTAAAGCTTGGTTTTCGTCTTTGCCTAAAAATAGTATTGATTATTGGAACAAGTGCAAAGATGCTTTTATCTCTAAGTATTTTCCTCCCGCTAAGATCATCTCTCTTAGAAACGATATTATGAATTTTAAGCAACTTGATCATGAACATGTTGCACAAGCTTGGGAGAGGATGAAATTAATGATACGTAATTGCCCTACTCATGGTTTGAATTTGTGGATGATCATACAAAAAATTTATGCCGGATTGAATTTTGCTTCTAGAAATCTTTTAGATTCGGCCGCGGGAGGCACTTTTATGGAAATCACTTTAGGAGATGCTACTAAACTCCTAGATAATATTATGGTTAATTATTCTTAATGGCACACTGAAAGATCTACTACTAAAAAAGTGCATGCGATAGAAGAAATTAATGTCTTGAGTGGAAATATGGATGAACTTATGAAATTATTTTCTACTAAGAGTGTTTCTTCTGATCCTAATGATATGCCTTTATCTACTTTGATTGAGAATAATAATGAATCTATGGATGTGAATTTTGTTGGTAGGAATAATTTTGGTAACAACGCGTATAGAGGAAAGTTTAATCCTAGGCCTTATCCTAGTAATCCCTCTAATAATTATGGAAATTCCTACAACAACTCTTATGGAAATTTTAATAAGATGCCCTCTGAATTTGAGACTAGTGTTAAAGATTTTATGAATTCGCAAAAGAATTTCAATGCTTTGCTTGAAGAGAAATTGCTTAAAGTTGATGATTTGGCTAGGAACGTTGATAGAATTTCTCTTGATGTTGATTCTTTAAAGCTTAGATCTATTCCTCCTAAGCATGATATCAATGAGTCTCTCAAAGCCATGAGAATTTCCATTGATGAGTGCAAAGAAAGAACCGCTAGGATGCGTACTACGAAAGATGCTTTTATTAAAGCATGTTCTTCTAGTTCCTATGAAAATAAAGATGAAGATCTAAAAGTTATTGATGTGTCCCCTATTAAATCTTTGTTTTGCAATATGAATCTTGATAATGATGGGACTGAATATGATCCACTTTTACCTAGAAGGCGTTCCAAGAATTCAGAGTTTTTAGATCTTGATGCTAAAATTGATAAAAGTGGGATTGAAGAAATCAAAACCCTAGATGTTGCTAAACCCACTATTTTGGATTTCAAGGAATTTAACTATGAAAATTGCTCTTTGATTGATTGTGTTTCCTTGTTACAATCCGTGCTAAATTATCCTCATGCTTATAGTCAAAATAAAGCTTTTACCAAACATATTGTTGATGCCTTGATGCAATCTTATGAAGAAAAACTTGAGTTAGAAGTTTCTATCCCTCGAAAACTTTATGATGAGTGGGAACCAACTATTAAAATTAAGATTAATGATCATGAGTTCTATGCTTTATGTGATTTGGGTGCTAATGTCTCCACTATTCCCAAAACTTTGTGTGATTTGCTAGATTTCCGTGATTTTGATGATTGCTCTCTAAACTTGCACCTTGCGGATTCCACTATTAAGAAACCTATGGGAAGAATTAGTGATGTTCTTATTGTTGCAAATAGAAATTATGTGCCCATACACTACAAAAAAAATACACTTCCGTGATGATACGTGTTTGTCACAGTAGGTCGCGTTTTTTTTCATGCATGTACATCCATGAAAAAATCAAGATAGTCATACATGTGCTGTCGTAGAAGTGTTCCATGACATTACCAAAATTATCATCACGGAAGTGTCCACTTCCATGACGATAAATCCCGCATCACAGAAGTGCTTTCGTCAAGGGTGACCGACACGTGGCATCCACCGTAACGGAACGCCGTTAAGCTATCGGGTCGGATTTTGGATCCGATAACCCGTTAACAGCCACGACCAATGCCGATTTTCCACGTGTAAAATTCTCGTTATCGACGGATCCACGTCGACTCGCGTTGGCTGTGTGTCACTCATCCAACGGTCGAGATGGGCCTATGATATGTTGACACGTGGACCGGCCCAACAGAGGCCCACAAAGTTTAAATGGGCCAGCGCAACCGAAGGCCCATAAGATTTAGCGGACCATAATGGGCCGGCCCAGCTAAAGGCCCACAAAATTTAGCGGACCATAATGGGCTGGCCCAGGTAAAGGCCCACAAGATTTTGCAGACCATAATGGGCCGACCCAGCTAAAGGCCCAACATTCTTTATCAAATTGGCCCATCAACGGCCTGTCCTAAACTTGCCATCAACGCGGCCCACGGTCACTTCTGGCCCGTTAACAGTCCGCTAAGTAATTGGGCCGAATCATGGCCTGGTGTATTTCCGGCCTGTTAAAGGTCCGGCTTCATTTGGGCCCATTTACAGGCCATCAAAACTTTCAGCCTGTTAGAGGCCCACTATAGATTTGGGCCACTTTTTTCCTGTTGTCATTTTCGGCCTGTTAACGCCGGACGTAAACCATGGGCCATATGTGGCCCAACGTAATATCGGGCCCATTAACGACCCATATAAAAATAGCGATAATCTAGCCCGATCGAAGTTCCTACTGTTAAAGGCCCGTGTATTAGGTCGGCGCATTTACGGCCCGTCCAATTTCGACTGTCAAAGATCGCGCCATAAATGGGCCACCATTTCGCCTGCTAAGTCCGATGGGTTATTTGGAACAATCAGGGCCCAATCTCACTTTCGGTATATTAAAGGCCCATGTTTTTATGGGCTCAAGATATTTACACCTGTAAACGGCCTATTTTTACCGAGGGCCCAAAATATGTTTAGGCTCATTAAAGGCCCACTATGGGCACAGCCTACCGAAAAATATGAAAGCTTATGCTGATTTAGGCCCGGATATTTTAGTGGGCTACATGTCAATTTCGCCCGTAATCGCTTTTAGCCCAATTGAATGGGCCCGACGAATGTTGGCATGTTGGGCTCCTGCCAAGATTTCGCCGAATACATTACTAAGATAAACCTACACTATACAAAAATAGCGTCGTAATTACTGCAGCACGGGCAGCATCATAAATGTTGTATCACAACAAAATAAATTCCAACCATACAACAAAAGGCCTGTTGGCATAAAGTTTACAATCCTTCGAGATAAAAGCACCATCGATGTATAGAAGCACGATAATTTGACCGAGTGCTAATGTTTCAGTTGTAGAATCGATGGAGCAACACGATCTCCACCTTTTTTTCCGCCATTGCTCTTGAACAACGGTTAATGTCCGATAGTCTGGTTTCAAAACCATTCATATCTTGACGACATTTCTCAACCACTATTCTTGTTTCCAAACAACGCCCATTAGGTATTGGACTTGTGTGCTCGAGCACAGATATATCACTGTCTAGCAGGAAGATTTTATTCAATGGCGATTTGGAAGAGGTTACCTTGACAACCAACCTGAATTACGCAGAAGGTGCTTTTTGCAATCGTTAGTGGAGAGATCTTGACGCCTTCGCAGCAAGAGGTGACATTGTGCTTGTAGTAGCCTCGTCACCTTCGGTGGTTGTGGCTGTTCAATCATTTGTTCCATAGCTTCACGAAAGTTTGAACTTGTAGATTAGTGTACACGATAAGTTACTAATGAGATAAAACAAACAAAGTAGGTTAAACGCTTATACATAACTTATTTTGGTGAACTACTGTAATACATTAGCATGTATTGTAGTGCCAACTACATAATAAAATCACTTTTGAACATATGTCCATGTAGCATGCCCTCTTGTATTGTCTATTTCTCACATTCGCTGACATCTAAGGATAAAGAGACATGGATTAAAGTAGGATGAACATAGTATGACATCATTCATATCATGGGCAAACAGATATAAAACAAATAGCCTATTTTATCATTGTGTGCGCACGTGAACATAACAACTAGATTACAGATCAAGACCAAAAGAATATCCTTCATCTCTTTTAAACCAAGTAAGGTGAAATGATACGTTAAGACAACTGTGTATAAAAGTGAACAGAGTAACTGACATTGGATGCAAACCAAGTAGTTAAATGAACACATCACAGTACCAATCAATTCAAGGCAGGAAGAGTAAGGACTTACAACAGCGGCTTGAACTGGTGTGCTCATGCCCTTCATCTTGCTGGTGTGGCAATCCTTGAAGATCTGCACCGCATTCGGTTCAGTTCTTTTGGTCCGCATACGAGCTTTCCTCAGATTTGGAACAAGTCAATATAGATACGATAATATGGCACACAAAAAGAAGGAGGTAGCAGCTATTTACAAAAGCCTCGCGGTGTGCAATATAGCTACGAGATCCTGTTGTCTGTTGGAATTTCACTTTAGAACGGTTGGTTTTGTTCTTCAAACAGTTAGCCTAGAAGAAGATACACTTGTAAGGCACGTACATAAATACAAGTTCAATATGTGGTCTGATCAAATACATATAGCCTACCTGATACTTTGGATCAGACCAGTGTTTAACGAGGGCTGTCCGGTCTTCATCTCGTAATATATTCCTTTGGAGATGTTTGGGCGATTTCATTGTCGTACTTGCCTTCAAAGTGAGATTTTCTAAGGTGGTACCGATCTTGTCATGCAGAAAGCGATGAAAAACATGAGTGCATGCTTGTTTAGTTGCATCATCTTTCGGATCCAACATGAACCTCATCTGTTGAAAAAGAATGTGAGTCTTATTAGGAGGAAGCTAGAAAGTATGGGGGATGAGCAAGACAATATTACTTAATTGCGATGAATAACATTACTTACGGATAAATGGTCAAGGAAGGTGTTAAACTGGGTATTGTCTTTCTCATTCCTGTACTGGATCCACGTTGGGAGGATACGTGCATGACACCTAACGGCAACGGCTGCCTCTGATACTAACTTGGCTGACTCTATAGCATCACGTGGCCTTTTTAAACCTGCCTCAAAATGGATCTCCATTCTTCCTCCTTTAGATTTTGTTAATCATCAAGCATTATCCCGATGTCTGCTTTCGCTTGCGCCGTGGTGCTAGTTCAACAATGAATATGGAAAGTGTTAGTGTACATCAAACTGTGAGAGTACATATAAAGGAGCATGCAACTGCCACTTGACTTGGTCAGGAACCGTCTTGGTGTTGATGCTCATGAGGTTCATCTGATCTTGCCAAGTCTGTTGTGTCGAGAGTGCTTCGAAGTAGTGTTAGGTGTGAAGGCAGCTTGGGAACGGCCGTTCTGGAGCAAACGAACGAGTAATCGGTTGAGATGTTGGTACAGTTGAAGCGGATGCTGCAGCTAGTGGAGCAGGTGATACTGTGTTTGTATATTTAGCCGTTGGACTTGGACCTTCTCATCGCACTATAAGTACAAGAGAATCTCGACGGCAGAACCTTTTCCATTTCACCCGATTTAGTAACAAGACTCCCTACTATATTATTTTCCTTGCTCTTTTTGACTTTGCCATGTCAAGCTGTACCCACAACACAAAAGAATAAAATCACTCTTTAGAACTCATTGATGCATGATACAGACAAGCTATACTTTGATGTAAGACAACCGTACGAGGATGGAATATGTAAGAAAAACAGGACGGCATGACATATTTGAAGGAAATATGCCCTAGAGGCAATAATAAAGTTATTATTTATTTCCTCATATCATGATAAATGTTTATTATTCATGCTAGAATTGAATTAACCGGAAACATAATACATGTGTGAATACATAGACAAACATACAGTCACTAGTATGCCTCTACTTGACTAGCTCATTAATCAAAGATGGTTATGTTTTCCTAACCATAGACATGTGTTGTTATTTGATTAATGGGATCACATCATTAGGAGAATGATGTGATTGACATGACCCATTCCATTAGCTTAGCACTTGATCGTTTAGTATGTTGCTATTGCTTTCTTCATGACTTATACATGTTCCTGTAACTATGAGATTATGCAACTCCGCCACGGAGGAACACTTTGGTGCTACCAAACGTCACAACGTAATGGCGGGTGACTATAAAGGAGTACTACAGGTGTCTCCAAAGGTACATGTTGGGTTGGCGTATTTCGAGATTAGGTTTTGTCACTCCGATTGTCGGAGAGGTATCTCTGGGCCCTCTCGATAATGCACATCACTATAAGCCTTGCAAGCATTGCAACTAATGAGTTAGTTGCGGGATGATGTATTATAGAACGAGTAAAGAGACTTGCCGGTAACGAGATTGAACTAGGTATTGGATACCGACGATCGAATCTCGGGCAAGTAACATACCGATGACAAAGGGAACAACGTATCTTTTTATGCGGTTTGACCGATAAAGATCTTCATAGAACATGTAGGAGCCAATATGAGCATCCAGGTTCCGCTATTGGTTATTGACCGAGAATAGTTCTAGGTTATGTCTACATAGTTCTCGAACCCGTAGGGTCCGCACGCTTAAGGTTTCGATGACAATTATATTATGAGTTTATGAGTTTTTGATGTACCGAAGGAGTTCGGAGTCCCGGATGAGATCGGGGACATGACGAGGAGTCTCGAAATGGTCGAGACGTAAAGATCGATATATTGGACGACTATATTCGGAGTTCGGAAAGGTTCCGAGTGATTCGGGTATTTTTCGGAAGTACCGGAGAGTTATGGGAATACGTATTGGGCCTTATTGGGCCATACGGGAAAGAAGGAAAAGGGCCTCAAGGGTGGCCGCACCTTCCCTTGGTCTGGTCCGAATTGACTAGGGAAGGGGCGCCCCTTCCTTCCTTCTCCTTTCTCTTCCCTTTCCTTCTCTCCTACTCCTACTACATGGAAGGGTTCCTAGTTGGACTAGGAAGGGGAATCCTACTCCCGGTGGGAGTAGGACTCCCCTAGGGCACGCCATAGAGAGGGCCGGCCCTTCCCTCCTCCACTCCTTTATATACGGGGGCAGGGGGCACCCCATGGACACACAAGTTGATCTACGGATCGTTCCTTAGCCGTGTGCGGTGCCCCCCTCCACCATATTCCACCTCGGTCATATCATCGCGAGCTTAGGCGAAGTCCTGCGCCGATGGAGCATCATCATCGTCACCATGCCGTCGGTCGACGGAACTCATCCCCGACGCTTTGCTGGATCGGAGCCCGGGATCGTCATCGAGCTGAAGCGTGTGCTGAACTCGGAGGTGCCGTGCGTTCGGTACTTGGATCGGTCGGATCGTGAAGGCGCACGACTACATCAGCAGCGTTGTTATAACGCTTCGCCACGGTCTCACGAGGGTACGTGGACATACACTCTCCCTCTCTTTGCTATGCCATCACCATGATCTTGCGTGTGCGTAGGAATTTTTTGAAATTACTACGTTCCCCAATGATGGTATCCGAGCCTGGTTTTATGCGTTGATGTCATATGCACGAGTAGAACACAAGTGAGTTGTGGGCGATATAAGTCATCTGCTTACCAGCATGTCATACTTTTGTTCGGCGGTATTGTGAGATGAAGCGGCCCGGACCGACATTACGCCAGACGCTTACGCGAGACTGGTTTCACCGCTTGAGCACTCGTTGCTTAAAGGTGACCGCGGGTGTCTGTCTCTCTCACTTTAGTTGAACTGAGTGTGGCTACGCCCGGTCCTTGCGAAGGTTAAAACAGCACCAACTTGACAAACTATCGTTGTGGTTTTGATGCGAGGTAAGAACGGTTCTTGCTCAGCCCGTAGCAGCCACGTAAAACTTGCAACAACAAAGTAGAGGACGCCTAACTTGTTTTTGCAGGGCATGTTGTGATGTGATATGGTCAAGACGTGATGCTATATTTTATTGTATGAGATGATCATGTTTTGTAACCAAGTTATCGGCAATCGCAGGAGCCATATGGTTGTCGCTTATTGTATGAAATGCAACGCCATGTAATTGCTTTACTTTATCACTAAGCAGTAGCGATAGTCGAGAAGCAATAGTTGGCGAGACGACAACGATGCTACGATGGAGATCAAGGTGTCGCGCGGTGGCGATGGTGATCATGGCGGTGCTTCAGAGATGGAGATCACAAGCACAAGATGATGATGGCCATATCATATCACTTATATTGATTGCATGTGATGTTTATCCTTTATGCATCTTATCTTGCTTTGATTGACGGTAGCATTATAAGATGATCTCTCACTAAAATTATCAAGAAGTGTTCTCCCTGAGTATGCACCATTGCGAAAGTTCTTCGTGCTGAGACACCACGTGATGATCGGGTGTGATAGGCTCTACGTTCAAATACAACGGGTGCAAAACAGTTGTGCACGCGGAATACTCAGGTTAAACTTGACGAGCCTAGCATATAACAGATATGGCCTCGGAACACGGAGACCGAAAGGTCGAGCATGAATCATATAGTAGATATGATCAACATATTGATGTTCACCGTTGAAACTACTCCATCTCACGTGACGATCGGACATGGTGTAGTTAATATGGATCACGTAATCACTTAGAAGATTAGAGGGATGTCTATCTAAGTGGGAGTTCTAAAGTAATATGATTAATTGAACTTAAATTTATCATGAACTTAGTACCGATAGTATTTTTCTTGTCTATGTTTATGTAGATAGATGGCTCGTCTTTGTTGTTCCGTTGAATTTTAATGCGTTCCTTGAGAAAGCAAAGTTGAAAGATGATGGTAGCAATTACACGGACTGGGTCCGCAACCGAGGATTATCCTCATTGCTGCACGTAAGAATTACGCCCCGAAGCACCGCTAGGTGCCAGCCTCGCTGCTGATACAACCGACGACGTTAAGAACGTCCGCGAGCAAAGCTGATGACTACTCGATAGTTCGATGTGCCATGCTTTACGGCTTAGAACCGGGTCTTCAACGACGTTTTGAACGTCATGGAGCATATGAGATGTTCCAGGAGTTGAAGTTAATATTTCAAGCAAATGCCGGGTTGAGAGATATGAAGTCTCCAATAAGTTCTATAGCTGCAAGATGGAGGAAAATAGTTCATCGGTGAACACATACTCAAAATGTGCGGGTATAATAATCACTTGATTCAACTGGGAGTTAATCTTCCGATGATAGTGTCATTGACAGAATTCTTCAATCATCGCCACCAAGCTACAAGAGCTTCGTGATGAACTATAATATGCAAGGGATGGACAAGTCTATTCCCGAGCTCTTCGCAATGCTAAAAGCCGCGGAGGTAGAAATCAAAAAGGAGCATCAAGTGTTGATGGTTAACAAGACCACCAGTTTCAAGAAAAAGGGCAAAGGGAAGAAGAAGGGGAACTTCAAGAAGAACAGCAAACAAGTTGCTGCTCAAGAGAAGAAACCCAAGTCTGGACCTAAGCCTGAAACTGAGTGCTTCTACCGCAAGCGATCGACCTCGAAGCGGAACTGCCCCAAGTATTTGGCGGATAAGAAGGATGGCAAGGTGAACAAAGGTATATGTGATATACATGTTATTGATGTGTACCTTACTAATACCGCAGATAGTACCAGGTATTTGATACTGGTTACATTGCTAATATTTGCAACTCAAACAGAACTACGGATTAGCGAAGATTGGCTAAGGACGAGGTGACGATGCGGCGTGGGAAATGGTTCCAAAGTCGATGTGATCGCGGTCGCACGCTACCTCTACATCTACCATCGGGATTAGTTTTAGACCTAAATAATTGTTATTTGGTGCCGCGTTAAGCATGAACATTATATCTGGATCTTGTTTGATGCGAGGCGGTTATTCATTTAAGTCGAGAATAATGGTTGTTCTATTTATATGAATAATATCTTTTATGGTCATGCACCCTTGAAGAGTGGTCTATTTTATTGAATCTCGATAGTAGTAATACACATATTCATAGTGTTGAAACCAAAAGATGCAGAGTTGATAATGATAGTGCAACTTATTTGTGGCACTTGCCGTTTGGGTCATATCGAGTAAAACGCATGAAGAAACTCCATACCGATGGGCTTTTGGAATCACTTGATTATGAATCACTTGGTACTTGCGAACCGTGCCTCATGGGCAAGATGACTAAAACGCCGTTCTCGGAACTATGGAGCGAGCAACTGATTTGTTGGAAATTATACATACCGATGTTTGTGGTCCAATGAATGTTGAGGCTCTTGGCGGTATCGTTATTTTCTCACCTTCACAGATGATTTGAGCAGATATGGGTATATCTACTTAATGAAACACAAATCTGAAACATTTGAAAAGTTCAAAGAATTTCAGAGTGAAGTGGAAAATCATCGTAACAAGAAAATAAAATTTCTACGATCTGATCGTGGAGGAGAATATTTGAGTTATGAGTTTGGTTTACATTTGAAACAATGCGGAATAGTTTCACAACTCACGCCACCCGGAACACCACAACGAAATGGTGTGTCCGAACGTCGTAATCGTACTTTACTAGATATGGTGCGATCTATGATGTCTCTTACTGATTTACCGCTATCGTTTTGGGGTTATGCTTTAGAGACGGCCGCATTCACGTTAAATAGGGCACCATCAAAATCCGTTGAGACGACACCTCATGAACTGTGGTTTGGCAAGAAACCAAAGTTGTCGTTTCTTAAAGTTTGGGGTTGCGATGCTTATGTGAAGAAACTTCAACCAGATAAGCTCGAACCCAAATCGGAGAAATGTGTCTTCATAGGATACCCAAAGGAGACTGTTGGGTACACCTTCTATCACAGATCTGAAGGCAAGATTTTCGTTGCTAAATTCGGATCCTTTCTAGAAAAGAGTTTCTCTCGAAAAAAGTGAGTGGGAGGAAAGTAGAACTTGATGAGATAATCTGTATCTGCTCCCTTATTGGAAAGTAGTTCATCACAAGAAAGCGGTTCTGTGACAACTACATCAATTAGTGAGGAAACTAATGATATTGATCATGAAACTTCAGATCAAGTTTCTCTGAACTTCGTGAGGTCAACCGAGTAAGATCCACACCAGAGTGGTACGGTAATCCTATTCGGAAGTCATGTTACTTGACCATGGCGAACCTACAAAGTATGAAGAAGCGATGGTGAGCCCAGATTCGCAAAATGGCTGGAAGCCATGAAATCTGAGATGGGATCCATGTATGAGAACAAAGTATGGACTTTGGTTGACTTGCCGATGATCGGCAAGCCATTGAGAATAAATGGATCTTTAAGAAGAAGACCGACGCTGATGGTAATGTAACTGTCTATAAAGCTCGACTTGTTGCGAAAGGTTTTGACAAGTTCAAGGGTTGACTACGATGAGACTTTCTCACCCGTAGCGATGCTTAAGTCTGTCCGAATCATGTTAGCAATTGCTGCATTTTATGATTATGAAATTTGGCAAATGGATGTAAAAACTGCATTCTTGAATGGATTTCTAGAAGAAGAGTTGTATATGATGCAACCAGAAGGTTTTGTTGATCCAAAAGGTGCTAACAAAGTGTGCAAGCTCCAGCGATCAATTTATGGTGCAGTGCAAGCCTCTCGGAGTTGGAATAAACGCTTTGATAGTGTGATCAAAGCATATGGTTTTATCTGAGACTTTTGGAGAAGCATGTATTTACAAGAAAGTGAGTGGGAGCTCAGTAGCATTTCGATATTATATGTGGATGACATATTATTGATTGGAAATGATATAGAATTTCTGGATAGCATAAAGGATACTTGAATAAAAGTTTTCCAATGAAAGACCTCGGTGAAGCTGCTTACATATTGGGCATCAAGATCTATAGAGATAGATAAAGACGCTTAATTGGACTTTCACAAAGCACATACCTTGATAAAGTTTTGAAAAAGTTCAAAATGGATCGAGGCAAAGAAAGGATTTTTGCCTGTGTTACAAGGTGTAAAATTGAGTCAGACTCAATGCCCGACCACAGCAGAAGATAGAGAGAAAATGAAAGATGTTCCTATGCTTCAGCCATAGGCTCTATCATGTATGCAATGCTGTGTACCGACCGACATATGTTTAGCAATAAGCTTGGCAGGAAGGTACCAAAGTAATCCAGAGTGGATCACTAGACAGCGGTCAAGAACATCTGAAATACCGAAAAGGACTAAGGATATGTTTCTCGATATGGAGGTGACAAAGAGCTAGTCGT
The DNA here is from genome assembly GCA_021605205.1 of Aegilops longissima. NCBI lineage: Eukaryota > Viridiplantae > Streptophyta > Magnoliopsida > Poales > Poaceae > Aegilops > Aegilops longissima. The sequence continues at coordinate 606,410,354 of CM038681.1, forward strand.
AAATGGTTACGTCGATGCAAGCTTTGACACCGATCCGGACGATTCTAAATCGCAAACCGGATCGTGTTTTTATTAAGCGGTGGAGCTATCGGTTGGTGCAGTTCTAAACAAAGCGCCGTGGCGGGATCTACATGTGAAGCGGAGTACATAGCTGCTTCGAAGCAGCAAATGAAGGAGTCTGGATGAAAGAGTTCATTTCCGATCTAGGTGTCATACCTAGTGCATCGGGACCAATGAAGATCTTCTGTGACAATATGGTGCAATTGCCTTGGCAAAGGAATCCAGATTTCACAAGAGGACCAAGCATATCAAGAGACGCTTCAATTCCATTCGGGACCAAGTCCAAGTGGGAGACATAGAGATTTGCAAGATACATACGGATCTGAATGTTGCGCAGACCCGTTGACTAAGCCTCTTCCACGAGCAAAACATGATCAGCACCAAGACTCCATGGGTGTTAGAATCATTCTTGTGTAATCTAGATTATTGACTCTAGTGCAAGTGGGAGGATGAAGGAAATATGCCCTAGAGGCAATAATAAAGTTATTATTTATTTCCTCATATCATGATAAATGTTTATTATTCATGCTAGAATTGTATTAACGGAAACATAATACATGTGTGAATACATAGACAAACATACAGTCACTAGTATGCCTCTACTTGACTAGCTCATTAATCAAAGATGGTTATGTTTCCTAACCATAGACATGTGTTGTTATTTGATTAATGGGATCACATCATTAGGAGAATGATGTGATTGACATGACCCATTCCGTTAGCTTAGCACTTGATCGTATAGTATGTTGCTATTGCTTTCTTCATGACTTATACATGTTCACGTAACTATGAGATTATGCAACTCCGTTTACGGAGGAACACTTTGGTGCTACCAAACGTCACAACGAATCGGGTGATTATAAAGGAGTACTATAGGTGTCTCCAAAGGTACATGTTGGGTTGGCGTATACGAGATTAGGTTTTGTCACTCCGATTGTCGGAGAGGTATCTCTGGGCCCTCTCGGTAATGCACATCACTATAAGCCTTGCAAGCATTGCAACTAATGAGTTAGTTGTGGATGATGTATTACTGAGCGAGTAAAGAGACTTGCGTAACGAGATTGAACTAGGTATTGGATACCGACGATCGAATCTCGGGCAAGTAACATACCGATGACAAAGGAACAACGTATGTTGTTATGCGGTTTGACCGATAAAGATCTTCAGTAGAATATGTAGGAGCCAATATGAGCATCCAGGTTCCGCTATTGGTTATTGACCGAGAATAGTTCTAGGTCATGTCTACATAGTTCTCGAACCCGTAGGGTCCGCACGCTTAAGGTTTCGATGCAGTTATATTATGAGTTTATGAGTTTTGATGTACCAAGGAGTTTGGAGTCACGGATGAGATCGGGGACATGATGAGGAGTCTCAAAATGGTCGAGACGTAAAGATCGATATATTGACGACTATATTTGGAGTTCGGAAAGGTTCCGAGTGATTCGGTATTTTGAAGTCTGGGAGAGTTACGGAATACGTATTGGGCCTTATTGGGCCATACGGGAAAGAAGGAAAAGGGCCTCAAGGGTGGCGCACCCCTTCCTTGGTCTGGTCCGAATTGGACTAGGAAGGGGGGCGCCCCCTTCCTTCCTTCTCCTTTTCCCTTCCCTTTCCTTCTCTCCTACTCCTACTACATGGAAGGGTTCCTAGTTGGACTAGGAAGGGGAATCCTACTCCGGTGGGAGTAGGACTCCCCTAGGCGCGCCATAGAGAGGGCCGGCCTCCCTCCTCCACTCCTTTATATACTGGGGCAGGGGCACCCATGGACACACAAGTTGATCTATGGATCGTTCCTTAGCCGTGTCGGTGCCCCCTCCACCATATTCCACCTCGGTCATATCGTCGGAGCTTAGGCGAAGCCCCGTGCGATGGAGCATCATCATCGTCCCACGCCGTCGTCTTGTGGAACTCATCCCCGACGCTTTGCTGGATCGGAGCCGGGGATCGTCATCGAGCTGAGCGTGCTGAACTTCGGAGGTGCCGTCGTTCGGTACTTGGATCGGTCGGATCGTGAAGGCGTCGACTACATCAACAGCGTTGTTATAACGCTTCGCTTACGGTCACGAGTGCGTGGACATACACTCTCCCCTCTCGTTGCTATGCCATCACCATGATCTTGCGTGTGCGTAGGAATTTTTTTGAAATTACTACGTTCCCCAACAATATTCACAGCTACGATGTGCAAACTAAGCAGAAGGATTTTCAAGAAAGTAGAAGTAATGCAAGCTAGACACCATATGAAAGATGCAACCAATATTACTCTGCCAAGTTAAAAGTGTCTTGTCATAAGTGGCAATTGGAAAAATTAGAAGCAGTACAATGTAGAAATCAATGCAAGATGCAACCACTATCAAACTGCCATGTTAAAAGCGTCCAATCATGAGTGACTGATGCGGGATACACAACAGCAGTACTTTGATGTAAGAACATGGTATGATAGATAGATGCAGTGTATTATAGACACATAAAGCCATGTCATATGCACATGTATAACGTATAAACTCAGTAGGTGCAATTTAATCAAAATTGAAGAAATACAGGCTAGACAACATATGCAACATGAAACCAATTATCACACTGTCAACTTAGAGCAAGCACCTGCGATGGTGGAGTACGGGAGATGAACTCATCATGTAGACTTGGGACTTCAACTTCATTAGCAGTAGCAGGGGCAAATCTAGAGAGTCTCTGTTTGCGTCGGTGCGGAGGACCACCAACATCCCCTAACTTACTCTTTTCCTTCCTATTTTCTGATATTGCCTTATGAAGTCAAACCACAAGAAGATGAATAAAATTAGCTCTGCATAACTGGTTGATGCATGATACAGACGAACACTACTTTGATGTAAGGCAAGCGCAGGATAGGAGGATGGAATATATACAAAAAAAGACAGCGTTTCATATTCACACGTACGATTGGAGGATGGAATATGTATGAAAAAACAATAAGCGGAAGGCATTTCAACAAAATTAGAAGAAGTGAAAGCTAGGCACCATATGAACATGCAACCAATATCACTCTATCAGGTAAAAAGTGTCTCGTCGTAAGTGCCATTTCAAGAAATTAGAAGCAGTACAAGCTAGACGACAATGCAAGATGCAACCTACATCACAGTCCCAAGTTAAATGTGTCTTATGGGTAAGTGATCGTTGCAGGTATAAGTTGTAAGCTACGCAGATGCAATTCAACATAATCAGAAGCACTACAAACTAGACATCATACGGAAAACGCAACCACGTATAACAGTTCCAAGTAAGAGCAAGCACCTGTGATGGTGGAGTAGGGGAGATGTGTTCATCATGTACATGTATGTTCTAGAAACAGGAAAACGTGTCATATTCACAGGCATTATGTGTAAAGTAAGCAGATGCAATTCAAGTTAGAAGCAATACAAGCTAGACATCATACGCAACATGCAACCACATATAATAGTATCAAGTTAGAGCAAGCACCTGTGATGGTGGAGTAGGGGAGATGTCCTCATCATCTACACAGCTACGTTGATCGTCCAGCCTTGTGTTGTCTTGCGAATCTTGTTGGGAGGATGGCGGAGTAGAATATGTAGAGACCCCCTATTTGAGTTGCTCCGAAGGACCACCATCATCCACTGCCGGACTAATTTCCTTCAGTTGTAATGATTTTGCATTGTGAAGTCAAACTGATAAGAAAAAGGAACAAAATTCGCTCTTCAGAACTCATTCATGCATGATACTGACGAACACTACTTGGATGAAAGGCAAACATATGATGCAAGGATGGAATATGTATGAAAAACAGGATGGTGTGACATATTCACACCTATGATGTGGCAACTAAGCAGAAGGCATCTATAATAAATAAATAGATGATCCCCACTAACCTATTTCTCTACACATGCAAGCTATACACATCAGCAAGCTTCTGATTGGTCCACATCATGCAGCCAAGCTTCGTCATCATACCTTTTCCAATTTAATTTTCCTTTTTGTTCTCATAAATAACCCAAAGAAAATCTCATTACCTTCTCTCGACTGAAGCACCACCGTCTATTCATCTCTTCAATTATTCCTATCCCTCTTGGTCTCCTCCACTATCTGTGGGTTTCTCCTCTTTCATGAATCGCATTGATGAATTCATTTCCTCTTCGTCTCCTCCAAACTGCACAATCACAACACCTTCTCTGCCCTTAAAGCTATGCACGTGTGTTGTCCTCGCCGTCTCCACCGTAGCTGGGAGGCAGTGCCCCTGAATCCCCACCACCGAGCCATACCCCTCCTCAGTTGTGTTGTCCCTGTCACCTCCATGATAGCTGGGAGCCTGGTGGGCAGTGCCCCTGCTCCATTCTGAATTCCCCCTCCCCAATCTATGAAATCTAGATGAGTTTATTTCCATTTCTGATCATGTTGTAGCTGCACCCGGACCTAGAGGGCGATGTGCAGGAGGTAGTGCAGGTCCAGCTCACGCGCTTCGCGTGCGGCTCGCTCGCCGTCGGGTTCATGGCCAACCACGCGGTTGCCGACGGTCACGCCACCAGCGACATCCTCATCGTGTAGGGTCGCGCGGCTGGACATCTCCGCTCCTTCACCGCACAACCGCCTGACCTCTTCCGGCCGCGTGACCCGCTAGTCATTGAGTTCGAGCACCGCGACGTCGGCCATCGTCCAGCAACCTCAAACAGGTCAGGGGTGGGCACCACGGGGCTGACAATGTGATTACCCACAAGGTGCACGGTTGAGGACCAGCTGAGCCGGCCGCTGAAGCACGTGGCGCAGACGATCGGATGTTCCTACAAAGTTTGAGTGACTTTTGATTTTTTGGATCTGTGAGGAAGACGAACATATCCATTACTTGCGCTCCGATTGAGGTTTGTGAGTAGTTGGAGGAGCAAATTCGTGGTGTGCCTCCATGGTTCTTTGTGGAACTGTAGGTTTTCTCTCCATCAGTTTTTTTGTTCTATTTGATAGATTGCATCTGAACTATAATCAGGTTTTTCTCTTATTTTCTCATCTTTATCCATGGCTCTGTTAGTACGGATGATCTAATTGTCTATCGCCACTGAAGATCAACGTTGCGTTGCTGCCAACCATCGAGTCGACAATGTCTATGCTGGGAGTGTAATTGCATCACCCTGGCTCTGTCCTTTCACCTACTATACGCATGCAGCTGTGCCACAAGATGTATTGATAGACATACGGTATGCCAGCCAATATTCCCCCTTGCTTCTGTAGTTTGTTTTGATTTTTTCTGCTTTGTGGAGTTGAACTTGAACCACATGTCTATGTAAGCGTACACCAGATTTTGTAGGAACTATGTATATTCATTTATTGTTGCGAAAAAAGTGAGCTAAATATCAAATAGCAGTGCTCTAATTTGTTTTACATACCCCCATAATATGTGTTATCATTATAGTTTGTTCTTGAACATAGTAATGCAATATTTGCATGTGGGAATTCTACTGTTTTTTTGTGTGATTTGAATTAGCGAGAAACAATCTCCAATTTCAGATGGTCATATTTATTATTTAATTTAGCAGAGTTAAGTATACAAAGATTTTACATTTAGTTACAAGTGAATTTAGTGCTTTTTTTCTTGAACTTAGTCTAAGATAAGAGTACCCTTTATGAATTTACTCTTAGAGCCAACCTGACTACCAAGGACAGAAATACAAGACTGCCATGTTAGTGCCGAGTCCAAGTCCATACCATGTATCTATGTATCATTCAATATTTCAAAAGCAAATATCAACTTTGTTTCTTTCCGTTTCAAGTATTGTAATGTGTTTCTTTCAAGTTGTTTGTAAAAAGTAGAATTTAGAAGTCCCGCAGCAACGCGCGGGGTATCATCTAGTTTCAACAAATTAGAAGCACTACAAGCTAGACACCATATGAAAGATGCAACCAATAGCACTCTGCCAAGTTCAAACTGTATGGCGTTTCAACAAATTAGAAGCAGTACATGCTAGAAATCATATGCAAGACACAACCAATATCACAGTGGCGACTTAAAGGTGCCTTATCATAAGTGACTGATGCGGGATATGCAAGAATAGTAGTCGATGTAGAAACAGGAACACATGTCATATTCACAGGCATTATGTGTAAAGTAAGCAGATGCAATTCAACAAAGTTAGAAGCAATACAAGCTAGACATCATACGCAACATGCAACCACATATAATAGTGCCAAGTTAGAGCAAGCACCTGTGATGGTGGAGTAGGGGAGATGTGCTCATCATCTACACAGCTACGTTGACTGTCTAGCCTTGCGTTGTCTTGCGAATCTTGTTGGGAGGATGGCAGAGTAGAATCTATAGAGAACCACCGTTTCAGTTGCTCGGAAGGACAACCATCATCCAATGCCTTGCCAATTTCCTTCAGCTTTATTGATTTTGCATTGTGAGGTCATACCGACAAGAAAAAGGAATATTGTTCGCTCTTTAGAACTCATTCATGCATGATACTGACGAACACTACTCTGATGAAAGGCAAAGTCATGATATGAGGATGGAATATGTACGAAAAAATGGGCTGACTTGACATATTCACACCTATGATGTGGTAACTAAGCGAAGGCACTTCAAAAATTATAAACAACGCAAGACACCATATGGAAGGTGCAATCAATATCACTCTGCCAAGTTAAAACTGTCTCGTCATAGGTGGCGTTCATCAAACTAGAAGCAACACATGCTAGAAATCATATTCAAGACGCAAACCAATATCACACTGCCAACTTAAAGGTGTCCCATCATAAGTGGCTGATGCAGGATACATAAGAAGAGTAGTTTCATGTAAGAACATGGTGTGATACATAGATATAGTATGTACCAAAAACAGGAAAGCGTGTCATATTCACATGTATCATGTGTAAGCTAAGCAGATGCAGTTTACACTAATTAGGAGCAATACAAGCTAGACACCATATGCAACATGCAACCAGATATCACACTGCCAAGTTAGAGTAAGCACCTTGGATGGTGGAGTAGGGGAGCGGAGACTTGGACCTTGTAATGCACTATCAGTACAAGGAGACTCGGTACAGATGCTCCGTTTACGTTGCTGCAGAGGACCACCATCATCGCCTTCCTTACTCTTTTCCTTCCTCTTTCTTGATTTTACCTTGTCAAGTCAAACCCACAAGAAAAAGGAATAAAATTTGCTCTTCAGAACTCATTGCTGCATGATACTGACGAACACTATTTTCATGTAAGGCAGCCGCATGATAGGATGGAATATGTATGAAAAACAGGACGACGTGACATATTGACATGTATGATGTATAAAATGTAAACTAAGCACAAGGTGCGTGAACTTGTTAGAATCGATGCAAGCTAGAAACCATATGAAAGATGAAACCAATATCACTCTGCCAAATTAAAAGGGTGCCCTAACAAATGTATTTGACCAAATTAGAAGCAATACATGGCAACAGGCTAGAAATAATATGCAATATGCAACAAATAAAGGTGAATCATCGTAAGTGATTGATGCAGGATACAAAAGAGAGGTAGTTTCATGTAAGAACAAGGTTAACACATAGATGTAGTGTGTACCAAAAATAGGAAGGCATGTCATATTCACAGGTATAGTATGTAAATTAAGCAGATGCAATTTACCCTAATTAGAAGCATTACAAGCTAGACGCCGTATGCAACATGCAACCACATATCACACTGCGAAGTTAGACCAAGCACCTGTGATGGTGGTGTAGGGGAAGTGCGGTCTTCAGGTACAGAGCTACGTTCAATGTCTTCATTTAGGCTTGCTGTTTCTTGAGAATCATGTGGAGAGGATGAAATTGCATTCTTTATAAGAGTATTGCGTCTCATATTAGCCCACGTGCGTGATTGTCTCATCATAAGCGATAGACGCAGGATACACAAGAACAGTAGTTTGATGTAAGAACATGGTGTGATAGGCAGATGTAGTATGTACCAAAAACAGGAAGGCGTGTAATATTCACATGTATAATGTGTAAGCTAAGGAGATGCAATTTAACAAATTAGGAGCATTGATGAGGGATACACAAGAAAAGTAGTTTGATGTAAGAACATGGTTAATAAAAAGACGTAGTATGTACCAAAAACAGGAAAGCATGTCATATTCACAGATATAATGTGTTAACTAAGCAGATGCAATTTACCCTAATTAGAAGCATTACAAGGTAGACACCATATGCAACATGCAACCACATATCACACTACCAAGTAAGAGCAAGCACCTGCGATGGTGGTGTGGGGGAATTGCGGTGATCAACTAGAGAGCTACGTTGACTATCTTCATTTAGCCTTGTTTTTTCTTGAGAATCATGTGGGGAGGATGACACTGCACTCTTTAAACGAGTAGGGCATCACACAGTAACCCAGCCGGGTGACTGTCTCATCATAAGTGATTGACGAGGGATACAAAAGAGCATTAGTTTGATGTACGAACATGGTTAATAGACATATGTAGTATGTATAAAAAACAGGAAGGCATGTCATTATCAAAGGTATAATGTGTAAAGTAAGCAGATGCAATTTAACCAAATTGGAAACAATACAAGCTAGAAACCATATGCAACATGCAACCACATTTGGCAGCGCGAAGTTAAAGCAAGCACCTGGGATGGTTGTGTGTGGCAATTGAGATCATCAACTGCAGAGCTACGTTTACTGTCTCCAACTGCTGACACTGCACCCATTAGAGCGCTAAAACGCTTAGTGCTTGTCTTTGAATTACACTGGAGCGACTTCTGTCTTTTCTTTTCTACATTCATCAACACTGCTCAGAGTCTGAAATACCCATGCACAAAAAAACAATAGTGTGAGTATGGGTGAAGTATGTGCACAATTAGTATAGTGTAAAGGTAGCAGGTAGCAGGTCGGTGAGAAATAAATGATGGGAGACATATGATAGCTCTACAACATGCATGGCACACTAAATTACTACAGGATTCTATGAAAATAACTGTCGACTGAAAGCAAATAGGTCATTCCATTTTTTCTGCACCGTCCGATGTACAAAGAACGGGCAGATCGCCTTCATCTACCTCCAGCCAGTTAGTGTTGACGATCTTCCTCGAAACGCCAGTGACCACCGGCCTAGTATTCCTCCCCTGCCTGCGCCCTCCCCTCGACCTCACCGCACCGCCGTGCTTGGCACCCCCCGGCCATCCATTCAAGCCCTGCCAACCTCCAGATCGGGCGCAAGCAGCTCCTGCGCCCCACACCCCTATGATAGACACCGATGCGCCACTTCCCCGGGGAACAGGCGGACTAGGTGCTCCGTGCGCCTAATCGGGTGCTGCTTCTTTTAGTTGCGGTTCGACTGACCCTGAATTGAAGTCCAGGCGGGCTACTGACCTCTAGCAAAGGTGAAATAGTAAAAGGGAGGAAACCTTGTGCATTTAGTATCACGAATAAGATGCAGTAAGAAGCGCTCAACTAGTTCCTTTCGTGGGATGAATACGGTGTGAGCGGAGACGTAAGATTTGCACAAATAAGGGAAGAGGAGTACCTCTTTCTGCTGGCAGTGCTGTGTCCTCCTTCTGTTTTTCTGACGATCTTCTTGTTGTCCGCCGAAAACCAGAAGTTGTGGAGGACGGTGCCACCTTGGACGAACCCATGGCCAAGTTATTGAGTGTGGTGCGGTGGCCGTCTGTCGGTGGCGGGGAAGCAGATCCGAGGCGGTGAACGACGGCGTAGCGGGAACAGCTCCGGTGCGGTGGACGGTTGCGACAGTGGAGCCGCAACAGTGAGGCACAGGACGGCGTGGTTGGAGTGGTTCTGGTACGGTGCACGTCGGCATCGGCGTCGTGGAGGCAGCTCTGCCTCGGCTTCAGCTGCTAAGTCCTTGAGGGCGTTGCGGTTGCGGTTGCGTTGGACGACGATGTCGGGGTACCGGCTCCGGTGTGATGGACGAGGGCGGCGGTGGATTGGCCGCTATGGGCTGGAGGATGGACCGACGGAGGAGGCTGGGGTTTCGCGGCTGGTGGAGAGGGCGTTTTCGCGCCCACGGAGTATGAATGGGGAAATGGAGGGAGGCGGGGAACTAAGGGGGAACAATGTTCGGTTTGAGATGCGCTTGTTTGAAATTTGGGGAAAGTTACAAACTTTGCCCCCATCTAAAATTTCGGACATATTGCGGGTTGGGGTAGGACAGTCATGTCGGTGTCCCAAATGTGGGCGGGATAGATTTGCCGGCGCATGGGTGTTTAGGCGCCACGGTATGAATGCTTCTCGAGGCGGTTGAGACTGGCGTCTTGGTGAAGTTACAAACCTACCCGGTTTAGACCTTTGGACATCGGGCCGATAGGCTACACGGGCCAGAGTCGGAAAGTAATTTCCTACCACCAAAACACTAGTCTCATGGCGGTTCGGGTGACCAGAGGCCTATTTGGCGCCGTTCAATATTTGGGACCGAAGCATTAACGTTTCGGTTCTCTTGAATTGAACTTTCAGGATTTGTCAAACTTCACAAATCTTTACTCTTGAAAATCCTAAAGCTATGATTATTTTGGAATGGAGGGGTACATTTGAATATACATTGTACACAGTATATATTAAAAATATGCAACTTACCTCAGTTCATGCATGGTTCCAGATATAATCTCCTTGGTTGCAAAAAAAAAGTTAGATATGCGTATGAATATATATAGCATGCTCAAACTCACAACAAAGATTGATGCCCCCTTTTACATCTGATTTACAAATGCCATTATCTCGGGTTCAAATAGTTGAATGCACTTCCTATGAATTCGAATCTTCGAAACCCCCTTTATGTTGAATTCGACATGTATTCTATTTCGTAGCTAGCAATTTGGAATGTATCCATGCAAGTGACAAATGTATAAAGTGCTTCACACTAACAACATTGAGTGCACTAATTAATGTTTATATATGAATTGCAAAAGCATCCATTGCCTGTATTTCAAACCGCTCTCACTCTATGGATCGATAATATGAAATAAACACATGCACATGCTAGAATTCAATAGAGTATGGGTGTCTGATAGACTGATTTTCGTCCATACGCAATTTGCAAAATTCATGATCTCATCCAAAAATAATAATGCCATTTATATTTTAATTTAATGCATAGAACCGCCTTTTACACGTAGATGCACTATGCCTCGCCCCGTTCTCACAAACGCGTTATCTATCTCTCTATCTAACGCATAAGTGCACACACTTTATATGCATCGGCATTTCTCTTTCACACATGCTCACAATCTCTCTCAGGGTGTCGGGGTGTCTCACGCACATGCTCTCTCTGTTTCTCTCTCTCTCTCTCTGACTACTATGTACCACTCTTTTCACTAATCTCAGTTGGAAAACACTATTTCTCTCACATGCATATATACACATGCACAGTCTCTACTAGCCCTCTATACGCACATATATGTGTACGTGTCTCCCGCACGCACATTATCTTTAGGCCTCTCTACACATTGCCCCCCCAACACACCTCTCTCTTAGTAGTTGGCAGATATGATTTCATCATATCGTCATTCGGTAGGATATCCCTGGTTGTTTGGATGGATGGTAATCTGAGGCAAAGTTTTACCCTAGTTCGGATCGGACCCTTGCAGTTGAAGAAAGAGCCTACTCCTGATACTGTATATTAGTGATAGGGGTGTGTACAAAGTACACGTGAATACCAGGCATTGTGCATGTGTGTATACTATTGACGAACTAGCCCCCAAGCTTGTATAACATACTAAGGGCCTAGGGTTACAAATCATATATAGTCGGCTTCGTGTTGTACGCCGAGTCCTCCACATGGGTCTTCGTATAACACGTCTCGGTCCAACCTATATGTGGCGCAGGATGGAACCCACCCATGAGTCTTGATGTTGACCCACCACAACTAGAAATGATGTGCCCACCACACCACACACGCAATGGGCCACTAAGAAAATAAGCATATACAATAGTACAACGGTATATAGCTCACGATACGTGTCCATATTTTGTTGATGACACTGACGGACTTTGCATTTGATGCGTGCTCCGTATTTTGTTGACGACACTTACGGTCATTGTATTTGAAGCGAAAGCACGATATGGTCACTGGACTTCAGAATAAGCTCATCACGGTCACCACATACATTTTGTCATGCTAACCAACATGTGGTTGGATGGTTAGAGGACAGTGGTTTCTCGAGCCCACCAAGGTTAAGTCCCGGTGCTCGCATTTATCTTGTGTTAATTTCAGTATTTTCCGGCGATGTACGTTCAGTGGGAGGAGACGTTCCACTTGACTACGAGGCACCTATGGTGACTTCGTAAAATCTCAAGATCATATATGCTGCCCCACTCTCTCGAAGGTGCTCATAGGGGTAGGGTTCGCGTGTGTGCTCTTATAGCGGTGAGTGCTTGCGCGTATATATGAGCCCTTGTGTCTGTACCGTGTTAAACAAATACATGTCATGATTATACGGTCACTGGCTCACCCGTACAACTCCGTATTATGTTGATGACACAATCAATTGACCCGTCAAGCGTTCCACGCGGGCGCAACTAGTGTTGCACCATCGGTAGCCAGAATCGGGGCCCACTGTCAGCCCGTATATGAAAGAAAGAAATGGTAGTTTGAGTCTGTACTGTGTTAATAAAATAGGAGTACATTTTAGGGTGATCATACGGTCACTGGCTCACCATACAGCTCCGTAATTTGTTGATAACACGATCAATTGACCAGTCAAACGGTCCACATTCAGCAGCGCACATTACCATAGGGCCCACCCGTCAGCGCGTATATGAAGGACATAAATGGTAATAAATTAGTGGTCGGTGGGTATTCGAAGTCGTGAGACCTCTGGTTGGCAGTCACCGGCGGTTGGGGGCGTTCATTGGGCGGTGGGGTGGGGATCCCCGGAGAAAAAGCTCGGGGGGGGGCGGGGGCTAGAGGATAGCGGTCGGGCGGACCAGCGGTGGGGAGTGGTTTCGGGAGGGCGGGCTGGCCACAGGCGGCGGGGCTGGCTGTTTCGGCCGGTGGTGGTGGCGGCTCGTGGAGGAGGGGGGAGTTTGATGATAAACTGGAGGCCCTTGATTTCGTATCCAACGACTGGAAAATCTAATGACCAGAGATGAAAAAGTCGGTCAACCGACGTGTAGCTTCACCCCGACGCGTACACATGCACGCACGCAAGACACGCACACATGTAGGCGTGCAACAACGACACGCATACACATAGCATACACACGCACGCATCTTTGGCGTGCAACAACGACACGCACGCATGCACTCACGAACACACGCACGTACGCACCCATGCATGCAACACTGAAACGTACCCTTGCACGCACGCAACACTCGCACACCTGCATGCACATAGCACACGACGTAAGACACGCGCTCAACCTATATGTGCATGCACCCTTTGTTAAGGACATGGATTGTTACGGGTATTAATCAATCTTATCTGTGATAAGCAGAACATTGATGTTTGCAGCGGTCTTTATGAATCACAACGTATCGAATGGGCTATCAACATAGTAGGCTTATCTACATGAAAAAGATGACGTCACACTCAATGAACAATCATCGGTTTATGAAATGCCCGCTTCTGACCGCCCTGGCCCACCAATGGTTCCTCTGCTGTGCGCTGCTTGCGTTGGGTCACTGACATGCAGGCCATGCACCCAAAGACCCCACACGTCAGTGGCAGAACGGCACGGTGTCCTAGGTCAGAGTCGAGGGCGCCACTCGTGGCACGCCCGGCTGAACACGCCTCCGTGCCGCATTCAAACGCCTCCATGAAACCCGCCCGTGTGGAAGCCGAGAAACCCACTCTGGACACACGTCCGTTCATGACCGGGCCGGCGTTAAACGCAATGCCAGCCGAGCTCCTCCCTTCCACCATCTATTTAATCTCCTATTTAAACGAGGCCAAACGCCGGCCAAGAATCACACACCTACGCCGCTCCCCTATCTCCTCCACCATTTTGTCCACTCTTACAATGGCTTACGAAGAGTAGTTATTCCGCATCCAAGCCGGCTGGGTAGCCCGCCAGATACGAGCTATGCAGCTCGCTGATCCACCTCCCCCCTCGCCCGACGGAGCGCTTGCCGCCCCAAGCGGGCGCGGTTCAACAACTTCGCCGCTCTAGGCCAGCTCAACGAGGAGCGGCGCACGGGCGTCGTTGCTGCCGTCCACGCTGCCGCCTCGTACCGCGTCTCCCGTTTCTGTGGCCGAGACTCCCATGCCGGCGGTCGCGCCATGCAAGCAGCGGCAGAAGCCGGGTGCACGGAGAGCGACGAGTCGGTGGCCAGCGCCTCCGCGTCCGCCGCCATCATCGAGGAGAAGTAGAACACGGGAGGCCGCCGCCGCTTGGGTCCCATGAAGGCCACCGCGGAGGCGACGCCGGCGTACACATCAGGTGTCTTGCCGGATGCTTTTGTTGCGAGGACCTTCTTCGACCCCGCATGGGCTCCACGGAAGAGGTCAATGTTAGGATGAACTCGAGCCGGTGCCGGCCATGGCAAAGTAGTGGCTGGTGATGAACTCGAACCGGTGCCGGCCACCATCATCTTACAGCACCAGCTAATGATATCAGTTGGGCAGTGGGGAAGCGAGCCATCCTTCGCGCTGAAGCATATACCTCCGGGGCTCCCGGCAGTCCGGTGATCATGCTGCCGGACATGAGGAACACAAATCGATCGGCGGGCGACCATTTAGGCCAGGTATTATATACCTGTGCTGTCTAGAACTAGCACTGCGTAGTTCATTTGAATGTAATGAAATCCGTCATGTTTGTATGAAAATCCGGTATTTTATATGATTTTTGTCGTTGTTTATATGAAATATCAGTTTGTCTACGTGTTTGCGTGAATTTCGTCCGGTTAGTTGAGTTGCTGTCATAATGTGTGCGGCTACGGTTGGATGGCGTAATTTATGGTCGCCGTCGGTGCGGGCGGCTCGGGCGGCGTTAATGGGACAAAAACACAGCTCGTGGCGAGCTCGTCTCAACGTCTTGTATTTGGAGGATGCATGACAGCATGAGCACCGAGCCATTCCTCGTTCATCGGTGGCAAAGGCACCGGTGGACAAAAGGGTATTCAATATTTTGGCTACCCCGGGCAAGATCCAAACAGCCCCTCCCAACAGATTCAAATCCCTCGTTCGCCGTGGAATTTTGCCATGTGTTGTTTTCATGGACTAGCAAGATGCCCGTGCATTGCACGGAACATCAAGATGCATTTTTTTACAAACTCCCACATGCATGCAAGGGATAATTAATGTCCTCCTTTGCTAGTACCACGAGGCAAACACCATTAATATTGCATCGATTAGTGTTAGTGGCCTTGTATATCCGCAAATTGTAATTTTGATAGTGGCCCCTTGTATATAAAAATGGAGGGAGAAAGATGAGAGATAAGGTGAGGAGGAGTGGAGCGTGGTGGTGACTGGTGGTCGGACTGGGCGGAGGTATGGGGATGGACGGCGCATTATGTCTAGGTTTGTACGTATCTCTCTCACACACACCCACGTAGGTGAGGGACGTGCACGAAGAGAAGAGGTGCACACACGACGCACGTACTCCCATCTCTTTCCCAGCCACACCCACGCGGGTACACGGTGGAGCTCATTTCTTTACGAAAAAGGCAGCCCACGTGGTAATTTGGCACGTGTACTGGTTGTCCACTTGGTGGAGGGAGGATCGTCTACCACGGGTGAACAAACAAATTGCGACTTGACACGTTATGTTAAATTAAAAAAAGAGGCAAACCATGTGGGGCCTACCTTAGAGGCAAGGCTCTATACACTAGAGTACTTTTGATGTGTCCCGTCAACTCGCAGAACGAGGAGAAGCTTGCTTAGTACGCCGTCTCCCCCGCCCACGGGCGCGGTGGCTCGCAGGATGAGGTGAAGCTTGCTTACGAGTAGTAGTAGTAGTAGTAGTAGTACTACTACTACTACTACTAGTACTGTACGCCTTTACGCCCGCTCCCTCGCCCACGCGCGCGGTGGCTCGCAGCACGAGGAGAAAATTTTACTACTCCCTCCGTTTACTCCTCGTCCCTACTACGTATACTTTGGTTAGTACTCCCTCCATTTACTTATACAAGGCCACTATAAAAAAATACATTTTGCATCTATACAAGGCCACAAATAGTAACCGAGACAAAACTTACTACTCCCTCCTTTCTAGTTTATGGCTCAATTTCAAAATCTCTCCAACCAAGGTAGACGGCGAGTGGTCGAATTAGTTTCGTAGTTTGCACAAGTAATTAGTATGCTCGTTTTTCTCAAGAAGTTATGTTTACCGAGGCATTAATTAGAACGAATGCATGAATGACCACTAAATTTCCATGAACTTGTACATGCATCGGTAAGTACAATAGTGCGCTTTACTACATGGCATTTTTGCATATGTGGAGGAAAGAGAGGCAAGGAAAAAGTGGAGAAGTGGGCTCTCATGCAAGAGCCAGCCTCTACTACATGGTGGAGCACTGGGAGAGGCACATGGAGGTGGTCAGGAATTGGAAGACTCACGCCGGTCATAGCGTCGTAGTTAAAATGATAATGGCAAGTCAAATCACGGGGCCTCACCTGTCCAGCAGTAACTCGCTGTCAAATCACACAGCCCTACGTTTGCAGCAGCCTACTCCCTCGTCTTCTCGCGTCACTGTCGAACCGACTAGGCGGAACTGCTCCGCCGCCTACCGCGCAGGAAAAGCCCCGCCCTCGACTTTTAAATACAACTACATCCGCTGAAGAATCCAATGATATACTTTTTGTGACATAGAACTACGTGCAGGCCCTATAAACCAAGACACCTAAAAATAAAAAAAACCAAGATGGAGAGGGTAGTTCAGTAGGTATCTTTTTAGATCAATATAGTCGGGATTCACCAAGGAGCAAAACCAAGTGGTAGGCTGCTCCTGTCGTGTTGGCGTAGCAACTCAAGTAGGGTCATCCGCATACCTAAATGGCGACACACTTAACAGACCCCTTTGGCCGACATGTGGCTCATCCACCGCCTTGTTCCACGTGCGATGCACCAAATTACAGTTCGAGCAGTGGTTGGAATTGGAGGCACCCGGTCGAAGCGCCGCGAGAGTAGAAAATGAGCGATGAGGGTCAAATCACAAAGCCCCACCTTTCCGCATTAATTTGGAGTCTTTGGACGGACGAAGCAACCATCATTTCACTCTGTATGCAAGAGCATAAAGAAAAGAGAAAACAATGATGCGGCAGCTACCTAGGGCACCCTAGGGTAGGGGTCTCCACTATGATCCTTTTTAAAGCGCTCCACTACAAATCGGCTTCTCCCTCGTCCTCTTGAAGAAAACCGATGTTGAGTGCGGCAGTAGGGTTTGTAGGAGTACTACGGCGCATGGGACACGTCGTAGTAAACGGGTTCGAGTCGACGCCTTAAATATGTGTGGGCTGCTTGGTTTTACGGAACGAGGCAGCATTTGGGTTCGGGGACCGGTGGAGATATAGTACATACAAAAATTGTGGACGAGGTTCGACCGAAGGCAATGATGCATGGGCCCTGCATTTTGATATACCCTGGGCCGCGTGAAATTTGCTACTCTACTCAAAACTAGTAAGGTACACATGTATTGAACGCATGAGATTTCGAAACCAAATTATGAATAAATACACACTATAGCATGTAAAGCTTTGAGTCATATATGCATGATGTAGATGTTCTTTTAGTTCTTATAGTTCATCTCATTCAAAATCAATTAGTTTTATAAAAATCTTAAGATTCATGGGGTTGTGCATTGTAAATCATAAAGTAAAAAACAAATAATGGCAATACATTTAGAAAAAATAATCAATTATGATACAGAAGATTCTAGAACAAAGGAGAAGTGCTTGTGTTTTGAGGTTTTTGCATTATGCTTAAGTTCAACTATGGAGTCTTCTAAATTGTACATGTGGCAGATCTGGTGGAATGTTGATGATATCCAACGGCCAGTAGTGCTCGGATGTGCCTATCTCTGCACTATCGGGTTAGCTTCATCCAGCGACCATCTTTCAAAGTTATTGGCACACTATATAGTTCTTGTGCCATAGTTGCATGTTTTGGAAAAAAACTACTAGTGGGTTGTACTATCTATTTAGGAATAGAAGATGTATACATGGAAGTTGTAGGGAAAGAGATGACATGGAGCATCTCAATTCCTATGAGTAGGGATTGGAAAAGAGATGTCATTTGGTTCACATCATAGGAACTTTTCTATTGAATCTAGAGATGACATGTATCTCAATTCCTATGAGGAGGGATTTGAAATTGAGGGAGTATAGGAATCCATTCATATGAACCAAGTGGCTCTAAAGCTATAGAAATGATATCATGTTTATTTCCTTTGAGATGTGGAGTATATGAATCTATTCCTATGAACCAATTGGCTCTAAAGGAAAAAATCCTATAAAAATCATATCATATAGAGTTCCTATGACATTCCTCGACACTAAAGGATGCTCGAAATTGCTGCGGGTGATACGATGGTCTTTCTTTATAGACTCCTCACCCATCTTTATAGTTACCTCTCGAAGATGAATGAAATGATATATACAGGGTATTCTACATGTGCAATTTGGTACACGAAAACTCGGTAAAAGTTTGCGAGGTTCGAATTTTCAATAAAGCTATATCCTATATGCACTGCAGTTGCTAACACTCACGTGGAAGATTTGTGTGTAGGAGGAGTGGCTGTTCTGTTAAATGACATGGCAAAACTGACACTGTCGGATGCCGATCTAACGGTTCTTACGGCGTTCGTCAGGAAAAGGCTTGTGGCGAACGTTTGTCGAATAATGATTTATGGACACATGCATTGCATTGATACGTGCCCCCCTCTCTCTCACGCACACGCACCCTCAAGAGTCATGACTCTCCCGAGTCCCGAGTCCTCTCGCAGACTCGCACGTCGCACCCACCGTCTATCTGCAGGTAGACGTCA
Organism: Aegilops longissima; assembly: GCA_021605205.1. NCBI lineage: Eukaryota > Viridiplantae > Streptophyta > Magnoliopsida > Poales > Poaceae > Aegilops > Aegilops longissima. Next base: position 606,429,301 of record CM038681.1, read on the forward strand.
CACACATATGTGCTCTTCACACCCTACCCTCAGAACTTCTAAAAAACAAAAGACGGCGCGCACATTTTATTTTAGCTCACACGTCACACACTTATACTATTACTCTTGTGGCGAACGTTCTTTGGGCATAGTATATTGTACTCTCACGAAGAGAAGCGTGTGCACGCACTAGTTCTCTCACACCCACTCATGGTACACGTAGGAGCACATTTTTTTTTGAAGCTGGTACAACAAAATCACTCCACTATATATAAAAGCAGGAGCCTCAGCGCTTGCTTTACTAGGGTTCCTCTCGTTCACTCTCTCATGCTCTCCAGATCTAAGCAAGACATAGGTGGCCACACTCTCTCTCAGCTCACGGCTGGTCACAAATCTGGCCAGACAACCTCGACCGGGGCAGAGGTGTAGGTGCATCGTTCACGCTGTCGTCGACAGCGAGGGAGGAGACCAACGGATGCCCGCGCGTCCCGATCGGCGGCCGTGCCATTCTCTCCGAGAGAGCGCCGGCTCGGGAGGGCCTCCGACCCCTTCTTCCTCCCTGTGGTATTGTGGCCAAGATGCGGCCTCCCGACGCCGTCTTTGCCACATGCCGACGACCCTCAGGTATATATTCCTTCGAAACCTGCCTTGCTCTACTGCCCCAGCTCCCTTCGTGTGGATCCTTTTCTACTTCCGTCCGCTGTTCCAAAGCCACCTAGACTTCTACTATTATTAGAACTAAAGCTAGTTCATACAGTCGACTCAAAGCATTGGTTCAAACAGGGAAGAAAGTGGGGAAGCTGTAGCATGAATCTAGGACTTGGTTCTAAGAGGAAACGGGGGAAAGTAGTAATATCTCCTTTGTTTAAATAACCGTATTTCAGTATTTGCGCAAACAGGGATGTCTGTCTCCATATCGTTTCGGGATGTCTGTCTCGTGATCGTTTCTATCCGCGTAATCAAAAGCACACACCTCAGTTTTAGTACAACTGCGCAAAATGAGATGGCTATCCTCGTTGCCGTGCGTCTAACCTCCCGTCTTCAAGGTATCCCTACATTGGTAGTAACTAAGGTAGAATGACCAACGTAATCTAAAGAAGCTGATTAGACGCGTTTTACTTCCTGATTACAAGCAGGGACGAGCGAAAACAACTGCATCCTAGTCCGGAATGCACTTTCTACCAGTTCATCCATGGACCAAGGACTAGCTGGAACGGCTGCACGGCGGTTTTTTGGACAGGTGAGCGGACAAGAGGCATTGTGGTCTGCTTATTTCTGCAAATAGCGGTGCTTAAATTTAGTGGAATGCACAAGATTTCACCTGGTCAAGATAATTGCATGGTTCAGTTCAGCATTCCATTGAGACCACAATTATAACTGGTTATTCGGAATGAGAGAACCTAACCCTGAATGGTGGCAACAAGAAAAAACCAGAGTGAACTCCAGGAAATTTAAGCCTGCCGGGAGGCCCTTTGCTCAGAGAAGCCTTTTGCTTGTTTTTTCCTGATTTTTAAACCTTCTCGCAACTTTGTCTTTTGCTGTGAACTAGTATATGTTTGTTATGTTCTATGAATTATTGAGATGTATAAAATTTCTTAAATTATGCTTTTCAAGTTTTTTATGAAGACGAGTTTAATGTGAGTGTTCCACATGAGCGCTGGACTAGCGTGTGAACATTTGGAATTTATTACATTGTGGCCTCAATTAACTGCATGAACCACTGTAACAAGATACATAGTTGCTTACATGTCAGACAACAGATTGTTGATTGTTAGCTGGTCGATAGCCTAGTATTGAAGCGAGCTGAGCCAATGTGCCGTGTTTTGCACAACTGCTTACAAGTGGGGTAGCGCCAACAATGTTTACAAGTACTTATGTATACGTCAGCGGACTGTTCTCGAGCAGTGCTCTATTTCATCAAAACACACACTGCTCAGATGATAAACCGTGACAACTTATGTCTTACCATGCCATATTCATGAAAAAACTAGTGAGGACGATCTGTTTTGGCAACAATTACGATGGTTCTCACATGATTCACGGCACACAAAAGTAGCAGCAGTTCCCATAGACGGATTCAAACATAGTACTAGCCTCAGAGGGTCGATAATGTGCAAGGTTCGGATAATTAGACACAATCCAAACTACTATTAAACACTAGCTGGGGCAACTATTTCATGCCTCGATCTAATTTGGGCTGGACACAAGACGGACCTTGCCATGAACATCATCGAGGACGCCCCGCAGCAGCTCAACTCGTGAACCTTCATGAAGACAACCTTGTGGCCTTGCCATCGATAAACTTGTTTGTGGAGGCATGCCATGTCATCTTCTGCGTAAGCTTGACAAGAACAGTATGCCTCACAAACGAAGGAGTAGCTTTGAACTTCTTGTGCTTCAAGACACCTCGGACAACACGCCGACAACAAGTGAGGCTGGAATACAACTCTTCATTGGTATAACCGCAAATGGCTTCCAGGATCCAACAGCCTAAGAACTCTATTTTCCCAAAGGCGTATATTCAGGTCGTCCGCCTCATAGCGAGTGACATGTACAACCACACAATCCTTGTGCGCATCAGGCTCTAATTGAAAGCGAAACAAATTCTGAATTACTTTTCAAAGATAAGAAACACAAGTTATTTAAACCACTATGTATAGCATGGCATCAAGCTAATAAAATTTTGCATTATTAATCACCACATACTTCCTTTTCTAAAAAATCACCACATACTTAGATAAAAAACCACAATCGAGACCGGCAAAGAAGGAAATCACCTTGGGCAGCTCAGCGGGGGGGGGGGGACACATCCTCAAAGGGGGAAAACTGCTCCTGCAATGCCACAGGGGCTGTAACCTCAAACGGGGCGTTGACCATCTCAGTAGTGGCCGTGAGCGTATCTGGGGTCGGCTCGATGGTTGCCTCCATCTTCTTGGAGCTCTTTGTCTCGTGGGGATCAGCCTCCCGCGTCTGCTCCAATATCGTCAGATCTTTGCCTGGTTCTCCTTGGTCCATCATGAAACTGACGAATACTAGGAGACCACTGAAAGGAAAACACAATCGCAATGACAATGAAAAAAAAAGAGAGTGAGGATCGGTTACTGCTTTGCAAAAGTTCTTTTTTTTCTCTGAACGAAAATATACGAACATCACGGATCCGCTTACCTTCCCTTTGTTCGGAGAGAAGAACAGTGGCAGATGCGAGTGTTGCCTTTCTTGAAGACGGTGAGAGAGAAGGTGATTCAGCGAAGAGTGAAATGATGGTTGCTTCGTCCGTCAAACTTAGACTGCAGGGAGGTGGGGTTTTGTGATACGACGGCTCGTTACTGCCGCGCTACGACCGGGGTGACTCTCCGCTTGCATACTGCCTTCTAAGTTGGTGGATGGAATTTGGGCCCGCGTGCTGCATGGCCCACATGTCGGTGAACAAAATTATAACGGCATTCAGTAGAGGGAGACGTTTCAATGACCTAGGTGGAGCCAGAAGCGGTAGAGTGTCTCCACTGTACTAGTAGTAATTGTTTTTCTGGGTAGCTGTAGAGTGTCTCCACTGTACTAGCAGTAATTGTTTCTCTGGGCCCAAGACAAAACAGCCCATCCACACTAGTAAATAGTAAAATCAATTCAAAAGCCCATATATTTACTGAATGAGAGGCGCTACCCACACCCACACCCACACACCCCCCCAAAACATGTGTGCTCTTCTTCCTCCTCGCTCCCACCCACCTCACGCCACTCGCTCCACTGCACCCCAAATTCCTCACCTCACTCCTACAGAAAACCTAAGCTCCCTTCTTCCTCACTCCTACAGAAAACCCCAGCTCCCTTCTTCTTCGCCAGACTACAACTAGGCTCGTCATTCGTTACTCTGCTCAAATCCGTGGAGCTGACGCGACGCCTCGAGGAAAATGGAGTCGGCTGACCCCAGCTTAAGAAGATGAGGCTCGCCAGTGGCGCGACTTTGTTGTAGATCCCAGACCGGCAGCACGGGAGAAGCAGCGACCCGCCCCACCAGATCCCAAGAACTCGTAGAATCTCGGGTGGACCGCATCAGCAATCTCCCGGACGCTGTCCTTGGGGAGATCATCTCGCTTCTCCCCACCAAGGATTGCTGCCGCACCCAACTCCTCTCAATTCGGTGGCGCCCTCTATGGCGCGTCGTGCCCCTTAATCTCGACTGTCGTCAGCTATCTCTCTTCAATGATTTTGAAATCCCAGAGCCATCATCTCCTCCCACCAGGCTCCGCTCAAAGCCTCTCAGATCCCGTCATGCTACTCGAGCATGCATACCATGCCCCGCACGGTGGACGCCTGGCTGAAATCCCTCAATTCACAGAACTACAGCTGCTTGAGTTCTACTATTCCCCGAAATCACATACCACATACCGAACGCCATGAACTTGTCCTCAAAGACCGATGTCCATCTCGCGGTTTTCCTCCTCTCTCCACACCGCCACCTTTGCATTGTGCTACCTACTGCATAACTGGTACTAAACCTTCGACTCCCATTTCTCAAGAAACTTTCACTTGTGTGGGTTCAGATATCGGAGGCCTCATTGCACAACATCATCCACTCCAGCTTGTTCTGCTATTTGGAGCGCTTGGTGCTTGTTTTCAGTTAGAATCGGTTGTCTCCAAATAAAGTCGCCTAACCTTGTAAGAATTGGAATTTCTTTTGACGGAAGGTTGCTCATCATCCAAGATGCCCCTTCACTTCAAAGGTTGATCCTTGATTCTAGTTATTCACCATTGCAAATAACCGTCCTCTTTGCGCCTAAACTGGACACCTTGGGTGTAATACATGATCTCTGTGCTCATTTTAATATGGTGTTTGGCTCCACAGTTCTTCAGGTACTTTATATTATCATCTACACTTGTAACCATAAGCTACATTTTAAATTTCTGCGCATAATTTATATATCATCTTGGAGTACACATTCTGTACTAATATTATGTTCTATGCTCAATGAAGAGTTTCTCCATGGATGGCCTATCAATGGTGCTGGATTCTGTCAAGATCTTATATATCCAAATGAATAGTTTTGATCTGAACAAGATTATTGGCTTGCCGCAATGCTTTCCATGTCTGGAGAAGTTGTATATAAAGGTGATAATTTCACGCACATTCGAAGCCCGCATATAGTGCACTAGAATTAACCGTTCAGTTGTTGCTCTTTAGACACTCTTCTTTTAGACCTTAACTATTTTCAATCTTCATGTATATTTAGGCAACAGGACGGGGTAAGAAAGTTATAACCAATCGGTGGATTCGTAAGCATCGGGATTTTCTCGCTTCTCATGAGATTCGATTGAAGACAATAACGCTAGAACGATATGTAGCCAACCGTGCAAACACAAGATTTGTAACATTCTTCCTGCTGAATGCGAGGTTACTATTGTCCATCAGGCTTAAGTTTATCAGCAGCATGGTTTTGACGGATGGGTATGTCGAAGAGCAGAAAAAGGATTTTCAGGTGGGTAAAAGAGCTTCTGAACGTGCCGGGCTTCTATTTACAACATATTGTGGTCATAATCCAGTAAATTTTACGACCCAGGATGTTCATTCTATGGACCTAACCGATCCATTTGACTATGACTGCCGAAAACAGTGCTGGAGTTAGATGTTGTTGCCCTTTTCAATCTGGGTTTTTTGTAAACCCGATGAACAATTAACCCTCGTGCTTTTGTACAGTTTGTAAGCTGGAGTTAGATGTTCCTGCCCTTTTCAACTCGGCTGTGACTGTCATATTTTCTTTGAAACAAGGCAAATGGCTTGCCATTCGTTTAATTTATAGTGAAATGTTGTAACAAATCCCAACCAAGGAAATAACATCACTCTCTTGGCTGCTTGAGCTCACTGTGCATTACAGAAGCCAAGTGATTAGCCCCCACCAGCACCCACAAACTTATTTCGAACTAGCACATCAAATGGGCTGTAAATTTTCATAGGAAAGGCTACATGACCGTGACAGATTTGGATTCTGACAGTTGGGACCCGCGAGGAAATAGCCTATCCAAGGTGGCCAGTCAACAAACGATTCTGCCTACCAGCCGTTGGATTGACATCCAACATCTGTCGTGTATCTTCTATCTCTTGTCTCTTTCTTCCTCCAGCCGCCCAAACCAAACCACCCCGTCGGCTCCGCCTGCTCCCGCCTCCCATGGCTGGCTGCGCCTCCGCCGCCCTACCGTAAGTACCCTCCAACGTTGGCCAGTCCCTCCCTCTATTCCCCCACATGTCCTGTTATTCTCCGGCGACGTCAACCCCAACACACACCCGCGCCCGAACTAGTCAACCCTCGTAGTCCCCTCCGCCTGCGACTGGACCGGCGCATGTTCAACGGCTCCTGTTCGTTCCGTCCGAGGCCTCGCCGTGGTCCTCCGCCTTGCGGCCTTGGTTCGCTCGCCATGCGCGGTGCACCACCCTCTTGCGTTGTCAACGTCGTCAACAACCGAGAGGAACAAGGAGATGACTGCACGTGGAGAGGATGACATTAGGGACCCACCAGCGTCATGGCAGTACGCAAGCAAGTGCCTCTATAGTACAAGCCCAAAAATATGGTTCCTCCTAATGGTTGGACATCTGGGGCTCACGCCATTGTCGGCGTAGTCAATAAACGAGAGAATTACACTAAGAGCGGTGACACTGGGGACCCGACAAGTTGCGTAGTTTTTTAGGAACAAGCAGTTGTTATTTATACTAGTTTTAGCGACGGATCAGGGTAACAACGGGGCTGTGCGGGGGCTGTGGCCCATCTAGCCAGGGTTTTATTTATGTTTACCACATCATGAGCCCAGTTGTGTTTTTTTCTTGCTGAAAATGGCTAGCCCAGTTCTATTTTTTAAAGAAATACCCAAACAAGGCCTACTTGCTTTATCGGCCCTGTTGGGCTGCAAATCTTTCAAGACGAGGAGAGTTTCATTCGGTTTGCCCAGAAATGGGCTGTACATTTTTAAAACACATCAAACCGGGAATTAGTTCCAATTTTTTTTCATTACAAGATCTTAAATTCCATTGATTTTATGCGTGGACAATTATTTGGATTTTATATTTATATAAATTATTTTTCAAAATAGTTTGAATGTGAATCGATATTTCTGAATTAAAAACAGTTGGCCGCACCGAAATATGCAAAATTTCGTATATTTTTAACCGTGGCCACAATATGGGGTGTAATGCTAACAAAAAGAAGATGGACTCCAAAAAAATTCTTAAGAATTAGTAGCAAATAGGCTGTACATTATTAAAAATAATGGCAGATGGGCTGTATGTTGTTTTCCACATATTTGAGGCTGACTTGTGCGTCTACTACAGGTTGACGCGTATGCTTTCATAAAAAAAAGATTGACGCACACGCAACGCCCTATCAACTTAGTGAACACACGAGAGCAGTGACTGTTGGATGTCCATCCAACGGCTATCGTGCTTCTTCAATCTCTGCTCTTCATGCTCCAGCCGCTCAAACAAGCGCCGGCGGGACTGCCTGCTCCCTCCTCCCGCGGCCGGCTATGCTGCGGCGCAGGCCTCACGGCCCCACCGTACTCCCATCGCTGGCCAAGCCATCCCTCTACTCACCCACACATGCTGTTATTCTCCAGCGACGGCTGATACGTCTCCAACGTATCTATAATTTTTGATTGCTCCATGCTATTATCTACTATTTCGGGCAATATTGAGCTTTATTTTCCACTTTTATATTATTTTTGGGACTAACCTATTAACCGGAGGCCCAGCCCAGAATCGCTGTTTTTAGCCTATTTCAGTGTTTCAAAGAAAAGGAATATCAAACGGAGTCCAAGAGACATGAAACTCCACGGAACCTGTTTTTGGACCAGAAGAAGCCCATTGAGTACGGGAAGCTCACCAGGGGAGTCCCGGGCTGCCCACGAGGGTGGGGGGCGCGCCCACCCCCCTGGGGCGCACCCCCCTACCTCGTGGCCAGCCCGGAAGTCCATCGACGTCCTCCCTGCACCCATATATACTCTCGTACCCTAAAACTTCCAGAACATAGGTTAGATCAGAAGTTCCGCCGCAAGCCTCTCAGAGCCACGAGAAATCAATCTAGGCCCTCTCCGACGCCCTGCCGGAGGGGGCCATCATCACCGGTGGCCATGGAGGAGTATCCCGGAGGGGTCTTCATCACTGTGAAGGCCAAGGACCAGAGGGTGGAGGCCATGGAGGAGGAAGCACAAGGGGGAGAACCTCTCCTCCTCTCTTCCGGTGGCACCGGAGTGCCATCGGGAGGGGAATCATCACCACGGTGATCGTCTTCATCAACATCACCATCCTCATCTCTTTTACGCGGTCCACTCTCCCGCACCCCGCTGTAATCCCTACTTGAACATGGTGCTTTATGCCACATATTATGATCCAATGATGTGTTGCCATCCTATGATGTTTTGAGTAGATATCTTTTGTCTTTGGGTTGATTGATGATCTAGATTGGTATGAGTTGTATGTTTTACTTTGGTGCTGTCCTATGGTGCCCTCCGTGTCGCGCAAGCGTGAGGGATTCCCGTTGTAGGGTGTTGCAATACGTTCATGATTCGCTTATAGTGGGTTGGTGAGTGACTGAAACACAAACCCGAGTAAGAGGGATTGTTGCGTATGGGAATAAAGAGTACTTGATGCTTTAATGCTATGGTTGAGTTTTACCTTAATGATCTTTAGTAGTTGCTGATGCTTGCTAGAGTTCCAATCATAAGAGCATATGATCCAAGTAGAGAAAGTATGTTAGCTTATGCCTCTCCCTCATATAAAATTGCAATAGTGATTATCGGTCTTGTTAACAATTTCCTAGGACAATTCCGCACACCGATCCACCATTATTCCACACTCGCTATTTATATTATTTTGTATTATATTCTAACTTTATGATCACAACACCTACTTTTATGTTTTAGCTCTCCGTTACCATGCAAAGTTATCCTCTTCATACCCACAACGTAGTTTATTTCTCGTTGCTAGTTGGAAGCAAATGTTTGGTGCACATAGAGTCGTATGAGTGGCAGATAGGGCTTGAGAGAATATTGATCTTAACTTTAGCTCCTTGTGGGTTCGGCACTCCATACTTATCACTTCCACCTTTGGAAAGTGCTACGATGATTCCTTGCACTTGGGGATTATCAAGCTCTTTTCTGGCGCCGTTGCCGGGGAGCAATAGCGTGGGGTTGATATTCTCGTGTGTGCTTGTTTGCTTCCTTCACTAAGTAGATTTTGTTTTTCATTTTTGCTTCTATTTAGTTGTGGGTGAAACATACAAAAAATTTAAAAATTAAAATACAAAAAAATTATTACTTGCCTCTCTTGCCTAAAAAGTTTACAAAAAGAGAAGTGATTGGAAGGTTTTGCATTGAAGAAGTGAGGGTCGACCTTGAGCACTTGTGCTCATGCTCACGGAAACAATGTAGAATTTTTCATGGAAGTTTCTATGTGAATAATTATCCCCTTGTATATATTCATTGTATTATAAAAATAAATGTGCCAATCTTTTGTTTTAGGATAATTAGATTGCTTGTTTACTATGTGCAAAACAAAAACAGAAACTTTGGCTGTAGTGCGTGAATTTTCATTTTTTACTGGAAGTCAAATGGTTCTGATTCTTTTTGCACATTACTTCTGTACACATTTTTGAAATTTTCAAATTTAGTTTATAATTTTAGGAGTTACAGAAGTTTGGCAAACTTCCATATTACTACAGACTGTTCTGTTTTTAATAGATTCTGTTTTGCATGTGTTGTTTGCTTATTTTGATGAATCTGTGGCTAGTATTGTTGGGTATGAACCATAGAGAAGTTGGAATACAGTAGATTTAACATCAATACAAATGAAGAATGAGTTCATTACAGTACCTAAAGGTAGTGATTTGCTTTATTACACTAACGGATCTCGCAAGTTTTTGTTAAGGTTTTGTGTGGATGAAGTGTCCGAAGGTCGAGGAGCTATCAATATGAGAAGAATAACAAGAGGCAAGAGTTCAAGCTTGGGGATTCCCAAGGCACCCCAATTAAATATTCCAAGGATACTCAAGCATCTAAGCTTGGGGATGCCCCGGTTGGCATCCCATCTTTCTTCTTCAACAATTATCGGTATACCTCGGGTTTTGTTTTGTTCACATGATTTGTGTCCTTTGTGTTTTTCTTTTTCTTCTAGAACCATGCTAGCATGATATATCCCTTCATTAATTTATATAATACTTCATGTGCTTCACTTAAATCTTTTAAGTATGATCGTATAGAATTGCTCTTTGTGCTTCACTTAAATCTTTTGAGTATGGTTTTATAGAATGCTTCATGTGCTTCACTTATACACTTTGAGCTTGGATATTGGTTAGTTGTAGAATGCTCCATGAACTTCACTTATATCTTTTGGAGTATGAATAATTCTATCATTTAAAGTGGGTTTGGAAGAGTGTCAACTTTAGGAATTAGTGATCCCACTATTTTGGAAGTGTTGAATCTTAGTGTGATATTTATGAAAGTGGATTTGGAAGAGTGTCAACTTTAGCTAGTAATGATTCCAATATTACGGAAGAGGTTCCAATTGAGTATGAGAAAAAATTTGCTATCCATGATGCTACTGATAATTATTATGAGGGAGAAATACATGCTTGTAGGAGTTGCAAAAATATTAAGTTTCCTCTTTGTGTGCTTAAAAGTTTTGAAGTTATATTTGTTTTGCCTTCCTATGCTAGTTGATTCTTGTTCCCATAAGTGTGTACTCAGAAAATCCCTAGGCATAGGAAGTGTGTTAGATTTAAATATGCTAGTCATATTCTTCAATATGCTCTCTTTGTGTTTCAATTATTATCTTTAAAGTGAGCATCATTGAAATCATCATGCCTAGCTAAAAGGCATTAAAGAAAAGAGCTTGTTGGGAGGCAACCCAAATTTATTTTAGTTTCTTGCTTTTTAGTTCTGTTTAGGAATAAATAATCCATCTAGCTTCTGGTTAGATGTGTTCTCATGTTTTAATTAGTGTTTGTGCCAAGTAGAACCTTTGGGAAGACTTGGGTGAAGTCTTTATGATCATGCTGTAAAAAAACAGAAACTTTAGTGCTCACGAGATTAGCTTCAAATTTTTACTGGAGAGTGATATTTAATTGATTCTTTTTGCAGATGATTTCTAGACAAATTCCTCAGGTCCACAAATTTATTTCATAATTTTTGGAGTAGCAGAAGTATGGTTATTGTTCAGATCATTACAGACTGTTCTGTTTCTGACAGATTCTGTTTTCATTGCATAGTCTGCTTGTTTTCTAGTTGCTATGGCTTATATTTCTCAGTATAATTTGTAGAAATGATATGGTACAGTAGGAATTGTGTGAAAAAAATATGAACCTTGTCTTTGTCAGTACCAAAGTGAATAGTTTGCTCTTTATCATACTAACCTATCTCCCGAAGTTTGGCTAAGTTTTGTGTGATTGAAGTTTTCAAGTTTTGGGTGAGATATCGATATGAGGAGAATAAGGAGTGGAAAGACCCTAATATTGGGAATTCCCAAGGCACACCAAGGTAATATTCAAGGAAGACTCAAGCGCCTAAGCTTGGGGATGCCCCGGAAGGCATCCCCTCTTTCGTCTTCAAAACTATCGGTACACCTTACTCGGAGCTATATTTTTATTCGTCACATGATATGTGTTTTTCTTGGAGCATCATTTTATTTTGTTAGTATTAGCTAGCTGCTATTTAGAATAGTGTTTTGCATCTTTACTTTCAATAAAAATGTCAAGGATAGCCTTTACCATGCTTATTTTGCTAGTATACATGTTGCTGTTTGAAAACAGAAAGTTCACCACTGTTGCAAAAATTCCCTAGAAAAGTCAGAGAGTGGTATAATGTTGAATCTTTTTTCATACTAGGCTCTGATAAATTTATTACAGTGGGAATTTTAGTTCATAATTTTTGGAGTTAGGGAAGTATTGATACTCTTGCATTCTTCACAGACTGTACTTTTTGGCAGATTGTTGTTATGTTTGCATTGTTTGCATATGTTTGCTTGTTTAATGATTCTATTTGAGGATAGGAGTATTAAATATGCAGAGGCATTTAGTATGCAATGTTGAATAATAATTTTAGTTATTTGTTACAGTAGGAAATGATAAGGTTTTGCATTGGTTTATACTAACCTATCTCACGAGTTCTTGTTGAGTTTGTTGTGAATGAAGCCTTTGATAGAAAGAAGAGAAACCATGATATGAGAGGAATTAAGGAGACATAAAAGCTCAAGCTTGGGTATGCCCAAGGTACCCCAAGATAATATTTCAAGAAGTCTCAAGCATCTAAGCTTGGGGATGCCCTGGTAGGCATCCCACCTTTCTTCTTCAACAACTATCGGTTAGTATCGGTTGAGCCTAAGTTTTTGCTTCTTCACATGAGTTGTGCTATCCTTGCAATGTCATTTTATTTTGTTTTACTTGCTGGTTTAATAAAATAATTGGATCTGAAATTTTGAATAGAAAAGGAACCCTCCCATGGCTAGTTAATTATTTGACTACTCAGTGTCTTTCACTCATATCTTTTGGAGTAGTTTGTCATTTTCTCACATGCTTCATGTCTATCCTATGAGTAAATGGTAGAATGAATTGAATGTCATAAATCTGAACTTTTATATGTTTCATATGCTTATAACATGGTTAGTGATGACTTGACACATAGAAAGTACGAGGCATAAAAGTTGTTGAGAATTGGCAAACGTAGTTTTGGTCATCATTGCAATTAATAGGAAGTAATAAGGAAAGAGAGGTTCACATACACATATATTATCTTGGACATATTTTACGATTGTGAAGCACTCATTAAGTATGACATGCAAAAAGAGTTGACGTTGGACAAGGAAGACAACATAATGGTTTATGTTTTCCGACATCTCAGTTAAAGTATATTGTCATTGACCTTCCAAACATGTTGAGCTTGCCTTTCTCCCTCATGCTAGCCAAATCCCTTGCACCAAGTAGAGATACTACTTGTACTTCCAAATACCCATAAACCCAGTTTTGCCATGAGAGTTCACCATACCTACCTATGGATTGAATAAGATCCTTCAAGTAAGTTGTCATCGGCGCAAGCAATAAAAATTGCTCTCTAAATATGCATGACTTATTAGTGCAGAGAAAATAAGCTTTGTACGAACTTGTTGTGGAAGTAATAAAAGCGACGGACTGCATAATAAAGGTCCACATACAAGGGGCAATATAAAGTGACGTTCTTTTGCATTAAGATTTTGTGCATCAACCCTAAACGCGCATGACAACCTCTGCTTCCCTCTGCGAAGGGCCTATCTTTTACTTTACGTTTTTACTTTATGCTTGAGTCAAGGTGATCCTCACCATTCCCTTTTTCATTTTATCCTTTGGCAAGCTCCTTGTGTTTGAAAGATCATGATACATATATCCAATTGGATGTAAGTTAGCATGGGCTATTATTGTTGACATCACCTAAAGTTTAATACGTTGGGAGGCAACACAAGAAGCCCCTATCTTTCTCAGTGTCCGGCTGAAACTCCATAACCACAAGTATTGCGTGAGCGTTAGCAATTGTAGAAGACTATATGATAGTTGAGTATGTGGACTTGCTGAAAAGCTCTATTCTTGACTCTTTCTGATGTTATGATAAATTGCAATTGCTTCAATGACTGGGATTATAGTTTGTTAGTTTTCAATGAAGTTTCTAAACCATGCTTGACATTGTGAATAGATTGTTACTTGATCATGAAAAGTTTTATGAGATAAGCTGCTATTATGACACATATTGATGCTAGAAAAAGTGATTGGAATTATCATGGATCAAACTTAAGCACTTACTAGCATTCCTCATCAAAAATTATCTTTTAATCATTTACCTACTCGAGGACGAGCAGGAATTAAGCTTGGGGATGCCTGATACGTCTCCAACGTATCTATAATTTTTTATTGCTCCATGCTATATTATCTACTGTTTCGGGCAATATTGGGCTTTATTTTCCATTTTTATATTATTTTTGGGACTAACCTATTAACCGGAGGCCCAGCCCAGAATCGCTGTTTTTAGCCTATTTCAGTGTTTTGAAGAAAAGGAATATCAAATGGAGTCCAAAAGACCTGAAACTCCACGGAACCTGTTTTTGGACCAGAAGAAGCCCATTGAGTACAGGAAGCTCACCAGGGGAGTCCCGGGCTGGCCACGAGGGTGGGGGCGCGCCCACCCCCCTAGGGCGCGGCCCCTTCCTCGTGGCCAGCCCAGAAGTCCACCGACGTCCTCCCTGCACCCATAGATACTCTCGTACCCTAAAACTTCCAGAACAGATATTATATCAGAAGTTTCGCCGCCGCAAGCCTCTGTAGCCATGAGAAATCAATCTATGCCCTCTCCGGCGCCCTGCCGGAGGGGGCCATCATCACCGGTGGCCATGGAGGAGTATCCCGGAGGGGTCTTCTTCACCATGAAGGCCAAGGACCAGAGGGTGGAGGCCATGGAGGAGGAAGCACAAGGGGGAGAACCTCTCCTCCTCTCTTCCGATGGCACCGGAGTGCCATCGGGAGGGGAATCATCGTCACAGTGATCGTCTTCATCAACATCACCATCATCATCACCATCCTCATCTCTTTTACGCGGTCCACTCTCCCGCACCCCGCTGTAATCCCTACTTGAACATGGTGCTTTATGCCACATATTATGATCCAATGATGTGTTGCCATCCTATGATGTTTTGAGTAGATATATTTTGTTTTTGGGTTGATTGATGATCTAGATTGGTAAGTTGTATGTTTTACTTTGGTGCTGTCCTATGGTGCCCTCCGTGTCGCACAAGCGTGAGGGATTCCCGCTGTAGGGTGTTGCAATACGTTCATGATTCGCTTATAGTGGGTTGGTGAGTGACTGAAACACAAACCCGAGTAAGAGGGATTGTTGCGTATGGGAATAAAGAGGACTTGATGCTTTAATGCTATGGTTGAGTTTTACCTTAATGATCTTTAGTAGTTGCGGATACTTGCTAGAGTTCCAATCATAAGTGCATATGATCCAAGTAGAGAAAGTATGTTAGCTTATGCCTCTCCCTCATATAAAATTGCAATAGTGATTACCGGTCTTGTTAACAATTGCCTAGGACAATTCCGCACACCGATCCACCATTATTCCACACTCGCTATTTATATTATTTAGTATTATATTCTAACTTTATGATAACAACACCTACTTTTATGTTTTAGCCCTCCGTTACCATGCAAAGTTATCCTCTTCATACCCACAACGTAGTTTATTTCTCGTTGCTAGTTGGAAGCAAACGTTCGGTGCACGTAGAGTCGTATCATTGGCAGATAGGGCTTGAGAGAATATTGATCTTACCTTTAGCTCCTTGTGGGTTCGACACTCCATACTTATCACTTCCACCTTTGGAAAGTGCTACGATGATTCCTTGAACTTGGGGATTATCAACGGCAGACGAACCAGTAAACCCTCGTACTCCTCCGCGTGGGAAACAATTGCCGAGTATTCCCTGGCTCCATGTCGTTCCCTTCCTAGGCCTCGCCGTCGTCCACCGCCTTGGTGCTCTCGGCGCAGCCTGGTCAACGTGGTTAACGACCGACATCCATCGGAAGTGGACTGTACGTGGAGAGTCTGACAGCTGGGTCCACGGCCGCACGCAAGGAAATGCCTCGTAATTAGGCGCAAATAATGATTCCTCCACCTAATAGCTAGGACCCACAGGAAAGTCCTCTGTATTTCACGAAAAAAACGTTCCCCCAGCTGACAGGTCGGACCCACCAGCTATATCTTCGCACGCAAGGAAGTGCCTCCTTATTACGCCCGAAAAAATGAATACCCCCTGCTAGCTGGGACCCACCATATTGTTGTGCTGACTTAGGGCCTACTAAGTTGACGGGCCGAGGGCTTTGTCAACTTAGTCAATACTCTGTGACCGTATGATGTCCATCCAACGGCCATAGTGCTTCTTCAACCTCTGGTCTTCTTGCTCCGGCTAAAGCTAAAGCAGCGTCGGTTGTGCCGCTGCTCCTTCCTCCCGTGGGCGGCTGTGCTACATGGAGGCCTCACCGCCCCATACTACTCCCACCATCGCCAGGCCATCCCTCCACTCACCCACACCCCTGTTATTCTGCGGCAACGGCAGCCTCACACCGCAGCCGAACCAGTGAACGCTCGTACTCCTCTCCGCGTGGGCATCCACTGCCGCGTCTTCCCCGGCTCCGCGTCGTCCCCTTCCTAGGCCTCGCCGTCGTCCACCACCGTGGTGCTCTCGGCGCGGAGTGGTCAATGTGGTAAACGACCGACTTCCATCGGAAGAGTACTGTACGTGGAGAGGCTGACAGCTGGGTCCACGGCAGCCGCAAGGAAGTGCCTCCTTATTACGCGGAAAATAATTATTCCTCCACCTGACAGCGGAGACCCACCGAACGGGCCACCAGTATTTTGCGAAAAAATCGTTTCCCCCTGACTGCTGGGACCCACCGGACGGGCCACCGTATTTCGCGAAAAAACGTTCCCCCCGCTGTCAGCTCGGACCCACCGGAAGTGCCTCCTTATTACGCACAAAAAATGAATACTCCCCCGGCTAGCTGGGACCCACCTTGGTGGGAGGATGACTTGTGGGCCTACTAAGTTGACGGGGACGAAGGGCTTTGTCAACTTAGTCAATATGAACGATTCTAGCTCCAGTGACCGTACGATGTCCATCCAACGGCCGTAGTGCTTCTTCAACCTCTGGTCTTCGATCCAGCCGCCCAAAGCAGCGCCGGTCGTGCCGCATGCTCCTGCCTCCCGTGGCCGGCTCTGCTGCCGTAGAGGCCTCACCGCCCCCTACTATTCCCACAGCTGGCCAGGCCCTGCGGCGACGGCAGCCTCACACCGCAGCCGAACCAGTGAACCCTCGTACTCCTCCCCGCGTGGGCTTCCACTGCCGCGTCTTCCCCGGCTCCGTGTCGTCCCCTTCCTAGGCCTCGTCGTCGTCCACTGCCATGGTGCTCTCCGTGCGGCGTGGTCAACGTGGTCAAGGAACGACTTCCATCGGAAGAGTACTGTACGTGGAGAGGCTGACAGTTGGGTCCACGGCCACAGCCCAGTTTTTTTGTGATTTGCCAAGTAAGTCGCTTTGTCAGGCCTGTTGGGCTGCAAATCTTTCAAGACGAGGAGAGCTTTCATTCAGCTGGCCGAGAAAATGGCCCATCAGTAATGAGAAATTGGCCGTACATTTTTAAAACAAATCAAACCGGCAATTAGTTTCAAATATCTTTTTTTCATTTCAAGATTTTAAACTACATTAATTTTTATGCGTGGAGAATTTTTTTGGATTTTATATTGATATACATTTATTTTTAAAATCAGTTTGAATGTGAGTCGAAATTTCGGGATTAAAAACAGTTCGGACCGCACCGAAATATGCAAAATTTCGTATAATTTTTTAACCGTGGCCACAATATAAGCTGTAATGCTAACAAAAAGAATATTGGCTCCAAAAAAACCTTAAAGATTAGCAAATGGGCTGTAAATTATTAGAAATAATGGTAGATGGGTTGTATGCTGTTTTCCACAGATTTGAGGCTTTCCTAAAAAGGTTGACGACAGCAAGGATCGTTGGATGTCCATCCAACGGCCGTCATGCTTCTTCAATCTCTACTCTTCCTGCTCCGGCCGCCAAACAAGCGTCTCATGGACTGCTCGCTCCTCCTCCCATGACCGGCTGTTGTGCTGCTGCAGGCCTCACCGCCCCACCGTATTCCCATCGCTGGCCTAGCCATCCCTCTACTCACCCACACCTGCTGTTATTCTCCGGCGACGGCAGACGAACCAGTAAACCCTTGTACAGTCGTACTCCCCTCCGCGTGGGAAACAACTGCCGAGTCTTCCCTGCCTCCATGTCGTCCCCTTCCTAGGCCTCGCCGTCGTCCGCCGCCGTGGTTCTCGGCGTGGCGCGGTCAATGTGGTTAACGACCAACTTCCATCGGAAGAGTACTGTGCATGGAGACGCTGACAGCTGGGTCCACGGCCGCATCAAGGAAGTGCCTCCTTATTACGCATAAAATAATTAGTCCTCCACCTGACAGCGGGGACCCACCGGACGGGCCACCGTATTTCGCGAAAAAAAACGTTTCCCCCCTGACAGCTGGGACCCACCAGCTACACCTTCGCACGCAAGGAAGTGCGTCCGGGCAAAAAAAACAAAACGATTCGCCCCCCTGATTGCTGGGACCCACCAGCTACATTTTCGCACGCAAGGAAGTGCGTCCGGGTAAAAAAAACGATTCGCCCCCTGACTGCTGGGACCCATCAGCTACATCTTCGCACGCAAGGAAGTGCCTGACAGTCGGGACCCACCTGGTCGAAGCGTACGTAGCGTTGTCATTCTGGTCGCGAACATGTACGTACATACTGGTCGTTGTAGAGGCGCGCACGTGTCGTAGTAGAGGCACGTACGTAGCATGTACACGTACATACAACGGCGAGGGTGCAAGAAAGAAAATACGGCCACGTATGTGTACATACGGGCGGGGTCTCGAACGCCTACTCGCGCATACGTACGGCCAGGGCTCGTGTACATGGCTGGGTCGGAACGGAGAAACAGCGTCGTCGTCATGTTCATGGGGAGGCAACGGAGTGCATCATGTTCATGGGGAGGAAACGAAATGCGTCATGTTCATCGGGAGACAACGGAACGCGTGAGAGCCAACCGGCTTGGACGGAACAGGCAATGTAAACGAGGCCTGGCGTACCGCACAATGGAGGAAACGGACCTCCTACATTCGGAACGGGGTCCTGTTGATCGGGAGGGGTGTGGTGCACCGCAATACGGAGGAAACGGACCTCCTACGGTCGAAATGGGGGTCCTGTTGATCGGGAGGGGTGTGGCGTACCGCAAAACGGATTTAAACGGACCTCCTACGGTCAAACGGGGTCCTGTTGATCGGGAGGGCGTATGCATCGCAAAACGGACAAAACGGACTTGTGTTGGAGCACTAGGTCGAACTGGGGTCCTGTTCATCGGGAGGGTGTGGCGCATCGCAAAACGGACTCCACGAGATCTCGCTCATCTCCACCGTCGACCTCCTCCGGCCTCCACGGGCTACCATCGACCTCCCGCAGCCTCCACGGGCTCCTGCTCATCCAGCCTCCACCGCGCTTACTCCACCGCCATCGCTCAACCACCCTCCACGGGCACCCTCCACCGCTCACTGCTCATCCAGCCCTCCACACCACGGGTCCTGCTCAACCACCCTCCACGGCCACCCTCCACCGCTCATCGCTCATCCAGCTCTCCACACCACGGGTCCTGTTCATCCAGAGGCAACGCCACCGCCCTCGCTCATCCACCCCCGCAACGCCGCTGTTCATCCAATCAATCGGCTTGCTTAGCAGCGAGAGCGGCGAATCGCCGATTGGGTTCGATTAACAACCATCGATCGATCGCCGGGTTCAAGAACGCGTAACTCGCAGCTAATCGCCGGGTTCGATTAGAGCCCAACGCCTCGCCGGTTCGATTAGAGCTAACGCCGCACACACGCAGCGACGTGTACGAGAGAAACGCGATCGCTCGCCCTCGACCTCCCACCGTAATCAGGAACTCCCAAATTTTCCTCCCCTCGCTTCTACCACGGTTTTTCCGTCATGGACGGCCTAAAGAATGTCATGCAGCTGCGTCTCCGCCCGCCCAGACGAAAAGCCCATTTTCTGTCATGATTTTTTGTCATAGAAGTAGGAGCCCACCACATCTATGATGATACCGGATTTTGTCACAATTATCGTCATAGAAGTGTCATACGTATGACAGAAAAAAAATTCGTTCGGCCCAAAATGTCACGGATGTGTCTTTTTTTTGTAGTGATAGATTTTATCGTTCTTGATATAGATTGCAATTCTTCATGTCCTATTATTCTTGGTAGACCTTTCCTTAGAACGATTGGTGCAATTATTGATATGAAGGAAGGGAATATGAGATTCCAATTTCCATTAAAGAAAGCCATGGAACACTTACCTAGAAAGAAAAATAAAATTACCATATGAATCTATCATGAGAGCCACTTATGGATTGCCTACCAAAGATGGCAATACCTAGATCTATCCTTGCTACTATGCCTAGCTAGGGGCGTTAAACGATAGCGCTTGTTGGGAGGCAACCCAATTTTATTTTTAATTTTTTGCTTTTTGTTTCTGTTTAGGAATAAATATTTGATCTAGCCTCTGGTTAGATGTGTTTTTACGTTTTAATTAGTGTTTGTGCCAAGTTAAACCTATAGGATCTTCTTGGATGATAGTTATTTGATCTTGGTGCAATTACCAGAAACTTTCTGTTCACGAAAACAATTATTAAAAACACCAGAACGTGATAAAATAGTGATTCCAATTGCTGCTGATCAATAAACAAATTGCCTAGGTCTTCCTATTTTGGATGATTTTTTGGAGTTCCAGAAGTTTGCGTTAGTTACAGATTACTACAGACTGTTCTGTTTTTGACTGATTTTGTTTTTCGTGTGTTTTTTTTTTGACCTGAAACTGTAGGGTATGGACCCCACAGCAATTTTATTGCTTCCAAAAAAAGGTTACAAATGTACACAATTTACAAGGTCTAAAAGACCCAAAAAAGGAAAAGAGAAGAAAAACAACAAACTCACCTCAAGGTGGCAAAAAGGAAATCCATCTAAGCAGATCCTCTTTGAACTTAGGCTTAATTCTATGAACCAAGAGGAAATATCTAGAATAAAAGAAGACCTCCATCTACTTAAAAGAGGGTGAAATATTCCTAAAACCCTATCATTTCTAACATTCCAGATGTTCCAGCATGCCAGAAAAACCACTTCAGAGAAGAAAGGCTTAGCAAAATCCCTTCTAGCATGATAAGCAATGGCAATCATATCATCTCCACCATCCAGCTTGATTTGAAGATAATTCCAGACCTGCAACTCAAGTTACATTGAAAGAATAGGTGATCTCTATCCTCCTTGGTTTGTGTTGGACATAGCACACAAAGGTTTGAATTAGATACATTCCAAAGGCCTTCTCTCCAAAGATATCACGAGTGTTCACCGATCCATAATCAACATCCAAGCAAAAACTTGATTCTCATAGTGCAGCAGCTAGCCCACACCTGTGACAAGAGTGGGTTGGGCACAATGTGTTTGTACAAAAGGAATAGTATTTCTTGGCAGAATATCCCTTACCATCCTCTTTCCACACCCATGTATCATTGTCGAGGGTTAAAGTTTGAAAGCAAAAGCAGGTTTTGCAAAGGCGCAACTCTCCAAAAGCTCTCTCAGAGAGGGTAAATGGAATAAGGAAGTGAGCTCGGTCGACTCAAAAACCTCAAAGCAGCAGAGATAAGGGGATCAAAGGCAAAGGAAAAAGCCTAGCAAACCTCTGCTCAAGAGGAATATTAGTGTCCCCCAAAGTCCAAGAATCAGACCAAAACAGGATAGTGTCACCCCTATTAACATGCACTGCACTGACCATCCTGAACTTATCCATTAACTTGCAGATATCTCTCCACCAGAAAGAGCCACAAATGAGCGTAGCATGAGGAACCCTACCATGGTAGTAAGTATTCCAGATGAGTTGAACCCAGGGCACATCGACTTTATTGTAGAATTTGCTAGCATGTTTAAGGAGCAGAGCCTCATTCTGCAGCTTCAGATTCAAAATACCCAAGCCACCTTTGTTCTTTGGCCTACAAACCAAACCCCAAGCAGCCAGAGACTGACCAGAATCATGTCCATACTTCCTCCAAAGACACTGCCTCTGAATTCTCTCAAGCTGCTTTAAAATACCAGGAGGCAAGTCCAGACTACACAAGAAAAAAATTGGCACAGAAGAAAGGGCAGAGATCAGGTACTGCAGTCGTCCTCCATGAGCAAGGAAGGAAGAACTAACAGAAAGCTTCCTTTCCATACTATCAACCAGAGGCATTAAGTCCAAGATCTTAGGTTTTGTAATTCCCACAGGAAGCCCAAGATAAGTAAAAGGAAGGGTGCCAACCACACAACCAAAAACAGCAGCAAGTCTAGCAATTTCCACTGAATCCACATTAATGGGAAGAATGGAGGACTTATGATAGTTAACATGCAATCCAGTGGACTTAGAGAAAAGTAGAAGCATTTTCTTCAAGGAGAGCAATTGAGATTCCTCGGCAGGCATAATAATGAGGGTGTCATCAGCATACTGGATAATTGGGTATTCCTTATCATGGCATGGAATAGGAAGCTGTAAAAGACCTTTATGATGCATATCATTGACTACTGATTGCAACAGATCGGCAACAATGGCAAACAAAAGAGGAGAAAGAGGGTCACCCTGCCTAACCCCTTTTTTGCAAGCAAATTGTTTCCCAAGAACTCCATTAAGCGTAATGTAAGAGGTTCCGAAGCCAAAACTGTTTAACCCAGAAATCCACTTATCATTAAAACCCTTGTTCCTCAAAATTTGGAAAATGGCCTCATGTTCAATAGAATCAAAAGCTTTCTCAAAATCCAGCTTGAGAATGACAATAGGCCTCTTTGACTAATGACATTGGTGCAAATATTCCAAGGTCCAAGCAACACAGTCCTGAATGGTTCTAGATTTGATAAAACCATACTGGTTTTTATGCAAACATCTTATGATATCTAGCTGCAGCCTGTTAGCAGCCATCTTAGAAAGAAATTTCACCCCCATACCAGAAAGGGAGATAGGCCTAAAATCATTAATAGACTCAGGAGATCTCTTCTTAGGAACCAGGGTGATATAAGAATAATTGATGTTCTCCAGATTCACAGACCCCTCATGAAAAGCAGAAGCCAACTCATAGAAATCCTTACTAATTATTGGCCAACACTTTTTAAAAAAGAGTCCATTAAAGCCATCAGGCCCAGGAGACTTATCAATGGGCATGCTCTTAACAGTATTATCCATCTCCTCCTTGGAAAACATCTTAGTGAGGGAGTCCAGGCCCTCAACTCTGTGCAGGATTGACGAAAGATCAAAAGACATTTCAATACCATGACTAGTGCCCATCCTGTTTTTGAAATTTTGCCAGAGAGCAGCAGCCATTTGCTCATGATCAGAAACAACTGTACCATCATCCAACCGCAAGGAAGCAATGGAGTTATGCCTATATCTTTCAGAAGCCATAGCATGAAAGAATTTAGTGTTCTCTCACCCACTTTAATAGATCTTATAGTACACCTCTTCTTCCAATACAGAAATTGAAGGTGCAGAAGATGCTCCAAGTGCAACTTGACCAGATTATGAAAATTGAACTCATGCCTATAAAGTGGCCTCAATTCCTCCAAGCAATCCAAAATGAGAACCACCCTATTACATTTAGCAATTAAAATTTTCATTTTGGAAACATTCATGTGCCAACTCTTGAGATTCCTCCTCAAGGATTTAAATTTGTCAGCAATCTTAGCCGAGATGTTGGTTTTGCTGGAAGCAGAAGACCATGAGGCAGACACACAATCCATAAAACCCTGCAGCTCCACCCAGTAATTTTCAAAGCGAAAAATATTACATTTAGGGATAGAAGTGTTGATGACCACCACACAAGGTACATGATCTGAAGCAGTCCTTGCCAGAGGCAACACCTGGGTGGAGGGGTAACAAGTGATCCAGTTTGAGGAAGTGAAAAACCAATCTAGCTGCTCTAGGAGAGGAAAATCCTGCATATTGGACCAAGTGAAAGATCTCCCCTTAATAGGTAACTCAAGCAAGCCAAGGTGCCCAATAATCTCATTAAAAATGAAGATATCATTAGCATCGCCACCAGGGAGGTTACGGTTCTCAGTTGATCGAATAAAATTAAAGTCTCCCAAAACAAGCCAATTTTCAGAGTCCGGGATGGAAAGGTTATAGAGCCAGTCCACGAAATCATCCCTGGCCTGGCCACGACAAGGCCCATAAACATTAACCAACGTCCATTGCTCATTGTTATGTTTGGAAGTAAAAAGCACAACAACGCCAAATTGCTTGACCTCAATTAATCTCCCTGTAAGGACAGAGGAATTCCACAAAACAACAATGCCACCCGAAGGGCTATAAGCAAAGGAATCAAAACGACGGGGACAAAAATTCCTGACAGTTTTGGAGTCAATACACTCCATTTTCGTTTCCTGCAGACAGATAACAGAAGCCTGACTTTCATCCACCTTGTTACGAACAGCATGCTGACGGTCAACAGAATTTAATCCCCGAACATTCCAACACATAACACGCCAACTTCTAGTAGACCGAATATCCATGGAACATAGCGTATAACAAGAATAAAGCATGCCCACATAGCAGCAGCACATAGAGCATTTCGGACATGCAAAGAAAGCCAAACAAAAGAAGTTTGCAAAGACAACGAATGCATACAAGCCCCAGAGACAAAATATTTAGATAAATCCTATGATAACTAGTCCGGTTATGGGTCGACCACACCCCGCTTGCACAGCCCGAACTAATCATGCGAGGACGTGTCCTTGGCAGAAGAAGGATCCGCCATAAGCGCATCCACAGAGAGTTTTTCAGCAGAGATACCCAGATCCGCTCCAATTTGCTGAATATGACGAAGAGGTGTTGGCGGTGGCACCGAAGGCATACGACAGGCAGAATCATCATCCGTCAGAGGCTTGGAACGGGCCTTTTTCTTCTTAGGTTCAGACATAGGCAAGGCCTGGAGCACTGGCTTGAAACCATCCCTTCTTGCAGAGCTACGGGTGCAGCGACGCAGATCAGAGTCTACAACTGGAGGACGACCGCGCTTGGAGGCCTTCTTCTTCTTCAGAGAAGGAGCAGAAAAGGAGAACTGCTCATCAGAGGCAGCCGAAAACTGCAGGCTTGGGTCATGCTCCAACTCCATCTGGCTGTCAGGAAAAAGGTCACGAGCAAGTCCCCTGGGAGGCGGGAGAGCAGACAAAGGGGCGACCATGCTGAACGAAGCATCAGTGATAAAATCAGAAACCCAATGGACCTTTTCAAAAGCCAGAGACCACGATCTCTTGGAAAGAACCAGAGGCCCAAAAGAAGACTGTAGGACCGGCTTTGGGACCTGAAGAGTAGAGCAACGCCCCAAAAGAGTATCAAAAGTACGTCTCCAGGCCATCTCAGGAGGCAGGGGTGGGCCATAAACTACATGAACTCGACCAACAACAAGATCTTGCTGCGGCAACACAGGTGGCTGGAACAGCACAATAGCCAAAGCATCAGGATCAACAGGTGGCTCATCAATCTGAGGGGCATTTTCATCCACTTCCACAGCAGGCTGAAAACTAATATGAAGATCACCCTCAACGAGAACTGGCTCCACTGGTGCAACGTCAAGCTGGGCAGCCAAAGCAACATTTCCAAGATCAACAGGAACTTGCACAATCACAGCAGGAGGATCTTGCACAGGAGGATCAACCTGAACATGACTATCCGACTGGCTAACAGAACCCGAGAAATCCTGCGGGTTAAAGACCATAGACTCCTGATCAGGAACGAGCTCAACTTGCACCGGATCCTCCTGAGCATCCTGCTCATTGGCGTGCCAACCCCAATCACCACCTTGATTATCATCCATGGGAGGCGGGGGAGGAGGCACGTCGTTCCACCCAAGAGCAGGATAAGGCGGAAGAGCAAAGACATTATCTTCATGGATTAAGTGGCCAGGCAGGGGGTGAGGATTGCCGTCAATAGGAATGGGATCTTCATCTTGTGGCATTTGTTCAGCAAAATTGGCACCTAGGATATAACACGGCGCTGTCCAAGAAACTTTAGCACCACCCCATGCAGCATAATCAGAAAACACCACGTCCCTAGGAACCAGGATATCCTCAGGGAAGGAGGCAAACACAACAGATCTGACAAGATAAGGATCATCACTAATCCAATGGTGGAACTTTCCAAAGGTATTAACAGCAGCCCTCAGATTCTCAGTATTACGTAAATCCAGGGGAACACCTAAGAACATCAAACATCCATCACGAAAACCTTGAACCCCCCGAAAACCCTCACCATGGTCGTGCTTCATAAAGCGAACAAATCTATCCTGACCAAGATCTTGAGGAGGAAGTTGAATCAACGCAAAACGCCACTCAAAGATCTCGACCTCAAATGCACCCACTCGTAAATCCAAGGTTGAGCAGAACAGACATGAAAACCCATGTGGTTGATAAGCTCAACCACCGCTCACGTCTGACCCATCGATGCAAAGGTGGTGCTGGCATAACCTCAAAGAATCATGAAGCTCTCATGCGAACGAACAATGGGCGATGGAGGCGAGACGAAAGTTCGAGGAAGGCGATGAACACCTCCGTCAGTGATGTGATGGCCCACCGGCACATAACGCTGCGGATCCAGGACGAAGTTAGCCATGGGCGGTGGCGAGGACGGAAGCGGGGGCGTCGGAGGAGGCAGACTAGATGGGGTGTGCGGAGCGCAGGACTGCGGGCTGGTTAATGGTGATGTGATAGGGCAAGCCTGCAAAGATGGCGGCAGCGCGTGCTTCCCTATGCAAGGAGAGACCGGCCTATCCGAGATAGCGGGACGCTTCCGTTTCCAACATAACCCTTTTTCAATCGCAATATACTCGCAGTCTTTTCTTGAATGAGCAGGATCCCCACAAGCCAAACATCCAACGGAGAAGGGACAGCTGACAGACAGGTGGCCCCCCAGCGAGCAACGAGAACACGTAAGCACTTGGTCCACCATGTCATTGACCATGGCCTCGAAAGCGTCCTGAGCCTCTTGCGTGGACAGGACCACAAACGTGGAGGGGCTAAAAGGCCCAACCGGAGATGAAGGAATGGGCTCCGCAGAAATTGGGCTGCCGCTGAACGGAGAAAAACTTGGCCTGGGAAGACAGGTGGGCGAAGGACCAGTGATGACCCAGTCCGAAGAGCCCAACAAGGCGGAGGGGCCCAACATGGCATCATTTGAAACACTAGCAAACCCGCCCGAAGAACACGCCGGAGATGGAGCTAGGGGTTCCGGGGAAAGCTATCGGAAAGGAACGATCATACCAAAGGTGATCGACGGCGAGGCAACCGTCCACTGAAGCTCCACCGGCGGCGGGGGGTGAATGACAACGCGTTCCTTGGGGGGAAGATCATAACCAGACAAAGAAGCTAGCTCAAGACAATTCTGAGTAGCCTGATAGCGATACCCCTTGCACTCATCATAATTCTGGAACGTGGCGAAAGAAAGCCTTTTACGAGTAGAATTAGCAGATCTGATCGCCAACTTGACAGGGGGCTTATGCATAGCCAACATACCAAGAGTAGCACGCCGCTTAGAAGGACTAACAAGAATCCACTCAGCATCACATTCCTTTTTCCAGATCAAAAACTCATGCCACCAATTTGGCCCACCATTGCCCCAGAGATGAAAATAACATTTAAACTGGGGACAAGCGTAAGAGCGTGAATCAACAATATGAAATCCAACCTCCTTGCAAGACACCACAAACGAGAAAACCTTGTCCTTGATATATGTCACCATGAGATCAATTGTTGAACCCCCTAGAGCTGCCTCGAGTGCCGCAGCCACAGAATCTTCATCAAGCCGGAAATCATGCCGACTGAAAGACACCACCAGAACAAAAGGACGGGATCCCTCCAAAGGATGGATCGAAAGACCAGAAGATCTAAAAACCTCATCAGCGAAAGCCACACCAGGAGAAAAATCCAGATCCAGAGTTGCACCGCCATCCAAACCCATAAAGAAATGGGTCCAAAGAGAGAGTAGAGAAATCCAAATCCAAAGCGCGGAAAAGATCCAAAAGGTGCCGGAGGAACGGGGAGATCACCGGAGAGAGTTACCGGAGGGAGGGTGGGTGGGTGGGAGCGCCATGACCCTTGGTGCTTATTTTGATGAATCTATGGCTAGTAAAATAGTTTATAAATCATAGAGAAGTTGGAATACAGTAGGTTTAACACCAATATAAATAAAGAATGAGTTCATTACAGTACCTTGAAGTGGTCTTTTGTTTTCTTTCGCTAACGGAGCACACGAGATTTCTGTTGAGTTTTGTGTTGTGAAGTTTTCAAGTTTTGAGTGAGAGATTTTTGATGGATTATGGAACAAGGAGTGGCAAGAGCCTAAGCTTGGGGATGCCCATGGCACCCCCAAGATAATCTAAGGGCACCGAAAGTTAAAGCTTGGGGTGCCCGGAAGGCATCCCTCTTTGTCTACTTCCATCAAGAACTTTACTTGGAGCTATATTTTATTCACCACATGATATGTGTTTTGCTTGGAGCGTCTTGTATGATTTGAGTCTTTTCTTTTTAGTTTACCACAATCATCCTTGTTGTACACACCTTTTGAGAGAGCTATACATGATTTGGAATTTGTTAGAATACTCTATGTGCTTCACTTATATCTTTGGAGTTATATAGTTTTGCTCTAGTGCTTCACTTATATCTTTTAGAGCACGGTGGTGGATTTGATTTATAGAAACTATTGATCTCTCATGCTTCACTTAGATTATTTTGAGAGTCTCAAATAGCATGGTAATTTGCTTTAATAATCCTAATATGCTTGGTATTCAAGATTTGTAAAACTTCCTTATGAGTGTGTTGAATACTAAGAAAAGTTTGACGCTTGATAATTGTTTTGAGATATGAAGATGGTGATATTAGAGTCATGCTAGTTGAGTAGTTATGAATTTGAGAAATACTTGTGTTAAAGTTTGTGATTCCCGTAGCATGCACGTATGGTGAACCGTTATGTGATGAAGTTGGAGCATGATTTATTTATTGATTGTCTTCCTCATGAGTGGCGGTCGGGGACGAGCGATGGTATTTTCCTACCAATCTATCCCCCTAGGAGTTTGCGCGTAATACTTTGCTTTGATAACTTGTAGATTTTTGCAATAAGTATATGAGTTCTTTATGACTAATGTTGAGTCCATGGATTATATGCACTCTTCTTCCTTCCACCATTGCTAGCCTCTCTGATACATCGCACTTTTCACCGGTATCATACACCCACCATATACCTTCCTCAAAACAGCCACCATACCTACCTATCATGGCATTTCCAAAGCCATTCCGAGATATATTGCCATGCAACTTTCCACCATTCTGTTTATTATGACACGCTCCATCATTGTCATATTGCTTAGCATGATCATTTAGTTGACATCGTATTTGTGGCAAAGCCACCATTCATAATTCTTTCATACATGTCACTCTTGATTCATTGCATATCCCGGTACCCCGCCGGAGGAATTCATATAGAGTCATATTTTGTTCTAAGTATCGAGTTGTAAGAAAATAAAAGTGTGATGATCTTCATTTTTAGAGCATTGTCCCAAGTGAGGAAAGGATGATGGAGACTCTGATTTCCCCACAAGTCGGGATGAGACTCCGGACAAAAAAAAAAGAGGCCATAAAAAAAGAGAAAAGGCCCAAAATAAAAAAATGAGAGAAAAAGAGAGAAGGGACAATGTTACTATCCTTTTACCACACTTGTGCTTCAAAGTAGCACCATGATCTTCATGATAGAGAGTCTCTCATTTTGTCGCTTTCATATACTAGTGGGAATTTTTCATTATAGAACTTGGCTTGTATATTCCAATGATGGGCTTCCTCAAAATGCCCTAGGTCTTCGTGAGCAAGCGAGTTGGATGCACACCCGCTTAGTTTCTTATGTTGAGCTTTCATGTGCTTATAGCTCTAGTGCATCCGTTGCATGGCAATCCCTACTCACTCACATTGATATATATTAATGGGCATCTCCATAGCCCGTTGATATACCTAGTTGATGTGAGACTATCTTCCCCTTTTTGTATTCTCCACAACCACCATTCTATTCCAAATATAGTGCTATATCCATGGCTCACGCTCATGTATTGCGTGAAGATTGAAAAAGTTTTGAGAATGTCAAAAGTATGAAACAATTGCTTGGCTTGTCATCGTGGTTGTGCATGATTTAAATACTTTGTGTGGTGAAGGTAGAGCATAGCCAGACTATATGATTTTGTAGGGATAACTTTCTTTGGCCATGTTATTTTCAGAAGACGTGATTGCTTTATTAGCATGCTTGAAGTATTATTATTTTTATGTCAATATTAAACTTTTGTCTTGAATCTTTTGGATATGAATATTCATACCACAATTAAGAAGAATTACATTGAAATTATGCCAAGTAGCACTTTGCATCAAAAAATATTTTTTTACCATTTACCTACTCGAGGACAAGCAGGAATTAAGCTTGGGGATGCCTGATACGTCTCCAACGTATCTATAATTTTTGATTGCTCCATGCTATATTATCTACTGTTTTGGACATTATTGGGCTTTATTATCCACTTCTATATTATTTTTGGGACTAACCTATTAACCGGAGGCCTAGCCCAGAATTACTGTTTTTTGCCTATTTCAAAGTTTTGAAGAAACGGAATATCAAACGGAGTCCAAACGGAATGAAACCTTCGGGAACGTGATTTTCTCACCGAACATGATCCAGGAGACTTGGACCCTACGTCAAGAAAGAAAAGAGGAAGGCACGAGGTAGGGGGCGCGCCCTCCCCCCCCCCCCCCCAGGCGCGCCCTCCACCCTCGTGGGCCCTCTGTTGCTCCATCGACGCATTCTTCCTCCTATATATACCCACGCACTCCCAAACGATCGACACGGAGCCAAAACCTAATTCCAACACCGCAACCTACTGCCACGAGATCCCATCTTGGGGCCTGTTCCGAGTTCACCGAAGGGGAATCGATCACGGAGGGCTTCTACATGAACACCATAGCCTCTCGATGAAGTGTGAGTAGTTTACTTCAGACCTTCGGGTCCATAGTTAGTAGCTAGATGGCTTCTTCTCTCTTTTGGATCTCAATACAATGTCCCCTCTCTCGTGGAGATCTATTCGATGTAATCTTCTTTTTATGTGTGTTTGCCGAGGCCGATGAATTGTGGGTTTATGATCAAGATTATCTATGAACAATATTTGAATCTTCTCTGAATTCTTTTATGTATGATTGGTTATCTTTGCAAGTCTCTTCAAATTATCAGTTTGGTTTGGCCTACTAGATTGATCTTTTGTCACATCCCTAGTTCTGAACTGACCTATGCTAGCTTCCATGTGAGCATCATGTTTAAATTCAAATGAAATTTGAATTGAGGAGTTTTCAAAAGCCTCTTAAAACCTCTAAAATAACCAACATTTAAATCTCATCAATGAGTCCAAAAAATGTTCTCATATTCTGTAAAAATATTGGCATGAGGTAAAATGCAAACCAATATTTTTGGAGTGATCAAACATTTTTATTTTGGGCCTTTGAATTAATTCAATAACTATTTGCATTGGATATATATTTTATATATAATTAATATATGTCCAATAATTCTGGGACATTTTATGTGGTTTGGTATACTTTAGTTCTAGCCACATAATTATCTTCAGGATTTTATAAAATGGTTTAGTATTTTTACTAAACCAAAACAAAACAGAACAAAATAGAAAAACTGAAACAGAAGAAACAGGAGAGAGAAGGAACTTACCTGGCGCTCACCTGGCAGCCCATCTGGCCCGCCCAGCCCACCAGGGGCAGGGAGGTCTTCTTCCTCCCGCCAGTCGGATGCACAGCGCGTGCCCGACGCGCGCACGGCCACTGCACGACCACCTCCTTCTTGTCGACGACCCCCTGGACGCGTGGACGACTTCCGCGTGCCGTCCCGATCCCGCTGACCGCTTCGCTCCCTCTCCCCCACGGCTCTCTCTCCTCTGCTCCCTCTCTCTCACCCGGACCGAACGCGTCCGTCGCCGCCGCTCACCATAGCCACGGCCACCGTCCACCACTCGCCTCGCCGACCAGTCCGAAGGACCGCAGCGTCGTTCTCATCACCCACGCAGAGTTGCTTACGCCGGACGCCTGCATCACCGGCTACTCGTCTTCTTCTACCTCGGGCACCCGAGATCGCCGTCGACGATTGGCTCCGCCTGCACCATCCCCGCCTTGTTGTCCGCTCAGGAGACTCGCCGTGAGCCCTCTTCCTTTTCCCTCTTCTCTCGTGCTCGTGCTCGCTCCCTAGCTCCATTTCCCACCATGCCGAGAGCATCTCGCTGCCGCCATGGCGTAGCCGTGGCCACAGCCGCGCAAGCTCACAACGGAGCGCGTCACTGTGCTCAGGAAGTCCCCAGGAACCTAACGCACACACTCACTCGCTCTGACGCGCGCCATAGCACCAACCCCGCAATCACCCGAGCTCCGGCCGCCGCCGCGAGCTCGCTTCCGGCGAACGCCGGCCACCCCCGCACCTCCCCTTGGTCTCCCAAGATGCGCACGAGCACGGGCTACCTTCTGGTGCCCCTGGCGCATCGATCCGTCGCCTCCGGCGAGGTCCGAGCGAACTCCGCCGCGGTTCGAGGTCACCGTCGGCGACGCTCCGGCGACTGTCGACGTGGCCATCTAGTTAGCGCCATCCTCACCACTTAACCCCCGACCCACTTACATATGGGACCCACGCCTTAATCAACCACAGCTTAGTTTCTGTTTAGTCTTAACTAATCATCAGTGGCCCCACACGCCGGCTTTGACCAAGCTGACGTGGACTTTGACTGGGCCCACTTGTATGTGACACTAACCAGCCCTGAGTCACTGACCAATGGGCCCCACAGGTCAGGTTTGACCCGGACCAGCCCCTTTGACCTGCTGACGTCATGCTTGCACATTGCTGACGCAGTAAAGGAATTTCTGGATTAAATCTAATTCAAGAAATTCCAGAAAATGTCTTAAAATCTAAGAATCATATAAATTCAACCGTAACTCCAAATTAAATAAGTTATATATGAAAAATGATCAGAAAAATCCAACCTATCCATCTGTACCATTTTCATGCATGTTGGAACAACTTAAAGTTGCGGTTTAGGACATTTCAATTAAATGGCATTTGAATTTCACATATGGAGTTTGAATTTGAACCCTTGGTTCAAACCAACTTCATTTAAT
This sequence comes from Aegilops longissima, assembly GCA_021605205.1. Taxonomy (NCBI): domain Eukaryota; kingdom Viridiplantae; phylum Streptophyta; class Magnoliopsida; order Poales; family Poaceae; genus Aegilops; species Aegilops longissima. Next base: position 606,462,153 of record CM038681.1, read on the forward strand.
ATGGTTGCTAGTTGCACTAGCTCAATCAACAGCATATTGCCATGACATTATCATGCATCATATTTGTGCATTGCATTGATTGCGCTTCTTCTTTGTTTGCCGGTGCTTGTCCCCTCTCAGTAAGACGTGTACCGACGACGTGATCGATGACACCGATGAAGAACTATATTATCTTCAGAAGTGCCAGGCAAGCAAAACCCCATTGTTCATTCCGATAAAATCCCACTCTCTCGCTCCTGCTCTCTTTTACTGCATTAGGACAACATCGATTCAACTGTTACATGATGCGGTAGTCGAACCCCTTATCCTCTGCATGACCTGTCATTGCCACGAAGAATAGAGGAAACCCACTAGCATGAGTAGGAGTTGTTTGAGCCTTGATGTGCCTACTCATTCATGCTTGTTTGTCATGCCTGCCATTGCTTAGAGTTGAGTCGGTCTGATTCATCGGGAATGAATTGGAATTGTTATGAACATGTCCTATTGTGTGTGAGCTAAGTGTGTGAACACGATTTGGTAAAGGTAGCGGTGAGAGGCCATGTAGGAGTACATGGTGGGTTGTCTCATTGCAGCCGCCCTCAGAACTGAGTTCGTGTTTGTGATCCATGAAACAGTTACTACCACGCATTGGGCCCAAACCAATGGACCCTCTCGGCTTCTTAACCACCCTTGTTCTCTGTCCGGGAGTTGCAACTAGTTTCGGTGTTTGTAGGATATGTGTTGGAGGCCGTATGAAGCGCTGACTCTAGGGGTGGGCTATGATGCGGTAGATACACCGTGGCCGGTGTGCATCAATGCCCGCTTGGTATCTCGGGAACCCTGCACACATCGTTCGGGGCCGTATGTGGAAACCTCGGCCGGACTCTCTGTGGATGGAACCTGAATAGGCGATAAACCTGGACTAGGGACTTGAGTGTTTAGGTAAGCCGTGGCCGACACCCACGTTGGGCTTCCGCTTGAAGGTTGCCGAGTACATGTCGTGTAAACGGCGGTAAGTGGTGAGAGCGTGTGTGAAGAAGTACACCCCTGTAGGGTTAATATGATCTATTCGAATAGCCGTGTCCGCGGTAAAGGACTTCTGGGTTGCCTATATCAGTTCATAGACAAGAGAAAGTGGATACTCTAAAATGCGCAAGATAAGCGTGAGTGCTATGGATGGCGTTCTCGTAGGGAGATGGGAGCGGGTCCATAGTGGTGTATTGATATGGTGAATATGTGGACTCGTGTGCGCCACCTCAAAAGAGTTACTTGCAGTCGTAGTCAGGATAGCCACCGAGTCAAAGCTGGCTTGCTGCAGTCAAACTCCACCACCCCCTTTGTTGATAATGATGCATATGTAGTTAGTTCTGATGTAAGTCTTGCTGAGTACGTTTGTACTCACGCTTGCTTATTTTATGTTTTGCGAGAGAGACGTCGGCCTCGCTAGTAGTTCCGCTTGGACTTGACGCTTAGCTTGTTACCTCATCTACGATCTTGTGCCCTCGGCAGGTCTCAGTAGATAGTCGCTTCTCAGCCTTTTTCATTTGTAGATGTCTCGTACTCGGACATGTTAAGCTTCCGCTTGTGTTTTGGCTTGTATGTTTCGAGTGTTGGGTCATGAGACCCATGTTTGTAATATCTCGCTCCTCGGAGCCTAATGAATAAATACTTTGAGTCGAGAGTTATGTTGTGATGCCATGTTGTATTTACACATATTGAGCATATTGTGTGTATGTTTGAAATGCTTGGTATGTGTGGGATCCGACAATCTAGTTGTTTATCCTTGGCAGCCTCTCTTATGGGGAAATGTAGTCTAGTGCTTACGAGCGATAGTAGTCCGCTTCTGCCCGGTTCACCGGAGTCCTGCTAGCCCAAAGACTACTGCTTGGACACTTGACTGGCGGCATGTGTTTCACTTCGTTCCTATGTCCGTCCTTCGGGAAATGTCACACGGTGATACTCGGAGTCCTTCCTAGCTGCTACAGCCGGGATACCGAGTCCTGTTAGCCCAGTGCTACAGCCGAATTCATACGTTGATGACCGACATGCTCGATGTGATACATGTATGCCTGTCCCCATGGGTTAGCGCCGCTTTGGGTTCACGACTAGCCATGTCGGCCCGGTTCTCTGTCATATGGATGCTAGCGACACTATCATATATGTGAGCCAAAAGGCTAAACGGTCCCGGGCCATGGTAAGGCGACACCGTGGGAATACCGTGCGTGAGGCCGCAAAGTGATATGAGGTGTTACCGGCTAGATCGATGTGACTTGGAATCGGGTCCCGACAGCGTTGGTATCGAGCCTGTTGCATGTAGGATTACCAAGCCAAACTGGTCAAGATGTGTCTAGAAATGCTTTAGTTATGTAAGGTAATTGATTGTGGAAGGAACGTAAGGCTCTTTTTACTCCTTATACCTCATGGCCTTCGATCCGAGTCATCCTCTTCTCTTCTACGGGTTTAAGAACTAGGCTTCTCATCTATCTATCGGATGACGTGATACTAATCCATAGACCTTTAAGATTGTTGGTTTTAAGCCCCAGTTCAGTTCCTACTATTTCTGTATGATAACTGTTGATCTCAGAACCTTGATATTGTGATGTTGAGTGGTTATGCCACCATTTTGCAGGATGTCTCAAATCATTTTGAGCATTTACAGCCGTTATGCTGTCCGAGTCATCCCAGGTCTCTAAATAGTCTGATGCATTTGAAAATCCTTTCCTTCCGTTCCCGATGTCCCTTTGGTCAGAATAAGCACACTAATCGGTAAGTTGAGGTACTTTGTTGCCTCGGTGTAGATGTTGGAGCTATTATTATGACCCTAGGTGTTTAGGAAGTCACCTAGTAATTTAGCAATGCTTTTGTATCCCCAGTGTGATGATTCTGGCCATTATTCTTGAAAGCATCCCGTGATGTTATTAGTTAGTAGGCATTCTATTCCTGGGTTCTTGAACCCGAGATTCACCCTACTTCATGTTCTTAGTATTTGCTAGTTCCTTTAGGATATTAGTAACTTTGCGATAGTCCTCGAGGTCCATGGTTTTTCCTTCTTCCAAATACCATGAACTAGTTATGGCAGAAGTTCCTCTTTGAGCCTAAAGATCACAATCAGAGTACTCTTGAAGAGTTCTCCATTCATAATTGTGACTCTGCCAGTTCTACCTTCTCTGCATGGGTTATCCGGGAGAAATGTTGAGCTTTGCTCGATATACTAACCTATGCATCCACAACTCAGAAGATTATATGTTCCTTTGAGCTTGTTCTCTTTAGTTGTATCCCGACCATCCTATATCAGTTGAAAACCAAGAGTATGTGTGCATTTGTGTTCATCGATGCCCTGTTATTCTTGTGGTCCGTCAAGCCATTCTATTCCGGAATGACTAGGAGAAACAAACTCCAGTACCTCATCCATTTCTAGGATTGAGTCAAAGTAGTTGTAATCCGCAGATCAAATGCAATCAAGCTTTTGATTCTGTTCTATCCTGAAGTATTACCCACTTTATGTCAGGAACGTCATGAGAATTGCACCTTCTCTTATGAATTCTTGATGTAGTGATACTTCTCACTATCATTATTCATTCCTCGGTCCCGTGTTGTTGTAACCGGAATGCCGACAAGTGAATTGTGGTGTGCGAAATCGATACCCCTGGCAACCTCGTTGCTTGGTAGTAAATGGATAATATTCTCATTCTTAGCGTGTTGGTTATTGAATCATCATCCTAAGATTAAGCGTGCTACCTAGTCCTTATTTCTGGTGCACTCTTTGATCAACGAGTTAGGATTGTGTCAATCCCTCACTCTTTTGATCATATCGTCTTGCCCTGAAAAGCAAGATTGTTCTCGAGCTTAGTAATATATCGGTGGTTCGTGACTTTCCAAATATCTTCTTGGAAGTGTTACCAGGTTGTCACCTGACCGCTATGTTGAGTTCGTGATCATATTGGTTTTCTTCTAAACCACCCATTCTCCAAGAATCTGTGTTGGATATCCCTGAGCTAGTTGGTTGAGCTAGACAACAACTTGGAGAGTTGGAACATAAAGCTTTGCTTAACTTAGTTCATCTCTAAGGGATATCTTCTGTGTGTGTGTGTGTGTGTGTGTTGAAGAAAGATGATATCTCCATCGGTTGGTCCTCGTGATCAGTTGTTGGATCTATTGCCTTGTCAAAACTTTGACTTGAGTATGGGCTATCATCAAGTCAAATCAGAACCAACGATGCTCGTAATGTTGTCTTACTCATGGTTGATCCCTCGAGCATACACCATTACATCTTTTGGTCTGACCAATGCTATCACCGTGTTCACATGATGGTGGAAGTCCAGTGATATGGAAATTCCGATGAGTTGCTGTTGAACCCATCAGTAGCATTTTGTCTCCCCCATGATTCATGTTGAACATCAACCTAGAGTTGGAAACTTTGTAAGCAATGCCTTCGTGTTCCACTCATGAAGTTTATGCTTGGATGGAAGAAGTGACTTTCTTGAATTCATGTGCATTTGGTGCAAGTTGCCGCCATGAGTTTGAGAAAGGTTGTTTTGTTTCCTCTGGAATCATCCCAAGCCAGTCATGCATGTGCGAAGTATTCTATGGTCTGATAGACTGATCATCTTCATTCCATATGAATTCCCTAGCACACCAAGCCACTAACTGATTTGTTCAAGGATAAGAAGTTCCTTCTTAAGAGCATGCCTTATGCAAGGACTTCGTTATCCTTGATGATGGTTCCCCACCTGAACTCGGTAATGTTTTATTATAAGACTACTATGTGGTCAAGCTTGTCTTGGACAACGTGTTCATGGGTTTGTAGCAGAACCAGCTCGTGTTTTGGAGCTTGCTATCGTAGTTCATCTCCCGAGAGTCTCGCAACATTATCTCGTCGATTTGTGTTGCAACTTTTCTTTTCAGACATGTGAGTCTGAAGTATCCTGTTTCTAACCAGATCTGAATCTCAGGCAGATATGATGGTTGGAACATTCCCAACAGTTGCATCTTCTTCCCAGCTTGCACCGCCATTGTGCCAATTCCCCATGGGCTGCCCCTCTCAGTAGTTGCTGTCCAATATCATCTTCAAAAATGGACTTACCATGGGTCCCCTCCACCTCCGAAGATAAGCAAATCATCCATTGTGTTGTCTTCAACAAGGTAGTCCACATCATCCATTCTGATCTGAGTATGTCATCTTTTCGAACCCCTTCAAATGATCGATTGTGATTGCCTTAGGCTGGTATGAAGGGTTCCAATGATCTATGGATCAAAAGTAATTCTTTTTGCCACCTAAGGGCACAGCTCAACGAGTCACCTTTCTCGAGGTGCCCTGTTACGGGATCTTGGTAAATATTTCCTCGCCACCTTGACACCATCCACCCTCTTTCTAAGCGTGGAATTATTGCCCACCAATCAAACCCCGTCGTTTGTTCTTCCATCCCTCTCGATGTGTTTTGTGTCTCAACTCGAGATGTTTCAACATCTCATTCCGTGAGTTGATCGTGAGTTGCTTGATCTTTAAGAAGATCGATTCCTGCAGAGTTCCTCTCTGTCGTTGTCGTGTTGGATGAAGTTCTCGAAAGCAAGGACGTCAAGATCAATATGAAGCAATGAGTCAACATCTTGAGAAGGACAGTTGGATCGTGAAGATCGTGTTAGCTTGTGACCCCTTGATTTCTTACCTCACGTCTTGAATCTCGGGACGAAATTCTTGTTTAGTGGGGGTGAGTTGTCACATCCCTTGTTCTGAACTGACCTATGCTAGCTTCCATGTGAGCATCATGTTCAAATTCAAATGAAATTTGAATTGAGGAGTTTTCAAAAGCCTCAGAAAACCTCTTAAAATAACCAACATTTAAATCTCATCAAATGAGTCCAAGAAAATGTTCCTGTTATTCTGTAAAAATATTGGCATGAGGTAAAATGCAAACCAATATTTTTGGAGTGACTGAAACATTTTTATTTTGGGCCTTTGAATTAATTCAATAACTATTTGCATTGGATATATATTTTATATATAATTAATATATGTCCAATAATTCTGGGACATTTTATGTGGTTTGGTATACTTTAGTTCTAGCCACATAATTATCTTCAGGATTTTATAAAATGGTTTAGTATTTTTACTAAACCAAAACAAAACAGAACAAAATAGAAAAACTGAAACAGAAGAAACAGGAGAGAGAAGGAACTTACCTAGCGCCCACCTGGCAGCCCATCTGGCCCGCCCAGCCCACCAGGGGCAGGCAGGTCTTCTTCCTCCCCCTTGATCGGATGCACAGTAGCGTTCGCGCGCACAAGACGCCACCGCACGGCCACCTCCTCGCTTGCCGACGACCTCGGACGCGTGGGGATTTACTTCGCGTGCCGCCCCGATCCTCGCTGACCGCTTCGCCGCTCTCCCCACGACTCTCTCTCTCTCGCTCCTCTCTCTCGCCGGACCGAACGCGTCCGTCGCCGCCGCTCACCATAGCCACGGCCACCGTCCACCACTCGCCTCGCCGACCAGTCCAGAAGGACCGCAGCGTCGTTCTCATCACCTACGCAGAGCCAAGCTACGCCGGACGCCCTGCATCACCGGCTACCTCGTCTTCTTCTACCTCGGGCACCCGAGATCGCCGTCGACGATTGGCTCCGTCCAGACCATCCCCGGCCTTGCTGTCCGCTCCAGGAGACTCGCCGTGAGCCCCTCTTCCTTTTCCCTCTTCTCTCGTGCTCGTGCTCGTTCCCTAGCTCCATTTCCCACCGCGGCCGAGAGCATCTCGCCGCCGGCCATGGCGTAGCCGTGGCCACAGCCGCGCAAGCTCACAACGGAGCGCGTCACTGTGCTCAGGAAGTCCCCAGGAACCTAACGCACACACTCACTCGCTCTGACGCGCGCCGTAGCACCAACCCCGCAATCACCCGAGCTCCGGCCGCCGCCGCGAGCTCGCTTCCGGCGAACGCCGGCCACCCCCGCACCTCCCGTTGGTCTCCCCAGATGCGCACGGGCACGGGCTACCTTCTGGTGCCCCTGGCGCGTCGATCCGTCGCCTCCGGCGAGGTCCGAGCGAACTCCGCCGCGGTTCGAGGTCACCGTCGGCGACGCTCCGGCGATTGTCGACGTGGCCATCTAGTTAGCGCTAATCCCCCACCACTTAACCCCCTGACCCACTTACATATGGGACCCACGCCCTTAATCAACCACAGTTAGTTTCCTGTTTAGTCTTAACTAATCACAGTGGCCCCACACGTCAGCTTTGACCAAGCTGACGTGGACTTTGACTGGGCCCACTTGTATGTGACACTAACCAGCCCTGAGTCACCGACCAATGGGCCCCACAGGTCAGGTTTGACCTGGACCAGCCCCTTTGACCTGCTGACGTCATGCTTGCACATTGCCGACGCAGTAAAGGAATCTCTAGATTAAATCTAATTCAGGAAATTCCAGAAAATGTCCTAAACTTCTAAAAATCATATAAATTCAACCGTAACTCCAAATTAAATAAGTTATATATGAAAAAATGATCAGAAAAATCCAACCTATCCATCCGTACCATTTTCATGCATGTTGGAACAACTTAAAGTTGCGGTTTAGGACATTTCAATTAAATGGAATTTGAATTTCACATATGGAGTTTGAATTTGAACCCTTGGTTCAAACCAACTTCATTTAATATGGTTGCTAGTTGCACTAGCTCAATCAACAGCATATTGCCATGACATTATCATGCATCATATTTGTGCATTGCATTGATTGCGCTTCTTCTTTGTTTGCCGGTGCTTGTCCCCTCTCAGCAAGACGTGTACCGACGACGTGATCGATGACACCGATGAAGAACTATATTATCTTCAGAAGTGCCAGGCAAGCAAAACCCCCTTGTTCATTCCGATAAAATCCCACTCTCTCGCTCCTGCTCTCTTTTACTGCATTAGGACAACATCGATTCAACTGTTACATGATGCGGTAGTCGAACCCCTTATCCTCTGCATGACCTGTCATTGCCACAGTAAATAGAGGAAACCCACTAGCATGAGTAGGAGTTGTTTGAGCCTTGATGTGCCTACTCATTCATGCTTGTTTGTCATGCCTACTACTGCTTAGAGTTGAGTCGGGTCTGATTCATCGGGAATGAATTGGAATTGTTATGAACATGTCCTATTGTGTGTGAGCTAAGTGTGTGAACACGATTTGGTAAAGGTAGCGGTGAGAGGCCATGTAGGAGTACATGGTGGGTTGTCTCATTGCAGCCGCCCTCGTGAACTGAGTTCGTGTTTGTGATCCATGAAACAGTTATTACCACGCATTGGGCCCAAACCAATGGACCCTCTCGGCTTCTTAACCACCCTTGTTCTCTGTCTGGGAGTTGCAACTAGTTTATGGTGTTTGTAGGATATGTGTTGGAGGCCGTGCATAGCGCTGACCCTAGGGGTGGGCTATGATGCGGTAGATACACCGTGGTCTGCAAAACGAATGCCCGCTTGGTATCTCGGGAACCCTGCACACATCGCTCGAGGTCGTATGTGGAAACCTCGGCCGGACTCCTGCGGATGGAACCTGAATAGGCGATAAACCTGGACTAGGGACTTGAGTGTTTAGGTAGGCCGTGGCCGACACCCACGTTGGGCTTCCGCTGAAGGTTGCCGAGTACATGTCGTGTGGCGGTAAGTGGTGAGAGCGTGTGTGAAGAAGTACACCCCTGTAGGGTTAATATGATCTATTCAATAGCCGTGTCCATGTAAAGGACTTGGGTTGCCTATATCAGTTCATAGACAAGAGAAAGTGGATATTCTAAAATGCGCAAGATAAGCGTGAGTGCTATGGATGGCGTTCTCGTAGGGAGACGGAGCGGTCCATAGTGGTGTATTGATATGGTGAATATGTGGACTCGTGTGCGCCACCTCAAAAGAGTTACTTGCGCTTGTAGTCGGGATAGCCACCGAGTCAAAGCTGGCTTGCTGCGATCAAACTCCACCACCCCTTTGTTGATAATGATGCATATGTAGTTAGTTCGATGTAAGTCTTGCTGAGTACGCTTGTACTCACGCTTGCTTATTTTATGTTTTGCGAGAGATGTCGGTCTCGCTAGTAGTTCCGCTTGGACTTGACGCTTAGCTTGTTACCTCAGCTACGATCTTGTGCCCTCGGCAGATCTGGTAGATAGTCGCTTCTCAGCCTTTTTCATTTGTAGATGTCTCGTACTCGGACATGTTAAGCTTCCGCTTGTGTTTTGGCTTGTATGTTTCGAAGTGTTGGGTCATGAGACCCATGTTTGTAATATCTCGCTCCTCGGAGCCTAATGAATAAATACTTTGAGTCATAGAGTTATGTTGTGATGCCATGTTGTATTTACACATATTGAGCATATTGTGTGTATGTTTGAAATGCTTGGTATGTGTGGGATCCGACAATCTAGTTGTTTATCCTTGGCAGCCTCTCTTACGGGAAATGTAGTCTAGTGCTTCGAGCGATAGTAGTCCGCTACAGCCGGTTCACCGGAGTCCTGCTAGCCCAGACTACTGCTTGGACACTTGATCTGGCCGGCATGTGTTTCACTTCGTTCTTATGTCCGTCCTTCGGGAAATGTCACGCGGTGATACTCGAGTCCTGCCTAGCTGCTACAGCCGGGATACCGGAGTCTCATAGCCCAGTGCTACAGCCCGAATTCATACGTTGATGACCGACATGCTCGATGTGATACATGTATGCCTGTCCCCATGGGTTAGCGCCGCTTTGGGTTCACGACTAGCCATGTTGGCCCGGTTCTCTGTCATATGGATGCTAGCGACACTATCATATACGTGAGCCAAAAGGCGCAAACGGTCCGGGCCATGGTAAGGCGACACCCGTGGGAATACCGTGCGTGAGGCCGCAAAGTGATATGAGGTGTTACCGGCTAGATCGATGTGACTTGGAATTGGGGTCCTGACATCTTTCTTGCAATGGGAGAAGTGCTTAGCTTTGGGTTCAATCTTATGTGTCCTTTCCCAAAGGATGAGGGGCAGCAAGGCACGATTGTATTGTTGCCATCGAGGATAACAAGATGTGGTTTTTATCATATTGCATGAATTTATCCCTCTACATCATGTCATCTTGCTTAAGGCGTTACTCTGTTTTCTTGAACTTAATACTCTAGATGTATGCTGGATAGCGGTCGATGAGTGGAGTAATAGTAGTAGATGCAAGCAGGAGTCGGTCTACTTGTCTCGGACGTGATGCCTATATACATGATCATACCTAGATACTCTCATAACTATGCTCAATTCATCAATTGCTCAACAAGAATTGCTCACCCACCGTAAAATACTTATGCTCTTGAGAGAAGCCACTAGTGAAATCTATGGCCCCTGGGTCTATCTTCCTCATATCAATCTTCCAATACTTAGTTATTTCCTTTGCTTTTTTACTTTGCTTTTATTTTACTTTGCATCTCCATCACAAAAATACCAAAAATATTATCCTATCATATCTATCAGATCTCACTCTCGTAAGTGGCCGTGAAGGGATTGACAACCCCTTATCGCGTTGGTTGCAAACTCTGGACTCAGTTTTTAATTAAAAATAACCAAATTGTTGACTGTCCGGACGTCGAAGCCTTAGTAGCCTTTAAGCATAGTGTCTGTGACAAATGGCTTGCTCGACACCTCAGTCAGGAAAAGTCGAAGACTATGGAAGCTCTTACTGTACTTGTGACCCGCTTCTGTGCGGGTGAAGATAGCTGGTTGGCTCGTAGAAGCAACAGTACCAGCGACCCTGGCACCTCTGAAGCCAGGGATGGCAACAGAAGGCCACGACGTAACAAAAACAAGCGTCGGAACAACAATGAAGAAACTGACGATACGGCGGTCAACGACGGATTGAGTGGCTCCAAACCCGGTCAGCGGAAAAAGCCATTCAAAGGAAATAGAGACGGTCCATCTAATTTGGACAAGATACTAGACAGGCCTTGCCAGATTCATGGCACCCCCGACAAGCCTGCCAATTATACCAACATAAACTGCTGGGTTTTTAAATAGGCCGGTAAGGTAAATACCGAATAGAAGGGGAAAGGGCCTCAAAGCAAGGACGACGATGAACCCCGCCCTCCGAACACAAGGGGACAGAAGAAGTTTCCCCCTGAGGTGAAAATAGTGAACATGATATATGTCACACATATCCCAAAGAGGGAGCGCAAGTGCGCACTAAGGGACGTCTATGCTGTAGAGCCCGTCGCCCCAAAATTCAACCCATGGTCGGCTTGTTCGATCACAGGGACCACCCGACCAGTATCCGGCATGGAGGTTCGGCGACCCTGGTACTCGATCCCATCATCGATGGATACCATCTCACTAGAGTCCTTATGGACGGCGGCAGCAGTCTGAACCTGATTTATCAAGACACTGTCCGTAAGATGGGCATTGACCCATCAAGAATTAAGCCTGGTAATACTACCTTTAAAGGAGTAATACCCGACGTGGAGGCCCGTTGTACGAGCTCCCTAACACTGGAAGTAGTCTTCGGTTCTCCAGACAACTTCCGAAGCAAAGACTTGATCTTCGATATCGTCCCTTTCGGCACTGGTTATCACGCACTGCTCGGATGAACTGCCTTCACCCGCTTCAATGCAGTCCCGCATTATGCCTACCTAAAGCTCAAAATGCCTGGACCACGTGGCGTCATCACAGTCAATGGAAATATGGAGCGCTCCCTCTGTACTGAGGAGCACACCGCGGCCCTCGCAGTCGAGGTACAGAACGGCCTCATCAAGCCGAACAACTCATCGGCCATTAAGGCCCGTGATACTGCCAAGCGAGTCCGGTCTACGCTACAGCATGACAGCTCGGCAGGTCCGGAGATGGATTAGCAGTTCAGCCTCCACCGATCGCCCCATAAGGTCCTGGCATACGTGCCGCGCGTACATAATTACGCACTCAAAATACCTTGGGCAACGTCGGAGGCATACTATGGAAGAAGGTCTATAGTGCGGCTTAACCCTATGTGGACCATAACCCTCTCTGCCTCTTTCCTTTTTTTCTTCCCCTACAGGTTCCTTAAAACCTGCCTAATCTGCGGTTGTATAGGGGCTACTTTTTAAAATTCCCCTTTCTTATAGACGGCCATCAGCTTCTCCCCTCAAGGGATTTTTCATCAAGGAGAAAATGAGCAGACGTGCAGCAGGGCAAAGTTCGGATCTTCAAGCCACTACTTTTTCTAAACAGCCCTGTGTAAACATTTCCCTTGTGTAAACTCTAGGCATGTAAAATAGCCTTGATAGTAACGGCATTATCTGTAATAGCGTGTCTTGACGTGTTATACAAAATATGAGGGAAACAGTTGAGCACTACTTTTGTTTGGTACTGATTTCTTTTTTCTCATCTGCATACCCTCCTCACTTCAGATTGCAACTCGTGCTTTAGTCCGGTCTTAAAACACCGGGGGCTGAATTCGGCTGAGCACGTTCTCAAGTCTGAACATCCATCAGGTACTCTTCGGCGTCCCGAATATTGCACTATATGCATCAGCTTCGAATCATGTCTTTTGTCTATAGTTGGGTTGCCCGGCTCCCGTGCTTACCACCTTATGTAAGCTCGTTCGGCTAAGGTCGTAAAGGGAGAACTACTGCGATTGTGTTTCCGGTTCGTCCAGTCAAATACCTAAGTAGAGAAAGCCGAAAACTGACTGTCATGATAAGGCGAGAGCTGGTCAGCGATTCGGCGACATAGTTTCATACTACAAATCATTGGCGATTTATTCCGTGTTATACGAGGGGTTGGTCTTTGTCCGGCCACGTGGTAAAGGCACCCTAGTTAGGATCACCGTACACGTACAAGGGGTTAATATTCAACCCCACTGTCAAACTCCTATGGCTAAGTGAAAGTGATAAAGTCGATAGTCTGATTGCCTAGTTCACCTCGCGTACACCTCCTTCACGGACCAAGACGTTGGATAAAGTGTGTTAACGCGATAGGCCAAACACCCCTGTAGTATCTATGTGGGGGCGAAAGCCAATGACCGACAAACCTTCAGAAATTAAAACGGTCGCACAGGAGGAAAACAACCTAAGATAAATGGCGCACATATATTACAAGCCTGGGTTCACAAAACACAATTTTTATAAACCGGATGCATCTACTCAAATATGATGTCCTTCGAGCATTGGCCCTCTCCTATTCGGGCGCCCGCCAGGACATCTTCAAAGTATCTCTCCAGTTTGCGGTGGTCCTTGCCTTCGGGCGGGCCTGCGATCGCAACATCGGTGGCCTTCATCTTTGCCCAGTGCATCTTGACATGGGCAAAGGCCATCCGCGCATCCTCTATGCACGCTGAGCGCTTCACAGCCTCAACTCGATGCAGCGCATCGACGAGTCGCCTCGCCAGGCTGAAGTAGCTGCTAGGGATTGGTTCGGCTGGCCAAAGCCGGACTATGATATCCTTCATGGCCAACCTGGACACCCTATGCAGCTCCGTCAGCTGCTTCATCTGGTCATTCAGAGGCGTCGGATGCTCCGACGCCAGGAACTGTGACCAGAATAGCTTCTCGGTCGAGTCCCCCTCCTGGGCTTGAAAGAGCTGTGCGGCGTCAGCGGCACTCCTCGGAAGATCCGCAAATGCGTTTGGAGAACTCCACAGTCGAGTGAGCAAAGCATATCTTTGACCTCCTGATACGTCTCCAACGTATCTATAATTTTTGATTGCTCCATGCTATATTATCTTCTGTTTTGAACATTATTGGGCTTTATTATATACTTTTGAATACTAAGAGAAGTTTGATGCTTGATGATTGTTTTGAGATATGGAGGTAGTGATATTAAAGTTGTGCTAGTTGAGTAGTTGTGAAATTTAGAAATACTTGTGTTGAAGTTTGCAAGTCCCGTAGCATGCACGTATGGTAAACGTTATGTAACAAATTTGAAACATGAGGTGTTCTTTGATTGTCTTCCTTATGAGTGGCGGTCGGGGATGAGCGATGGTCTTTTCCTACTAATCTATCCCCCTAGGAGCATGCGCGTAGTGCTTGGTTTTTGATGACTTGTAGATTTTTGCAATAAGTATGTGAGTTCTTTATGACTAATGTTGAGTCCATGGATTATACGCACTCTCACCTTTCCATCATTGCTAGCCTCTTCGGTACCGTGCATTGCCCTTTCTCAGATTGAGAGTTGGTGCAAACTTCGCCGGTGCATCCAAACCCCGTGATATGATACGCTCTTTCACACATAAACCTCCTTATATCTTCCTCAAAACAGCCACCATACCTACCTATTATGGCATTTCCATAGCCATTCCGAGATATATTGCCATGCAACTTTCCACCGTTCCGTTTATCATGACACGTTCATCATTGTCATATTGCTTTGCATGATCATGTAGTTGACATAGTATTTGTGGCAAAGCCACCGTTCATAATTCTTTCATACATGTCACTCTTAGTTCATTGCATATCCCGGTAAACCGCCGGAGGCATTCATATAGAGTCATACTTTGTTCTAGTATCGAGTTGTAATCGTTGAGTTGTAAATAAATAGAAGTGTGATGATCATCATTTTCTAGAGCATTGTCCCAAGTGAGGAATAAAAAAAAGAGAAAGGCCATAAGAAAATAGAAGGACCCAAAAAAAATGAGAGAAAAAGAGAGAAGGGACAATGTTACTATCCTTTTACCACACTTGTGCTTCAAAGTAGCACCATAATCTTCATGATAGAGAGCCTCTAGTTTTGTCATTTTCATATACTAGTGGAATTTTTCATTATATAACTTGGCTTGTATATTCCAACAATGGGCCTCCTCAAGTGCCCTAGGTCTTCGTGAGCAAGCAAGTTGGATGCACACCCACTTAGTTTCTTTTGTTGAGCTTTCATATATTTATATAGCTCTAGTGCATCCGTTGCATGGCAATCCCTACTCCTTGAATTAACATCAATCGATGGGCATCTCCATAGCCCATTGATTAGCCTCGTTGATGTGAGACTTTCTCCTTTTTTCGTCTTCTCCACATAACCCCCATCATCATATTCTATTCCACCCATAGTGCTATGTCCATGGCTCACGCTCATGTATTGCGTGAAGGTTGAAAACGTTTGAGATTACTAAAGTATGAAACAATTGCTTGGCTTGTCATCGGGGTTGTGCATGATGAGAGCATTCTTGTGTGACGAAAATGGAGCATGACTAAACTATATGATTTTGTAGGGATGAACTTTCTTTGGCCATGTTATTTTGAGAGGACATAATTGCTTAGTTAGTATGCTTGAAGTATTATTATTTCTATGTCAATATTGAACTTTTATCTTGAATCTTTCGGATCTGAATATTCATACCACAATTAAGAAGAATTACATTGAAATTATGCCAAGTAGCATTCCACATCAAAAATTCTGTTTTTATCATTTACCTACTCGAGGACGAGCAGGAATTAAGCTTGGGGATGCTTGATACGTCTCCAACGTATCTATAATTTTTGATTGGTCCATGCTATATTATCTTCTATTTTGAACATTATTGGGCTTTATTATATACTTTTATATTATTTTTGGGACTAACCTATTAACCGGAGGCCCAGCCCAGAATTGTTGTTTTTTTTGCCTATTTCAGAGTTTCGCAGAAAAAGAATATCAAACGGAGTCCGAACGGAATGAAACCTTCGGGAACGTGATTTTCGGAACGAATATGATCTAGAGGACTTGGACCCCACGTCAAGAAATCAAACAGGAAGCCACGAGGTAGGGGCGCGCTACCCCCCCAAAGCGCCGTCCACCCTCATGGGCCCCATGTTGCTCCACCGACGTACTCCTTCCTCCTATATATACCTACGTACCCCCAAACGATCAGATACGGAGCCAAAACCTAATTCCACCGCCGCAACCTTCATGACCCGTGAGATCCCATCTTGGGGCCTGTTAGGAGCTCATTTGGAGGGGCATCGATCACGGAGGGCTTCTACATCAACACCATGGCATCTCCGATGATGTGTGAGTAGTTTACTTCAGACCTTGGGTCCATAGTTATTAGCTAGATGGCTTCTTCTCTCTTTTGGATCTCAATACAATGTTCTCCCCCTCTCGTGGAGTTCTATTTGATGTAATCTTCTTTTTGCGGTGTGTTTGTTGAGACCGATTTAATTGTGGGTTTATGATCAAGTTTATCTATGAACAATATTTGAATCTTCTCTGAATTCTTTTATGTATGATTGGTTATCTTTGCAAGTCTCTTGAATTATCAGTTTGGTTTGGCCTACTAGATTGATCTTTCTTGCAATGGGAGAAGTGCTTAGCTTTGGGTTCAATCTTGCGGTGTCCTTTCCCAAAGGATGAGGGGCAGCAAGGCACGATTGTATTGTAGCCATCGAGGATAACAAGATGGGGTTTTTATCATATTGCATCAATTTATCCTCTACATCATGTCATCTTGCTTAAAGCGTTACTCTGTTCTTATGAACTTAATACTCTAGATGCATCTTTGGATAGCGGTCGATGTGTGGAGTAATAGTAGTAGATGCAGCAGTGAGTCGGTCTACTTGTCTTGGACGTGATGCCTATATACATGATCATACCTAGATATTCTCATAACTATGCTCAATTCTGTCAATTGCTCAGCAGTAATTTGTTCACCCACCGTAAAATACTTATGCTCTTGAGAGAAGCCACTAGTGAAACCTATGGCCCCGGGTCTATTTTCCATCATATTAATCTCCCAACAACAAGCTATTTTTGATGCTGTTTTATTTTTATTACTTTCTTTACTTTGCATCTTTATCACAAAAATACCAAAAAATATTATCTTATCATATGTATCAGATCTCACTCTCGTAAGTGACCGTGTAGGGATTGACAACCCCTTATCGCGTTGGTTGTGAGGATTTATTTGTTTGTGTAGGTGCGAGGGACTCGCGCGTAGCCTCCTACTGGATTGATACCTTGGTTCTCAAAAACTGAGGGAAATACTTACGCTACTTTGCTGCATCACCCTTTCCTCTTCAAGGGAAAACCAATGCAGTGCTCAAGAGGTAGCACCTCCATATATACTCTGCAAGAGGAAGGGCTTACTAGCCGCTATCTGTTTGGCCTGCCGGATCTCTTCACGAGAACTCCGGGACTCGATCCGCGCTTCCTTCGCCTCCTGAAGGGCTTTGGCGAGTTCAGTCGCTTGGGCCAAAATTTTCTCCTCCAAGCCTCGCACTTGCCGATGGCGTCCTTCAGCTCTTGCTCCACTTCGGCCACCCTATCTTCGTGCTGGCGGCGGGCGGCCTATATGGTTTTCAGTTCTACAGCCGCTTTGTCAGCGGCGGCCTTATTCGCCTTCGCCTCTTCCTTGGCCTCGGAAAGTGCGCTCTTGAGGGTCTCGACCTCGGCCGCGCCAATTGCACTCATAATCACAACAGTGCATGAGTTAATCTTTGAATTTGCATATTACTCTAGATATATGATCAACCTCTTAAAAGTACACGCATACCTTGCGTCTCGTCAAATCCCTTATTGATGCGATCGATTTCATCATTAGCCACCTTAAGTTTTCGATTGAGTTCGGAAACTTCAGTGGCCTGGGCGGTTGCCGCCAATAAGGAAGCCTATTATAAAATAAAAGTATGTTACCTCTTCCGATTACTATGTGATCCTCTGTCTGTCTTTTTCAAAACCGGACAGAGTCTCAGGGGCTACTAACTATACGCAGGTATATTCCTTTATATGAACAAGCGTCTAGAGCATTACATTGCATACCTCAAAGCGTGTCAGTAGGCTGGTGAAGGCTTCGTTCAGCCCTCTCTTGGCGGACTGAATCTTTTCTACCACCACACCCATCAGGCTGCGGTGCTCCTCCACGTTGGAGGCACGATGTAGTGCTTCCACCAGAGTGTTCGGCACCTCCGGAGTAGTGGAGTCCATCGTCGGAGCTGAAGCTCCCCCTCCTTCAAAGGGGGTTGCTCGACCGATTCCGGAGCCACATTGGTCTCCGGAATGATGTCCGGGTGGGGGCCGAATTGATCGAGGCCCCCGCCGTCGCTCGCCATGGGGATTGCCCTCCCCATGTCTTCGGCAGCCGAGGTATTACCCTCGGGCGCCCCCTTGACAGCCTCGCTCGCCCCTCCGCGGCTAGGAGAAGTCCTTCGGGACAACATCTCGGTGTCATCCGCGGTGATTGGCGAAAGGGCTCGCGGTGGCGTCTCGCTCTCTGCCATCTCGGGCGGCAAAGAACTCCCTTCAGATAGCGAAGGGTTGGGGAGCTTGCGAGCAGGGCTAAAGGACACATGGGGTAATATATTATATTATAAAAACACAGAGGACCGAAGACATATAATAAATCCCTTGGTACTTATGATTCGGCCAGGGGCTTCACCCTGGGAAGTCTCTTTGGGACGCGCTCGGCTTCCGAATCTGAACCATCTGAGAGTGTCATATTCCCCCTCTTGGCCGCCTCCCCCTTTGGGTCTTCGGAGGCCGTCCTCTTCTTTTTCCTCCCCTTGCGGGGGGAGTCACTTTCCGCCTCCTCCTCCTCTTCTACTTCCTCGTCTCCCTCATGGGAGGAGGAGGCTTCGGTCTCTGCGGACATAGCATCTGCAGGACCCTTGTGGCGGGGACCGCTCTTGGACTCCTTGCCCTTCTTCTTGGCTTTCTTCTCCGGCACTTGATACAGCGCCGGGACCAGCATCTCTATCAGCTGGGGTGTGGCCGGGTCTTCTGGCAGCGGCGTCGGACACTTGATCCACTCCTCTTTTGCTATCAGCCCTGAACAAAGGACAGAAAATTCATTATGTCTGAAAACTTATTGACCGAATAGATATTCGGGAAAAGCATATTTACCGGTGTGGCCGGAATCTCGATGTCAAGACCGATGTCTTCGGTCTTCTTCGGCCACGTTTTCTGGGCCTTGAAGAGTAGCTTCCAGATGTCTTCGTGCGTTGTGCCGAAGAAACGCTTCAAAGTCCATGGATCTTCTGGATTAAACTCCCACATGTGAGAGTTTCGAAGTCGGCAGGGAAGAATCCGGCAGAAGAGCATCACCTGAATCACGTTAGTGAGACTGGTGTTCTTGCCTATCATATTGGTAATGTGCTTTTGCAGCATCAACACTTTCGTCGTGGATCCCCAATCCAGACCCTTAGCGGTCCACGAGGTAAGCTGCACAGGGGGTCCGGATCTGAACTCAGGAGTGGTCGCCCACTTGGCGTCGCAGGGTTCGGTGATGTAGAACCACTCCTGTTGCCACATATTGACGGTCTCCACGAAGGCCCCCTTGGGCCAAACGACGTTGGGGACCTTGCTTACCATGGCGCCGCCGTAGTCCGCGTGTTGCCCGTCGACCACCTTCGGCTTCAGATTGAAGACTTTGAGCCATAGGCCGAAGTGTGGCGGGATGCGGAGTAGCGCCTCGCACACGACGATGAACGCCGAGATGTGGAGGAAGGAATTCGGGCTAGATCATGGAAATCTAGCCCGTAGTAGAACATAAGGCCCCAGATGAAGGGATGAAGGGGAAACCCTAGCCCGCGGAGGAAGTGGGGGATGAATACGACCCTTTCACCAGGCTCCGGAGTGGGGATGACTTGATCCTTGGCAGGGATCCGGTGCACGATGTCCGCGGACAGATATCCCGCCCCCCGGAGCTCCTTGCCGTCCTTCTCAATGACAGAGGAGGCCTCCCACTTGCCTTTGAACCAGATCCTGACATGGCTGGGGAGGCTGGTGGCGGTGGGGGAGATTGAAGTTTGGGCACTGGAGCTTGAAGATGGGAAGGCAGGAGAAGGAAGAAGGCGTGGGAAAAAAGAGGAATCTTTACCCTCTTATATGGGCAGTGAATATCAAATGCCTCCCCCCCCCCCCTCAAGCCTTAAAGCTCGCCCGTTCCCAAAGGGATTGTGTGAATGGCACGGTTGGGTTACCCAAAACCGTATTGATGAGGATCCTATGATGGGCGGACATGATCTATGCCTCGAAACGGAAAGCGGGAGGCGTGAAAACGGTTCAAAATGATAAGAGGCCAGACATGACGTTTCACAAAAAATTGTTAGTGGAAAGACACTGTTTTGTTTGATATATTTCCTTCGTGGCTAAGGGTTGTAATAATTATGCAGAGCCGGATACAGTTCTTTTTGTTCATAAAACTACTTTGAAGTGTTCAGGAAGAGGAACCCGCCTTGCAATGCCGAAGACAATCCGTGTGCCGAACATATCATCATTGAAGACTGGTTCAGGGGCTACTGAGGGAGTCCTGGATTAGGGGGTCCTCGGGTGTCCGGGTTATTCGATGTGGGCCAGACTGATGGGCCTTGGAGATACAAGCAGAAGACTTTCCCCCGTGTCCGGGTAGGACTCCCCTACGCGTGGATGGCAAGATTGGTGTCCGGATATGTAATTTCCTTCCTCTACAAACCGACTTTGTACAACCCTAGACCCCTCCGGTGTATATATAAACCGGAGGGTTTAGTCCGTAGAGGCTATCAGAATTCCCGTAGGCTAGACAACTAGGGTTTAGCCATTACAATCTCGTGGTAGATCAACTCTTGTAACCCCTATACTCATCAAATACAATCAAGCAGGACGTAGGGTATTACCTCCATTAAGAGGGCCCGAACCCGGGTAAACATTGTGCCCCACTTGTCCTTTGTTACCTTCGATCCTCAGACGCACAGTTCGGGACCCCACTACCCGAGATCGGCCGATTTTGACACCGACAGCCGTTTCCAACCCGTGTTATCTTTCGGCCTTCTCAGGGCCCATTTATTCTTGGGCTCATTTCCAGCATTCGGTTACTTACGACCCATTACTGGCCTTTTCTGCTTATGGGCCAAATTCAGCCCGTGGTAACAGTCGGCCCGTTTGCCGCCTGTTAATCCGTTGGGCCGTCTTCATAGCGTCATCAAATACAGCCGATTAACGACGGCCCATTATGGTCGGCCCTTGAACGGACGATTCCAACTCTAGCCCGTTTATGGTCCATAATGTGGTCTGTTATTGGCCCATGTTTGGCCAATCGATCATACGGCCCGTAGAAGGCCCATTGATGCTACGGCCCGTAGAAGGCCCATTGTTTCTATGGACCGTAGAAGGCCCATTGTACGACCCTTAGAAGGCCCATTGTTTCTACGGCCCATAGGAGGCCCATGGTAACTACAGTAAATATGTACCCCATGGTTATTGTGGCCTAGTTTTAAAAATAGGTTATTACAGCCACTAGCAAACCGCGGAAAAAGAACTGCCCCATCGGGAACTGTTCCCCGGGAACTGTTCATCCATAGCCAACCAACTGGCTCGACTCACCACGTGTCGACTCGTTCTACGTACCGAGCGCACGGTAGCAACATCACTGTTCATCGAGAGGCAACCCAACACCGGCTGGCTACGTCTCGCACAGGGGCTTGATCGGCTTCAGTAAGTAGCAGCAGTGATCGATCGCTCGGGGTTAGTTAGCAGCAGCAGCGAAGGAATTGCTCGGGTTCAGTCAGCAGTGAATGAATCACTTGGGTTCAGTTAACAGCCAAGGGATCGATCGCTCAGGTTCAATAACGTGCGATCGCTCCGGGTTAAGTTATCCAATGCCTCGCACACACGCGCGTACACGAGAGAAACGCGCAACCACAGTGCATCGCTCGGCCCCGACCACCCACCGTAACCGGGAACTCCGTGATATTTTCCTCGCCCTCGCTTCTACCACGATTTTTTCCGTCATGGACGGCCCAAAGAATGTCATGCAGCTGCGTCTCCGGCCCGCCCAGGACGAAAAGCCCATTTTATGTCATGATTTTTTGTCATAGAAGTAGGAGCCGACCACATCTATGATTATACCAGGTTTTGTCACAATTATCATCATAGAAGTGTCATAAGCATGACAGAAAAAAACCATTCGGCCCAAAATGTCACGAATGTGTCTTTTTTTGTAGTGCCTCAAACTACGGTCATCACCGGGAGTGGTCCCGACTGTTGTCACTCCGGGGTTGCCGGATCATAACACGTAGTAGGTGACTATAACTTGCAATATCGGATCTAGAACATAGATATAATGGTGATAACATAAACGGTTCAGATCTGAAATCATGGCACCCGGGCCCAAGGTGACAAGCATTAAGCATGGCAAAGTCATAGCAACATCAATCTCAGAACATAGTGGATACTAGGGATCAAGCCCTAACAAAACTAACTAGATTACATGATGAATCTCATCCAACTCCTCACCGATCAGCGAGCCTACGGAGGAATTACTCACTCCCGGTGGGGAGCATCATGAAATTGGTGATGGAGAAGGGTTGGTGATGACGAAGATCGAAGATCCCCTGCTCCGGCGCCCCAAACAAAATCCAGATCTGGCCTCCCGATGAAGAACAGGAGACGGCGGCGGCTCCGTCTCGTGGAACGTGATAATTCTTTCTCCCCGAATTTTTTCTGGAAATGTTGGATTTTATAGCGTCGGTTTCAGGGTCTGCAAGGCCACTAGGTGGGGACAATCCACCTGGGCGCGCCTAGAGGGGGGACGCGCCCTGGTGGGTTGTGCCCACCCAGGTGCCCCCTCCAGTGGTTCTTGGCTCCAGAAATTCTCATTTATTGTATAAAAAATCCTTGCAAAGTTTCGTTCCAATCCGAGAATTTTTTTTCTGCACAAAAAACAACACCATGGTAGTTTTGCTAAAAACAGCGTCAGTACGGGTTAGTTTCATTCAAATCATGCAAATTAGAGTCCAAAACAAGAGAAAAAAGCATTAGAAAAGTAGATATGACGGAGACATATCAGTGTTGCCGCTCCAGCTCCGTTCACTCGGCCGGGGGCACGACGACGTCGACGCCACCCTCCTCCTCCTCTTCCGCTCTTCCTCGTCGTCCTCCCCGTCCTCCACCTTGCGGATGTGGCGCCGCAGCGTGGCCATGCCCTCGTCCACCATCCGGCCATCCCACGGCGAGCCCGCGGGCTCCCACTCGCCGCCTCCCGACATGTGTTGCGCCGGCCAGAGAGCACACGTGGTACGCTCGAAGCGCCGTGGGCAGTCTCTGCCATCACCAGCGCCATGCCAATTGTTGTAGTACGATGGATGGATGGCACGTCCAGAGCGGGCTATTTCGGCAATAATGGAAATTCAAGAGCTCGTATGCGCACGCGAAGCTCACCTTGTCGGTGCTATGTTGCCGATGCTGCAACACCGCCCCGGCTCCGCGGCTGCACCACCGCGTGGTGCTCTTTGACCTCGTCTGCACGGTGGCGAGTAGGAGGCGAGTGGGGAGGTAGGTGCTCCGCCCGGCCGCGAGCTCCGCCCCGGTCATGCTCCGCCCGGCCGTGAACTCGCTGGCCATGCTCCGCCCGGCCCGACCTCGGAGTTGCTCGCCGCGTGTGTCGTGGCCTCCCCGGAGTCCGTCGCCCTCGCCCCATCCACGAGCTCCGCCCCGCTCCGTCGAGGGCGGCCACGACACGCAGGGCGAGCAGGCGAGGAGGCAGCAGGGCTGGTCCATACATATTCGGGGCCCTGGGGCGAGATGAAAAAATGGGGCCCTTGTGGACAAATAAAAATTCAGAATATATTGTTTTTCGAAAGCAATTTAGTACATAGCACAGATTGATGGTCTATGAACTAAAACCACAATGGAGGTGAAAAAACACATGCCATCAAAATAAAAATGGGGCCCTTGTGGTGAATATGCCAGAAGGGAGGTGAATATAATGTATTGAAAAGGAATTTTAAAAAACAGATGCCACAAATTATTTATTTGTAACGGTCCATAGAACTACATTATAATAGTATGCAAACAATATAATTCTACAAAAGATCGCTCCAAAATGGGGACCATCATCTTGCTCTTCTACAAAAGTATGAAAACCTTGTGAAAATTGATATCAACTTGAAGCGTTTGTGTTATCATGAGATATAGTGTTAATGCATGAGAACTTACATTAGTTTCTATTCTCTCCAATCTGTTTGTCACTCGATTGCTTCACCAGAAGAAAACGTCTCCAAAGCTTCCGGAATATGATGATCAGATCTTGTTGTTTCTCCTAACATTTCTATAAGAAAAGTCCTCAATAACCACATCAGTATTTATTTCATCCAACTTTTCTTTCTCAATACATAAAGTAGCAAGAATATACTGTTTTTTTACTTCATTTTCTCACTGATAAACATTTTTTAGAAGACATGTCACCAAACAATTGCAAAAAAGCAGTCAATACAGGGAATAAAAGCACCTAAATATGGGCATATGGCTTGATGTCGAATTGTCGATGTAGCTTCCCAGATCTGCAAGGGTGCAACACTCATTCCTGATCTAATGAAGCTTTGAAAACCAGGCTAACAAAAGAGTATGAACTAGGAAGAGAAGAATTGAAGATGTCAGATGGAGGCATGAAGCAATCAAAGGTGGAGCGCCGGGCTATTTAACAGTGACTCAAAATAGTGCTTTTTTACATCAAATCAAAAGAGTGCTTGATTAGGGGAAGGAGGTAGATGTACCCTCTGATGCGGTGATGCCTCAAACGTCTCCTTGATGGGGAACGTTGAGGATGCAAAGAGAGATGATTGGGGAAGGGAATAGCACCGTTGGTCTCCACTAATGGATGCACGGAGCGGCGCCTCGAATTTGGAAGTACATGGGAGCGACGGTGCTGTTCACTTGGATTGGAGAATTTGGGGGAGCAGCCGAGGAGGCGGGGAGACTGAATTAGATCGATGGACTGCTGCAGCAGCGTAGCAAACTAGCGATCGAGTCTTTTCGGTCCTTGAGTGCTAGCTATGTGGTGGGCTTGGGCCTTACTTTTTTCCACTTATTTTTCTGGATCTAAAGAAGAAATATCCTAATACTCCTACTATATTGTACTACTACCTAGTCAGGGCCCCTAGCTCCCAGGGGTCCACTATTAGAAAAAGGGCTATAGATGATATGGACACTAATAGCGCACCGGACATGTGGTGCGCCACTACTCAGTGGCGCACCACACCCATGGTGCGCCACTACTTTTATATATATATATATATATATATATATATATATATATATATTTTAATTTTTCCAAAATACTAATGACGCACTAGGGCACAATGCGCCATTACTAGTTAACCATTACTAGTTTTAACTAGTAATGGCGCACCACTCACCTGGTGCGCCACTACTATCATTTCTTTTGCAAAACTACTATCATTTTTTATTTTTCGAACTCATGAATATTTTTAAATTTAATTCATGGCACTTTTTGAATTCATGAATATTTTTTCAAATTTGATGATATTTTTCATATTCAATATGAAAAAATATTGAATATTCATGAGGACACTCGATCTCGATCCCCCTCCATCTCGATCGCTATCCCCCCTCGCCAGATCCCGCTCGCCGCCGAGCACCCCCGCACCTCCCCGCTCCTCCACCGCCGAGCACCCCGCGACCTCCCCGCTCCACCGTCGCCGACGACCCCCGCACCTCCCCGCTCCACCGTCGCAGACGACCCCGCACCCTCCCGCTTCCACTGCTGGCTGTCGCCGACCCCGCACCTCCCTGTCTCCTCGCTCGGTTTCCCGAACGGAATCGGCCGAGCGCACCACCCACCCTCCTCCCCGAGCGAGACCTAGGATTCAAGACGCCGTTGTCGGCCCTCCGCTAGGGGGTGCGCCATTGCTATCCAAAAAAACAGATTACTAATGGCGCACCGCTAGGGGGTGCGCCATTGCTATCCGAAAAAAAAGTTTACTAATGGCGCACCTCTAGGGGGTGCACCATTGCTATCCAAAAAATAAAATTTCTAATGGCGCACCGCTAGGGGGTGCGCCATTGCTAAGCCTCCCCCCACTAAAATCCCCAATCCCGCCCTTTCAATTCTTCCCCTTTCTGACCCACTCAGCCGCAGCCGCCCACGCGCCCCAGTGCTCGCCGTCCCCGGCCGTGCTCGCTGCCCCCGCCGCACCGACCACCACCGCCCACGCGCCCCCATGCTCGCTACCCCCCCGCACCCGACCACCACCGCCCGACGCCCCGACCCCACCAGACCGCCGCCACCCCAAATCTCTATCGCTCCCCGCCGCCGCCTTCCTCCTCCCCACCCCCAATCCAGCCCCGCCCGACGACGACTCCGCCCGCCGCCAGCTTCCTGCACCATCTCCTCCTGCACCGACAACCCCGAGTTCAGGGCCGTGCCCACCATCTCCCCTGCCTCCGGACGCCGCCCCCTCCCCCGTCGTGCAGAGCATCCAGGCGAGACACCGATGCCCCCCTCTTCACCGCCCTCCTCGACGACGCCCCCCTCTTCAACGTCGGCCGCTGCCGACCTGCCTCTGCCTCGTCACCGGACGGTGAGCTCCTCTTCTACTCTCATTTTTTTAATTTAGGCATGTGTACACAGTGGTCATTGCTATGAGAATTTGTCAATTGAAGCGCTTGAATGATGTTAGCTTAGCATTTGATGAATTCTTTCTGTCAGTGTGAAACTTGATGGATAGGGTGTAAGATTTAATCAGTACGTCTAGTCTATTAGGCAGGGGGTGCAAAGTTGCAAGCTCAGGAGTTTGAAAAATGATCCTAATTGGTCTGATGTAAATTTCCTGCTGCACTGGAGCATAATATAATATGGTGCTGACTATATTCTGTTTGGCGTCCTTATTCTTCAGTGGCATAGCTTAAAAGTTATCTGCCTTGGCTCAAATGAAGGTCGTTCGATATCTTGCTTGCCAAAGAAGTTGAATAAATTGGTACAGAATTAGCTTTTATCTGATTTACTGAACATCACATGTAAAATGATCAAACCATTTCGCTACTGTTAAAGAGAGACTCTCTAGGTTGATCAAACCATCCCTGAAAGTCTGTCTGTGTTGTGTGGTTGAATTGTTTGGTGAATGAGACTGCTATTGGTTGGTGATTTTGTAGGTACCCCGAGAGGCCCTTGAGTTTGCCGGAATGTCGATTAACTTCCGTTCTGGCAAATTCGGGTACTCCATATGTCCTATTTTCAGCAAAGGTCATGCTGAATTTTTTTGTGAATTTTAGCATGACTTTGCTAAAAATAGGGCATATGGGGTACTTGCGACAAATGCATGGGCCGGGGTATCTTAGTACTTAATTTAGTAGGATCAACAGCCTCTTGTGTTATACATATAGAAGTGTGATATCAACTCATAGTTATTACTAATGTCAGTTGTTCGTCATCGATAAACCCTAATCTGGAAGAGGAACCACTCATCCTAACCATTTTCTCTCAAAATTACCACTTCACTTCTTACTACTGAAAATCTTAGACCATCTCCAATCACCAATTGCTCAAACCAGTTCGAAGGGTGTGTTTTCACCACACTGTGGATTATCTTATTGGACCCAACAGAGATGATGTAGTTTTGAATTATGAACGTAGGAAATGTCGTCATCGGACAACGAAAGTCTCCCGGGGGAGTGCGGCTGGTGCCACGACGATCAAGGTCTGTGCGACAGGCCTCACCTGGACGATGATCGGCGCTTCAGCATTAAGCTCGAGGAGACCTTCGAAGTTGAAACGGTACGCAACGACGACAAGTGTTTTTTCCATAATTAAGCATGACTTCAACTATTTCAACGTGTAATTTTCATCTTTTACAATTCGAGTATAGCTTATCACATGCCATGCAAGACGCTATGTCTTGGAGAGGATGGATTTTGAAGACCATGAAAATTATGAAACAAAGAAAATTCACCTAAGGACTCATCATGATGTGGATTTTGAAGTAAATCTGTATAATTCTGGGAGCATAACCCATTTTGGTTGCAAAAATTGGGAAGCATTTTGCAAGATGTATGGTTTTGATGAGGATATGCTTATCACCATGGATCTTGGTGATCCTGACATCGACCAAGACAATATGGACATTTGGGTCCTTGTTGATACGCCTCCAGTTCTACCGCTATGTGAGTTTCTCAAACATAGTTAATTATTAACTAATTTATATTGTTCATTTCAAAGTAGCTGACAACTTATGTCCATTGACAGCTTATTTTGATTGTTCAAACAATGTGCGGAACATGGTAGACAAAACCCACTACACCGATGGCTCCAAGTTAACTTATCAGGAGAAAAATCATCTGGTCGGATTTTGTACTGATCTTGAGAATTACAATATCTATTGTAAAACTCCTCAACATTATGGTCAATACGTGCCACTAGTGCACATGTTGAACTACGGTAACTACCACGGAGATACCCTGGTAAGATTTTCTACTATTACGACATTCGTGCATCTTTTGCATACTTCTAAAACTAGTACATCATTGCTAACTATGTAGTTATTACTATGTTTTTTAAAAGAGAATCCCAGAGGATTGTGTGCCTCATTTGATGTATCAGAATGACAGCCTTCATGTTTTGAACATATATCCAGGTCATCCTACGAATCTCAACTGTCCATACTGGATTTCTAAAAAAACTGGAGACATGAAAATCAAAGAATGGAAAAAAATGTATGGACAGTCGTAAGCAGGTTCTTGGAAGCAAAAGGAAGCGAAGCGCAAGAACTGGAGACAGGATGATCTCCATTCTTCATAATGGAGAGTCAGGGTCTATATTATTTTATGCTATTTTACCTTAAATAGGGTATTTATGTCCTGCCTAATACTGATCATCATGTGCTAAGAACAATTAAGTAGGGTTGCTTCGATGACTATCAAGATGATGATCGTATGACTTGTTATTAATAACGAGTAGAAGTTATATGATGATGATTAGTAGTATTTGTTAGGATTAGTATTACTTTGGACAAACTCGCTACTCGCGGTCTCGAGACTTGTATTGTTCTATCTTTGTTCGGTCTTTTGAATTCGGAGACTAATATGATGAATTGTATTCGGAGACTAATCTTCTATTGTACTCGATGAATCTGCTATTGCTGTG
The DNA here is from genome assembly GCA_021605205.1 of Aegilops longissima. NCBI lineage: Eukaryota > Viridiplantae > Streptophyta > Magnoliopsida > Poales > Poaceae > Aegilops > Aegilops longissima. The sequence goes on from CM038681.1 coordinate 606,490,882, forward strand.
TGGTGCTGTCTATATTCTGTCCAGTAATATATTTTGTAACCTGTGCAAATATCAGAAAAGAAAAAAATCCCTAATATTCATACTAGTGGCGCACCATCAACTAGTGCGCCATTAGTAAGCCAGAGCATACTAGTGGCGCATCATCAACAAGTGTGCCATTAGTAAGCAGAGCACATGGGTAAATATGGCCCCTGGGAGGCATACTAATGGTGCACCGTGTGATATACTAATGGCGCACTCCTTGGTGCGCCATTAGTATACCAGATACTAATGGCGCACCAGGGGTGCGCCATTAGTATTTATTACTAATGGCGTGATGCTAGTGGCGCACATGTAGTGCGCCATTAGTAGGCAAAACAGATGCACCACTAGCAGGCCTTTTCCTAGTAGTGGCCCAAGGCGGTCGCACCGTTGCCCCGGCCTATGGGCCGGCCCTGGGAGGCAGGCGCGTGGTGGGGAGAGAGAAGGCGTGCACATGAGGGTGGGACCTGGAGAAAAAGGAAGGAGAGAGGGGGTGGGAGGCTGACTGTGGGCCAATTGCATGTAAAATCTTCTCTCTCCGCCCCCAAGTGACCCCCAGTGGCTGGGTTTCACCTGCGGTCGCCGCCGAATTTTTGGGTTAATCCGGCGAAAAATGAGAAGTTGGGGCCGTGACTGGAACGATTTTTGACCGTCGGCGCTAAAAAAGGCCTCTTGGGGGGTGTCTTGGGGGGCCGGCTGGAGATGCTCTAAGCTCCAAAGCCAACCGTCGGGGTAGGAAGGAAGTTTCAACCAGTTTCTTCCTCCCGCGGCTATTCCTGTCAATGGTGCAACTGTATGTATGACTGCCCTACCAACGACATAACCGTTATTCCACCGGGAAGAGAGTTGCTTAATAGCCGCCACACCGCCTACGGCCTCCTCGACTGCCCCCCTACTAGTTTGGAGGTCGTCTCAAGGTCTACTACTAGTGGTTGAGAATTGTCTTTATGGTGATATCTCAAGGAGAATAGCATGGGCCTTCGTGGTAGCATGTACCATTCCAATGTGAATGGTTTCCCCTTCAAGAAAGTGAATATCTGGATACATCCTCGTCTCCATGGTCTTTGGTTAACCCTAACCCTAACTCGTTTACTTCTACCTTGCAAGCATCAAATATGTTGTTGTCTCACCTTAGCCTTGCTAGGACCACTTTCATATTCTGTATAGCCTAAATTGCTAATAATCACTTTCATATACTAGCAGATTTGGGTGCAACCAGAATGTCCGACGCGAAGTCTACCATCTGTGTTACGCCAACTAAGGTTTGTGAATCTAGTTAAACTTCCTGAAGGGTGTGATCTCACGTGGACAATATTCATTCTTGAAGTGGTGACCTTACTGAAGGAGCTATACATGACACTATGTGCTTACCTAAAGATCTATTTTAGCCATATGGGCCTAATATTTGTTTTTTCAAGATTTTCTCACCAGGTACATATGTGTGATCATTAACACTTTATTTTTATCTTTCTCCTATTGCTGACAAGCAGTTATGGGATGATTTGTGTTCAACCGAAATAGACGAGGAGAAGAGGAAAAAGAATTCTATAGCGAGAACAAGGGTGTAGAGTGGGGCTCTCAGCCGCAACTGATTTCTTACACCACAATTTGGTCACACTCGTCATCTTTGGCTTTGAATTTGAAGATTACTTTGTTAGTTATGTCAAACGTGTTATGGCAGCCGCGGTTAGAGGACATGTTCCTGTATAGTAGGTTGGAATGAGAGTGCGACGACTGTTAGGACAAGAAGTCGACCAGGTTCCCCTGGACTAAAAGGTACTGTGGCTCAACTGTACTAACTTTGTACTAAAGCTAGTACAAAGTTGAGTCACTTATTTTGGGACGGAGGGAGTAGAAGATTTTGTTGAAGAAGAGAGTCACCGCGGGGATGGAGTCGCTTGCCATAATACACTCCAACAAGATGATAAGGGTTGATCATAAAGCAAAAATGCTTTACCCATAGTGTTCACTGCATGACACAATAAGTTGTTGATTTAACAGTCAACTGTTGGAAGTCTTTGTTACTTTGGTTCTTAAGAGTTCTTTCAATTTGGTTGGTACCCCTTTGCTTGTACGCATGAGGGAAACCATCGCTAGGGTTTATTTTGTCTCCCGCTACGCAGCCACCAGCCTGCCTCATCTCCTGTGACCTTAGGGTCATGAAGATTTGGTGGATCCTGGTCTTTGCCGATGAGAGGGCTTCGTTTTTAGGCGTTTTTTGAGTTTTGTTAGCGCTTGTGTTCTGCTTAGGAAGGCGAGACGACGACGGCTTCCTGGAGACGGAATAGCCACGCCTAGTCCCTGTCCCGGTGATGTTTCTAGCATCGTCGAAAGGCGTGTGGAGATTTGTCCCTGACGAATCTCGCGGGATTCAGTCAGCATTTATTTTTGGTGGATCCGCTTGGATCCGATCTTGGTTCGTCTACATTCATGTGCTTACAGGTTGGATGCTTCTGATCTACGCTTCTCATCATCGGGGGCGGGTGTTGTTCTGGTGTGTTGGTCCCCTGGGGCCTTAGCATGACGACTTCCTGACTGTCTACTACACCAAGGTTTGCCCAGCTTCGATGATGGAGGGGCGACAATAGTGGCGCACCTTCGGCTCACTCTAGTGCTTGTAGTCGTTGCTAGGTGGTCTAAGAACCTGGATGTAATTTCTACTTTTGGTTTTCTTTGTAGTACTTTGTCACTTGATGAATAAATTGAAAGTTATCTCGCAAAAAAAGGGTTCTTTCACGAAAGTACTCTTCTACTCCCGAGCTCAAATGAGCTCGGGTGAACAGTAAAATCAGAAAATATTGAAAACAAATTCAAAAAGAGCTGAAATTTTTTAGTGACAAAAGTTTTCAATGCTTGCAAAATTTCATTGTGAAATGACATTTGTATAATCTGTGAGAAAAAACAAAATCATCACTCCAAAATAATGTTGGAAATGACATTTTTTAAGCATCAATTTTGTTTTTTAGCCACAGCTTCTAAAAATGTCATTTCACGATGAACTTTTGCAAGCATTGAAAACTTTTGTCAATGTTTGTTACTAGAAAGATTCAGAATTTTTTGTAATGTATTTTTTCATATATTTTTTCGATTTTACTATTCACCCGAACTCATATGAGCTAGGGCTAAGAAACTCCATGTCCGTTTTTTCAATTTTGTTTTGACCACACTATGAACTTTATTATTACATTATGACAAAAGGATGATGAATACTTAATGATCGTTCATATAAATTCAGAAGAAACGTTTTGGCCAAGAGTCATTAGTAGTTCCAAAACAAGGAATATGAACCAAACTGCAAACAATAGCATGACATATCTTGGATGAGGATTTGTGGCCAGATCTTTTTTCCGTACTCTTATACAGATATAAAACATTAGGAATCATGGTAGAAAATAGTGGTAAAATTGCATATTTTTTTCTTCCTGCTGAAAAATTGCATGTACTTTTGCCGCTAAAAAATTGCGCGTTTGCAGATAAACGACAACCTTCAATGATGCTTTGTTGGAGCTAATAGCCAGCTCCCTTCTTTTTCCTCTCATCTATTTCACACAGCTCGCACACAAGAACAGAAGAACACAGGAATTTTGGTGCCTGCTGCCTCACGCAGCCTGTCTTTTTCTTCTCTATCTCTCTTGCAAATAAACATGCTTTATTACAACCTTAAGTAGATTCTCGCATGCATAGCCCGGCCTCCGCACTCGGCCACAAAATATGATTTCCAGCACATGTTTCAAATTTGTCGTCCAAATCTTCCATAGGTCACTGCTGCCACTGTGACAGCATATAGCGTTATTGAAAGCGTAATGGAAAGCATATCCAGAACTTAAATGATGTTGATGTTGAAGTGGACTCACTCATAAGTACATTAAACAAGAATAGCAACCCTCGTACTTTACAAACTCCAAAAAGGTACAGGCTATGGCTTCGACGCAAGAATTTATTTGAAGCTCTGGCAGTCAGCAAGAATGTTACATACACAGATACGTACATCTGAATGTACAACGTAACGACGACAAAACCACCTCCGTAATTTCCTATCGAGCCTCTTTTAGTCAGGTATATATCTCACCGTGCATTTGGATTCAGAGCTACGGACTAATTAGCATTCTCAGATCAACGACCGGTTCTGTGAATCCTAATTCCGACCGGACTACAGTCCCCTCCATGCGGCAAAGACTGACTCCTCCGGCTTCTTTAGTATAGGTAACTCTTTTATGGCCTGAAGCCCTTTCCTGTTCCTAGCCATTATTTTCGCGGCCATCATTCTTAGAGATTCTTCTTTCATGGAGGGCCTTCTTCACCATTCGAGTCTTCTGATCTCAGGCCCTTCTCCATCTTTCTCCTCATGTACCGCCGCAAAGCAGCTTGGATGAAGCACGCACCCCATGTTCTCCAATGCTGTGAGTAGTAACGGAAAGTGTGCCTCAGCTTCTTGCTATGCCACTGCCCGACGGATCGGCTGGCCACGAACCTGAGATCCTCAGCCTGAAGTGAAAAGGCCTCCACGTCTGTGAGCGCCTTCACTGTGCGAGTGGCTGTTGGCAAACTGGTAGCTTCCGGGATAAAAGTCCATCCAAGAAGCTCCTCACCGCAGCAATCACCAGATTTCAGGATACTTGAATTGAAGAAGCCTGTGCGGCCACCATCTGTTGTCCAGCTTTCCAGTTTCCCACGGATGATGAAGAGCATCTCAGTCACTGGATCACCCTCACGGACAATGTATGTGCCCTTTGTGCACGGCGATGATACAAGACGCGCACAGATGGCATCTAGAAGTTGGTCATCCATCTGGCAGAAAAACGGAACCTGAAACCTCATAATAGAAGAGAGATCAGCACATGACAAATGATAACAAGAAGTCTAGTGCATTTGAAAATTCAAAACAAAAAGTCTAGTTCATTCGTTATGTATTTCCACATAATCGTGTACAAGTATTTACCCGGCGAACAAGATCCAAGCAAAGGTGGCGTCTTATTTCACGTCGCAGATCCTCTGGTAGAACCTGAAATATATACTCTTCATCCACACCTCGAGTTACAAGCCACTTGTACTGGATAAATTTTCTAACTCTTTCCCGCAGTTCACCAGGAAGTTGACGGTATGTCATCCACTCCTCCGTATCTCTTTGCTTTAATCTCCACTCATCCTCCCTCACAGTGATAGATTGGAGGGAGGTCTGCAGTAGTAACAATGTAAGATAGTATGTTCTAAAAAAACATTTAACATTTATACATTCTGGTTAAAATGATAAGTTTCATGCACATGAATAATGAACTTCTACAATATAGAGAGCGTAAGTAAGTATGTAAAATGTACCTGCACATTTCCAATCAAATACACACACAAGACCAGGCCGGATGATTCCAAGGCAAGACTGAATACTGCCAAGAATATACCGAACAATGTCTCACCAATGTAGGTGCTAACAGAAATAGTCTGGCCATAGCAACTGTCAAGAACATGGAAGGGAGATATACCATGTTAGAGAGCCACTTACCAATACCGACACGATTCAGCCGAAACTGAAAGAGTAAGATTCTATGGTTCTCATCAAAGCTTTCAACTTACATAATACACCCTCTGTTTCTAAATATAAGACTTTTTGGCAGCTTAATTTAAACGTCTTACATTTAGGAATGGGGAGAAATATAAAGAGCAACTATTTGTTAATACGCCCTCTGTTTCTAATTATAACGGTATCAAAGAGCAACTGTTTGTAAAGGAAATTGCAATGTAAGTTCTCACTTAGTACTATAGTTTGATATGAAGATGTCCAGTGCAGAAATACCTTAGATTCTGTAAACCCCACCAAAGGGAATAGAAGAGCTTTATCAAGAAACCCTGAGCAGGCACTAGATTTGACAGTGCAGGCAGGAACATGCCATAGTCGAATGTGATGCTGGTATCACTAGCATTGCAGCTATGGAAGATATCAGTCGTACTAGCCCATTTCTGATTTGGTGCCATATCACAATCTAGGTACCTAATATCACACCCAGTTTCATTCCTGCAACTCATTTTCCAGCAGGCTGTTTGGCGATCAACAGATAGCAAGTACCATACTGCACCTAGTACCTGAATGAAGAGGAGCAGGGAATCCTAAGAAAATTGCAATACATATCAAACGATGAAAGGTTGCCTATAAAAGCATATAGATACCGTACATGACTAGTTATCATGTAAAGCAACAGGCTGTATACAGCCCCTTGCCAGGCAGTCTTTGCAACAACTTCAGTAGCTTTGACAATTTCATAAGTTAAAGGGAATATGAGATATAGTCTTGGAAGATACTGAGCAAGAACTATAAGCACCAGAATGTTATCGTTGGGCTCAGCATTGGAATATTTGATAGCTGGTATCACATACCAGACTATGATCTGCACATTAAGTAAAGACACATAAGTAGAATAAATAAACGAGAAATTGAGATGCAGTGCTTCTAGGCTGCACAGAACAATACATTATTTGACCTTGCAGAACATAGATAATTCACAATGATTGTACTCCCTCCGTCCATATTTACATGGCGCCCTCGTTTTCCATGATTAATCTTTAACCATCAATTTTGCCAACGTTATGTTAATTATATGTCATAAAACTTATACTGTTGGAAGCTACATTTTAACATAAATTGAATGATATAATTTTTGTGACACCTAACTCACATTTTGTTGGTCAAACTGATGGTTAAAATCGAACCTAGAAATATGTGTGCGCCATGTAAATGGGGACAGAGGGAGTATGAATGAAAAAAAAAAGTTCAGTGGTTTGTCTCATAAGCTCCACGATTTCTGCATTAGATTCTTGAATTTTGTTCACAAAAAAAAGGATTCTTGAATTTTGTTAGGGAAGAAATTCGCCCAGGTTGAACCACAGAGTCACATAAGTTGATACGAACATGGGTGCAGGATCTCACCATCAGGTTGAGGCCCAATAAAGTGCTGCACTCAAACAGAACTATATATACTTTTATTTTCACAAAAAATTAGGATTGCAACTGCGATGAAGAAAATTATTTGAGTTCATCCCTATCTTACAATTTCACACTTTGTATAGCATATCCATGTTAAATAAGATTAAAGATTGCAAATACTTACATGACAAACATCCTAAAACCAGGCATCATTACTTCATTAGAAGTACTTGCATTCCACTTGGAACAAAAAAGAGGACTAGCAAGTTACCTGTGGCAAAGGCAGTGCAGCCACCACATCAATTGCAAAGTCAGATCTCAAATATTTCCATGCAATCTCTCTAGGGTCTCTGACGAAATATCCTCCTTTAGAAATCCCCAAGGTTGAGCTCTTCTTAAAAATTGCAGTTCTGAACTTCAGTATGATGCGAATCGCATATAAAAGATCGGTAATTGATCGTAATAATGTAACGATGATGGTTAAACGTCTGTCTGTCCCGACACAGGAATAGGGGGTGCCGTAGACGATTTTTGGCACGTAGAAGTACAGGGGGTCTATGAATAGAGCAAGCAAGCATGAAAAAAGGAAAATGCAGTTCCATGTCAAGATGAAGCCGCTTGATGGATCAAAAATCTTGTTGTTCCCTGAGCTCACAACACCAAGTTTAATAGCAGGGAATGCTGCCTGTTTCTGTTGAATTGGTATGTCCCCTGAGCTCGCGACAGCAATACTAGCAGGTAATGCTGCCTGTTCCTGTTGAATTGGTGGCGGCGGCATCCCCATCTCCTCATCAAACCTGTGAATGGCAGCAGCACAACAACAAAAACTGGTTGGACCCTAGCACCGGATTTCCCCAACATCTGAACCGTGCACGACAAATTGGACTCTTGTTCCTTACTAACAACATGGACTATGATTATTTACAATTCAGAAGAAATATTCTTCTTTCTATGTCAAGTAAGCAGAGTACTTTAAATAAATTTTAGTTCTCCATCAACAGTTTTAGTTAGGCCTCATTCGGTTTGGAGGATTTTTGTAAGAAAAACATAGGAACAAGGATTCCGGAGGAAAATTTCCTATATATGCATTCGGTTTGTAGGAAATGCGTACATGAATTTTTTAAGAATACTACTCATTTCCTATGTTTTTGGAGGAAATTACACATCCACTCAAAGCTCTTTTTGCGCGTAGAAACGAGGCAAGTCAATTTCTTAGGATGGCAACTGCCATCCTATCAAATTCCTATACTACTCCTAGTTCCTACATTTTGATTTTCTCCAAACCGAATGAGCCCTTAGGTGGTGGTGCCTTTCACTTTACCCACGTATGCCAATTTTAGTATAGCTTAACAAGTCAAAAAATTAATAACACGGAATCAGACTTTTTATAAGGGAATAATAGGAATCAGACTGATCCTGCTGGGCACGGTCGTAAATGCTGGACCCCTGACCAAAAGAAAACAGACCGAAGAGCTGTACTAGCTGCCGCGGCTCACCTCACCGTCCGCTGCCTGCGGAGCGCCATCTCGTCCTCCACCTGCCTCGGCGCGGCGCCGGGCAGGAAGAGGCCGGTCGAAGCGAGTGCGCGAACTCGATCAGCGGCCTAATCCGGCGGCGAGACAGCGGGTGGCTGGTCTCCTCTGCGTCCGCGGTGGGAGGGGATAAGGCGGTGAGTGAAGGCGGGAATGGAGAGCCGTCGGGGGCGAGGAGTTCGAGTGAGGTTGGCGACAAAGTCGACGACCCGGAGGAAAGACTTCCTGCGTTTCATTGCTTTGGTAGCCGACGGCAAGGGCGTGTACAGTACAGTGCGTTAGGTCTCCAACGCGGACCCCTAAAGCCGATGTAGTGTTTCTCTGCGGGCGCGCGTGAACACATCTGCGGACAGTGATATGAAATCCCATGATGCGCAACGTGTGGGTTGGATGGTTAGGTGAATAGTGTTATCCATAGTCCATCAGGGTTCAAGCCCTTGGTGCTTGCATTTGAATTTATTTCAGAATTTTCAGCGATACGTATTTAGTGGGAGAAGACATTTTCATCGACTACGAGACGTCTATGATAAGTTCATAAAATCTTAAGATCATATGCTTGCGCGTTTATATGAGCACTTGTGTCTGTATGGTGTAAAAAAAGAGATCCGACGATGCAAGGATCGTCGTACCCACAGTATAAATAAATTTGAACAAAATTCATGTAAACAGATTAAATTCATTTAAGTGTAGACATATAACATACATCAATCAAACGATATTTCGTCCTTTAAACAAATAAAACCTTAAAAGAACAACTTGTAACAGATGATAACCTTGTACGGGTGGTCGGGTTGGCCTGCAACACCTTCATCATTGTTCGTGTCATTGTTGAATAGTCCTTCCAGCACCGGAAGGGCGCGGGGACGCGACAGCCCTACCCGGCTGCCGCTTGGCGCTCGCCGAGAAGCTGTTCTGCTTTCTCCTACGCCATGTGGAGGGCCAACGCGGCCAACGCTGACCCTGGCTGGGAAGCCTTGCCCTTCCTCCTGCAGGCAGTGGTGATGCCGGCGGTCTCGCTGAGAGACCACTCCTCGTCGATCTTGACGAGCTTCCCGTCGAGGCGGCGTAGTCGTCACGCGGCCGTCTCCGTGGTGGTCAAGCGACCGGTCGCGGGCTCAGGCCTACGTGAGGCATGGGTCCACGCAAACTCAAGTCGACGCCTCGTTGTACTTTGCGAATGCTCCCATTGGGCCGCCTCCCTGGCCGTGCTCTCCTCGGCTGCCACGATGCTCCAGGACGACGAGGAGTCGTTGCCGTCGCTACGGCGGCGGCTCCTCCTCCTTGTCGCCGAAGGAGATGATGATGTCCTCCTTATCAAAGGAGGCGGCCGTCGTGGAGGTCGAGGGCTCGGAAGTGCGACGGCGACAACGCCAAGACCTGAAGTCGTCGCCTAACAATGCGGACAACCATGACTTTGGCATGGTGTGGTGTGATGTGACCGGCACGGATCGGAGAGGCTGTGAGCGGAGATGAGTGGGGTGGTGTGGTGTGGACGACGTCAAAGCCTTGCTTAAATAGGCGCGGTCAGGTGAAGGACGGGAAGCCTGCTTCAATGCGGTGCACCGGCCGGAGTAGACTTCTCATTCACCGCGTCAACATTGAAGCAGCGCCATGTTCGGTCACATCACTCTAACCAACATCAATGTCTTGAAGTCATGTCTGCTCTGGAGCGATGTTGACCGACATGAATGCACGGCAACCGCTTTGCGCAGAGAAGGGTTTCAGGCAGATAGGTTTTTGCATGGGTTCGAGGTGTCGGATGCGGACGTGATAGCGGTCTGAACGCCCACAAATTTCCCCTGTTTTCGTCTGGTTTGTAGAATTTCGGATAAATGAATTGGTCCACTGATCCATGAGGCACCGTGTTAGATGGCAAATTATGGCCGTTGCACCATGTTAGATGGCAAACTGTAGCCGGATAGTTATGTTCGAAGTTTGCAGACGATATGAGAGATCGCGTCAGAGGTACCTTTAGATACATAGAATAAATTTTTGGGAGGCAACCACGTAGGTTAACCAACGAGGTGGGAAAGAGAAAGAAAAAAGAATGTTTGTTAGTTAAGAAATGATATCTTGAAATTGTTTCAAAAAAAAATATCTTGAAAAGAAAGATATAACACGTGTTTCTTTGTATGAGATGTTCTTCTCCTATTCACACGCTTTCTAGTTTTAACTCTCTTTTTTTGTGTAAATTCTAGTTTTAACTTTAATCGCCTCAATGCTAGATGTAACATAAAAGACGATCCATTGTATAACAAAAAATTGTGAGTGTCATTTCATCTCATAACATTGGGAGCATCAATCTTTTTTTATGTCCAGACCTCCACGAATATCATTGCATCACAAAAATGTGCACGCAGTTGAAACATTCATCAATGTTTATCATGATTCTTTTGTCAAATTTTTTAATTATTTTTTGATTTACTGTTCATCAAAATGTGAGCTCGGATTCAAATACTCCATGTCCTCAAAAGTGATCTTTTGATCCCGAACTCACATGCTCCACGGTAAACAGTAAAATCCAAAAAAGTGATAAAAATTCAAAACATTCTGAATTTATTTTGTGGCAACATTGATGAATAAATTGCGCAAAAAATTCTGTGATGAAATGACAGTCATAGAGGTCTTGGCAAAAATAACAAAATTGATGCTTCAAAATGCTTCCAACAATAGTCTTTTCAGAGCATCGATCTTGCTTTTTGCCCGGATCTCCACGAATGTCATTTCATCACAAAAATTTGCACACAGTTAAACATTCATCAATGTTTATGATGATTTTTCAGGATTTTTTATTTCTTTTACTTTTTCTATTTTATTGTTTATCAGAGAGCATGTGAAGTAGGGTTAAAAAAAACTCCATGTCTGTGGGCGTGTTGTTTCTCAACTCGAGCTCAAATGAGTTGGTGAACTGTAAATTTCAAAAACAAAAACTGATTTTTTTTGGCAAACATTGACGAATGTTCAGGGTGCTTGCAAAATTGCACTACAAAATGCTTTTGAAAATAGCACATTTGGAGCATCGATTTGATTTTATTTTTGCCATGACTTCCACGAATATATGATGAAACTTTGCAAGCACTCAAAACATCTGCTAGAGTTTGTCACAAAAAATCAGTCCCTTTTCTAAAAACAAAATCAGTATTTACTGTTCATCCCGAGCTCATTTGAGCTCGGGAGCAGAAGAAGACTTTCGATGGAGTCATTGTCTAAACGATTATACATAAAAAAAATACTACCTTATCAACCAATGTGTATGATTTTGAAATCATCCGGCTAAAGCAACATGTATCCTTCAGACGCCTCCTTCACACACCGCGCAACCTTGTCCCCTTCTTCTGTGTACCCAATATTTTTCAGTGGAATATAGTTGTATGGAACATAAATATCTGGATTAATACTATGAGAACTCAAACTGAAAATGAATATGGTTTATTGTACTCCCTCCGTCCAAAAATACTTGTCATCAAAATGGACAAAAAGGGATGCATCTAGAACTAAAATACATCTAGATACATCCCTTTTTATTCATTTTGATGACAAGTATTTCCGGACGGAGGGAGTATTTGATAATTGTATAGTTGTATAATATTTATTAAATATATATAATCCCTTGCACATAATAATAACAATAAGAATATAAGTAGCATAAAATATTCTTAAGATTTTTTCCATTCATAGTTGCATTTTGAGGTGGACCTTTTCCCATACTGAAAGAAATAACTTAGAGCTTCTCCAACAGCTTTTTTCGATAAAGGGTGGATTTTATTGGCTCAAAGAGGAGCATCAAGAGGATACAAACCCAAAGAGCACAACTTCTTCTTCTTCTTCTCCAACAGCTACCAATAAAATCCACCAGCTTCTCCAACAGCTACCACTAAACCTTCCCCTATAGATGTCTATAAAGGCTCTCCCCATAAATTTATTGGGTTACACAGGTGTGCCCTATAAACCTTCCCCTATAGTTAGCCTGACACATGTGCCCCTACCTGTCAGTGGTGATATCTCTCTTTCTCTGTCATGTGCATGGAAGACACCATCGGCAATGGCAAGGCATTGACAGGAGGCGGCGAGGTGGTGATGAGCGACGGTGAGGCAAGAAGAAGTGGCGCGACGAGTCAAGAAGAAGCAGCGTGACGAGGCAGGGGGTCAATGATGGGAGTCGATGGCATGACGTCCGGCTCAGGCAACAGCTTGCATGGCGCGCCCGAGGGCAGGGGAGGCGGTGCAGCAGGCCTGATGGCGGCGGATGATGGCCGAGAAGGTGGTGCAGCAGTCCCCGGCGGCGGCCCGACGATCGTCGCTGACGGTAGGGGCGTCCAACGGCTTTTGCTCTGGAGTGTCGGTCGGTGAAGCTTCAGGCAGCTGGCTCCCGCCACCGTGACTTGGGATATATGGGAAGATCAATCTTCCCCTGTTGAAGAAGATGGGGTGTTCTTTGGGTGAGACCCTAAAAAATATTGGGTATAGAAGAACCGTTGGAGTGCAATTTTTGTATCAACTTTTCCTATAGCTAGATTTTATCAGGGAAAGTAGAGATGGTGGAGATGCTCTTAGTTGGAATCACCTAGTTAGTTAGGCCAACTCCAACGCGCACGCGGATTTTGTCTGTTTTTTATCCTTTTGGATCAGCTGTAGACACGACGTCCGCCCTTGTCCGCGCATTTCTGGGTAGTGCGCCCAACGGGTCGTCCCATTTGGTCTCCCTCATTGGTTTTCTTGTGCCATTAGACACTATATGCATATTAATCAAACAAACAAATAAAATAAAACATTGCACATGATTAAACAAATAAGTCACCTAGTTTTACAACACAATAAAAAGAACTCATAGTTTACTACCAAATGAATTTAAAATTGTAGCAAACAGATTGAAATAAAAAGAGCAGATGCATCTATTGGTTTCCTATGTGATTCCACATATGCTCACCAAATTATTTTGAAGTTGAATGTGAGTTGTCCAATCATGCATTTTATAATAAAATTGGACGAACCGTGCAAACGTTATCGCTCCATATCAGGCTCAATGTTTTCACCTTGGAAATTCCACCCTCAGTCAAAGAGGTTGTCATCACACTTATCCTCTATGGTCATGTTATGCATTATCACACAAGCAGTCATCACCTCCCACATCCTATGTTGGCTTCATGTTCTAGCAGGGTGTCAAAGAATAGCACATTGAGATTGGAGCACATCTAAAGCAAGCGTCACATCCTTCCTATCACTCTCTTGTTTTTGGGAAAACCTAGCGATCTTCTCTCTTACGGGCTTGGAGGTTGTCTTCACAATAGTTGACAACTGAAGATAGATACTATCAGCTAGGTAGTATCCCTTGTTGTATTGGTTGTCATTGATCTCAAAGTTGACATGTGAGGAGTTGCCTTGTGAAAGCCTAGCAAACACCGGAAAGTGCTGAAGCAGGTTGATGTCATTGTGAGAACCTGCTATGCCAAAAAAAAAAAGAGTATCAAATCCAGAGATCTTATGATGCCACGGCTTCACGTATCACTGTGCAAGCTTTAACATGTCCCTTATATTGTCCCTACCAAGCAAATGGGTAGTTCTTCCACTCCAATACATACAATCTATGTTATCTAGCATTCCGGAAAGCCTCTCGATTCATTGATCGCCAACAACCGGGTTGTATCGTAGCATTTGGTTCTCTCAAGTACTCTGAGTCAAGCACTGCAACCACAACTTTGCAGAACTTGTACAATGACGCAATGCATGTGGACTCACTCATGCAGACATACTCATCCAAGAGATCATCGGGAATTCCGTGTGCAAGCATACGAACAACTACTGTACATTTCTGATAAGAGGAGAACCCAACCTTTTCAAGGCATCATACTTGCATTTGAAATAATCATCATACTCCACCACTCCCTCCCACACGTCTCTCATCCAGAACCGTCGCTAGAAAAGCTTGAGAAGGAATAGTGGGTTATTGAGCTGGAAATAATCGCTATAGAGTAGGCAATGGCCGCTCTCTCTATTATGACTCAACCCCGGAGTATGGCCCAAGATCGATCCCATAAACCTTGGCCGCTGCCTAGCAATGTGTTCATTGACAATCAAAGTAGCTATCACATCATCGTCGTCGTCGTCGTCAGACGATTCTTTGGACGATGATGAACATATGAAGTTGTCATAGAAAAAACTCATCCGAGCCGTCCACCATGATGAAACCGTACATCACTGGACCGGGACCGGAGTGAACAAGCCTCGACTGAGTCTGGCAAACGGCCGAACACCTTGCGGCCGGCGATGGGGGTGGGGCGGTGACATGTCGTGGCCGATGAATGGAGCCTTTTTGGCCCGTCCATGATGAAACCGTACCTCACTGGACAAGGGCGGGCGTGGATGAGCCTCAAGCGAGTCGGGCAAACAATCAAATACCTTGCGGGCGACAACGAGGGTGGGGTGGTGACATGTCGGGGCGGTGAATGGATCCCTCCTTGGCCCGTTCACAGAGACAGAGTCAGCAGGGCTGTAGAACCCTGCGTCCTGCGGCACTAACCTTCGGTAGTGTGGGTTGCCAGCGGTGGTCGGGGAGTAGGCAAACCGTGGATGCGGCGGCCACAACAACGACAAAGTGGGCAGTGATGGATGCGGGAGCAGTGGGGCCGTCGGTGGATGCAGCAATGGACGGTGGCGCAAAGGTCGAAAGTGGCCGGCAGCAATGAGGCAGGGGAGGACGCCGCGAGCGTTCGCTGTGTGTCGGCGTGGGCACAAATCCAGCCCAAATTTTTGCCTGTAATGGGTCCAAGCGGAAAAAAATTGACGTCCATTTATTTACCTTGGTGCATTAGAGCAACTCCAACGGGCCGATCCAAAAGGACGGCGATTTCGTCCGACTTTTGTCCGTTTGGTTCGGCCAGACGGACACGGATGTCCGCTTCTGCATTTGGGTCGGCGCGTGCACCCAACGCTGGCCTCAGACCCATTTTAACGGCGCCAAAAAAAATGAACGCATGCATATTAAAAAAAAGAAACAACATTAATTCAACATTAAAGCCGGCCACGAAGGCCAGCGAGAGTCCACGCGTCCACATTTGCATTTAAAAAAAAACATCCTAAACTACGAGGCGGCGCGCTGCCCTAGGAGTCGTCATCGTCGTCCTCGGGGTCCGTGAGGTCGATGAGCGTCGGCGCCTGCCCGGCCCAGGCGAACGCCGTGTTTTAGAGCGCCGTCATGTCGGGTCAGGCGGGCGGGGTGCGCGGCCTCTGGTACATGGCTGGCGCGCTCCTCCTCGACCTCGCTGCTCCTCCTCGAGGTCGCGCTCGAGCATCTCCTCGATTTCGCCGCGATTGCGCTCCTCGCTCCTGGCCGGCTACCTGGCGCCACATCTCAGTACGCTGCTCTGCGTCGGCGTCGCCCCTAGCCAAACCGGTGGCGCGGACACCCACTCGCGCACCACTCCATTCTAGGAGAAGCGCGCGATGGGCTCGGGCTCCGGCTGCGGCTGCGGCTCCGGCTCGATGGGGACGGCGGGGCCACCGGCAAGACCACGCTGCCGCCGCCGCGGAGAGGGCAAGGGCTGCGCCATTTCCGCCTCATCGGGCCTCCTCTTCCGCCTCCGCTTCTGCGCCGCTTCGTCTTCCTCGCTCTCTCGGTAGATCGCCGCAGGGCGCCGATAAGCGTCCTCCGCTGCTGGTCCTCTCGCGGACGACGAGCGGCGTTAGCCTCGGCCGACCTTGCGCGACGCTCGTCGCCTCGCCTCGTGCTCAAAAGCGAACCACCTCGCCCGATTAAGCGAAGTCGGTTGCGTAAGGCCTTGTCGAGGCGCCGCGCCGGCGTCAGCAGGCGCCGCCGGCGCCGCACCTCCTCCGCGTGAGCACGAAGCCGTCGGCTGCGCGCCGCCGCTGCTGGGATCCTATGTGGATCCAGATGCCAGTCGTGCGGCAGCGTCACGTCGGGATACGACAGAGGCTGGCGGTTCTGCCAGTGCCACTCCGCCTGATGCACTGGCACGTTGACGCGCTGCCTCTGCCGGCGAGGCGCCGGCGGAGGTGGGAGGAACTCGGAGGGGAAAGGGATGGCTGGGGACTTGCCGTTGGCCTTGCTGCCGCTGACGCCAGAGAAGAGGCCCATCTCGCTGTGGTTGTGGTGGCTAGGGTTTGCCGGTGTCGAGGGAGCAAAGGTAGGCAGATGTGGACGGCGAGTTTGGATGAGGACTGCCCCGCCGCACGGTCGTCTTAAAAAAGGACGAGCGCCGTCGCTGATGCGTGGGCCTATCGTCATAAATTAAGCTGACCGCGTGGGCAGCGGGTAGTTGGAAGGCTGCCATGTGGGGACGCGGCGGATAGCGAGAAGGCGCGCGAAGCGTCCGTTCGGCATCCGTGCCGACACATTTGGGCCGCAAATGCGTCGGCGCGGACGCGACGCGGACATGATTTGGATTTGGGTCGACGCGTTGGGCCGTCACTTTTGTCCGCGCCGACCCAAACGGACGCAGGCGGACGAAATGGGTCGGCTCTTTGGAGTTGCTCTTAGACCGTGTTCTTTTTCTTAGACCGTGTTCTTTTTTCATGTGGACTCAAGCGGACGAAATGAGTGGGGGCGTTGAAGTTTTGGACTTATACTGGGTAGTGGCTCGTTCGGCCAGCGCAGGGCATCTTGCCCGCGATCTCACTCGGTTATTTCGTTTTGCAGTGGTAGATTCAAGTCAACGGTCGTTTCCCCACCGGATGCTTAGACAAAAACGTCGAAAAGGGGCGGAAACTGCGCGGAAGAAACATTTGTTTTTCTTTTCTTTTTCCTGGGATTACGACTTGGACCAGATGACGGCAGCCTGCAAGAACGAGGAAGAACTGACGGAGAACACAAGATGTCAGGCTTTCTCAATTACCCTCGCGCGGCTTCTTAATCATCAATCGCGCTTATGCCTGACACGCCGACGAACAAAAACATTACGAATAGATGTCAGGCAGTTCGTTAACAACGGCATCTCGCGAGACCAATGCTAACCCCAAACAAACAAAAAATGTTATTACGAAGGCACATTAGAATGAAACATGTGCCACAGAAGAACAGGAAAGAGAGCAAAGGAGGTTGAAAACGACTACTGTCCCATGAGCATGACGCCGTCGGCATCATCTGACCACGGATACGATTTTATTTTACTTTTGAGCTTTGGATACGATTTTCAAGAACAAAAATAACTATTGTTTTATACGGCCCAGGCAAGGTTCAGGGTGCAAGGTGGGCTGTCAGACACAAACACCGCGAGGGAAGGATGTCCACGGCACAGCAGAGGGGCAAAATTTCGTGTTTTGATCCTTTTGTCAAACAAAATCAGGATCTGACCTTAGTTTGAAAATATTTCAGGATTTGACCCTTTGCCTACCGCCAGCGGGCCCGACGGTAGGTTCATATAGCCTATCGCCGAGATCAGCGGCGGTAGCAAACTTGTCCGCGTCAGCAACGATAACGTGCCCCCTCCGTTCTGAACGTACCGCCGGAGACTCTGGCGGTAGGGTGTGGGCATATAAAAACCGCGGGCCGGCCGCCCCACCCCCCCCCCCCCCCCTCCTCCCCACCCAGCCGCCCCCCACCACGAAGAACAGAGCAGTTTGCTCAAAGTCGCCCTCTCTCATCCCCTCCACTCCCCCCCTCCGATCTTCTTCGTTTCTTGACGGATTTTGCGGATTGAGATGGCCCCGAAGAAAGAAAAATAAGCTCTTTCAATCCCTCCAATAAGTTTTAATCAAACACCTTTCGATTCGTCGCATTATTCGATTGAAATCACTCCTATTTGAAAAAAAAACCCTAGGATTGATTTAGGTTGATTCTAGATGCTATATTGTGTTAGATTTGAACTATATTGAAGAGTTGGTATGGTTGTGTTAAGATGACCCTAGTTCATAATTGATTTGAATGATTTTTTATATGATGGATGATGCATGTTCCTATGCTATGATACAAGTATTGAATGTAGTGTATGATGAATATTGGAGATGAATATTGTATATATTTGTTATATGTAGTATATGAATCCTCAAGATGAACCCTAGTTCATTTTTTAACAAAAATGAGACTATGATGCATTGAAACCAGGGTGATTGCATCTTCATAAAAGTATTTTATTTAGTTCTTTGATATATGTATTGTATTTAGATATGTTGGATGTGATTAATTTTTGTTATGCATCAATGTGTTTCGTAGTTAATGTTGAACCCTAGTTCATGTTGAAAAATCTTTTGATATGCTTATGTAGTTCTTTTAGGAGGCCACCTCTTGCGGACGACATCGGCACGAAGTACACAATGCTTGACCCTAGGTTCGACAAGCGTCACCGTGCCCGTTTCATTGAGAATGGATGGAGTGGTAATTGCCATTTTAAACCAAATATTTTGAATTGATGAAAACAAGTTGCTAAATATTATGTCCATGCTAATTATGCTTTGGTTATTGATTTTCACAGATGTTGCCGCCATTGCGGATGAGAGCTCACAAGACGACGGTTAAGATGGAGTACGACGATCGATACACATCGTTCTTCAGGAGAGCCCGACTATTGGGTTTCGTCCTGCAGTTCAAGCGTACGCCGCCGACGCTCGTTCACCCAGCTTTCACGGCTTTGACCGACCGATGGCGGCCAGAGACGCACAGCTTTCATCTTCCATGCGGGGAGATGACCGTGACCCTCGAGGATTGGGCGATGATTACAGCACTACCGCTCGAGGGCCGTCCTCTCACAGGAAGAGTGGAGAGGGCGAACTGGCACGAGAGGGTTGTCAGCCTCATCGGCGATGCCCCCCCGCGCTAAGAGCAACCGCACTTCCGGCATACCGCTGCCATGGCTCCTCGAGCACCGGAGAAAGTGCCCAGAAGATGCCGAGCCCCGGGTGGTGGAGCAGTATGCCAGGGCCTACCTGTGGTACATTCTCATGGAGGTAGTGTTTCCGGACTGCTCCGAGAACTCTGCCCTATGGATGTATCTCGACTTCCTGAAGGACTGGGATGCGGGGTACAGCTGGGGGGCCGCCGGACTTTCCTACCTATACCGTTCGGTAAGTGAATATCACTTTCTTTCAAATACCAGACGTATGTTGCTTTACATTTTGACATCTTATCATCTATACTTGGTTTATAGCTTGACGACGCGACCCAGAGAGCGGAAGACACGTCCGGTATGTGTGGATGTGTATGGGGCCTCTCCATTTGGATGTGGGAGCGAATCCCGATGGGCCGTCCGGAGAAGATGCGCTCGCATGCATGGACGGACTATAGTGGAGATGACGAAGATGATCGGTACCCGACCGTCGCATACGCTTGGGACGTGGTGCGTGTCTACACGGGCCAATCGAAGGCCTTGTACAAGGTCTTCAGCAACGAGCTTGATGCTCTCACGCCTTTTCAGGTATAAGAACTACATTTTCACTTGAGCTTACCATTGTTTCGATAACACTTTCACTTGAGCCTAACATTGTTTGGTTATAGGTTACTTGGCGGCCTTATAGTGATGACTGAGAGTGGGGGTTCGAGCTGAACAGCATGTGCAAGCAGGACCGGCTTCTCTTCCGGTGCATCGTGCCCATGATTTGTGTCTATGCCATGGAGTACCACTTGCCACAGCGCGTTGCCGCACAATTTGGTAAGGCGCAACACACACGACCCGCCGGCATCGTCCGCGATACCGGTGGCTACGACCTACACCCGTGAGTACCACAAGCCGTCCTCATCGATTCTAAGTTCTTATTTTGATGCTTTACATTCATAAAAGAAGGGTGTTTTACATTCTTTCTTACGCATTGCAGGATGAGTAGGCAGAAGAATCAGTCAATCACGGATTGGGAAGCCGAACATGCGAGATACGTGAAGGAATGGAACGAGTGGAAAACACGCAAAGACACGAAGAGGAGAGTGATTGACTGGGACGCGTACGAGGATCACATGTTGTGGTACGATGATAGCATTGAGCATCGTCTGCGTCTGAGGCCCCAGTGGACGACAGCAGATGCCGAAGACCTGTTCGATGACGCCTCAGAGAATGAAGCCTACAACGAGAGCATCAGACAACTTCAAGGCGGGTTTAGGGAGTACGGACCCCTCATGAACAGAGTGGTATGTTGTTTTTACCTCTTTCGAACCGACGGTTGGATGAAATCAGCTTTTCATGCTATTGACTCATTTTATTACTTTGCAGTCTTCGAAGCTGAACAAAAGCATTTTGCATGCCTCTGATGCGCTTAGTGTTGTCCCTGTGACTCAAGCTAGTGAGAACAAGTTGAGGGAAACGGTGAAGGTAATACGGAGTTCATTTTCGTTATCATTGGACATTCGAGAAGTTCATATTGTTTCATTGTCATTGTAGAAATACGTCAACAAAGCACGCCGGCTTGTGGGCCTGCTTGGGTGCGCTACAAACACCGAGGATGTTTTTCCTCATGAACCGATGCGTAGCCTCGCTTCATCGAGCCATGCAGCCTCGTCGTCTAGGGAGGTTCAAGATGACGAGGAGGAGAGCGACGACGATGATGATGCAGAGGAAGATGAAGAAGAGGGCGCAGAAGAAGAACACGGCGAGGAAGAGGAAGAGGACGATGAGGAGGAGGAGGAGTACGATGATGACGATGGACCTCCAGCAACTCAGCCAACCCAGCGTGAGAAGAGGAATGTGTCGAAGAAGGATTGGAAGAGTCAATCCCCGTTTCAGAAAGCACGTCCTACGGCCCGCAAGAAGACGGCGGCCGAGAAGCGATCCAAGGATAACGAGGACCGAAAGTCGAAGAGGGGAAGGAAGGACTGAAGTTGCTGCCGTGTCGTTCAACTAAAAACTTGCATATTTGCTTCATGAACCATATGAATTTGCTCGAACTGTTTCGTTAATTTGCTATGTATCGAACCTACCTTATTTATAGATTTGTGGTGTGTGCATCATATATCATACATTGTGTGCTTCATATGTCATATATATGATGTTTAAATGTTGTCTGCCAAAAAATTGAAGACAAAAGAAGTTAGAAGGTGCAAAAAATGCACACTGGGCCACCCTACCGCCACACACAAAGGTTGTAGGTCAGACATCCTACCGCCATCGACCGCGGTAGGGTGCCTCCCCCACGCCCTTCGTGACCAAAAATCGAGCAGCAGCAATGTAGTGTTGCACACCCTACCACCGCAAGGCCTGGCGGTAGGGTGTCTCCCCCACGCCCCCTTCTGTGACCAAAACATCGAAGAACGCAGTGGTAGTGTTGCACACCCTACCGCCAAGATCCCGGCGGTAGGATACTACCGCCGCCAGCCTCGGCGGTAGGGTGTGCAACACTACCGCTCCATGATCGATCCACGTCCTACCATAGTGCCCGGAGAACCTGCTTCTAGAAGATTCTATAGTGATCCACTGGAATCGGCCTCGGGTGACGCTAATTGGTTGAAATGGATATTGCCTGTCACTTGAAAATAAGGTTGTTTCATTTAGAATTCAGCAAGTTTCTTAGAAAATTGTTGTTAAACAGCTGCTCGATGATTTGGTCACAGAAGGGGCGTGGGGCGCGTGGGGGTGGAGACATCCTACCGCCGGGTATGATGGCGGTAGGGTGAACAAACCTACCGCCGCGCCCTATGGCGGTAGGGTTTTGGCATTTATAAACCCAACCGCCCGCCCACCCCACCCCAACCCTAATCCCCACCCACCCAGCCGCCTTCTTCTTCCTCTCGCCCATTTTCTCATCTCCTCCACTTCCCCACTCCGATCTTCTTCGTTGATTCACGGATTTTGCGGATCGAGATGGCTACGGAAAGAGAAAGGTAAGCTCCTCCAATCCCCCAATTAGTTTGAGTCAAATCAATCCGCTTTGTTATAGCCATATGAGGAACCCTCTCTAGTTGATATGATGAACCCTAGAACCTAGATTATTGCAATGTGATGAACCCTCTCTAGTTGATATGATGAACCCTAGAACCTTGATGATTGCAATGTGATGAACCCTCTCTAGTTGATATGATGAACCCTAGAACCTAGATGAACCCTAGGTTTTGTCTTTCTTATAGCCATATGTGATGATTTCTTGTGTGAATATTGTATATATTTGTTTTGCTATATATCTCCATTGATTTAGGTGGAATCTACCTATATCTAATGAATGCTTGCATTAGAATAAATATTGATGTTTAATTAACTTTATCCAATCAATGCTTATATAAGGAACATGGCGCCACCACCACCACTTGATGAGGATGATGACTATGAAGACCCACTTGAGGAAGCCGTCTGTGCTCAAAGAGTGAGGCTGAGCGATCAGGAGGTGTGCAACCTATGGGACAATTTTCTGCCACGTGTTGACTTGGTCGGGGCGCCATTCGTGACCCGTCTGACAAATACCATGATCGATCGACATGTCATGGTATGTTATTACTGTATAATCCAAGGAACTGTTAATAGTTTAGATAATCCATACTTATTAATTGATATGTTTTTCTTATTCAGAAATTGCCAAAGAGCCTATCTGAGAGTTGTGGCATCGAGGCTGATGAAGAAGGCTATGCTGGAATACGCCTTACCGCAAGGGGCCCCGTCACTACTTGTGCGTACGGCGTGGACACAGACGGTCGCACACATTTAAGCTCGGTTGGTGGAAGAGCTTCCTCGTTGACAAGAATCTTTATGTTGGACAGACCATCCTAATTACTATTAGGAACACCAACCATCAAGGCTTGAAGATGATAATCGTCATTGATATCATCTAAACTATATATGCGTGTGGCTGCTGATGATCGTCATGTTTGATTGCTACCTATGGATGAAACCTTTTATGTGGTCGATGACCGTTGAACTTCTTATGTTGTCATCGTGAAACTATTTGGATGTGATCAAACTATGTTATTTGGTACTTGTTTCTTAGTCCGTAATGGCAAAACTATTTGGATGTGATCAAACTATGTTATGTGATCAAACTATTTGGATGTGATCAAACTTCTTATGTCTATGAAATTGTGCTTATTGTTTCTTATGTCTATGGCAAAAAAATTGAAGACAAAATCAAAGCAATTAAGTTCATGCGGACTATGATAACCTACCGCCAGGGCTCTCGGCGGTAGGTTTGTGTGGGCTACCACGGTGTACTCTGGTGGTAGGTCCGTAAGCAGCCGTTAACGGCTTGACAGCTGTCAGGCACACCTACCGCCGGAACCTGCGGCGGTAGACTGTGCAATCCTACCGCCGGGCCCGCTGGCGGTAGCAAAAGGGTCAGATCCCAAAATATTTTCAAACTGGGGTCAGATCCTGATTTTGTTTGACAAAAGGGTCAAAACACGAAATTTTGCCCAGCAGAGGCAGCACGAGACACAAACAGGAGCACCGGGCGGCAGGCAATTTGGTCGGTGTTGCGCCAAGCAAAAGGATAAAAATCATTGGCTACATGAAGAAGGGGGCATGGCAAGCGTTGAATGAAATCAAATGGTGCGGCCGAATCGACTAACGCCCAGTCGTTTTTCAGGCAAAGATTGGAGCTATGCGTCAGCACACCTTGTGCCAAACGAAAAAATTCCCATGGATGCCCAAACAAAAATATGGCATTCTAAGAGTATTACCGCACACAAAGATTTACCCTCACTGTCTAGCGGCCACTAGCAAACTTAACTGAGGCTGCCACTGGAACAAATCAGACAGTTGCCTGAGATGACAAACAAAAACATTTGATAGAGCAGAAGGTGGTCTGACAGCAATTTCCAGCACATGAAATTTATCTTTGGGTGTCCAATGTAAAAAGGTGTACAAGTACAACTGTGCTGAATGGCCAGTACACAGTAGTTTCATACTAAATCCAATATTAGGTCACAAGCACTTCAATAACAATCAAGGACTTGCCTAATATTAAAAGCAAGAATGCATCCCCATCTTGAAGATGGCAAGACATTCCCATATGGAGACTACGCAGTGCAGGCAGCAGGCAGAAGACGGCGACTATGCAGTGCACGCAGCAAGTAGATGACGTAGACTATGCAGTGTAGTTGTCGAGGATAACAAATGGAGCGCGCAGATGAAGATGAAGTCGAGCCTATGCAGTGCAGTGCAGGCAGCAGGCAGACTTATTCAGACTGCGAAGAATATGAATGCTGATGAAGCCCGCAAAACTGTTTAAATGGATTGACTCTCGGTGAAGCCAAGATGAAGTCCACAAAACTGTTTAAGTGGATAACTCTCGATGAAGCCAGCCTCATCAAATTCCTTGATGCTCTACTACAGAGCGCAGCTCAAGGCCCATTTTTCTCCCTATGAACAAGATGTAGAATTAGTTTCACTCAAGTGCTGCACGGTCAATACCTTGTTGACTCCTGGCTCTATATACAAAACCAATGCTCTGGTTACTTTAACAAGTTGCACTTGTCAGCACATCCAAACTTATCAACTTGAGATAAAGAGATTACTAATTTTGAAGGCAGCTCTTCAACGAAGAACGTCAGACGCATCGCAGGCAGGGACTAATGGAGGATGCGCGAAGCAGTAAGGGCGTGCGAAGAATGAAGAGCGAACAACAAAACCACGATGACAACAACTGAAGAGCCGTAGTTGGCTGAGTCGTTTAAGCAGAAGTGCAGGACGATGCCTTCTTAACACACAGAAAGAAAGGTAATAGGTCTCAGTTGCATACCACATCCACCACATAAGTTTTTTAATGACAGAATCAGAAGCAAACATAACTATAGATAAAGTTGAAACCTTAACCGAAGTCAAGAAGTTGACGTCAGGTCTCAGTACTCCTAGCAGGCAGAGCTAAAGAGTAACTTCTCTCAGAGAACATGCATCGGACACAGGCTTCAGGTCTAACTCCGGCTGCGGCGAAACCTGGGAGAGCAGTCCAGTATGAGAATAGGACACAGTAATTTTTATGAAGAAATGCAACAAAGCAGACAGGTGATATTTCCACAGAATCTGCATTACCCTTTAGCATCAGGAGAATCATCCCTGGCACGGACCGGTGACTTGCTATAGCTGCGACCACGGGCTGGGGCTGGAGAAGCACTGCGGCGTCTTGGAGAGCGATCACGAGGGCTGTAACTTCTGTTTGCAGAGTAGTTAGTTTCTAAGAGTTCATTCCTTCAATCATAATCCTAGGCATAAATGACCACAAAGTAGAAGGCGCACATAACCAACAATAACAAAAAGTAAAAAAATCAGGCATCGAGCTTGTCATGGTAGGTAAAAGAACTCTTAAAGAACAAGCAACCATTTTTAACATAAACAGTATACAACGAAATGAACAACAGAGCTAACCTAAGCAAAAGACTTGAAATACTGAATGCATTAACAAAATTTGTTACCTTCTGCCATAGCTCGGACTCCTGCGGTACCTAGGACTGCGGCTGCGGCTGCGGCTCCTGCTGCGACGCCTTCCACTGCCCAGACCACCAGAGCCAATACGCAGACGACATTCACGAGCAAAATGCCCAGATTCACCACATTCATAGCATTTCATATCAGACCCACCACGATCACGGCCGCCGCCACCACCACCACCACCACCACCACGACCTCCACGGTCACCACGGTCATTGCGAGACAGCTCAACCCTCCATCCATTCTTGCCTATTAAAAGAGAAACAATACTTTAGATTGCGATCTACGGTCATGGATGCGATAACAAAGTGTGCATCTGAAAAAACCATAGTTCAAAAAAGCGCTGGGCGTTAATTGTGCGTTTTGCCACTGCCTTGTGCTTTACTGAACAAAGCGTATGCTTATGCGCAATTATGCGCAGATTAAGCGTAGTTATGCGCAATGCGTTTTGCCAACGCCTAGAGCCTAGGCGTGCTTAAGCGCTTGCTTAGGCGCGCCTTTTTTAACTATGGAAAAAGCAAAGTTCATGATCTAAGAACTCAGAAAGATTGTCTAGTGGCTAGGATGTGTATATAATCTGAAAGGAAAGAGATTATTTTCTAAGTTTAAAAGAAAAGAGATTATTTTCTAAGTTTAAAAGAAAAGAGATTATTTTCTAAGTTCTAACCATTGAAAGCTTGCTTCCTTAACCAAAAAGATGAGCAAAAAAGACTGCAAGTTCTACATGTTTTTGCTAATCAGACATTTGCCATTAAAATCAGATCCAGGAAACAAAGTAATGATGTAATGTCCTTCCCAAGATTCAAACAAGCCTCCACAAGAGAAATGGTTACATTACCATCTAGATCACGAAGTGCATCCTCAGCATCCCGCTTGTCATCAAAATCGATAAACGCAAAACCAGGTGGCTTACGTGCAACCCAGACACTACATTGAACACAAGAGTCAGTCCAACATGTCAAGAGATAGAGAAAATCTTAATCTACACTAAGCCATTGAGTATTTACAAAGGAACAACTGATCATCTCATCAGCTGAATGATACAGGTCTCCACCTCAAAAGATATGAAGTTCTGAACCACACTATTTTAAAGAAAAATGTGTTCAAGGTTCAAACACACTTAAATAAGCCGCATGTCTCGGTGGTCCAAAAACTCAATTTATAAGTCCATACTTGTACATCAGAGATAGGAGTTCTTAAGATCCATACCTCTAGAAGTAGAAAGCATTTCACTGGATAGTAGGACATGTTTGAACATATCAATTGCAAAAAGAGCCGATTCAAACATGAATGAAATTAACTAGATAACAACTTTAATTGTCAACAACATAATTGCTTCAAAGATCCAACATCCCTTTATAAGCACTGGCATGCATGATTATCCTTGCAGTACACAATAAGTGAATTCACGCATCAAAAAGATTCCATATAAAGAAAATACTGCGAACGCAAACTGTAATGAAACTGACCTTCGCAAAACTCCAAACACACGAAACTCGTCTTCAAGTTCCCCAGCAGTCACCCGGGCATCCAAGTTGCCAACATACAAGCGGGCCATGGTGAACAAATCCCTGGGTTTAGTAAAGAGAGAAACCAGTTATAATGAGGATTCCTCGTCCCGAGGTATATGAGCAACACGGAACGAAAGGCCGACAAGATTATATACACTTTTAGATCACCAACTGCATGTTACACAATGTAAGCATATCTAGCAAATTCCCCGAACTATTTACGGAGAACGGTCGCTCTAGTTACCCCAATTGAAATCCAGATAAAACAGCAACAATAGCCTAGGCCCAGATCTGAAATCTGAAGATCTGGAGAGTCCACTTAAAACCAATTCAACTACAGCCTTAACTAAAACTCCCCGGGTTTTCGACATCGAGATACTACCTATCCTCGTGCGGAAAACAAACGCAAAAACTGAGGGGGTGATTCAATATTTCGAAGGATCCCCAAAACACCCAATCGGGAGGAATTGGTCTGAATCCGTAGAAAACCACCGACACCAAGGAGCTGTGAAATCAAGCCGACCAATCGCCCATCTAGCTCGGAACATCGCGACGAGGCGGCCGTAACAACTGGCCGACGGGTTTCTAGGGTTCCGAAACTGGACGCCATGGAGGGTTAGGTAGGGTGGAATCAGATGGAATCCAGGAGTCTAGGGTTACCTGCGCCGACGAGAGCCGGGAGCTCCGTGCGTAGGGGAGCACGGGGCGAGCTCTGCGTCGCGGCGCGGAGCGGCGGCGACGGCGGCGGCGGAAGCGAGGCTTCCGGGTTCGCGTGCGGGAGAGAGAGAGAGGGGCCGGTGGTGGTACACGGATGCTTCGTTTTATTTATTTTTTGTAGGGGATATGTGTGGTCGTGTGGACCTGGTTTGAGGCGTGCACTGGCGGGCCCACTGGGCTAGTAGGCTTATTGGGTTGGGCTGTACAATGCATCATATGACCATACTTTTTTTTAGGGGAAATCATATGACCATACTTGAAGGGAAAACATCACCACAAAACACTTAAACATGCTTTTAAAAAAGGGAATGTCTATTTAGCATTTGACTGATTTTTAGTTGGATTTCATTCAAATTTCCCGACAAATCAAGTGTTGACACATGTATGTCCCAATACCATCGACAAATTGTATGTTTGCATTTTCCAAAAAAAAAAAAAACGGATCGGGCGGCTAAAAATCTGACCCGATTTTGTATTAACCAAAACTAAACCAGGCAACTATCACGAAACCCTCTTGGACCCGTTGCCCACACTCATTTTCTCTTTCGTGGACCACAAAGCACCTGACGAAGAAACATAACAAAATCAGAAAGCAACTAGCGACTCCCAGGACCCTCCTTCAACTTGCATCCCAATCAGAATTGAACATATAAACACCGCTACACTACCCGTCCATAGGAAGCACTTGCGATCGCTAAGTCAGCTGGTCCGTTCGATTTCACGCGACAGGAGTTTTTACAGCGCTGTCAAAGTCTTAGCCATTGGTTATTTGTGACTCTTTTGTTTCAATTTTTTGCAGGACGGGTGGGCCTCAAATTTTCTCGGGCCCAGCATCCTCATGCATCCTGTGCGCGTCCTGGGTGAGCGAAGGAAGAGGCGTGGGTCTGGATCGTGGTGCACGGTGAAAACCTAGCCATCAATCCCTCGCTTCCCCGAACAGCCAGTCCCTCCGCTCCCCTCGAGCCCCGCTCCCCTCCTCTCCTGCCCTCCTCTGCGCCGCCTCCTCCTGCCCTGCGTCGCCGCCTCGTCCCCTTCTTCCCTCCTCTCCACTACGCCGCCTCCTCCGCCCCTTCACTTTTCTCTCCCGCGGCAGCGACGACCTGCAACCAAAAGGCAACGCCGACGGTGCTTGATTCGATCTGCAGGGGAAAGAGAGACGGAAGGAGAGGAGGGAGAACTCTGTTGCCGCCTCGTGCCGTACTTCTGGATCGAGCGCTGCCTGACCAAGGGATAAGAGTAGGAGGTAAACATCCTAGCCACCATGCTCCTGTGCGTGCTGCATCCCCACATTTCACCATCGCCGCCTCTTCTACTCTTCGTTGCTCTGCTTCTTCCCCTGATTCCTCTTTTTCGTTTTTTCTCTTTGTGGCGCCAGCGGGGATGAGAGGAGCAGCTGCTGAAGCAGGCGCGGCGCTGGTGCACTGCTGGCGAAGCGGTGGTCGACGGTGCCGTCGACGTCGTCCTTGGTAGAAGGTAAGCCAAGATCAATCTCTCACCATATTCCTTTGTCATCCGTGTTCTTATGAAACTTAGTGACTGAACTTTCTCTGTTATGTTTCGCTGGGTTATTCTTGTTTATTTTCTCTATCCAACATCATTGCAGGTTGGTGTTTCCTCTCTTTCTCACTCCAGCTACCTATGCCTCTATTATTCTAGGATTTTGCAAGTTAAATACTCATGTGTGCTGAACTGAAAAGTTTTCTATGCAACATCTATTGCAGGTTGGTGTTTCCTACCTATGCCTCTATTATTCTAACCTTTGGAAGTTAGTTGCTCATGTGTGCTGACTTGAAAAGCTCAATGAAAGGCACTTATTTCTATGCACAAATGCTTTTGTTGCTATAAGAATCTGTAGAGAAGAAAGCATTTAGCACTGCTGCCCCTGCTGTACATAATTAGAGGAATAGTTTGATTCAGTTAGAGGAATTGGTGTTTTTGGATAGTAATGTTCGGACCAATTCTGGGCTGATCAGTCCATAATTTCAAGAGTCTCCAAATATAAGTTGTAGTGTAGGTCTCAAGCTTTCTAAAGATTATTTGTTTGTGCTTTTGGCCGGGCAGTTTCAGAGCAGCCATCAATTTAATTTGCTGTCCAGGAGTTAGTATCCTGAGCGCAGTTTTTTCATTTGCCAGTTTAGGGCCTGTTAGAAGTTGAATTAAATAAACTTTCAACACGAAAGTTGTAGATAAGTTTCTGTAGATGCTTATACACTTATAATTTGTTTGAATTCCTCTTCTTTATCGATTCTTATAAAACTATTAAAGGAGGTTGTACTATGTTGGCTGATGTGTTGGTTTTGACAACCTCCCCGTGTGTGTGTGTGATCTTTGTTGGCATATCAAACGAGGATGTGCTCTTGTTTACCTCTTGGATAGACAGATATTAGTGTGTTACCATGTCTTAGGTGGTCAGCATGGTTCACAGCTGGGCCTTGCTTCCCGCTGGATTCTAGCAGACTAGCGCGGTGCTCGGGTGCCTAGCTTAGTTCAGTTCTGGGTCAACGGCAACGAAGTTATCTGTTCCTGAATCTTGCATATAACTTTGATTGTAGTGGCCCATTCCCCTGTCGTGCCTGGACTAGCTAGATCGATTGGAGTTGTTTATTCTGCGTTTGGCATTCCCTGGATTTCTACTTGGATGTGTTGTGGTGATTATTTGACAAGTGGTCTACGACTCTAGGATGAGCCCATTTATTTTAGCACATGCATTACAATTTGTCTATTGTACCGTCAGCTTGCTTTCTTGCATTTCTACTTCTATGTGCTTTCATTAGTTATATTTTGTCTCTTTTTGGCTGACCCAATGCATTTTAATTCACCTATATGTACTACCATTGGTTGTCTTATATACATTTTCATGTGTTTTATCTGCCTGATCAGTTCTTCCTATGTTCTTTCCGTTTGTGTTGCAGATCATGCCGCTCTTCCACCATCTTTTTGTCTCACGTGCTGTTATTCTTGCTGCCAAGGTTTCTGCTTCCTCTTTTGGTTCTATTTTCTTTTGCGCTTGCGAAGTATAATGATTGGTTGCATTTAAGTTTGTCTGTTCCTGTTATGTGTTATGTGTTTGGGGTGACTGTCTACAGTTCAGTTTATCTGTTCTTTTGGTGCATCTTGTTCTAAACTTCTGGTTGGATGTGCTCTGGTTGGTTATCGCATATGTGGCCTATCCTGAGACAATGCATTTGAAGTAGTCTGTTTCTGATTTTCTTTCCATGTTCCTTCTTGCATGTGCTACAATTGGTTATATGCAAGGAATAACGTTGTACTGCTCTTTTTTGAATTCTTGTAGCCTCCATGTTCCCAATATTAGCTACCTCTTAAAATTCTTAATGTGCAGGGATGCTTGGATGTTTAATGTTGCTTATTCAGCATGGGCTATCAACCTGTGATTATCTACATGGTATATCTAGCAAATCAATCTACTGGGCTCAGGTCCTGCACATGGTATATCTAGCCCATCCATCTACATGGTATATCGTCCTACACAGCTCTGCGTCAGTGCGCCGTATCTGCAGCTCAAATTTCCTTGCCTTTGGCTGACTATCCCTTTCTTTTGCTAGCCATCTACTTGCTTTCTTCTCAAGCGGGATTGGCTGCAACCTCCTGTTTGTGACGCGGTGCCGCGAAAGGTATGCTTCTCTCTGTCCCGATTCTAATTCTCTGCGTTCTCCATCTACATATGCATGTGATTGCCTACTCTGTTTCTGCCCAACAACATATATGTACGTATGTTGCTGGAAGTAGAGATAAAGACTGAGAGAGACAAAATGCTAGGGAGAAAGATAGCTAGACAACTGATAAGTATATATTCTCGACTGTATATTTTGGTTATTATTTACAAGCTGAACTCCCATTATTCCAAGGGTGGCATGTCACATTTATTGATTCACATGAATAATGGTCCCATGCTAACATTTTCTTGACATATTCAAGAATTGCAATTGGTGGGCATGTTTTCCCTGGCTCAACTCTTTCAGATCACATTCTACTTTTAATAACATACCCCAGGTTTGACACTTAACATCTCTTTATAGAAATAGATAGTGTTAACCTTCTTCCTGTAGTGTATGAATATTCTTCATCTTTGTCACGCAAGTGTCCTGTGAATATTATATTTTTTGGGTCTCATTGACTCGCGGGCCCAGCAAATGCGGTT
Organism: Aegilops longissima; assembly: GCA_021605205.1. Taxonomy (NCBI): domain Eukaryota; kingdom Viridiplantae; phylum Streptophyta; class Magnoliopsida; order Poales; family Poaceae; genus Aegilops; species Aegilops longissima. Next base: position 606,523,017 of record CM038681.1, read on the forward strand.
CATTTCCTGTGTTTCTTTGATGATTATAGATGAGACTTGGCAGAAAAAGTATAGAAGTGAAATTTACTACAAATGTAAGCCGGTGAGTTTCAGACACACCTTGAATTATTCCTGAATTGGAAGATAGGCTTTGCTGATACCTCAGTCTAGAGAACTAGAGTTCTTCTGGTACTTGTTTCAATATTGAAACTATGTGTTTGTGATCAGCTCATAGATACTTTTTAGATTTGATTGCTTCCCAAATATAGAGCAGTCCTTCGATTCATTTTCGTGTGTTTGTGATCAATTCATTGATGCTTTTTAGATTTGTTTGCTTCCCAAATATAGAGCAATCCTGTTTCTAGGGATTCATGTTGCGGGATATCAAATTAGTCATTGCTCAATGGAGCCATACAAATAACTGTCCAGCAAGCCTTTCATACCATAAACTATGATTAATACTCCCTCCGTTCCGATTTACTCGTCGTGGTTTTAGTTCAATAGTTATCAGCAATTTTTTTTTCTATTTTACCAGAGATCACCATGCTGCATGTGTTAAAACCCGAAATTCATGGATATATATATATGTGTGTGTGTGTGTGTGTGTGTGTGTGTGTGTGTGTGTGTGTGTATGTATGTATGTATGTATATATGTATATATGTATGTATGTACGTATATATGTATGTATGTGTGTGTGTGTGTGTGTGCGTGTATGTATGTATGCATGTATGTATGTATATAATATTATTTGAGTTTTATTATTCCTGTGGGACTAACTGAAGCGTAACCTTAACAGGGCATATCGTTGTAAGAAGAATTAGCTTTTTGATTAGTATTTGTGAAATGATCGAATGATTCCTCCACTCAACGCATCGAGTGCATGCTGGTAGTTGTTGGATAAGGACGAAAAATAACATGGGCCGTTGTCGTACTGCTGCAGACCCCCCTCGCCTTGTTTTCGTATAAACCATGCATGGAGCACATAGTCGCACGTGGCCTGATTAGCAAACACTTTCTGTTGTGTGATGATACAATCACCAATTAGTTAATTTTGTAATTGACTTTGCTTGTTTACTTGTCATGAGTGTTATCAAATTTGGCACAATTTGTATCTCAATAATTAATTGGAATCCCTTCATGCAGGAACCAGATGCTCCCAAAGTTCTTCTGGTTGAGTCGATTACTTATTAGCAATGATATTCACAATGGAAGCCTTTATAGCAGGCTACTTTGATTGATTCTCAAACTATGTTACAAATGAAGCTTAGTAACAAATGTTTTGGTGGTGGCATTTCATACACCAGTCCAGTGTTGCTACCCAGTGATGAGTTGTGTGAAGCACTGTGAAATGCTTTGAAAAAAGTCTTGGAGGTGGTGGTTCACTGCTGCTACTCCCGTGACAGCCAAGGCGTAGGTTGCAGCTCTCGGAGTTGCAAGGAGGAAAGGAAGACATGATTTCTTCTTGGAGAGGTGTGTTGTTTCCCTCAGATACAAATTGCAGCGATGACAAACACTCACTGTGCTTGTTTGTTCGTGTACAAGTTCATTTGTTTTCAGTGGTAGAAGCTTTTTGGTTAACCTATCTGAATCTTGTGGCTCGGTAGCCACCTCTTGCATGTATTCATGTTTAAATCTTTTGTAGAACCAGATTGTTAGTATTTCCTTGGAAGTAAAAAGGTTATGTTCCCATTACTTGTTTACTTGGACCCAAACGGTTCATTACCTATTGTATCTACAAAGTTTGGCTTAGCATAGCGTGCATTGGACCATAGCTACAAAGTTTGACTTAGCGTGCTTTAGTACGGTAGCTGCAGAGTTTGACCTCTCTGTTCTTATTTCTCTATATACTTGATACATACTTGCCTCCAACGTGTCCGTGTGATTCCAATGAATTTGCTATATCTAATTTTTATCTTTTTGTTGTCTTGTAAATGTTGCATGCATTTTTCTAATATATCATTCTCTCATCCAAATAATTATGTGGGGCTTGGTAGTCACCACTATTTATAAGGTGGGCGGCAAGGCGCACGCTGACAATACGCCTTGCAATCACGCCCGCTTTAGGAGCTTAGGCGTCAGAGCGGTGGGTGCTCAACCTTAGGTCGCCTTACCGCCTTAAAAATCATGATAGTCACACACTCATGACACATTACCTTTGAAGCTTGTATATGTGAATGTATAAGTATACTTAGTGATCTGCAGTAGTAAGTACTAACTGAATATCTTGATCACAAGATATATCGTTGTTGGCTGGCTTGGTTTAAGAACCCATTAGCTGGTTTATACTCTCTCCGCCCCAAAAATAAGTGAGTACAAAGTTGTACTAAATCAACGACACTTGGGACCGAGGAAGTACAATATTTGTCCTCTTATTTCTTTGTGTTTTTAGTTTTGGCTTCAGTTGTATGTGGCACAAATGTGCAGTTCAAAGACAGAGCTGTGTCAGAGAAGTGAATCAAATAATTATGCTGATCGGTGCATGTTTTTGTTGCTCTTAGTGTTTTTGTTATGATGATTTTGCTATCTCAGCGATCCGTGTCTGATAATCCGTTACCTTTTACAGGCCTTCAAGTGCGTGTGAAAGTGTAATCTTCAAGCATTATGCGACAATGACACTCTGCTTATTCATGCGTTCACACGCTTTGAAGACCACAATCAAACTAAGAAGGTGCCTAAATAAGTTGTGAGGCAGGCTACTAAGTGTTTCTGTAAACCGACACAAGTCTTTTTCTTTTTCTTTTGCAGATGTACACCGATACAAGTCATTCCACTATCTGTAATATAGATCACATTGCATTATATTTCCAGCTACATATTTCCTACTTACTCACTACTAACACGACTTCTGACTAGCTTTTTGCGCCATTGGCGCAACCGGGTCATCTAGTACAATATGAAAGCTGAAAAATACAGGGCAAAACTGTAGGGATTACATTGTAACTCTGGGGCAAAATTACAGTGTGAGAATCAGACGAACTACATCGTAAAAACCAGTCATAATACAGTGGAACCCTGAGGCAAGTTACATAGTTAAATGAGCGAAGATACAGAGAAAATTCACAGGAATTACAGTGGTAAAGCGCAGGAATTTACAGTGTACAATTCAGAGCTAAATTACAATGTAATTTTGGGGGATATCACAACATTAATCCGGGGTATCTTATAATGTAACCCTGGGATGTATTACACTGCGGGTCTAGGGAATATTACAGGTAAATTAAGAGGTATTATGCTGTAATCCAAAGAGTTAATCCACTATAATTCAAGCAAAAGCTGAATAGAATAAGTACAGAAAATAGATGCAAATTCAAATGAAGTCCTAGATACAAACATGAACCTATCAGCATAAAAGAACACAAGCCTTATCAGATGGAGGCATGCATAGAAACAACTCAAAGCAGAGCCTGTTACAGTGCTAGTACACACGAGCATTGAAGGAATGAATAATCACATTAACGAATTACAAATGAAAATAACCCAGGAACTACATAGAATAATCACACTAGTCAGAGATAAAAACCACTTTAATTCAAGCAAAGGTAAACAAGAATGAAGATCAAATATCAAGAAATACAAAGATTAAGCATGAAAATTACATTGAAATTCTAGGAAAAGTTACATTGAAATACAGAGATCCCTTATCCCCTTATCACTTCTTATTGTGTGCTGAAGGCTTCTCATCCATGATTTATGATCCTGAACAGGATGGGAGATTAAAAGGAATCAAGATTTGCTATGGAGCACCGAGCATAAACCATCTTTTTTTCGCAGATAACTCACTTCTCCTAATGGAGGCGGATGCTAGCAATGCTCGTGAAGTAAACTACATACTAGATACCTATGAAGCTTGTTCCGGACAAATGATAAATAAAGAGAAATCATTGATTCTATATAGCAAGAACATAAAACCTTGGCAGAAAGAGGAAGTAAGACAGATTCTACATGTTTCGGTAGAGGGCCTGTCATCAAAGTATCTAGGAATGCCAACCTACATTGGAAAAGCAAGGAAAAAGACCTTCGAGTATATAAAGGAGAAAGTGTGGAAGAAGATACAGGGCTGGAAGGAGAGGATGTTGTCTAAAGCTAGAAAGGAGATACTAATTAAGGTAGCAACACAGGCAATACCGGTTTACACAATGGCATGTTTTGACATAACAAAGGCCTTGTGTGAGGAACTGGGTTCCATGATAGGGCGATACTGGTGGAGCCAAATGGATAAGCAAAACAAAATTCATTGGGTGTCATGGGAGAAAATGTCTAAACCAAAAAAGGATGGTGGGTTGGGCTTTAGAGAATTATACTCTTTTAATCTTGCTATGCTAGCTAGACATGCTTGTAGGATATTGCAGAATTCGTCATCTTTGTGCGCCAGAGTCCTAGCAACGGTATCTCTTATGTTTGGAGGAGTATACTCAAGAGAATTCAGCTTCTAGAGAGGGGCATTATTTGGAGGGTAGGTAATGGAGAAAGTATCGAGATTTGGAATGACCCTTGGATTCCAAGAGGAGTTACAAGGTGAGTTGTGACACGGAAAGGAAGGAATCTGGTAACTAGAGTGGCCGAGTTAATTGATCCCAACACTAATACATGGGATACACAACTTGCCCAACATACCTTTCTACCTGAAGACGCAAGCTTAATATTACAAATCCCCATTCATGAACATTCAGATGCCTTGCTGGCCTGGCATTTTGACAAAAAAAGATATCTCTTTGTGAAATCAGCCTATAAAGTAGTTATAGACACAAGGGACCGAGAGTCTTTGTCGAGTCTAACATCCTCCTCTAGTGCAGCTGATGAAAGTGGTGATTTCAAATGGAGAAATTTATGGACACCGCCACTGCCAAAAAAATGCTACACTTCCTTTTGCAGCTAACAAACTACAGTCTACCACTAGTCCACTACGCACAAAACTGCAGCATAGAGGTATGAAAACTAAAACCCTCTGTCCTATGTGTCATAGATATGATGAGGATTGAGGCCATTTCTTCCTCAAATGCAAAAGAGTGAGAGCCATTTGGAGGCAAGTTCAGCTTGAACATGTCAGGCTCCAACTACTTGCATGCTCAAATTCATTTAATTTTATGGAGCGTGCTTTTAGTCTGAATGAGGAAGCAAAACTTAAAACATGCCTTCTCCTCTGGTTATGGTGGCATCAGAGGAACAAAGCTGATGCTGGAGATGCCATCATAGAGACAAATGATGAAATATCTTTCTCAATTAACCATCATCTTGTCAATGCTATGAAATTCATGCAGAAGAATAGAGGTGACGGGAAGGATACGACGTTGAGATGCACACTACCCCCTAGCGGACATTTTGAAGATCAACATAGATGGTGAAAGTGCAAGTGGCACTTATCCTATACTTGGGTGTGATGACAATGTGGTTAGTTGAACTAATATCGATTACTAAATATATCTCTGGATATTGGTTCCAAGTGCTCCGTGATGGAGATGTGCGACCCCCCAATTCAAAAAGGTCAAAGGCGTGGTCTTCTCGCGCTTCGAAGGTTTAGTTTTTGGTTTGCTTCGAGTCGTAGGAAAGACCGCACTATTAAGAGGGATTTGTGTGGATGAAAGTTGTGTGGGAATACCATTGCCGAACCTTATACACTTAGCCTACCCACTCCTACCACCTAAATTCCTAGTGTGTGTGCTTGTGGTACTCAGAAAGCTTGTGACAAAAAGTTATTGGGTACCCCATGTGCACGGGGTATTGCGTAACTCTCTGAGTACCCCGTGCGCACGGGTCTTTGACCCCGTGCAAGCACGGGTACTGTGTAAACTCTCTGAGTACCCCATGTGCATGGGGTGGTGTAAAACTCTCCGAGTACCCCGTGCGGACGGAGCTGACTTAGCCTGTGCGCATGGGGTCCAACGGGCAGATTTCCCCACCCGGCCAAGAACACTATATAAAGCATCTTCTTCCACCTCCAACCCCTAATCCTAATGTCTTGTTGAGCTCCTCCATTGCTACACCCATTTTGCTCAATACTCTCAATCCCTCCACCCAAACTTGTTGAAACTTTGGGGATTGGGAGAGCAAGACTCGATCTACATCTTGACCAAACCAAATCGTGTTCCCCGCAACATTTCTTCCCCATTGACTTGTTACTCCTGGAGCTTGGGCTCCTAGGTGGTTAGAGGTTCCTCCGGAAGCTTCCTTGCTTGTGGTGTGCTCCGGAGAAGTTTGTAAAGGTGTGGTGGTCGCCTTCAAGACCAACCCCGAGTGATTCGAGGCTCATCTGTTGGGGGTTACTCGAAGGAGATTACGGTGAGCCTTCGGTGGCATTCCGCAAGCTTTGGCTCCGGCACCGCTCCAAAAGGAGAGTATCTCTTCCCCAAGGAAGTGTGAACTTCGGGATAAAATCCGCGTCCTCGTCTCACTTGTGGTTAATCCTTTCCCGCACTTTACTTTGCCTTGTATGCTTGTTGGCTTGCTACTTAGGTTGTTGCCTAGCATTTATAGCTTGGTGATTGCTTGTCATATAGGTTGCATTCACCTAGTTGCATATCTAGTGAACCCTATTTATCCACTAAGCCTTAAAATTGACAAGAAATATTAAAATTTATAGTCTCCTATTCACCCCACCCCCCCTCTAGTCGATCGTATCGATCCTTTCAGATGGTGAGCGGAGACCCTCTCTGGAGGCTGGGGTTTCACCATTAGAAACCATGAAGGCAGGCTAATGGCAGTAGGGGCAGGAAACCTGGAATGTGTATCTGATGCTCTCCATGCTGAAGCCTTGGCGATGTTCCATATTGTCAACACAACAAACCAACTAGGATGTGGCCGAGTGATGTTTGAAACTGATTCAGTTTCACTAAAAGCAAGTTGTCACTTGAGAAGACTACGATTTATCTGCACTAGGTGTTGTGTTTAGGGAAATAAAGTTTCAGTTGAGAGCTAGTATGTATGATTTATGTATTAGACACTGTCCGAGGTCTTGTAACCAAGCTGTGCACATGTTAGTCGCGCATGGCATGGTCTTAAGTAGGGGTCTTGTGAAATCTGGCTTGGCCAGTTCCCAAAATTTGTATTAGGTGTTGTAGCCAGTGACTTGCCCAGCAATGCCATGCAATGGAATGAAACTGTGTTCCTTCCAAAAAAATTGGTGTGCGTGTGCTATGGCCAAGTAGGATCACTCACGTGAAATCAAGTCATCAATACCAGAATTTCTCATGTAATCAATGTGCGCAAACGGCTGGGTGGAGGCTTTGTCGACTGCCGCCATTCACATTGGGAGGAGCTGAGCCTGTCCCGGCGGTTCACCGGTTTGTTCTTCATCTGTGACTTCCGTAGTGGAAACACAGACTCACTGTCAATTGAGGGAGTAGACATAGTTTCGTTCGCGACTTGTGGTACAATCGTTAGGGTTAGGGCATGTCCAACGCTGATCTTCAAATCACCCTTAATCATCCGGACCACGCGGTCTGGACGTGTTTTACCATACAGTACGGTCCTACATCCACTACTGCAGGATACTGCTAACGCGACACTACGATCAGAGACCCTTTACCGAAACTGTGTGCGCTGCATTAATCATAAACGGTGGTGTAAAAAACCATCAAAAAAGATGCAAAATGTTTGCGATGGCGGAGCCATCAAACACGTTTCAGATTTTAGTTGCATGTGCGATGCAGGGCACACGGTTAATCCATTCAAACTGTTTGCGATGCGGCAGAACAATAGAAATGAGCAGCCATATCAATGTGCGTGCGATGCAGGGCACACGGTTAATTCATTCAAACTGTTTGCAATGAGGTAGAACAACATAAAACGGGCAACCATATTAATGTGTGTGCGATATACGGCATACGGTTCACTCGGACGGACTGTTTTTTATTAGAGAACACAACAGAAACGGTTCAACTTAACAAGATGTGTGTGATATGCGGCATATAACTCACATGGATGAACTGTTTACGATGAGCCAAAAGAATACAAACGAGTCGTGTAAACAAGATGTGTGTGATATGTGGCAAACAGCCGACTCGGATGAACTGTTTGCGAAGAGAAATTACAACACAGACGGTTAATACAGTTAGTTCGTGTCTGATTCTGTGTGTACAAAAAACTTTGAAAAATACAAACTAGTTGCTTGCGGTGGCTAGGAGTATCGCACACGATGCGTCTGCGAGTACTCGTGTGCGATGATTAGTATGTTACACATATATTTCCTTATGTTAACATGTGCGTGAATTTGCAATATGGACAGTTAATATGCAAATGCCTTTTGGACATCGGGCACACGCTTAAACTCAATGAACTGTGTACGATACTAATACTTTCCATGAAAATTTAAGAACTTGGGTAACAACATTTGAGCAACATATATATAGACAAATGTTTCCTACAAGCAGTGGTAGTTACCACCACTTGCGTTTTGTATGTTGTATGTAGTATCTGTCGAAACCGAGAGTATGTACGTGTAGTATGTAGTATATAATAATGATTAGGTAGTATATATACTAATTTTAGGTAGTATGTACCATTTTTGAGTATGCTCTTTTTATGTACAAATATGTACGTATTTCATAAATATAAAAAAACTATGGGCTCATATGCAATTTTTCATGTAACTTGCTTTGAAATATCTTAGATATATTATATGAACATATTTAAAATAATAAAATAGTATATATAGTACCACATGGTAGTATATGAGACATGTGGGGTAACTACCACGGGTGGTAGGATGGATTTTCCTATATATATATATATATATATATATATATATATATATATATATATATATATATATATATAGTGGTTACACTATTCGACAAAAGGAGGATCTTCGTAGCACGGTTTTGACAACCATATGGTCCATATCTACATACTTAACATAGTAACAACTATCACATTTTAAGAGGCTAAGGGCCAACAACCATATGGTTCATATATAAATACTTAATATAGTAACAACTATCACATTTTAAGAGGCTAAGGGACAACAACCATATGGTCCATAACTACATACTTAACATAGTAACAACTAGCACATTTTAAAAGGGTGAGGGCCAACAACCACAACTATCCGCTGGAAGCAGCTTGATCACGGTGACTCGGCATCTCGTCAATGAAAAGGAAGAGCCCTCATATGCCTTGGTAGAGCATGAGTAGAACAATGTCTCCAACTTTCCAATATGGATGCATTGCCACGCAAGCGAGAACTTGTTAATTTGAATGGTTCCATTTTTGCGGGAAATGCAGTGCCTTGCAATCACTTTGGCGTTATTAGCAGGCACAAGTGTAATTCGACCACGCTGGGAAATCAATCCAGGAACTGCTACAGTGGACAATTTCTGTTATATATATATAGTTTATGAGCATCAACATTAAAATAAGACTTTTTACCAGCGTTTTGTGCACACAATTGGTCTTGTTCAGTGTGTGCACCATAGGTCTAATTAATCCCATCCAAAATCCAGCGTTCATACGCTGTGCTATCTCTGTCAGATTATCAACAAAGTTTATGACATGCTTCAAGTCCTTTCAGTGAAATTTGGTACGCTTAGTAACATACAAATTGTTCACTGTGCATCTAACATATCCTTCTTAAAAGGTGGAAAAGTATTATTTATTTTTATTCAGAACATGGCAGAAGAATATATAGTGCGCATAAATTGGTAAATGGAATTTGTTACTGCCTAGGAATGGAGTCAGAATATGAAATCACGATTGGTTGCTTAAATAGTGATCAATTGGTCAGAACAAATACCCCGATTTTGCTAAGTAATATGACAGCATGGAGAAAGTTGAAAGGACACTAACCTCGATTAGACTTTGATCGGCTGATGACGTTGGGGAAGTAAACATCCATGTTAATTAGACCAGGCTGTGGTGCACGCACTAGAATTTTATTACCAGCTTTCAGTTCATAACACTTAGACATTTTTCTTCAAAGGTCCGCATTAAAATAGGAGTGACCATCTTTGTCAAGTTTTACGCTAACCGTCATTGTAAATCCATGCTGCGTTATCAATATGACATCCTGGGAATCATCAACAAAGTAAAGCCCAAGATTTCTTTCTACTCTTGTTCTTGCAAAGCAAATGATGTACTGCTTGAAATGAAAATTAAGATCATAAATTAGGTATATTGAAATAACAGAGAAATATGCAAATATGGGAGTAACTAATAAAATAGATCAATATATAGATGAAAGCACAGTACAAAAATATAGAATTAAAAATAAATAATGTAACAAAAATTTGATACAAATATATAGATAATGTAGCAACAAACGGGATATGTTCACAAATTTAGGCCATGCCGACCGTGGTAGGTTGAGATTGAACATACCGAGCGCTCCCTGAAGTCATCCGGAATGGTGAGATAGAACTTCGTTTCCGACTGGCCACGACCACAGTTTCTCGATTTGTGCTTGCATTGTGGACACATGAATGAACACCCACGAATCAGCTAGAACAAAAATGATTCCACGGTGATTTCCGCCAGTTGATTAACAGTGACGGATGGACTGCGATAAGAGATGATTGAATATTTTGCTAAGTTGATTACCTTCTCCATGAGAAAAATCCCCGGCCCAATCCCGCAGAAAACCCCAGTCGACCATATTCTAGAATGTCGATGCAGATAGGCGGCGGAAAATGGTAGGGGCAAAATCCCGTGCCGTTTGGAGCGCTACCTACGCCCGCCGCCAACAGCCGTCGAGCTTAGGGTGCAGAGTTGCGGAGGAGTCCGCGGAGAGTGAGTGGAGACGAAGTGGGCGAGGGTTTTCTTTCTCCTTTTTCATGTGTGAGTGAACACACACGGTTCACAGAGGCGACGGAGATGAATCGTGTGCGATAGTAAATCACCAAGATTGAATGGAATCCAAATTTCCTTTGTCCTTCATCCATGAGTTTTTTTCTATGATGAACATAAACCCTGCTAATCACTGTGTTGAAATTTGACACTTTCCCGGGTTCATTTACAATATTTAGGGGATTATGTGCATTTTGTAGGCATTAATGCACATAATTCAAATTCAAACAATTGGTGCTTGAAAAGGTGCACAGGAACGGTCTGGAAAAACCATACTCGTGGTATTTAGTAATTTCTCAAGCCTTTTACAAGGAATGGACAGAGATTTCAATGCAATGCATGGCAATAGTCAACCACAAACGCGTCATTTACTGGGTTATCAACTACAGAACAATGAAATGCGTGCTTGAAAAACATGACGCCTGGCATGGTGCCATGGTATGGCCTCACCGTGCCCTGGTTAAAAGCTGAGAAGGTTTGATTTATGTCGTCATGCACGCCCTTCATAAGTCGAACCATCACCGAGGAAGTTCAACTTTCGAGAGGGAAATAACCAAGATTGAAGGGGAATCCAAATTTTCGTCCTAGTTTGTCATTCAGTTTTTTTCCAACGATCAACATACTTCCTCAAATGCAACATGTTCAAATTTGGCATTTTTTCGAACTCATTTACCATATTTAGGGGATTATGTGCATTTTCTAGGCATTAATTATGCACATAATTCAAATTCGAACAATCGGTGCATGAAAAGGTGCACAAGAATGGCCTGGAAAACCATGCTCGTGCTATTTAGTATATTCTCATGCCTTTTACAAGGAATGGGCAGATATTTCAAGAAAATATGTGGCAATAAGCAACCATAAACACGCCGTTTATTGGGTTAAAAACTATACAAAATGAAATATATGCTTGGAAAACATGACGCCTGGTGTCGTGCCATGGTATGGCCTCACCGTGCCCTAGTAAAAATGTCGTCATGCACGCCTTTCATAAATCGAACCATCACCGAGGAAGTTTCATGGTTTCGAGGGGGAAATCACCAAGATTGAAGGGGGTCCAAATTTCCTTTGTCCTTTGTCCAGGAGTTTTTTTTTCTATGTTGAACATACAACCTGCAAATCACCGTGTTCAAATTTGGCACTTTTACAAGTTCATTTGCCATATTTAGGGGATTATGTGCATTTCCTAGGCATTAATGCACATAATTCAAGTTCAAACAATCGGTGCATGAAAGGCTGCACAAGAACGGCTTGGAAAACCATGCTCGTGCCATTTAGTAAATTCCCATGCCTTTTACAAGGAATGGACATGTATTTCATTGAAATGTGTGGCAATAGTCAACCACAAATGTTTGTTTGTTGCGTTTTCAACTATAGAAAAAATAAAATAAATGCTTGAAAAACATGATGCCTGGCATTGTGCCATGGTATGACCTCACCATGCCCTGGTAAAAATTTGAGAAGGTTTGTCTTATGTCGTCATAAACGCCCTTCATAAATCGAACCATCACCAAAGAAGTTCCATGCTTTCAAGAGGAAAATCACCAAGATTGAAGGGGAATCCAAATTTTCTTTGTTCTTTGCCCTGGAGTTTTTTTCTACGACGAACATACACCCTGCAAATCATCGTGTTCAATTTTGACATTTTTTTGGCTCATTTACCATATTTAGGGGATTATGTGCATTTTCTAGGCATTTAGCGCATATAAATCCAATCCAGCTACAACTTCACGAGTGTGATGTGAGGGACGTGTATTGCCGTTCGATCGCGGCGCATCCTATGGTGCACACGCGCGATCCGCGTGGCTGGGGTTCCGACCAATCATAACACAATACACAATAGGCTCAGCGCACACTATTTCCGGAAGCGATGGAGATGAACTGTGTGCGATAATGAACGAGCAAAATTGTAAGGGAAGCCAAATTTCTCTTGTCATTTGTCGTTGAGCTCTTGAATACCAACGCACTGTATGGCTACCCGGCCCCTCCGTCCTAGAGCTCTCTCCAGGCGTCGTCCATGGCACCGCGGCGCACAGTAACTACTAAGGAAGCGATGGCATCCCGTCGCGCCGCATTCCTCGCCGCCCGTGACCGCACACATGGTAAGGAAGCGATGGCATCTCACCGCGCCGAGTTCATCACCGCCAGTGGCCAGACAGCTACATGGGCAGACTTTGAGGCTGCCATGGCTGAATGGGTGGTGGATCTAGAGGCGGCCAAAGCCGCACAGAAGAGCGGAAAAGGCAGAAAGCAGTCAAGAAAAGAGAATCCCGCCGCCGCAAGAAAGAAGAGGTCGCACGCTGTGGTGAGGAGAGCTTGGCGGAGATCAAAGCACGGTGGGATGCTGCCTACAAGGCCGGGAAGGAGTACGCCGGCGTCTGGCCAACATGCCCCGATGGCAGCATGTGAGAAGTAGTTTAAGTTTGTAGTATTAGAGCAAATTACTAGTAGTACTTTAAGTTTGTAGTATTAACGTACAATGTCGGTAAGAGCATCCTTTGAGGGCTTTGAGCGTTGATTAACATGTGTGCTCGTGTGCGTTTTTTGCGTTAGTCATTAGAAGATCACAAAACACAAAGTTTTTATGCCGTACTCGTCTACGTTTTTTTGTGTTAATGATCCATAAGTTAGTTACCTGTGCTATGTTTCCTAATAAACCAGGCGTACCATTGACCAAAAAATCAACTACACGTGTAGAGTTTTTTGGAGACAGGATCTGCCAACTTTTTGTTTTCTCGCACACGCGTATTTTACGTGCTTCATCTGTGTTGTGTGTTTCCCCTGCCCAAGTTTCAAGTTTCGCAGCGAAATTTTCATTAGGCGCGTGATTTCAGAATTTATTCCTCCAACCACATCCGACCCTCATTATCCCCCCCCGGCGCCTCCCCCTACCGGCATCTCAAACTGCCGCCGCCGCCGCAATCACAGCTTCAACCACATCTACGTTCTTCTCGGATCCAGTCAGATAACCCACCGATCTCTATCACGGCCCCGGCCTGATTGCTTAAATGGCGCCTGTGAAACATCCTCATGCCTCCAAATCCCCACTGCCAGGAGCTGATGGCAGTCCATGGCGCGATGGCTGCTGTGCGTGTTGACCAAGAGGAACACCTCGCCTCCACCGCCGCCGACATGGTGCAGGCTCTGTCCTATATGAAGTGCCCAAGCGACTACCCACCAGGACTTAACAGGTAAGATCTGACCAGCTAAATCTTACCAATACCACTTGCAACGGCTATGATTTGTACAGTTGATGTATTAAGCATGTTCGTGCCTTGTTTATTTCAGTACTGCACACTATGTGATGTTCAAATATTACCGTGTCCAGCTCAATTTCACCAATACCAGCAACAAACTTACAATACATGACTCGGGATATCACTAGAGATCCTGCCCATTTGCTATTTTTAGTGGATGCTAACCCTGTTGTACTTAACATGCCTGTTCATGTACTTACGCAGGGTCATAGCAGCCGATGCTGTTGTTTGTCGTCGAGGTTAGCTGCATCCCATATCTTACAGTATTTCACATCATTTGTGCAATTGCAGTTTAACTTCTACCATTTACTAGTTGCCTGTAGGTACACATGTCAGTGGCACTGATCCACGCTTCGACCCAGAGGAACAGCTCGCCTCCGTCGTCCCTGACTTTGGGCGGGCTCTGGCCAAGATGAAGTGCCCCAGCAACTACCTCTCAGGACTTACCAAGTATGTACTCACCAGTTCAATCCTACCAATACCAGTTGCAATTAATGGCTATGTTCTGTACTGTTGATGTATTAAGCATGTTCTAGTAAAGATGCCTAACACATTTTAGCTACTTTCCCTACCTTTTTATACACATCCGGGCCATTCTCTGCTCTGGCAGCACCTGCCTTGTGATGTTTAACTATGCCAACTGCATTTTTATCAGTACCGGTTTCAATGCCTATTAAGCCTATTGCAATTAACAGTTGAATCCATTTTTAAATAGTTGTATTTCAATGGCTACAAACTTACAAAACATGACTTAGGATGTTGTTAAGCCTGTTGCAATTAACAGTTGTATCCATTTTTTTAATCTACCCATTTGCTACCATGCTACTCTCCGCAATGAAGATATACTAGAGATGTTGCCCATTTGCTATTTTTGGTGGATGCTAACCCTATTGTACTTAACATGCATGTCCATGTACTTACGCAAGGTCATAACGGCCGATGCTGTTGTTTGCCTTCGAGGTGAGCTGCATCCCATGTCTTACAGTATTTTACATCATTTGTGCAATTACAGTTTAACTTCTACCATTTACTGGTTGCCTGTAGGTACACATGTCAGTGGCACTGATCTACGCTTTGACCCGGAGGAACAGCTCGCCTCCGCTGACTTTGGACGGGCTCTGACCAAGATGAAGTGCCCCAGCAACTACCTCTTAGGACTTACCAAGTATGTACTCACCAATTCAATCTTACCAATACCAGTTGCAATTAATGGCTATGTTTTGTATGGTCGATCTATTAAGCATGTTGTAGTAAACATGCCTAACACATTTTAACTATTTTCTCTACCTTTTTATAGACAACTGGGCCATTATCTGCTCTGGCAGCACCTGCCTTGTGATGTTTAACTCTACCAATTGCATTTTTATCAGTACTGGTTTCAATGGCCATTAAGCCTGTTGCAATTAAGAATTGTATCCATTTTTAAAGAGTTGCATTTCAATGGCTACAAACTTACAAAACATGAATTAGGATGTTGTTAAGCCTGTTGCAATTAACAGCTGTATCCATTTTTTTATCCATCCCTTTGCTACCGTGCTATTCGTTTGCAATGAAGATATCACTACAGATGCTGCCGTTTTATTACCATTTGCTATTTTTGGTGGATGTTAACCCTGTTGTAGTTAACGTTGGCTTTCCATGTACTAACACAAGGCTACAATGGGCGATGCTGTTGTTTGCCATCGAGGTTAGCTGCATCCCATGTCTTATACACCATCTATTCCTAAATATAAGTATTTTTAGAGATTCCAATATAGACTACATAAGGAGCAAAATGAGTGAATCTAGATTCTAATCTAAACTATGTCTGTTATTATATATACATCCGTATGTAGTTCATATTGAAATCTCAAAAAAAAAAACTTGTACACTTAGGAACATAGGTTGTTGTATTTTACATCATTTGTGCAATTTCAGTTTAGCTTCTAACATTTACTAGATGCTTGTAGGTACATATATGAGTGGTACTGATCCACACTTTGATCCCTTTTGCGTATGGGGGAATGAGATATTCATGAACAAGCGTCAAATGAGGAAACTAAGAAAGATTGTTAGGCAAAAGAAACGGGTGATTGAAATTAAGCTCTTTATTTACACTTTGTCCAAGACAACAGTGAACTTTAGGATGGTAAGTAATGTGTCGCCTTTTCCCCCTGCCCACAACAAGTTACTATATTAGACCTCAGTATCTGATATTTTTCTCTTTTCAGTGGTTTCTGAAGCTATTTACTGATGATTACCTTGCAAACTACATGACCGAAGTGGAGGAAACTAAGGTTAAAGTATATAATTCATGCTACCATGATAATGCTCTAGAAGTCTTCCTAAAGGCGGTGAAGGATGGGCATGCGATCGTCACAAGGGGTTGGACAAAAGTGGTTCGTGCTTATGGCATGCAGGAAGACACATTATGGGCATTCCGCTTCTTCAACACCATCGACAGTCAAAATGATTTACACTTGTCTCTTCACCTTTACCGCCTTCAAATATTGTGGTTCATCATAGTTAATTGCTGTCTCATCCTGTAATTACTGAACATATTGTACTGGCAATTTTATTTATGGATTTGTTGTTGAACCATTGTGCTAAGAATTTGAATTGCATGTTTCATATATCAAATTTTCCAATTCTAATAATAAATTACAGGCAAAAATAAAGATATACATGAGCTAATAAAATAATGTTCACACGGTTAGAAAGAAAACAGTGTGTGCGTTGTAAAAAGAGAACAGGCGGTCATGGAATTTTGCAGACGGTTCCGACAGTAAAAGCGCTTGTGATGGATAGCCCAATGCCACACAGTTTTCTTCATCAAATCGTGTGTGATGTAGTTGATAAAAACAAACAGTTAACCAAGGCAGAGCGTGTGTGATAGTTACACCTTTCACACACGAGCATATACATAAAACAGTGTGGGATGTACATACGAACGGAAACGTTTTCCCTGGATTGGCTGTGTGGGATGTACATAAGAACGGAGACGTATTCCTTGGATTGACTATGTGTGATATACATACGAACGGAAATGTTTTTCTGGGATTCACCGTGTGGGATGTACATACGAACGGAAATGATTGGGTTTCGATGCCTCGCCCGATCGCACACGAGCTCATTTTTCCCCAGCCTGTGTCCCAGGAGGGCCTATCCCCATCACTCACTAGGCGACAGTTCCAAATTTAGTCGCGGAACGGGGTTAAAAACTATTTGTATAGCACCAACGCGTACCAGTGGTCAGTCCGTTCGGAGGTCCGCATGCTCTTTTTTCCCGTAAATTAGAGACAAACTGGGTGTTTGTGGGCGTCCGGATCGTTGCCAAGTCTGTGCATGACTAATCTGGCCCACGGAAACACCTTTCTTGTGCCCGCTAGCGTTCCCGCCCAAAGCGAGTGTCGGTGTCAAAAACTGGCCGATCTCGGGTAGGGGGTCCCGAACTGTGTGTCTGAGGATCAAAGGTAACAAGAGACAGGGGACACGATGTTTACCCAGGTTCGGGCCCTCTTAATGGAGGTAATACTACTTCCTGCTTGATTGAGTTTGATGAGTATAGGGGTTACAAGAGTTGATCCTCGAGATCGTAATGGCTAAACCCTAGATGTCTAGCCTGTATGAATTCTGATAGCCTCTACGGACTAAACCCTCCGGTTTATATAGACACCGAAGGGGCCTAGGGTTGTACAGAGTCGATTTACAGAGGAAGGAAATTACACATCCGGACGCCAATCATGTCATCCATGCAAAGGAGAGTCTCATCCGGACACGGGGAAAGGTCTTATACCTTGTATCTTCATGGCCCATCAGTCCGGCCCATGTTACATAGCCCGGACACCCAAGGACCCCTTAATCCAGGACTCCTTCAGTAGCCCCTGAACCAGTCTTCAATGACGATGTGTTCGGCATGCAGATCGTCTTCGGCATTGCAAGGCGGGTTCCTCCTCTGAATATTTCAAAGCAATCTTCTGAATAAAAGAACTGTATTCGGCTCTGTATACCAGTCGCAACCCTCAACCACGAAGGCAAAAGTACTTAATCAAAATAAGGTCTGTCAACTGACAACCCTTTCGGCGAAAGGTCACGTTTGGCCTCTTTATCATTTCGAACCATTTTTTGGACTCCCGCTTCGTGTTTCGAGGCGCGGCCTCCACTTACACGTCTTGTCAAAACAGATATTGTGTCCGCTTATTGCGGATACTCATCAATACAAGCTTGGGTAATCCAACCGTGCCATTCGCACGACCCCTTGGGAATAGGCGAGTTTTAAGGCTTGAGGGGGGCGCTTGATATTCACTGCCTATATAAATGGATAAAGATCCATCTTTTTACCCCATGCCTTCTTCCTTCCTCTGCCTTCCCATCCTTGAGCTACAGCGCCCAAGCTTCAATCTTTCCCACCGCCACCAACCTCTCCAGCCATGTCCGGATCTAGCTCGAAGGGCAAGTGGGAGGCCTCCTCCGTCACAGAGAAGGACGTGAAGGATCTCTAGGAGGCGGGGTACATGTCCGCGGATACCGCGCACAGGCTCCCTGCCAAGGAGCAAGTCATCCCCACCCCGGAGACTAGCGAGAGGGTTGTGTTAATCTCTCACTTCCTCCGCGGACTAGGGTTTCCCCTCCACCCCTTTGTCTGTGGCCGCATGTTCTATTATGGGCTAGATTTCCATGATCTAGCCCCGAATGCTTTCCTCCACATCTCGGCGTTTATCGTCATGTGCGAGGCGTTACTCCAATACAAGAAATATGTCAACTAGTGACCTTCTGTCAGTGACCCTGGAAGAATTGGTCATAGATCTACGACCATTTGAGACCAATTGGTCAAAAGCTGCTCGGGGAGCTCCAAACCCTCAACTATATCGACCATTTTGGCCATAAAGGTCATAATTTCCTAACACAAAATGGTCATAAAGCAGACAACACTGATCCGCTGCCTTATTTCTAGCTGATCACGACCAATATAGATGGTCATAACCTTGTAAATTGTGGTGGATTGCTATGACTAGGCGCCACCTCATCAGTTTTGCCTATGTGTCATGTCCATGTGTCAATTTTTGCCCTAGGTTGTGAAGCAACCTATATTTCTGTCATTCCCGAAATTCCCAAAAAAATTGGGCATTCTTTACTATCCAAATCATTGCCTCATGACAATATTCAACTCCATTTGCCTGGTAAATCTTCCTCGACAAATATTCAAAGTTTTTGTTCAACTCAAACTATTGTGAAGACCTCTCTTGTTTTTGTAAATATGATGAGTTCATCGTTCCTGATTCAGCTTATTATGAATAAACATGTTTGCAATGACAATTAGAGATCATAGTTGCTTATGCCATGCTTGATTAGCTATGAGTTATAATGGTTTACCTTATGCACCAACATGCTATTAAAATGGTTGTGATGTGGTATGATGGGGTGGTATCCTCCTTGAATGATTTAAGTGACTTGACTTGGCACATGTTCACACATGTAGTTGAAACAAATCAACATAGCCTTCACGATATTTATGTTCATGGTGGATTATATCCTACTCATGCTTGCATCCAATGTTTATTAATTTTAGTGCATGTTCATGACTGTTGTCGCTCTCTAGTTGGTCGCTTCCCAGTCTTTTGCTAGCCTTCACTTGTACTAAGCGGGAATACTGCTTGTGCATCCAATCCCTTAAAACCCAAAGTTATTCCATATGAGTCCACCATACCTTCCTATATACGGTATCTACCTGCCGTTCCAAGTAAATTTGTATGTGCCAAACTCTAAACCTTCAAATAAACATTCTGTTTTGTATGCTCGATTAGCTCATGTATCAACTAGGGCTGCCCCTATCTTCCATGTTAGGCGGGTTATTCTCAAGAGGAGTGGACTCCGCTCCTCACTCACGAGAACATGGCTGGTCACCGGGATGCCAAGTCCCATGCTTTATGCAAACTAAATCAAAATAATTGCAAACAAAACTCCCCCTGGGACCTAATGTATGTTGGAGGCACTCGTTGTTTCGAGCAAGCCGTGGATTGATGCTTGTTGGTGGAGGGGGAGTATAAACTTTACCATTCTGTTTGGGAACCACCTATAATGTGCGTAGCATGGAAGATATCGCCATCTCTTAGTTGTTATGTTGACAATGCAAGTATGCCGCTCAAAATATTATTTATCTCTATTTCAAAACCGAGCTCTGGCACCTCTACAAATCCCTGCTTCCCTCTGCGAAGGGCCTATCTATTTACTTTTATGTTGAGTCATCACCCTCTTATTAAAAGCACTAGCTGGAGAGCACAGCTGTCATTTGCATTCATTACTGTTAATTTATATTGGGTATGACTATGACTGGATCTCTTTTACCATGAATTACAATGTCTAGTCGGTCCTTGATCTTTAAAGGTGCTCTGCATTTATGTTTTGCAGTCTCAGGAAGGGCTAGCGAGATAACATCTTGTTATATCATATTATGATTGTTTTGAGAAAGTGTTGTCATCCGAGATTTATTATTATGACTCGCTAGTTGATTATGCCATTGATATGAGTAAACATGAGACCTGAGAATTATTGCAAATGTGGTTAGTTATAATCTTTGCTGAAAACTTGAATGCTGGCTTGACATATTTACAACAACAAGAGCAACAGAGTTTGTAAAAGTTTTTTTTTTCTCTTCGGTTTGTCAACTGAATTGCTTGAGGACAAGCAAGGGTTTAAGCTTGGGGAGTTGATACGTCTCCGTCAGATCTACTTTTCCAAACACTTTTGCCCTTGTTCGACTCTAACTTGTATGATTTGAATGGAACTAACCGGATCGACGCTGTTTTCAAAGAGATTGCCATGACGTTGTTTTATGTGCGAAAACAAAAGTTCTCGAATGACCTGAAACTCCACGGAATATCTTAGAAAAACAATAAAAATCCTCGCTAAAGATGAAGACCAGGGGCCCACACCTGTCCACGAGGGTGGGGGCGCCTCTAGGTCGCGCCCCTCTAGGGCGCGCCCCTACCTCGTGGGCCCCTAGAGACCTTCCGACGCCAACTCCAACTCTATATATTGGCTTTCGGTGAGAAAAAATCAGAGAGAAGAAATCATCGCGTTTTACGATACGGAGCCGCCGCCAAGCCCTAAAACGCCCTCGGAGGGCTGGTGCGAGTCCGCTCGGGGCTCCGGAGAGGGGATTCGTCGCCGTCGTCATCATCAACCTTCCTCCATCACCGATTTCATGATGCTCACCGCCGTGCGTGAGTAATTCCATCGTAGGCTTGCTGGACGGTGATGGGTTGGATGAGATTTATCATGTAATCGAGTTAGTTTTGTTAGGGTTTGATCCCTAGTATCCATTATGTTCTGAGATTGATGTTGCTATGACTTTGCCATGCTTAATGCTTGTCACTAGGGCCCGAGTGCCATGATTTCAGATCTGAACCTATTATGTTTTCATGAATATATGCGAGTTCTTGATCCTATCTTGCAAGTCTATAGTCACCTATTATGTGTCATGATCCGACAACCCCGAAGTGACAATAATCGGGATACTTCTCGGTAATGACCATAGTTTGAGGAGTTCATGTATTCACTATGTGCTAATGCTTTGTTCCGGTTCTCTATTAAAAGGAAGCCTTAATATCCCTTAGTTTCCATTAGGACCCCGCTGCCACGGGAGGGTAGGACAAAAGATGTCATGCAAGTTCTTTTCCATATGCACGTATGACTATATTCGGAATACATGCCTACATTACATTGATGAATTGGAGCTAGTTCAGTGTCACCCTATGTTATGGTGTTACATGATGAACCGCATCCGCATAATTATCCATCCCGATCCAATGCCTACGAGCTTTCCATATACTGGTTTACGCTTATTTACTTTCCCGTTGCTATTGTTACAATCATTACAAAACACCAAAAATATTACTTTTGCTTTCATTACTCTTTTGTTACTGTTACCACTACTATCATACTACTTTGCTACTAAATACCTTGCTGCAGATATTAAGTTATCCAGGTGTGGCTGAATTGACAACTCAGATGCTAATACTTGAGAATATTCTTTGGCTCCCCTTGTGTCGAATCAACAAATTTGGGTTGAATACTCTACCCTCGAAAGCTGTTGCGATCCCCTACACTTGTGGGTTATCACATAGAAACCCAACCCAAACCCTAGCAGCAACCCAATCCCCCCCTCCCCGAGAACACACCCGCCGTCGCCTGTCTCTCCCCGATCCAGATCTCTCCGTCACCTCCCAAACCCAATCCCCAACCCCGAGCCGCTCTCCTGAGTGCGTCGAGCCGCCACAACTGCTGCTGCATGCCGCTCTCCTGAGTGCGTCGAGTCGCTGCTGCCGTGCCCCTGCTTTTTCCATCTGCATCACCCGCATCACCCAAGCCCTCCTCCAAATCTCTCGTCCTCCCTCTCAACCTCCTCCTCCCTCTCAATCTCGGCATCCCACCCATGGCGCTCCATGCACTGGACAATGCATTGCCGACCGCCGTGGAGAACTAGCGCCCCAAGAAGGCCGCCAAGCTGCTCTCCACGGCGCCTACCGTCGCCGTCGCCCGCTCCCCCATCGGGAGTGGAGCCGACCATGGAGTACGTCCAGTCCGTGGACCCGCTTCTCGTCCCCGGCCCCAAAGCCCGGGCCGCCGGTCACATCGCCGGGCTCGACTCCAAGGACTGCGTCATGGTCTGCGAGGCCCTCAACGACGCGCACTGCCTCGCCATCCACCACCCCTCCCTCCTCGCCCCCATCCTGTAAGTTCTTCGATCCCCTCTGTCGTTGCTGCTCTTGGCTTTTGCTTTGGCGAATTCCGTTGGGGATCTGACCCGAGATTCCTCCGTCCGTCCGCGTGTGCTGATTGGCAGGGAGAAGGTGGTGCTGGGGATCTTGAAGACGGTGAAGAACCCACACAGCACCGTGCTCAAGACCTCCGTGACGGCGTGCATAGACGTCTTTGCGGCCTTTGGCAACCTCTCCTTGAGCAGCAGCTGTAGCATCATGTTGGTGTACAAAAGAAGGGGAGCACTTTTATACCCCTTTACCTGTGCACGGACAGTCGGATCCACGCCCACGGCCGCAGCAAGCAGGGCAGGGGAGGTGAACCGAGGTAAAACCGAAGCCCAAGATAGCCAGAGCAACGCCAAGACCGAGACCACAAAGAAGCAGAGAGGCGAAGCAGGTTCCCCCGGCAAGACCCTTGTCGGGGCAGCCTCAGCAGCCCGGACAAGACCCTTGCCGGGACGGCTCGCCCACACAAGCGGAGTGAGCCACCCTCGAGCCCATGGGTTCCAACTCAACCAACCACGTTGGAACTAGGGCTCAGGAGGCACCTCCATGATGGCATGCGGATCTTTGTCAAGACCAAGGAATATTCAAGATCAGATGAGGACTAAAAGACAACGGTCCTCGGCAAGATCCTTGCCGAGGAGAGCCACAAGACCCCCGACAAGATCCTTGCCAGGGACGACAGCGCACCACGGCAAGACCCTTGCCGGGCCACCCGGCAAGGCCCTCACTAAGGATGCCAGCGGGGCCACCTCCAGGCCCGCACCAGCCAAGTCTCCACCGCCGTTCGCATGTAGCTGCCATCTCAACCAGCTGGGCTGGCACCTGCGTGGCAACATGCAGCTCCCAGACCAGATCAACAAGCACATGCGTGGCGGCATGCAGATCTTCGTGAAGACCCTACCGCCGTGCCACCTCAGCTGCTTGCCTGCCTACATGGCGCCACATGCAGCGCTAGCCAGGGTGCGTGTCGAAGCGAGGAGGAGCGGCGGCGGACGGGACAGGCCTCGTTCCCGTCCCCAATAAAGCAAGGGGACACCTAAGCGGTGCATTAAATGCGTCTTGTCCTGTAATACAAGCGATAAGCTCGTAGCACTGTACGCCTTTCCACCTCCTGTGTGCCACTGTGGCAGCCCCTTTCGACTATAAAAGGAGGCCCGTGGCGTATTGGAGAAGGATTCGACTCCTTGGGACTGCTTAGCCACCGTAGCTAGTTGAAGGGCTCAAGAACACTCAATACATCCACCAAAAGCAGGACTAGGGTTTTACGCATCCTCGCGGCCCGAAACTGGGTAAACAATCCTTGTGCTGATTACTAATCCTGCTCTTCTTGCAACCCTGCGCCCCGACAACCGTAGTAGGGATTCTTGTGATCCCATAGGTGTCGTTTCCCACCGACACCTTTGGCGCGCCAGGTAGGGGGCGCAATTGTGAGAATCTGGTCTAGTAGTTAGCCTAGCGGTTCTTCATCGCCATGGCTCCCAAGAAGAAGACGGCCATGGCGGTCGGCTCGACGGGGGCCGAGCGGCCCGTGCCCGTACGGGCGGGCAGCGACCCGGTTGCGGACAGAACCCGGGCCACGGTCCGCGAGCACCAGCATCGCCCTGGCAGTCAGAGCCTAGTGAGCGGCGCCGTTCGTGCGCCAGGCGACGGGCCGCACGCCACCAAGCCCAAAGACGGGGTTGGGCCCCCCGCAGGCGGCGCGAGGCCCTCCAGGAGTGTTGTCATGCCACCCACGGGCGGCGCAGCAACTTCCAAGACGCCCACGCTGGTGACCACTGCGCGCTCTTCCCATGGTGTGCACGACGAGCAGCGTCACCATGCCGGTGACCCCGGACACCGCCATGGGAAGAGCCCTGTGCGCCGTCCGCGAGACGAAGGAGTTCCGCATGCCCGCTGAAGTGCTGGCGAAAATGGCGCGCAGCCGCTGGGTCGTGATAGAGCTCCTTCTAACGTGGTTAGAAGTCGAAGCACGCAACGGTCCACACAGCTGTCGCCGCCACCCACGCCAGCAGAAGCTTTGGCGCGCGCGCAGCTGCTCCTCGACTTCCCTCCTACTGCAGAGAAGCTCGACGAGTGGAGGGCCACCATCCAGAGCCTCGTCGCCGTCGCCAACAAAGATGATCCGCGATCGGCGGGGCCCTCGGGCCGGCGCTCCACCGAGCCGCCACATGCCAGCGCTGGGAGGACCGGGGGTGCTGCGGTCATGGTGCACTCTCCTCCTCCTCGCCAGCCGCCGCAGGCGTCGGCTCGTCGTGATGACGCTTGTGATAACATCTCTATAGCGTCGTCCGATGCTACCTCTTGAGCACTGCGTTGGTTTTCCCTTGAAGAGGAAAGGGTGATGCAGTAAAGCAGCGTAAGTATTTCCCTCGGTTTTTGAGAACCAAGGTCTCAATCCAGTAGGAGGCCACACACGAGTCCCTCGCACCTGCACAAACAAATAAAATCCTCACAACCAACGCAATAAAGGGGTTGTCAATCCCTTCACGGTCACTTACGAAAGTGAGATCTGATAGATATGATAAGATAATATTTTTGGTATTTTTATGATAAAGATGCAAAGTAAAATAAAAGGCAATAAAAATAACTAAGTGTTGGAAGATTAATATGATGGAAAATAGACCCGGGGGCCATCGGTTTCACTAGTGGCTTCTCTCGAGAGCATAAGTATTACGGTGGGTAAACAAATTAATGTTGAGCAATTGACATAATTGAGCATAGTTATGAGAATATCTAGGTATGATCATGTATATAGGCATCACGTCCGAGACAAGTAGACCGACTCCTGCCTGCATCTACTACTATTACTCCACACATCAACACCTATCCAACATGCATCTAGAGTATTAAGTTCAAAAGAACAGAGTAACGCTTTAAGTAAGATGACATGACGTAGAGGGATAAACTCATGCAATATGATATAAACCCCATCTTGTTATCCTCGATGGCAACAATACAATACGTGCCTTGCTGCCCCCATCACACGGGAAAGGACACGCAAGATTGAACCCAAAGCTAAGCACTTCTCCCATTGCAAGAAAGATCAATCTAGTAGGCCAAACCAAACTGATAATTCGAAGAGACTTGCAAAGATAACCAATCATACATAAAAGAATTCAGAGAAGATTCAAATATTGTTCATAGATAAACTTGATCATAAACCCACAATTCATCGGTCTCAACAAACACACTGCAAAAGAAGATTACATCGAATAGATCTCCACAAGAGAGGGGGAGAACATTGTATTGAGATCCAAAAAGAGAGAAGAAGCCATCTAGTTAATAACTATGGACTGGAAGGTCTGAGGTAAACTACTCACACATCATCGGAGAGGCTATGGTGTTGATGTAGAAGCCCTCCGTGATCGATGCCCCCTCTGTCGGAGCTCCGAAAAAGGCCCCAAGATGGGATCTCACGCATGTAAGGTTGCGGCGGTGGAATTAGATTTTGGATCCGTGATTCGTAGTTTGGGGGTACGAGGTATATATAGGAGGAAGAAAGCGTCGCTGGAGCAACATGGGCCCCACGAGGGTGGAGGGCGCTGGTGGGAAGGGGTAGGCGGCGCGGGGGGGTAGGCGCGCCCCTACCTCGTGCCTTCTTGGTTGCTTTCTTGGCGAGGGTCCAAGTCCTCTGGATCACGCTCGCTCCAAAAATCACGTTCGAAGGTTTCATTCCGTTTGGACTCCGTTTGATATTCTTTTTGCGAAACTCAAATAGGCAAAAACAACAATTCTGGGTTGGGCCTCCGGTTAATAGGTTAGTCCCAAAAATAATATAAAAGTGTATAATAAAGCCCAATAATTTCCAAAACATAATATAATATAGCATGGAACAATAAAAAATTATAGATACGTTGGAGACGTATCATCCAACCCGCGCCACCGCGACCAGTGCCAAGTTCTTCGAGAACGGGCTCACGGAGATGCTCGAACCACTATCGAGCGCCGGCGTTATACACGCCACCAGTCGGACAAGCGGGCGGGACCCACTATGGACCACCCAGCGCCGGGGGGGCTCCGGCGGCCTACCTTACAAGGTGGGATGCCCAGCCTTTACCCACGAGCTGCGGCAGTTCCAGTGGCCGTCCCACCGCACGTTCAAGCCCGACGTCGGCGATAAGTACACTGGCAATACCCATCCGTCCGAAGTTCCTCAAAGATCTACACCATCGCGATGCAGGCTGCGGAGCTCGCGACGACAAGGTGCTTGCAATTACTTCCGCTGGCTTTGAAGCCCAATGTTATGTCTTGGTTGATGCACTTGCCGGCGGATTCCATTTCTTCTTGGTCGGATCTGTGCCATGAGATCGTTGGCGCCTTCACTGGAGGCCACCAAGCTCATGGCCAGGCCAATGATCTGCATATCATTCCTCAGAAGGAAGGGGAAACCCTGCGCAAGTACATCTAGAGATTCAGCCGGGTTTAGTACAACATCCCCTATGTTCATCCCGCCGCTGTGATCAGTGCGTTCCATCAGAACATGCGCAACCGTAAGATGCGCGAAGAGCTGGTGATGACCAAGGTTAAGGATGTGGCCGAACTCTATGTTCTGGCCGATAAGTGCGCCCGGACTAAAGAGGGAAGGAAGTACCCCGGCGAGGACGTCGGCGCGGAAACCGACTCTACTGATGAAGACACCGCCGCCCTGACGAAGAAGGGCCGTCGTCGCAACAGGAAACGCAAGGGCAAGGCCGTGCTTGCCGTTGAAGGGTCTGACGACACCGGCGCTGCCAAGAAGGTCAAGGAAGACGACCCCGGCAAGGAGATTGCCGGGTGCGTCACCTGCCAGGCCTTAGCAGCTGCCGACAAGCCAGGGGGCTCCGGCAAGTAGTACTGCAAGATTGACTGCACCAAGGGCCACGACCTCCAGAATTGCCGACAAGTCGAGCTGCTTGCTGAAAAGCAAAAGGCCGAGTATGAGAGACGGGACAAGGAGAAGGGCCAGGACGGTGCCGAGGGATCCGACAAGAAGCGTGGCGGCCAAGGAGGCCGCCGCGACAAGGACAGCCAGCAAGAGAGGCCCGCCCGGGGCCGTGACAAGAAGCAAGAAGACAATGATCATGACGAGGACGACGAGTCCGGCGAGCAAGAGTTCCAGAAGGCTACAGAGGCCATGTGCGTCGATGGTGGCACCTCGCTGCATACTTCTCACCGCCAGCTCAAGCAGTGGGCGCGTGAGATTACAGCAGCAGAGCCATCGTTCGACGCCGCTGAAGTGGTCCAGCATGCCCCTCATCTTCGACGCCGAGGACCACCCTGACCGCACAACCGCAGTCGGGTGTTTGTCGTTGTTGGTCTCGCCAATGATACGCAACCTCAAGGTGAACAAGATGTTGGTCGACGGCGCGGCCGGCCTGAACCTGATCTTGCCCGTCGTGATCAAGAGGTTGCAAATCCCTGATGGATACCTCGAGGAAACTGGCACATTTCAAGGGGTCAATCCGGGGAGGAGCCAGCCGAAGGGGAAGGTCACGCTGCCCGTGACATTTGGAGGGGAGTTGAACCACAGGACAGAGAGGATCGTCTTCGACGTGGCCGAGATCCCCTTGCCCTACAACGGGATCCTCGATCGCCCGGCACTAGCCAAGTTCATGGCGGCGTCGCACTATGCCTACAACATGCTAAAGATGCCCGTTGACCAGCATCTCCGTCCCCTCCGACAAGAAGGACACGCTGATTTGCGCCGACCAACTCTACCGGGAGGCAGTTGCAGCAGCTGCCGCCAAGGCACCTGCTCCTGCCACAGAAGCCCCGGGAGGGAAGAAGAAGCCCGACAAGACCTCTCGCACCCACTCCAGCAAGCGCACCTCCTCGGAGTGTTGTACTACCATCGAGGACGTGCCAGAAAGCTCTACCGGCAAGAGCAAGAAATCCAGAGCTGAGCCACCGCAGACCAAGAAGGTGTCCGTCAGGGAGGATGGCATGGGAGGGCTTTAAAGATAGGCTCCACCTCGACAAAGAATAGGAAGGCGCGCTCGTCACCTTCCTGCGGGCGAATGTCGACATGTTTGCGTGGCAAGCATCCGACATCCCTGGTGTTCCCAGGGAGGTGATTGAGCACCACCTAGCTGTCTGTCCTCATGCGCGGCCCATCAAGCAGAAGGTCAGAAAGCATGCTCTGGAGAGGCA
The DNA here is from genome assembly GCA_021605205.1 of Aegilops longissima. NCBI lineage: Eukaryota > Viridiplantae > Streptophyta > Magnoliopsida > Poales > Poaceae > Aegilops > Aegilops longissima. The sequence continues at coordinate 606,551,906 of CM038681.1, forward strand.
GGAGTTCATCACAGAGGAGATCAGGAAGTTGGAAGCGGCGGGTTTGGTGAGCGGAGTGCTCCATCCGACGTGGTTGGCCAATCCGGTAGTGGTGCACAAGGAAAATGGGAAGTGGAGGCTGTGTATTGACTACACAGATATCAATAAGGCTTGTCCTAAGGACCCCTTCCCGTTGCTGCGCATCGACCAGATTGTCGACTCCACGGCCGGGTGTGATCGGTTGTCATTCCTCGATGCCTACTCGGGCTACCACCAAATCTTCATGACAAGATAAGATGAAGAGAAGACAACATTCATCACCCCATGTGGTACGTATTGCTTTTTACGGATGCCTTTCGGGTTGAAGAGTGCTGGCTCGACGTTTGCAAGAGCAGTCCAAATTGGTTTTGAACCCCAGCTCCATAGAAATATGGAGGCATACATGGATGACATAGTGGTCAAAACCAAGGACGGGACAACTCTTGTGCAAGATCTGGAAGAGACATTTGCCAACCTGCGCCAGATCAACCTTAAGCTGAACCCTGAGAAGTGTGTCTTCGGCGTTCCGTCCGGCAAGCTTCTCAGATTCTTTGTGTCGCAGCGCGGGATCGAGGCAAACCCAGATAAAATCAAGGCTATTGAACAGATTGAGGCGCCCAAACGGATCAAGGATGTGCGTAGGCTCACCGGCTGCGTTGCCGCCATGAGCCGATTCATCTCCAAGTCTGCCGAGCACGCCCTTCCTTTCTTCAAAATCTTGAAGAAGGCAGAACCGATGGAGTGGACCCCAGAAGCCGAGGCGGCATTGCAGGATCTGAAGAAATACCTTTCCTCCACGCCAATACTGGTTGCGCCTAAACCACAAGAACCATTGCTGCTGTATCTAGCGGCGACGAATCAAGTGGTTAGCGCCGCACTAGTGGCATAGAGGGAGGTCGACGAGGAGGTAGTGGCGACGGCAGAACCAGCAGACGGCAAGCCAAGGATTCCCCCGGTAGGACCTGGTGCCGGCAAGGCAAGGCCCCCGGCAGAGTCTGACGCCATCAGGGCAACGCCCGCACAGTCAAGCGAAGTGGTGCAGAAGAAGAAGATGATGCAGCAACCGGTTTACTTCGTCAGCTCCCTCTTGTAGGGGGCTAGGTCGAGGTACTCCGGTGTGCAGAAATTGCTCTTCGGCCTCCTTATGGCCTCGAGGAAGCTGCGTCATTACTTCCAAGCCCATGAGATCACGGTCGTCACCCGCCTCCCGCTACAATGGATACTACACAACCTAGATGCAACCGGAAGGATTGTGGAATGGGCCTTGGAGTTGTCGAGCTTTGGGTTGAAGTTTGAAAGTATCTCAACAATCCAGAGCAGAATCTTGGCAGAGTTCATTGCGGAATGGACCTCAACACCCGACGAAGAAATCCAAGAGACCGCTCTCCCCGACAAGGATGCGGATTGCGACTGGATCATGTACCTTGATGGGGCTTTCTCGCTGCAAGGCACCGGTGCCGGTGTCACTACAAAAAAAGACACATACGTGACATTTTGGGCCGAACGAATTTTTTTCCTGTCATACATATGACACTTCTATGACGATAATTGTGACAAAACCTGGTATCATCATAGATGTGGTGGGATCCTACTTCTATGACAAAAAATCATGACAGAAAATGGGCTTTTCGTCCTGGGCGGGCCGGAGACGCAGCTGCATGAAATTCTTTGGGCCGTCCATGACGGAAAAAACCGTGGTAGAAGCGAGGGCAAGGAAAATTTCGGGGAGTTCCCGGTTACGGTGGGAGGTCGGGGCCGAGTGATGCGCGTTTCTCTCGTACATACGCTGCTGCGTGTGAGGCGTTAGCTCTAATGAACCCGAAGCGAGGCGTTGGGCTCTAATCGAACTGGCGATTGCACTGCAGGCTAGGCGTTATCGAACCCGAGCGATTGATCGATGGCTGTTAATCGAACCCAATCGAGCGATTCGCCGCTCATCGCCGCTAATCAAGCCGATCGATGCTGCCTCGGGATGAACAAAGTGAGTGTTGCGGGGGGTTGGATGAACAGTGAGTGGTGGCGTTGCCTCTGGATGAACAGGACCCCGTGGTGTGGTGGAGGGCTGGATGAACAGTAGACGGTGGAGGGGTGGTTGAACAGGACCCTGTGGTGTGGAGGGCTGGATGAACGGTAGACGGTGTAGGGGTGCCCGTGGAGGGGTGGTTGAACAGTAGCAGTGCGCGGTGGAGGCTGGATGAACAGGAGCCCGTGGAGGCTGGAGGAGGTTGACGGTGGACATGAGCGGTATCCGTGGAGTCCTGTTTTGCGGCACGCCACACCTCCCGATGAACAGACCCCGTTTGACCGTAGGGAGGTCTGTTTTGTCCGTTTTGCGCACGCCACACCCTCCCGATCAACAGACCCCGCTTCGACCGTAGGAGGTCCGTTTGGCCCATTTTGCGGTACGCCACACCCTCCCGATCAACAGGACCCTGTTCACCGTAGGAGGTATGTTTCTTCCGTTTTGGCGATACGCCACACCCTCCCGATCAACGGGACCCCGCTACGAACGAGGAGGTCTGTTTCCTCCGCGCGCGTACGCCAGCCTCGCTTCCATCGCTGTTCCGTCCAAAGCCTCCCGATGAACACGACCACGCATTCCGTTCCGACCTAGCCGGTTGGCTCGCACGCGTTCCGTTGCCTCCCGATAAACATGACGCATTCCGTTGCCTCCCGATGAACAGGACGACGACGTTGTTTCTCCGTTCCGACCCAGCCATGTACACGAGCCCTGGCTGTACGTACACATACGTGGCCATATTTTCTTTCTTGCACCCTGGCCGTTGTACGTACGTGTACATGCTACGTGTGCGCCTCTACTACAACACGTGCGCACCTCTACTACGACACGTGCGCGCCTCTACAACGACCATTATGTACGTACACGTTCGCGACCAGAATGGCAACGCTACATACGCTTCGACCAGGTGGGTCCCGACTGTCAGGCACTTCCTTGCGTGCGAAAATGTAGCTGGTGGGTCCCAGCAGTCAGAGGGGCGAATCATTTTTTTGCCCGGACGCACTTCCTTTGCGTGCGAAGATGTAGCTGGTGCGTCCCAGCAGTCAGGGGGCGAGTCGTTTTTTTTGCCCGGATGCACTTCCTTGCGTGCGAAGATGTAGCTGGTGGGTCCCAGCAGTCAGGGCGAATCGTTTTTTTTTCGGACGCACTTCCTTGCATGTGAAGATGTAGCTGCTGGGTCCTAGCAGTCAGGGGGAAATGTTTTTTTCGTGAAATACGGTGGCCCGTCCGATGGGTCCCTGCTGTCAGGTGGAGGAATCATTGTTTTGCGCGTAATAAGGAGGCACTTCCTTGCTGCGGCCGTGGACCCAGCTCTCAGCCTCTCCACGTACAGTCCATGTCCGATGGAAGTCGTTCCTTGACCACGTTGACCACGCCGCACCGAGAGCACCACGGCGGTGGACGGCGGCGAGGCCTAGGACTCAGAGCTGGGGAAGACGCAGCAGTGGATGCCCACGAGAAGAGGAGTATGAGGGTTCACTGGTTCGGCTGCGGTGTGAGGCTGCTGTCGCCGCAGAATAACAGGGGGTGTGGGTGAGTAGAGGGATGGCCTGGCCAGCGGTGGGAGTAGTAGGGGCGGTGAGGCCTCCGCGGCATCACAGCCAGCCACGAAGGCGGGGAGCACGCGGCACGACCGACGCTGGTTTGGTAATTTGGAGCAAGAAGACCAGAGGTTGAAGAAGCACTACGGCCGTTGGATGAACATCGTACGGTAAAAGGAGCTAGAATTGTTCATATTGACTAAGTTGACAAAGCCCTCCGTCCCGCCAACTTGGTAGGCCCACAAGTCAGCCTCCCACTATCTTTGGGTTCCGGTGGCGGGGAGTATTCATTTTTTTTGTGCGTAATAAGGAGGCACTTCCTTGCGTGCGAAGATAGCTGGTGGGTCCGACATGTCAGCAGGGGGCATGTTTTTTTCACGAAATACAGAGGCCCTTCCGGTGGGTCCTAGATGTCAGGTGGAGAAATCATTATTTTGCGTGTAATAAGGAGGCATTTCCTTGTGTGCGGCCGTGGACCCAGCTGTCAGCCTCTCCACGCACAGTCTACTTCCGATGGTGTCGTTCGTTGACCACGCCGCGTCGAGCGCATCCAAGGTGGTGGATGACGGCGAGGCCCCGGACAGCAACAAGCCGAAGATGGGAAGACGTGGGAGTAGAGTCACAGACGGAGAGGTGTACGAGGGTTAACTTCTAGTGCGGTGTGGTTCGGCAGTCGGTGGAGAAGAACAAGAGGTGTGGAGGGGCGGAGGGATAGCCTGGCCAACGGCGGAGTAGCGCTTCATAGCGAAGCGTGCTAAGCAGAGCTGCTAGCAGCAGGAGGAGGGAGGTGGTCCCGGCTGTGCTGGAGGAAGAAGACGAGAGATTGAAGATGGATGCCGGTCGTTGGATGTAAATCCAATGGCTAACATGTCAGAATCATTTTTTGACTAAATTGACAACGACTTGCATTGGCTTCGACCTATTGGCCCACATTTCAGCCTACAAAAATGTGGCACGTATTCAACCCATTTTTTCAGAATTTACAGTCTTTTTTTTGCGCGGTAGAATTTACAGTCAATTTGATCTTTATTTTTGAATTACAGCCATTAGTTGGGCTGGGTGAACAAATAATGTAGCGTCCATGCGGCCCATTTATTTTATTTCCTAAAAAATTACAGGCCATTTGCACTTTCTCAAAATACACGATTTTGCTGGGCTGATTCTAATTATAATGTTGGGTTGGGCCAGCAATGTTATCAAAAAATAAAAAGGGGCTGAGCATTTGCTATAATTATATTTAAATAATAAGTGATATTATTACATTCGTCCTTAAATCTTACAAAGCTTTTGTACACAATCACTAGGATTTTCGTGCCAAAACAATCCAGGATTTTATTTGTTAAGAAATTATTTTTATAAGTTAATAAGATGTGGGATATTGTTTTCTTACATATGTAAGTATCTGTTAAATATATGATGACAATAAAAATAATATATAATAACATATAAAATAAGTTAAATATATATATAATATAGTTAGAAGGGAAACATAAGTTGGACCTGGCGTTCCTATTCTTATATAGAAAAATAGAACAGACCTCTGCGTTTTCTTCAAAAAAATACATAAATTGGGCTGCCAAAAATAAAACCTCGGATGGGAGGTCAATAGGCCGGTCGATACATGACGGCCCTAAGAAAATACAAACAGGCCCTCCCATCCGAGGTCATGGGCTACGCATGTTAAAAATGAAAGCCTTGACAGGGCAGCCCAAAACCACGTCCAACACTTGCCAAAACTTCGTCCCTCGTTTTCTCTGTGTTTCGCACACTCGACATTGTGTGGGCATTTTGACTGTGCATCATATGAAGATGTGCTATGCATGAATGTTGATCAGCATGATGTTAACTGGCTGGTAGTTCCATTTTCGATCATGAATAAAACTTCCAACATGATGTTAACCCTGTTTGAAAAGGTCGTGTTAATATAAATGCTCTGCCTCTGAAAGTTATTGTTTCTTATCTGAAACTGAACTTGCAGTTTCTTATCTGAAACTGAAACTTGCAGTTTCTTCTCTGAGAATCACATTGTCTGCACTTTTATACTCCTATGAAACTACATTTTTTAAGTGCTAAAAATAGATCTCTAGAATTCATAAAATTCTTCATATGCTCAATACTGCAAATCTGAAATTCAAAAGACATTCATATCTGAAAGTACTCTCAAAATACACAACACAAAACATAATTCACAACCTGCAAATACTGACAACCCTAAGCTCCTCCTGACAATTCACAACCTACCCGACTATTGGGCTGGGGGGCAGCCCCCTCCTATTCCTCGGCGGCAGACAGCCGCCCCGTGAGACAATGTGAACGGCGAGGGAGACGATGGCAGGGAAGCGTCGTCGGGCCAACTGCTTTTCTCCTCTTGCAGTTGGGTTTGGTCTGGCAGGACACCCTCACAAACGGCACCCTGTATATGCTCGATCCTTCAATCTCTGGTGGATGCTCCATCTGGGATCGATACTCCCACCACCGCTCCCTCACGATCGGATTCGATGAACCTGTTTGCTCCATGGCCCAGAGGAGCAGCTCTATGTACTCCGGCGCGACTCCCTCCGGAGTATCGCCGCCTTTTCGCTCTGTTGCAGATATTTGGCCATGGATGTCGCCATCGCCGCTAGTTGGTCCTTGTTGTTAAACCAAGACTGTATCTCCAACATCCTAGCTAGCTTCATAGGGTCGCCGTCTGCGATCCTCACGTATCGGTTGTACTCCTGCATCGATCTACTTCTCCACAGCACCTTCACTCGCCGCCGGTGGTTTTTGAATGGAAGAGGAGAGGAGCAGCGCTGGTTTTGGATTAGAACGGGAGAGGGGCAACGCTGGTTTTGGACTGGAATAGGAGAGGAGGGGCGATGGTTTTGAAATGGAAGAGGAGAGGAGCGGCGCTGGATTTAGATTGGAACATGAGAGGAGCGGCGGTGGTTTAAGAGGAGAAGAGCGGAAGAGCGGCGCTGGTCTTGGAAGTATTTTTTGTTGTTTTATGATTTTGGGTCAAAGTTTGACCACGCATTGTATTTGACAAGCAAAATGTGAATGCATGTCACCAAAAATTTTATCGTTTGGTTCGTATCTGAATGTACTTTCAAATTATATTATTTTTGCAATGTGAAAATCATGGTCAATTATGACCCAGAATAAAAGGGAGACTAGTTAATGTGGGGTCGCTTTCTTAATTGAAGGGTAAATTGATTTTGATTTTGATCCGATCACAGTGGCACCGCCCTCTCGCCCAATCCTAAATCGCTGCCGCACGCTCCTCTCCCTCTTCTCCATTGCAAAACCACCTCCTCTCCTCTCCATCATCTCCATTCCAAAACCACCGTCTCGCCTCTCCCTCTTCCGATCTTCTCCATTGCAAAACCACCTCCTCTCGTCTCCATCATCTCCATTCCAAAACCAGCTCCTCTCCTCTCCATCTCCATTCCAAAACCACCGTCCCGCCTCTCCCTCTTCTGATCTTCTCCATTGCAAAACCACCTCCTCTCCTCTCCATCATCTCCATTCCAAAACCACTGTCTCGCCTCTCCCTCTTCTCTAATGCAAGACCACCGTCTCTCCTCCCATCTTCCAAAGCTAGCACCAGACCACTCAGAAGTACATCTGTGGAGAGGATGCAGCGATGAATCAGCAGATTCGCTGGCGGCACTCGAGCAAAGTTAGCCAGGTTGAAGGAGATCCTTAGTTTGTTTGACAATGAGTGGGAGATTTCGAGGACGGTGCGGGCCATGTGGCAATGTATGCGAAAGAGCAAGACGGCGGTCATGAGGGCGGCGATGTACATGCACTCCTCGGCGGCAGTCACGCCGCAGTCCTCCGAGTCCATCGAGTATCTCCTATGGGCGATGGAGCAGATAGATTCACCTGAGGTGGCAGTCAGGCGGAGGTGGTGGGCGTACAGGTCGAAGGTCGAGCACCTAGAGGATAACAAATCGATCGAGTATGGTGTGCCGTTCGTGAGGGTGCAGAGCCAGCCGGAGCCACAGGAGTATTCGTTCTCCCACCGCAAGAGGAGGCCGGATGGCGCGACGTCGCTTCCCCGCCGTTCTCCACCGTTCCCTCGATGCTCGCCTCGTTTCAACGGCGGCGGTAGGGTTTAAGGTAAGCTTCGCACTAACCTAATCCTCCACCTGCTCATGCTTACAATCAGTGTGACAGCTAATGAAAATCATGCTTACAATCAGTCTCCGAGTACTACGCCAATCACCCTAAAATAGCTCTGGACCTTTGGGTCAAAGTTGTGACACAATGTACAAATAAAGAAAAATAGATTGGTGCTTCTTTGGAAAAGAGTACTCCCTAGAAAACTGCCAATATAAGCTACTAGTATTTGGTTAGAGGATTTGCTGCCGAGAAAGATCCGTCCACAGAGAGCGCCACACATCCCACTAGTGGTGGTGGATGCCAATGCGTGCATGCAGCATGGTTGGTGTCGGTAATTTTTACTTGGCACACCTCGCACTCCGCATATATGCCGGTTCCATACATACATTTGTGCAGTTCCACCAATATGCAGCTAAATAACCCTGTTTGCACAGATAATGAAAAAGCATGATTATATTATAGTGGCACTAGTTGATGAAACACACAAAATAAATAGAATAAAATATTGCGATAGTATCATAGTATGCCATGTCATGAGGCGAGATGGGCCCTCGACGCCTCATACGGATGCCTCATATGGACATCGTCCCAAGTCTCCCAGATACACCTTACGCAAATGATGAACATCGTGTACAGCGGTAGTACAAGGAGGCGCCTTGAGACATTCAAATCTCTATTTTTGTACATATCAACTAAAATTAAGCACCCCAGTTTACGGAAACGCTTAAACATTAACAATGGGACTAGTTGATGAAACATACTTTAACAAAGATAAGCACTTTCTTTATCTACATTGGAAATGAAATGATAGAGATGACACTCGCTCTATTTTAACTGTATTATTACTTCATTTTATCAGTGACACTAGGGTTGAGCGGTGGCAAACGAGGTGTACCGTGCATCGCAAGGATGGAGGTCGGGGTGCTTAGGCGGGATGTCAAGCTGGCTCTTTCGGTCACCAACATGGATGATTCAATTCATGGGACCTTTTGGTGCAGTTCACCTAAAATGAAGCAATGTCCCGTGAGCTAGCAGCTTCTTCTTCAATTTTTTTAAGAAAAGGGCTCCAGCCCCGGTTCCATTTCCATCAGAAAATGAAACCCACAGAGCTTCTTATTCATTAGTTGCAATAAAATTGAGCAACATCAAGGTTGGTTGTGAAGCTCCTGGATGCTCAACTATGATTTGGATATCATTTGTGTAGTTCAACTAAGATCGAGCGTGAAATGTATATCTCTGTTTGCACAAAAAAGGTGGAAAGGAGGGTGACTAACATGTGATGAAACATGCATCAAATGAAAAGAAGCATGTTCCTTATCTGAATGGCAATCCTACAAGAACAGTAGCAATTTCTAAAGCAGTGGCATTGCTAGATATTAGTGTGGGCATTAGGATTAACTATGACAACCGTTAAATACAACATTACTTTGGGCACGGGAGAGTAGGCGGACCAGGACAGTTGCATTTCTAACAAAAAGAACCAACTTATCTTAATGGGAAATTTTAGCAGGACATGTAAAGAAGTGCCATTGATTCATATTACCGAAGGCATTACATTGAAAACAACATTGGTAATGTGTCCTTACTTTTAACAGTGCGACTGCTACATTTTGCTAGAGGCATTACATAAGAGTGGCTCGGGGCAACAGACGTCAGAACAAGATATCTGGGTTGGTCCCATTTTTGTTCGGTATAGCCACCTTATATTGTGTGAGGCTAGCAAATTAGTGCTAGACTTACTCTGTTGACTTGTCCCCCAGTCCCCACTTTCTTTCCTTTTTCAACCAATAGATCGGGTTTATATTGAGTTTGTACTGCGTTTCCTTTATTTCCCTATTAGACCTAGAGACCAGTTGGATAGCCAGTCTCTGGCTACTTTTCGCCCCCATTATTTCCTCTTTCGACCAAGTCCTAGATTCAGGTAACAAATCCTCCCCACCCCCACCCCCTTTCTTCCTTGTTTGAACCAAGTAGTACTAGATTCGAGTGCATGAACTAGTTTTGCCTCTTAAACATAAAAAAATAGGTGGTTTTGAACAGCCGATCGATCCTATCTACGAGGGGCACGAGAAATAGTAAAAGATACAAATGCAGCGACATCGAGCTCGGGAAGTAGAGCAAGGCGGTTTGAAGGAAGTTATACGATGGTCGCCGGGATGTCTCTAGGTGGGCGGCGGAGGCGGATCTGCCCACACACACGGCATCGAGGAAGGAGGGTCGGAGGCCCTCGCCAGCCAGTGCTTGGGAGAGAACGGCAAGGCAGGCTGATCGGGACGCACCCAGCAGTGGGTAAGAGCTGTCGCCGAGGACGACCGCGTGAACGTTGCACCTTCCCCGGCAGAGAGGATCCGGCTGGATCTGTGACCAGCGGTGATCAGAGAGAGAGAGAGAGAGTGTGGCCACCGCTATTGTGTTTAGATCTGGAGAGGCCGAGACAGTCTGAAGAGAGCAACACTAGCAAGCAAGCGCGGAGGCTCCTGCCTATATAGTGGAGTAGTACTAGTTTTCTTTTATCTACCAGAGCCGGCTTGACCTCGTCAATGACTGTCGAGAAGTCTTCATGCACGTGGCTTGGAGGCGCAGTTGTTGTCATTTTGATCTGAAGCGCCGGATTATAACATATAACATGAAAAAATGCCACATGACAAGAAATCATAACCTCACTGCCCAAAGGAGACAACATGAATCCCGACGGACAAACTAGACGAGGAACAAAGCTCAAATTAAAGATAAACTCGTAGAAAAGGGGTCCGTCGATAGATGTCCTAATTAACATAGTCAGCTTGACCTAGATGGCAGCCGAGTAGTCACTGTTCGTGCATGTGCCCCCAATGACTAGCCCAACTCAGTTGTCGCTGTTTAACCCTCACAGTGATCCGAACCACATGACACCTAATTTTGCGAGACGACAAGAAACCTTTTTTTAGATATCTCACCACAACTACAGCCATGTACAACACAGCCTGCACGATATGTAGACGATAGCCAATCCAGGCGTGTCTACTGGAGTCTGGTCACATGCATGGATGAACTGATCTTCCGTGTCTTGCAGGGATCTTCCAGGCACCAACGTAGTACAACACTTCTCTAGTACTATCGCTTGTCTCCCTCTTCTATTAAGTCACCCGACTTGCGGGGCCGGGGAGTGTGCCTATGGTTGGTTCTCAATTGTCATCCCACATGTGTGTGCGAACGCGATATGACGCGCGTTCCATTCGGAGAGCAGCGTGCCAGACCGACCGACCGTCTGGGGTACGATGCGAACGCGAGGGCGTGCTTTATACTTCGTACATGTGTACCGCCGTTTTCTAGACGCTTTTCTCCATGGCGCGGGCGCAATCCATGGATACAAAATTAGTATATTGTATACTATTTAAAAGTCGAGGGCGGGGCTTTTCCTGCGCGGTAGGCGGCGGGGCAGTTCCGCCTAGTCGGTTCGACAGAGACGCGAGAAGACGAGGGAGTAGGCTGCTGAAAACGTAGGGCTGTGTGATTTGATAGCGAGTTACTACTGGACAGGTGGAGCCCCGTGATTTGACTTGCCATTATCATTTTAATCTGCTGGCCTTCGACCGGCGTGAGTCTCCCGATTCTGACCACCTCCATACAGGTGCCTCTCCCAATGCTCCACCATGTAGTAGAGGTTGGCTCTTGCATGAGAGCCCACTTCTCCACTTTTTCCTTGCCTCTCTTTCCTCCACGTATGCAAAATGCCATGTAAAGCGCACTATTGTACTTACTTGCTCCTCAGGTGCTTAAGCTTGCCACATTGGCATAAAGTCGATGTGGCAAGTTAGTCAAGAAGAGAGAGACTAGTTTGGTGACCCAAGGAAGAAACGGTGCTAAGCGCGTGTACCTAGGTGAAAAGACAATTTTGAGTCTATAGCTAATTAAATGAAGCAAACTTAGCAACACCATTTCATTGGAAGAGGTCACTCCTTGGCAAATGCAATAAATACTAGTACTCCCTGTGTCCCATAATATAAGAACGTTTTTGGCACTACACTAGTGTCAAAAACGTTCTTATATTATGGGACGGAGGGAGTACGAAGAAATAGATAGAGAGGAGTAAAAAATATACACTTATAGCCAACCTTATAGCTAACCTTGTTGTAGTATGAGTGACTAAGTGATGACTATGTAGGACATGCCAACATCAGATAGCCTAACACACCATGTTAAATCTCCAATAGGCGCGACAAGGCATGGCGACGCATGACGATCGTGGTAGGTGCGACCATGATATGGGGTGCTGGCAGCCCTTGGATCTGAGATCAAACGAAGAGCAACAACCAAGTTGGCGGTTCAAGCAAAGAAGTATCGACCAAGAGGAAGAGGGACAAGGACGAAGTCGAGGACGTGGACGAGGACTCCGAGTAAGGTGGCAGTGTCGTTGCTCATGGTGGTTCTAATGCAGTGTCTACCGGAATAGTTGCAAAGTTTAATTTCAGGTGTGCTTAATTTAATTTGAGGGGTGTGTTGTGATGAGCCCCCAGCAGAACTATGTTATGTTTCTTCTTGTTACTTTAACTCTTCAGCACGTACATACTAGTACATTTCATCTTTTAGTTGGTATAGTACTACCACTCGTTTCTTCACATTATATACGTACAATATATGGCCAACATCATATAGCCAGCAGTTTAATTGTCAAAGAATTTCAGGGTGCTTAGTTTTGTCAAAGAATTCCAGGGTGCTTAGTTTTATTTGAGGGGTGGGTTGTGCTGGACACCATTATTGTGACTAGCCTTTTTAATAGTACTATATGCATAATTTGGCGACGAGCGCTCTCTATATGTACCACCTTATTTTTAATTTCAAGTTTTGCTCCATGGCGCAATCCATCGATACTACTGCTATACAAAAGTATACATTTTTTAAAAGGCTAGAGGGCGGGGCAGTCTAGCTTGGTCGGTTTCACGAGAGGCGAGGGCCTTTGTGATTTGACGGCTCATTACTGCTGGAAGGCGGGGCCTTGTGATTTGACTGCTCGTATAAATGCGCCGACGACCTGATCGAGGAGGAGTAAAGAACCGTGCAGTATACTCAAGGTTTCCACTGGAGTAGTACTGCGATGGAGGAGCACGAAACACGGCAGCCCAGTGCCATATGGCGATAAAAATGATTTAATTTGCTAGTCATCTCATTGTTAGCATTGTTCTATTCATTCCCTAAAAAAACCATTGTTCTATTCATGCCTCGCAGAGAACGTGACATGTGCGGCGAAACACCCGAAGCAAAAGATGAAACACATCAGCAAAAGAAGAAGGAAGATTATCACCCCAAATGATCTAATTCTCCGCAGAGTCGAACTGCTTCTTCATCGCCTCCACGACCTCCATCTCCTTGCACGTCTCCTCCGCCATCTTCTTCATTGTGTCCATGACGCGGGATTTCTCGACGCGAGCCTTCATCATCTGTTCCACGGCCGCATTACGTACCTTGACAGCAGCCGGGTGCTCGATGCGGAGCTTCGCCAACTCCTCCTTATGTTCCATGACAAGGGCCTGCAACATCTTCATCGAGGAACTACTATTCTCATGCAGCTTCTTCCAGCCAGCGTTCTTCTCCTTCAACAGGTCAATCTCGTGACAGAGCTTCGCCTTGTCCTCCTGAAGTCGCAGGATTTCGCCGGTCGCCTTCATCTCCGAGGCAATGCTCTTCTTCAGCAACATCACCAAGCCGGCGGTCAACTCCCCCTGCTGATTGAGCTCAGCGGGCATGTCGTCGAGGCTCTCCTTCAGCAACTCCATCAAGCCTTGGATGAACTCCTTCTGCTTATTGAGGTGCTTATTGAGCTGATCGGGCATGCCGTCGAGGGATAACGACTCCAGCTCCGCCGGCTCGGCATGTTCGCCTCCGTGGCTAGGGCGCTCCTGGGAGCCATCGCCTGCCCGTGAGAGATCTTTCGAGGTCTCTGCGTGGCGGCGAGCCCTCTCTTTTTTTTCCGCAGCCTTGGTTGCCGCTCCCTTGTTACGAGTAGTTCTCGACCTAGAGCTCTGCTCACCGGCCATGGAAACGACGAACGAAGAAGAAGCACTTATGAGGAGGAAAGGTAGAGTAATTTTCGGTTAGGTAGTTCCCCTTTTTATAACCTAAGTACTAGCACTAGTACTAATACCTGCATAGTGGGAATACGTTCAGGTTTGGTACGTACTAGTAGGTGTGAGCAGGCTTTTGAATGTGATGGGAACAAGGTAAAGATTAATTGATGGTTTTGGTTTGAGGTCGAAGCGGCTCCCGATGAGTTTAGCGGAACATAAATTTCAAGTACTACACTGCTCAAATGCGTAAATATTATGTTCTTGTCAAAATTGGCACAAAATACTGAAGGAGACCAATGGAAGTACTACTAGCAACCCACGATTTAACTACTCGCATGCGCGCAGTGGAGTAATAATGTCTTTCTTCCGCCCTCACGTCCACTCAATTTGCATGCGCTGTATTAATTGACCATCAATGAAGTGAACGACTTTACACGCGTCAAATTATCGCATGGGGTGGATCTTGGTACAAAATTGCGTCCGCTCATGTACCCGCGTGTGCGTGTGAGGGAATGAGTGCGTGTGTGGCGTGCGTGCACATCTTCGCTTCGTGCATGTACCGCCAGTATGGCTCAGGGAGGACGAGTACATTCTTATGGAACCAGCATCACGTCACTGTGATGAATCCACGCAAGGAGGTCGTGACAACGCCTCCACATGTGCCACGTGGCTTCATGAACTGTAAGAGAGACACTGTGTAGCGTGCCATTGGTATTCTAATTTACGTGTTTTCCACATATTCGAAGTACTAGTAAGGTACACGTGCATTGCACGCATCAGATTTTGCAACCAAATTATGAATAAATACCACACTATAGCATCTAAGCTCTGAGTCATATATGCCTGATGTAGCCCTTTGTTTAATTCTTATAGTTCATCTCATTCAAAATCAATTAGAGGGTGCTTGGATACGTTTTAGTTCCATGACTAAAAGTAGTGAGACTAAAACATGCTAGCCTCATCCATGCTTGGATCCAAATACTAAGGAGACTAAAATCAAGTTAATGAGCATTTATTATCCTCCAAACCCTCCAATCCAGAACTCGCCCGTGTTAAAGGAGAGGAGTTAAATGAGGAGAGAGAGGACTAATCCACATTTTAGTAGGGGTACCTCTGACTAAATTTTTTTAGTCTCAAGACTAGTTTTAGCCCCTCTTTAGTCAGGGGTGCTTGGAACTTTAGTCTCTTAAAGAGACTATTTTTAATCAGACTAAAATAAGTCCCTTGGATCCAAGCACCCTCTTAGTTTTTATAAAAAGCTAAGAACGCGGGAATAGGAAAAACATGGGATTATAGTGGAATGTCGTCTTGAATCCTACAGGATTGTACGAGTGTTTGATTGTGCACGGAAAAAACGCAGAGTTCTTTCAAAGAGCTTTGAGTGGATGGGATGTTTCCTATGAAATCTAGTGCAAATGAATCATATGGAAAAATTCCTATGGTTTACAATCCTACGAATCAAACAACCAAGATAGGAAAAATTCCTAACGATTAGAATCCTCCAAAATTCCTTTGAGAATCCTTTGAATCAAAGAAGCCCTTAATCTATTTTATGATTCATGGAATTGTGCGTTGTAAAGCATAAAGTAAATACAAATAATGGCAATTCAACTAGAAAAAAGTTTGGGCAGTTATGATACGGAAGATTCTAGAACAAAAGAGAACCCTTTGTTGTTTTGAGGTTTGTGCATTATGCTTAAGTTCAACCATGGAGTCTGCTAGATTGTACATGTGGCAAAATCCGGTGGGGGCTAGAAGATGGTGCGAGGGGCCGAGTGGAGGGAGACTATGAAGGAATGCACAAGTGCGAGATCGATATTTAGAGAGAGGGGGCGAACACGTGCGTTGTTGCACGCAGTGGCGGAGCCATGAAAAATAAATGAGCTAGGGGGCCAAGCATTGCTAATCCTTTACGAGGAGGGTCAATTCATGAAATTAAACCTTTTTTAGCAGCAATTGTCTAATGATCACATTCATATTAGCCTCGATATATAGTGATGTTAGGGGGGCAAGGCCCTTACTGCCCCTGTCTTTGCCATTGTGCACGCGTCTGAGAGATGAAGCGGAAGGCATGGATGATGAGAGGGGGACGTTGGATATATAATTAATGTGGGTGTATTAGCTATATATGTTAATCCTATATAGAGAGGTATAGATTGATCGATGTGGACGTGGGAAAGAGGGTGAGACCTCATTGGATATATCGATTGATCGGTTTGTGTGGAAAACTATGAAAGACCTAGCTATATACACACATACATAGAGGAACATCGATCGTTGCGCATGCACGCGTGAGAGATAAAGAATGCCCGATATGATGGAGAGGGGGATGTGTGTGGGTGTGTGCCTTCATGGGAGACCGACCTGAAGAAAAAGATTGCATGCGTGCGATGGATAATGCCGACTGGTAGTGTGTGTGCATGCATGCACGAGAGAAAGTTAGTGGTACAATTATAAAGAGAAGACTACTGTGTGTGTGTAAAAGAATAGGTGAGGTCATAATCAATGTAAAGTTGAATTCAAATATTTGAATAAGAGATCCTGATGTTTGAAACCCATGCATGCATGAATATAATGGAGATCTGCGCGGTGTGGTTTGGAAACGAGCATGTTGTAATGTATACACATTGAACAAGGTCAGACTGATTTGAATTTGAGATACCGATGGCAGACATCATTTGGCCACGTCGCATCCGTGCATGGACACACTATTCTAATTGGAGATGATGGGCGGCTTTCGCATCACATATCTATATCTATACCCCTATATATATATATTATATTATATATTTTTTTATATTGTGTGCGGGTAACTTTAACTTTGAAAGATGGTCGTTGGATGAGGTGAATCCGATGGTCCAAAGATGGCAAATTTGAGCACTATTGGCCGTTGGATATCATCTAGATTCCACCAGATTTCGCCACATGTATAATCTAGAAGACTCCATGGTTGAACTTAAGCATAATGCACAAACATCAAAACACAAGCACTTCTTATTTGTTCTAGAATCTTCCATATCATAATTGCCCAAATGTTTTTCTACATGATTTGCCATTATTTGTTTTTACTTTATGTCTTACAACACACAATTCCATGAATCTTAAAATAGATTAGCTTTCTTATAAAAACTAGATGATTTTGAATGAAATGAACTATAAGAATTAAACGAACATCTACATCATGCATATATGACTCAAAGCTTGCATGCTATAATGTGGTATTTATTCATAATTTGGTTGCCAAATCTCATGCGTGCAATGCACGTGTACCTTACTCTAGTCTAAATGGTGTTTGTGTGTGTGTGTTGGGCGTGTTGAGGTGCAAATTGTCTTTTTTTTGGGTACACGTTAAGCTTGTTCTTCCGAAATTTCAAGGCGCGCCTTGTTATGCCGAAAATTGAAGCTAGCGTCTCTTTCTATCATGTTGCGAAACTCCCGCCTCTTCAACCCGCGCCTTGTTAGCCCGAAATATTTAAGATATATCTTTGTCTCGTTGTGCTCCGACAACTCCCTCCATCTCAACCTGTGCCTTGCTATTCCGAAATTACAACGCGTGCGAAAACTCCCACCTCCTGTGAAATCCTGACACGCGAAATGCCCGTGGTACCCCTGAACCGAAAGAACCGCCTCAAATCGGTGGGGGTACTTTTTAACTTACCCCACATTTCGGACAAGCGTCTCTAAGCCATGGTTCCCCACCGCCATCCCATCCGCCCACCCATTCAGACATCGAGGCCGCGAAAACCCGCGACAAAACCCCACACCCTGCTCCGTCCGCCACCCACCGAGCCTCTTCCCCAACGACGCCGTCCACAGCAACACCTCGACGTCCCTCATCCACCGTCGGATGAGGATCCGTCGTCGATCTCATCGTCCCGCGGTTCAGCCACCCGTCCTCCACCTCCAAGGAGCTGCCCGATGTTCCCCTCGTCTTTCGCGCCACCTCCATTCCCACACCGCCGTCTTCACTTGCACCACCGGAAGAGCATCATCATCACCGTTTCCTCGGATGAAGTTGCGGCCTAATCGGCGCCACCAAAGGGGTTGTACACTAATCGCCGCATTTTCTTCTTGATTCGATCGCACGGTGCTGCCGGCGCTCGGTCCCGAGCCGACAGGGCGCGGCTCCATCCACGGCGGCGTCGCCGACCACTTCCTCCACGGCGTCGCTCCCTCGGCGGCGACATCCACATCAGTAGGAGCTGCTGCTGCTTTAGCTCTCGCTCACGCTGCTGCTCTTCTCTTGCTCTCGGTCCCCTACCTGGTCTGCTCTTGCTATTGCTCTTGCTCGCGCTGCTGCTCTCGCTCTTCCTCTTGCTTGCGATGCTGCTCTGATTTGGCTACACTTCAGTCGACTGAATCGACTTTTGGGTTAGTCGATTTTCATGGGGTGGGCTCGCCGGGGTGAAGGAAGAACCAGTCGCAGCAGGGAGGGGGGCTCGCCGGAGAGGTACCCCACTATCTAACTTAGGGTTCAGGATGGGGGCGGTGGTCGCCGGCGGTGGCGGGGCGGTGGCGTGGGGATCGCCGGAGAAAAAGCTCGGCACAGGGGGGCCTAGAGGGATGGCCGGGGCGGCGGCGGACCGGCGATGGGGAGTGTTTTCGGGGCGGGCGGGGCGGCGCACTGCCGGCCGCGGGCGGCGCGGGGCTGCTGTTTGGTCGGTGGTGGTTGGCGGCTCAGGGGGTGGAGGTTGAATATGAACCGCAGGCCCTTGATCTCGTATCCAACGGCTGCAAAATCGATTGACCAGAGATGAAAAAGTCAGTTGACCGACGTGTAGCCTCACCTTGCTAGTGCGTTCATTTCGACAGCAAAATTCAGTTTCAACGGCAAAATTCAGTTTCGATAGTTAAGTTCAGTTTTGACAGTTAAGTTCAGTTTTGACAGTTAAGTTCAGAGATGAGCGGCTGATGTATTTTACATCTAGCACTTTGTGGTTATGTAATTTACGTCATGTATTGGAGATGCTATTAGAATTCCACTCAGGTTAGCGTTGTTTGTTGTCACTCTTGTCTTGCTTCAGCCTCGGCGTCGTACAACTCACTGGAGCTGCTCCAACGACGAAACCCTCTATCACAGCGGAGCAGTACCTCGGGCTCCATCTCCAGACGCCTAAGATCTTCTTCCCCTCCTTCGAGAGCAAAGTCAGCCGGAGCATCCTCACCGGCCAACCCAATCACGCCGAGATCGACATGGCTTCGCCAAAGAGGTTGTACACTTGTTGCATCTCTTTTTTACTCTACATGTTATATATATTGTCCACTGAGCACTCGTAGTAACGGGAAATACGATTATTTTATCCTACTATATGACAAGCAGTGAGGTACCAGGCAACTTAGCTATCCGTGATGGACTCTCTTGAACACCATCATTATTTATCTCTGCGCGTTTGAGCTATGCATTTGTCGATGGGCCTGGGAGTTGAGCTAGTATGGCAGTGGCCTGGGTCCAAAGTAATAGAAGTAGCACAAAAACATTTTTTAGTGTAGGATTTTCCTTGCTCAAGCCTGCCTACTAGAATCGCCAGTGCTTGAAAGGAAAAGTGAATGGAAAACATAGGAATTGGAAAGTTTCCTATGGTACTACTTTTCATGAATTTGGTGCAAAGGAATGGAGCAAAGGAAAACTGTAGGATTTGTTCCTTTAGTGTCTCCTTGAAAGAAAAACCGTAGGAATTCTAATTTCCACTTCTCCTCCTTTTCATATTCCTATTCATCAAGCACAAGACTAAGAGATAGTAGCATAATAGCATTATAACCGTACATTTTCTTGTGGTTTGACTTAATCTCACCATGCTTTTTTGCATCCTGTGATCTTCCAATTGTTGTGAATCAAACACCCAGATTGGCAGAAATCCTGTGTTTATAAATTCTCTGTTTTGCACGTGCATTCCTATCCTATTCCGGTCTATTTCCTATCCCTGCATTGTTAGAATCCTCAAATTCAAACAAGCCCTTACTCAATTACTTCTGTTACAGATATGTGTCAAAGAAAACCTTGTGTGGTTTGTCCTGCTCCTGCGGCGCTGTGTTCCACCCCAGCTCAGCTGCTCCAACGGCGGAAGGGTTCACTACAGCAGGGATCCGCTTTCCAGACTATCTTTCGCCGCCTCAGATCTGCATTACCATCATCAACTGAGCAGATGACCTTGAGGACTACACGGGTCCGCAAGAGAGGTCGCACTCTTCTGTGTCTGCTTACGTTATGCGTTGCTTAATATGATGACATGCTACATTATCGTCGTGTTCACCTATTAGACTCTGAGTCAGGTCCAAACTAATGCTGAAACTTGAGTTTTTAAATGGTTGTGGGGTACATATTGGGGCAGCAATCAGTACTATATGTCTACTATCTGGTTAATCTCCGGTATCTACTATGAGTTTCATGTTGGGTGCAAACAAACATTAAAGGACCATTATCTATATTTTTTAACTAAAGCTATTATCTGCCTGCTATCATTGGTTTTGGGTCTATCCACAGTTTGCTACCATCACTCTGGATTTGTGCATGCACTCCTTACATGATCTCACTATGTTTTATTCCTATGCATGCCGTTATTGTACACAATGGAACTGATCATGTAGAGCAAAGAGACGAGCCTTGCGTGGCAATAAAATTTCATGCAGACGTCGTTCCATGGCAGGCGCAAAGGCAGCCCCCTCCACCCATTTCGGATCGTAATCAAGAGGAAGATAATTGTTCGAGGGGATTCGTATGAGAAGACCACTCCTATTTACCCCATGAGGTCTTCGCCTAACTTGGCATCTTGATGTTGGTAATATCATGCATATGGTGCCTTGCATTGCTTATTGTATACATTAAAGATGTCAACTGCTTAGTTTAGACATGCTTTGTGTCAATGCCATCTGTTTAGTTTATTTATCGTATATGTGAATCATGCAATGCCATCTTGTCTAGCCAGGCATCATATATGTGAATTTTGCAATGCCACCCTGGTTAGCCAGTCATCTTATATGTGAATTATATCATACCATCATTTTTTATTACGTGTTAAATTTGTCAACAATTTTAGTACATTCAATTACTCTTCCTGTTCATCAGCCATTCGGCACGGTCATGGAAAAATCTGGAGTGGAAACAAGGTCTTCAGAGTAGACAATGCTATCTGACGAAGCGCATGTCTTGTCGGTTACTGATAGCTCTTCAGAGGAGGATTCAAAGGCAGATGACCAGTCCTATTATCCCCCTGAGGTGTATGCTCAAACTTGGCAGGGTTATATTACTCATATAATGCATATGTTGTATTGCAATGCTTAGTTTTTACATCATATACACAATATTGAATGCCATCTCCTTAGTTGACACATCATATATGCGATTGCCCTCTGCTCACTTCCTTAGTATATAAATCATATATTTGAATTATGTCATGCCATGATGTTTACATAGACATCATGTATCTGAATTATGGCATGCCAACCCATTTTCTAAAGACATAATATAGTTATATCATCTCATCCTGTTTACATAGTCATCATATTTTAAATTATGTCATTCTATCCGTGAATTATATCATGCCATCATGTTTCCATCGACGACATGTTTGTGATTTATGGCATGCCAACCACTTTAATAGACACATCGTACAGTTATATCATGTCATCTTGTTTACATAGTCATCATATTTTGAAGTATGCCATTCTATCATGTTTAGTTAGCCATCATACATGTGAAATTGTGTCATGCTATCCTGTTTAATTAGCCATCATATATGTGAAATTATGTCCTGCTATTCTGTTTGCTTAGACAACATAAATGTGAATTATTTCATGCCCTGTTTTCTTCCCTACTATCCATTGCACCTATCTATCTTACAATGTCTGTACATTCAATTACCTTTCTTGTTTATCAGCCATTTCAATTGGAGGGAGTGATGGCAGTATCTGTGGGAGTAAAAACACGGTCTTCAGAAAAAGATCGTGCTACCTGTCGATGCAGATAGAACCAAGGTTGTACTTGCCCAAGAACCAACCCCACCACACATAACCCACACTCATGCAGATTGTACCCCTACCCAGTTGGACAGAGAACCAGCTACACCCCTTCTAACCCCAACCCCAGCAGATAGACACCCAGTTCCCGTTGACACAGCACCGTATCCACCACAGAGCACCCAAACACGAGCAGTTAGTAAGGCAACTGCAGTGCCCAAATCACGAGGACCACCACTCTGAACCCGAAGTCAACGCTTAAAGCAGAAGAAGAATTGTTCTCAGGTCAGGTTCCGTAGCTATGGTTCATACTACTTTGCTCTTGCATCACAGATTTATCGATACCAACCAATTTCAAATTTGAAGGATGCAATTGAAACTCCAATGACGCAACAGGTATGTTTTAAACCTGTTTCTTCAACGTGTTTGGCTGTTTGCCATTGTAACTTGCTCTATGTTGATTTCAGTTTCAATTGAATAAACAGTTATGTTCTCATGCCATGCACATTACAAGTGTTGTTATTGCTGTGTAGTTTCCCACACTTATATTTTGTCTATGCTGCTTTGTCTTAAATAGATATGATTCGAACTATATCTATCTTGATTTGGCAACATAAACTAGAATGATATAGACCATACAGTGACCATACTACATAGATATATGTTTGTTTCATGCTGTTATCCTGTCCACCTTACTACCGAACTGGTTTACCAAAATGATTTTCATATACTACATTGTAAACCTGAGATGCGTTTGTTTGTTTCTCTTTAGAACGCGGATAAAATATTGGAGAAGAGTACCTGTTATGCAATGGTAAAGGAAGTAATGCAGATAAGGTTCAAGATAGTGAGACATCCTGTTGGTCTCCAAGAAAGCTGATAAAACTATATTGAAGACACCGAGACAACCCCAAAGTCATGTCTTGATGTAGTGTTCGAAGTTATCGGTTACCATCTTGGCACCAGCTCTTGAACTCGTTGCCTGAATCAGTTTGGCTTCTTGAGTCTCAACTTCAAGTTGAAAGACATCGATCAGATGTTATGCGACAGGAAGCCAAAGGACTGAGGAAGTCCCTGCAGAATTCAGATGCATACTTTCTGGTGCAACAGCAAGCGCTGGAGGACTTAAGCGCCAAATAGGAGAAAGTTAATAAGCTTTCTAAGCATCTTGCCAGCATTATGGGTACCCAGGATATTGTTTCTTGAGCTCTTCTGAAGTGGTTTCAGTTCTGGACTTGTTTTGTTGCGGTGTTTATATGCTGTTGTGTTCCCTATATTTGCACTGGTGGCGAACTTTGATGCCCAGTGGATGCAATATGTGTAATAGCCGTGATAGCCTAGTGTAAGTTGCTTGCTTATTTATTTCCTTGTTGTCTTGTTTATTTGTTTGCTTGTAGTCAGTGCAGTTTTTTTCTGCGGTTTGCTAGTGGCTGCAATAACCTATTTTTAAAACTAGGCCACAATAACCATGGGCTAATATTTACTATAGTGACACTGGACCTACGAGCCGTAGAAACAGTGGGCCTTCTACGGGCCGTATAAACAGTGGGCCTTCTACAGGCCATAGAAACAGTGGGCCTTCTACAGGTCGTAGAAACAATGGGCCTTCTACGGGTCGTATCATCAATGGGTCTTATACGGGCCGTATGATCGATTGGCCAAACATGGGCCAAACAGACCGCATTCTGGCCGTAAACAGGCTAGAGTTGGAATCGTCCGTTCATGGGCCGACCATAACGGGCCATCGTTAATAGGCCGTATTTGATGACGCTATGAAAACGACCCAACATATTAACGGACCACAAACGGGCCGACTGTAACCACGGGCTGAATTTGGACCACAAGCAGAAAATGACAGTAACGGGCCGTAAGTAAACGAATGCTGGAAATGAGCCCAAGAATATATGGGCTCTGAGAAGGCCGAAAGATAACATGGGCTGGAAACGGCCCAATGGAATAACGGGCCGTTAATGGGTATAAAGTTATACACTGTTCTATACGGGCCAGTTTCACCACGGGCCGTTAATGGGTGTAAAGTGATACACTGTTCATTACGGGCCAGTTTCACCACGGGCCGTTAATAGGCCAAGAGTTACATAGGGCCTCATATGGGCCAAAAGACGTCATGGGCCATACATGGGCCAGAAGTGAAAACATGCTGGAATCTTGTTGGATGGCCCAGATGACGCTACTAGGACTAATTCAAATAGGGCGTAACGGGCCTTGGGTTAGCGGGCTGTAAATGGGCTATATGCGAACAGGCCGTTAACAGGCTTTCCATGGGCCGGCCCGCCACCTTTTGACCAAGTCAAACGGGCCTGCCTTTTCACAGCAATGGGCCTCTGTTGGGCCGTGCCACGTGTCGACGTATCATAGGCGCCTTCTGTCCAATGATTGGATGACATCTGTCCCAGCGATGAGCCGACACGTGTTTCCTCCAGCCAATGATGATTTTACACGTGGAAAATCCCCATTGGTCGGGGCTGTTAACAGGTTATCGGATCCAAAACCTGACCCGATAGCTTAACGGCGTTCCGTTATGGTAGATGCCACGTGTCGGTCACCCTTGACGAAAGCACTTCTGTGACGCGCGATTTATCGTCATGGAAGTGGACACGTCTGTGATGATAATTTTGGTAATGTCATGGAACACTTCTACGATAGTACAGGTATGACTATCTTGATTCTGTCATAAATTTGTCATGGATGTACATGCATGATAAAAAATGCGACCTACTGTGACAAACACGTATCATCACGGAAGTGTATTTTTTGTAGTGTGTGCTGCTTGTCGCACCCACCGGAGAGCACCTCAAGTACGTCATCCAGATGCACTTTCCCAGGGAGATGTCCACAAACAACACTGCTGAGTAAGAGGGGCTGCTTGCCGGTCTCAGGATCGCGGCAGACCTCGGGGCGAAGAAGCTCATTGTCAGGGGTGACTCGCAGCTTGTCGTCAGACAAGTCAACAAGGATTACCAGAGCCCATTGATGGAGGCCTACGTAGATGAAGTGAGGAAGCTGGAGGAGCACTTTGACGGTATCCAAGCGGAGCACATTCCCCGAGCGGAGAACGACATCGCTGATTACCTGTCGAAGCGTGCTGTATTCAAGCTACCTGTGGAGCCAGGTACCTTTTTGCTTCGGTTAACTCAGCCATCCGTCGAACCATCAACAGGGCGGAATAAGCGGAGGAAATCAGGTCCCGGCAAGTACTTTCCCGCCGAGCCCCCTGGGGCTGCCGGCAAGCATGCTGTCGTGGACGCTGAGCCTGCCAAAGAGCAACTGGCTCCGGCAGGGCATCAAGCCCTGGCCATGGATACAACCGCTCACATGGCAGAGGAAATGCCTTTGGTCCTTGCCATCGAGCCCCAGGCTCCGGCATGGGCGCAACATACTGTCCGATTCCTCCAAACAGGGGAACTTCCTCAGGAACAGGAAGAAGCGGAAAAAGTAGCCCATCGGTCTACCCTGTACCAGTTCATTGATAACGTCCTGTACAGGAGAAGGCCGAACGGTGTGAAATTGAAGTGCATCCCCATGGGAGGAAGGACTGGAGCTGTTGGCAGAGATACATGGAGGCATATGTGGCTCCCACATATGGTCAAGGGCCCTTGCCGGCAAGGCATTCCGGCAAGGATTCTTCTGGCCCACCGCCCTCCAGGATGCGACGACACTAGTAACCAAGTGTGAAGCGTGTCAGTTCCATTCAAAGAAGCTTCATCAACCAGCTCAAGCCATCCAAACGATCCCTCTCTCCTGGCCATTCTCTGTCTGGGGGCTCGACATACGGGGCCCTTTCCCCCATGCTGTCGGGGGCTTTGAGTACTTGTACGTCGCAATCGACAAGTTCACAAAGTGGCCAGAGGTGGAACCAGTGAGGAAGGTGACAACACGGTCAGCCGTCAAGTTCTTCAAGGGACTAGTCTGCCGTTTTGGTGTGCCAAACAGAATCATCACCGAAAGATGACCCACAAGTATAGGGGATCTATCGTAGTCCTTTCGATAAGTAAGAGTGTCGAACCCAACGAGGAGCAGAAGGAAATGATAAGCGGTTTTCAGCAAGATATTCTCTGCAAGTACTGAAATAAGTGGTAACAGATAGTTTTGTGATAGGATAATTTGTAACGAGCAACAAGTAACAAAAGTAAATAAAGTGCAGCAAGGTGGCCCAATCCTTTTTGTAGCAAAGGACAAGCCTAGACAAACTCTTATAATAGAAAAGCGCCCCGAGGACACATGGGAATATCGCTGTTAGTTTTCATCACGCTCATATGATTCACGTTCGGTACTTTGATAATTTGATATGTGGGTGGACCGGTGCTTGGGTGCTGTTCTTACTTGAACAAACATCCCACTTATGATTAACCTCTATTGCAAGCGTCTGCAACTACAACAAAAGTATTAAGGTAAACCTAACCATAGCATGAAACATATGGATCCAAATCAGCCCTTACGAAGCAACGATAAACTAGGGTTTAAGCTTCATCACTCTAGCAACCCATCATCTACTTATTACTTCCCAATGCCTTCCTCTAGGCCCAAATAATGGTGAAGTGTTATGTAGTCGACGTTCACATAACACCACTAGAGGCTAGACAACATACATCTCATCAAAATATTAAACGAATACCAAATTCACATGACTACTAATAGCAAGACTTCTCCCATGTCCTGAAGAACAAACGAATTACTCACAAAGCATATTCATGTTCATAATCGAGGGGTATTAATATGCATATAGGATCTGAACATATGATCTTCCACCAAATAAACCAACTAGCATCAACTACAAGGAGTAATCAACACTACTAGCAACCTACTAGTACCAATCCTGGACTTGGAGACAAGAATTGGATACAAGAGATGAACTAGGGTTTTGAGAGGAGATGGTGCTTGTGAAGATGTTGATGGAGATTTCCCTCTCCCGATGAGAGGAGCGTTGGTGATGACGATGGTGATGATTTCCCCCCCGAGGGAAGTGTCCCTGCAGAACAGCTCTGCCGGAGCCCTAGATTGGTTCCGCCAAGGTTCCGTCTTGTGGCGGCAGAGTTTCGTCCCGAAAGGTTGCTTCTGATTTTTTCTCGACGAAAGACCTCATATAGCAGAAGATGGGCATCGGAGAGCCACCAGGGGGCCCACGAGGTAGGGGCGCGCCCTAGGAGGGGGCACGCCCCCCACCCTCGTGGACAGGGTGTGGCCCCCCTGGCCTTCATCTTTGGCGAGGATTTTTTATTATTTATTATAAGATATTCCGTGGAGTTTCAGGACTTTTGGAGTTGTGCAGAATAGGTCTCTAATATTTGCTCCTTTTCCAGCCTGAATTCCAGCTGCCGCATTCTCCTCCTTATGTAAACCTTGTAAAATAAGAGAGAATAGGCATAAGTATTGTGACATAACGTGTAATAACAGCCCATAATGCAATAAATATCGATATAAAAGCATAATGCAAAATGGACGTATCAACTCCCCCAAGCTTAGACCTCGCTTGTCCTCAAACGAAAGCCGATAATGATAAATATGTCCCCATGTTTAGAGGTAGAGGTGTCGATAAAAATAAAATACGGACATGAAGGCATCATGATTATTTTCATAACAGCAACATATACAGGTATTGTCATATGATTTCTTATGTTCAAGTAATAATCCATTCACAATGCAGAGTACGAATCATAAACTTTATTGAGAACCAACAAACTATAATCTCAGTCATTGAAGCAATTGCAATTTATCATAACATCGGAAAGAATCTATGTCAGAGCTTAATAGCAAGTCCACATACTCAACTATCATTTAGTCTTTCATAATTGCAAACACTCACGCGATACTTGTGGTTACGGAGTTTTAATCGGACACAGAGAAAGATAGGGGCTTATAGTTTCGCCTCCCAACCTTTTACCTCAAGGGTAATGTCAACAATAATAACTCATGCCCCCTACATCTAATTAGATATATCAATCAGGATCTTTCCAACACATTGTGCTTGCCAAAGGATAAAATGAAAAAGAAAAGGTGAAGATCACCATGACTCTTGCATAAGGTAGAGGATAATAATAAAAGATAGGCCCTTCGCAAAGGGAAGCAGAGGTTGCCATGCGCTTTTATGGTTGGATGCACAAAATCTTAATGCGAAAGAACGTCACTTTATATTGCCCCTTGTGATATGAACCTTTATTATGCAGTCTGTCGCTTTTATTTCTTCCACATCACAAGATTGTATAAAGCTTATTTCCCCACACCAATCAATCACACATATTTAGAGAGCAATTTTTATTGCTTTGCACCGATGACAACTTACTTGAAGGATCTTACTCAATCCATAGGTAGATATGGTGGACTCTCATGACAAAACTGGTTTAAGGGTTTTTGGAAGCACAAGTAGTATCTCTACTTGGTGCTGAGAATTTGGCTAGCATGAGGGGGAAAGGCAAGCTTAACATGTTGGATGATCCATGACAATATACTTTATCTCATATATAGAAAACATAACCCATTACGTTGTCTTCCTTGTCCAACATCAACTCTTTAGCATGTCATATGTGAAACCTCTCTTTCCTTATTACTTCCTATTAATTGCAACGATAACCAAAGCTATGTTTGCCAACTCCCAACAAATTTTAATCATCATACCCTTTCTATGTGAAGTCATTACTCTCAATAAGATCAATATGAACTCTTTGTTTCTTTTTATTCTTTTTCTCTATTCTTTTATTCACTCAAGATCATGGAAAAACAATCAAGCCCTTGACTCAACACTAATCTTTATTATATAGCTCACGGACTCGATTACATAGAGAGATCATAAAGCAAAACTCAAAACTAGATCACGCCACAAACTTTATTCTACTAGATCAAGATACTACTAATAGGATCGAACTAAGAAAAACGGTAAAGATAGGAGTTGTGATTGTGATACAATACCGGGGCACCTCCCCCAAGCTTGGCAGTTGCCAAGGGGAGTGCCCACACCCATGTGATTATATCTCCTTCTTCGGGGTTGGTGAAACATTCTTGGCGATGATGCCCTTTAGGATGCGATTCTCGCGAACCCAGCTCGGAAGCGAGAAGTGACTTCTTGATCCTCCATGGCATCTACTCTCATCAAGTCAGCCTCCATCTCCTCCTCCGTTGCTGGCCCAAAGGGGTCAGCTTCGTTGTTTGCCCTTGGTTCCGGTGCCGGATTAGATACCCGGCTCTCCCCGACTGACTCTTGAGAACACATCTTGCTCTAATCTGCAGCAACAACAGCTCGAAACAAAAATAGAGGACATTTGCGTGATACGGGAGTCAAAACCCCCGGGAGAATATATAATTAATTTTTACCGACCAAAATACATATCGTGCAAGAAAACGGAGTCCGGAAGGCACACGAGGTGCCCATGAGGTAGGGGGGGCGCGCCCAGGGGGTATGGCGTGCCCTCCACCCTCGTGGAGCCCTCGTGTCCTTCCCGGACTGCTACTTATTTTTCTATTTTTCTAAATATTCCAAAACGGAGAAATATTGCCTTAAAAATTGTTTTGGAGTCGGTTAACTTACCGTACCACATACCTACTCCTTTTCGGAGCCTGAAATGTTCCGGAAAGTGTCCCTTATGTATTCCTCCGGGGTTACGGTTTCAATAATATTGGTTTCAATATTTATAGGATTACCTGAGATATAGTGTTTGATTCTTTGGCCGTTTACCACTTTTGGATTTGTGCCTTCAAAATTGTTGATTTTTATGGCACCGGAACGATAGACCTCCTCGATAACGTAAGGGCCTTCCCATTTAGAGAGAAGTTTTCCTGCAAAAAATCTTAAACGAGAGTTGTATAGCAATACATAATCACCTACATTAAACTCACGCTTTTGTATCCTTTTGTCATGCCATCTTTTAACTCTTTCTTTAAACAACTTGGCATTTTCATAAGCTTGGGTTCTCCATTCATCAAGTGAGCTAATATCAAATAACCTCTTCTCACCGGGAAGTTTGAAATCATAGTTGAGCTCTTTAATAGCCCAATAAGCCTTATGCTCTAGTTCGAGAGGTAAGTGACATGCTTTTCCATAAAACATTTTATACGGAGACATACCCATAGGATTTTTATATGCAGTTCTATAGGCCCATAATGCATCATCAAGTTTCTTGAACCAATTCTTTCTAGACCTATTGACAGTCTTTTGCAAAATTAATTTGAGCTCTCTATTACTCAATTCTACTTGACCACTAGACTGTGGGTGATATGGAGATGCAATTCTATGATTAACATCATATTTAGCAAGCATTTTACGGAAAGCACCATGAATAAAATGTGAACCACCATCAGTCATTAAATATCTAGGGACCCCAAACCTCAGAAAAATGACTTCTTTAAGCATTTTAATAGAGGTGTTATGATCAGCACTACTAGTTGGAATAGATTCTACCCACTTAGTAACGTAATCAATAGCAACTAAAATATGTGTATATCCATTAGAGGCAAGAAAAGGTCCCATATAATCAAAGCCCCAAACATCAAATGGTTCAATAACAAGTGAATAATTCATAGGCATTTCTTGACGTCTACTAATATTACCAATTCTTTGACATTCATCACAAGATAAGACAAACTTACGGGAATCCTTGAAGAGAGTAGGTCAATAAAAACCAGATTGCAATACCTTATGTGCAGTTCTATCTCCAGCGTGGTGTCCTCCATAAGTTTCGGAGTGACACTTGCGTAGGATCTGTTCCTATTCATGCTCAAGTACACAACGTCTAATAACACCATCTACTCCTTCTTTATAAAGATGTGGGTCATCCCAAAAGTAATCTCTCAAATCATAGAAAAACTTTTTGTTTTGCTGGTATGTGAAACTAGGTGGTATAAATTTAGCAACAATGTAATTAGCATAATCAGCATACCATGGAGTACTACGAGAAGTATTTATGACATTTAATTGCTCATCGGGAAAGTTATCATCCATAGGCAGTGGGTCATCAAGAACATTTTCTAACCTAGACAAGTTGTCTACAACGGCGTTCTCAGCTCCCTTTCTATAAACAATATGCAAATCAAATTCTTGTAGCAAGAGAACCCATCTAATAAGTCTAGGTTTAGCTTCTTTCTTTTCCATAAGATATTTAATAGCAGCATGATCAGTGTGAATAGTTACTTTATAATCAACAATATAAGGTTTGAACTTATCACAAGCAAATACAACTGCTAAGAATTCCTTTCAGTAGTAGCATAATTTCTTTGAGCATTGTCTAGAGTCTTACTAGCATAATGGATAACATTTAATTTCTTATCAACTCTTTGCCCTAGAACAGCACCTACAGCATAATCACTAGCATCACACATAATTTCAAAGGGTAAATTCCAATCAGGTGGCTGAACAATAGGTGCAGAGATCAATGCTTTCTTAAGTATTTCAAATGCTTCTACACAATCATCATCAAAGACAAATGGTATATCTTTTGTAATAAATTAGTCGAGGTCGAGAAATTTTGAGAAGTCCTTAATGAACCTCCTATAAAATCCGGCTTGACCAAGGAAACTTCTTATACCTTTAATGTCCTTGGGACATGGCATCTTTTCAATAGCATCAACCTTGGCTTTATCAACTTCAATACCTCTTTCAGAAACTTTATGCCCCAAGACAATACCTTCATTAACCATAAAGTGGCACTTTTCCCAATTCAAGACAAGATTAGTTTCTTCACATCTCTGCAAAACTCGATCAAGATTGCTCAAGCAATCATCAAAATAGAATCCATAGACGGAAAAGTCATCCATGAAAACCTCACAAATCTTTTCACAAAAGTCAGAGAATATAGCCATCATGCATCTTTGAAAGGTAGCAGGTGCATTACATAAACCGAAAGGCATACGTCTATAAGCAAAAGTACCAAAAGGGCATGTAAAAGTAGTCTTTGATTGATCTTTAGCCGACACATGTATTTGAGAGAAACCAGAATAACCATCTAGAAAGCAATAATGTGTATGTTTGCATAATATTTCTAGCATTTTATCGATAAAAGGTAAGGGGTAATGATCTTTCTTAGTAGCTTTATTTAATTTACGGAAATCAATTACCATCCTATAACATGTAATAATTATTTGTGGGATCAATTCATCTTTATCATTAGGAACAACAGTAACACCTCCCTTCTTAGGGACACAATGGACATGACTTACCCACTGACTATTAGCAACGTGATAAATTATACCTGCCTCCAGAAGCTTTAGTATTTCTATTCTTACCACTTCTTTCATCTTAGGATTAAGCCTTCGTTGATGATCACGAACCGGTTTGGCATCTTCTTCCAAATTTATTTTATGTTGACATAGAGTGGGACTAATGCCCTTAAGATCATCAAGAGTATATCCAATAGCAGCTCGGTGCTTCTTCAGAGTTTTCAATAATCTCTTTTCTCATGCTCTGAAAGGTTAGCACTAATAATAACAGGATATATTTTCTTTTCATCAAGATAAGCATATTTAAGATTATCAGGCAATGGTTTAAGCTCAAACACGGGATCACCCTTGGGTGGAGGAGGATCCCCTAGGATTTCAACAGGCAAATTATGTTTCAGAATAGGTTCCTGTTTAAAGAATACTTCATCTATTTCCCTTCTTTCATTCATAAACATATCATTTTCATGGTCTAGCAAATAATGTTCTAGAGGATCACTAGGAGGTACGGCAATAGAAGCAAGACCAATAATTTCATCCTTACTAGGTAATTATTCTTCACGGTGTTGTTTACTAAATTTAGAGAAATTAAACTCATGAATCATATTATCCAAGCCAATAGTAACAACATTCTTTTCACAATCTATTCTAGCATTGACAGTGTTCAAGAAGGGTCTACCAAATATAATGGGACAAAAGCTATCTTGTGGGGAACCAAGAACAAGAAAATCAGCAGGATATTTAGTTTTCCCACACAAGACTTCAACATCTCTAACAATCCCAATTGGCGAAATAGTATCTCTATTGGCAGGCTTAATTGTGACATCAATTTCTTCTAACTCAATAGGTGCAATATCATGCATAATTTCTTTGTATAAATCAATGGGTATTGCACTAGCACTAGCACCCATGTCACATAAGCCATGATAACATTGATCTCCTATTTTAACAAAAATAACAGGCAAGCCTACCACAGGTCTATGTTTATCTTTAGCACAAGGTTTAGCAATTCTAGCAGTTTCACCACAGAACTGAATAACATGCCCATCAATATTATCAGACAAGAGATCTTTAACAATAGCAATATTAGGTTCTACTTTAACTTGCTCGGGAGGTGTATAAGTTCTAATATTGCTTTTACGAACCACAGTTGAAGCTTTAGCATGATCCTTTATTCTAACAGGGAAAGGTGGTTTCTCAACATAAGAGGTAGGAACAATAGGATCATTATAAGTGACAGTCTTTTATTCAACTTTAATAGGTGCAGCTACTTTTACTTCTATGGGAGGATGATATTTAAACCACTTCTCCTTCGGGAGATCAACATAACTAGCAAAAGATTCACGTAAAGAAGCTACTATCTCGAGTCAAGTCCATATTTAGTGCTAAACTTACGAAAAATATCGGTACCCATAAAAGATTTAACACAATCAAACTTAGGTGTCATACCTGACTCCTTACCTTCGTCGAGGTCCCAATCTTCAGAGTTGCATTTAATTCTATCCAATAAATTCCATCTGAATTCAATAGTCTTCATCATAAAAGAGCCAGCACAAGAAGTATCGAGCATGGTTTGATTATCATGAGAAAGCCGAGCATAAAAACTTTGAATAATTATTTCTCTCGAGAGCTCATGATTGGGGCATGAATATAACATTGATTTAAGCCTCCCCCAAGCTTGAGCGATGCTTTCTCCTTCGCGAGGCCAAAACTTATATATATAGTTGCGATCACGATGAACAAGATGCATAGGATAATGTTTTTGATGAAATTCCAATTTCAATCTTTTGTAGTTCCATGATCTCGTATCATCACATAGCCTATACCATGTCAATGCATCTCCCTTCAAAGATAAAGGGAAGACCTTCTTCTTAACAACATCATCGGGTATACCTGCAAGCTTAAATAGTCCAGAAACTTCATCCACATATGTTAGGTGCTCATTAGGATGCTTTGTTCCATCTCCTACAAAAGGATTAGCAAGCAGTTTTTCCATCATACCCGAAGGAACTTAAAAAGGAGTTTCATTTTCAATAGGTTCAGTAGGTTGAGGAGAAACTCTTTGTTTCATCTTGGACGGGTGAAGATACCCTAACAAGCCCCTCAGAGGATTACTTTACATAGTAACAAGTGACAGTAAATTTCAGCACACTATATAAATTTTTCCTTACCAAATTCCACCTACCAAAGGCGCTTCACTCCCCGGCAACGGCGCCAGAAAAGAGTCTTGATGACCCACAAGTATAGGGGATCTATCGTAGTCCTTTCGATAAGTAAGAGTGTCGAACCCAACGAGGAGCAGAAGGAAATGATAAGCGGTTTTCAGCAAGGTATTCTCTGCAAGTACTGAAATAAGTGGTAACAGATAGTTTTGTGATAGGATAATTTGTAACGAGCAACAAGTAACAAAAGTAAATAAAGTGCAGCAAGGTGGCCCAATCCTTTTTGTAGCAAAGGACAAGCCTAGACAAACTCTTATAATAGGAAAAGCGCTCCCAAGGACACATGGGAATATCGTCAAGCTAGTTTTCATCACGTTCATATGATTCGCGTTCGGTACTTTGATAATTTGATATGTGGGTGGACCGGTGCTTGGGTGCTGTTCTTACTTGAACAAACATCCCACTTATGATTAACCTCTATTGCAAGCATCCGCAACTACAACAAAAGTATTAAGGTAAACCTAACCATAGCATGAAACATATGGATCCAAATCAGCCCTTACGAAGCAACGATAAACTAGGGTTTAAGCTTCATCACTCTAGCAACCCATCATCTACTTATTACTTCCCAATGCCTTCCTCTAGGCCCAAATAATGGTGAAGTGTTATGTAGTCGACGCTCACATAACACCACTAGAGGCTAGACAACATACATCTCATCAAAATATCGAACTAATACCAAATTCACATGACTACTAATAGCAAGACTTCTCCCATGTCCCGAGGAACAAAGGTAACTACTCACAAAGCATATTCATGTTCATAATCAGAGGGTATTAATATGCATATAGGATCTGAACATATGATCTTCCACCAAATAAACCAACTAGCATCAACTACAAAGAGTAATCAACACTACTAGCAACCTACTAGTACCAATCCGGACTTGGAGACAAGAATTGGATACAAGAGATGAACTAGGGTTTTGAGAGGAGATGGTGCTGGTGAAGATGTTGATGGAGATTGCCCTCTCCCGATGAGAGGAGCGTTGGTGATGACGATGGTGATGATTTCCCCCTCCCGGAGGGAAGTGTCCCCAGCAGAACAGCTCTGCCGGAGCCCTAGATTGGTTCCGCTAAGGTTCCGCCTCGTGGCGGCGGAATTTCGTCCCGAAAGGTTGCTTCTTATTTTTTCCTCGACGAAAGACCTCATATAGCGAAGATGGGCATCGGAGAGCCACCGGGGCCCACGAGGTAGGGGCGCGACTAGGAGGGGGGGCGCCCCACCCACGTGGACATGTGGTGTGGCCCCCGGCCTTCATCTTTGGCGAGGATTTTTATTATTTATTATAAGATATTCCATGGAGTTTCAGGACTTTTGGAGTTGTGCGAATAGGTCTCTAATATTTGCTCCTTTTCCACCCTGTAATTCCACTGCCGGCACTCTCCTCCTTATGTAAACCTTGTAAAATAAGAGAGAATAGGCATAAGTATTGTGACATAACGTGTAATAACAGCCCATAATGCAATAAATATCGATATAAAAGCATGATGTAAAATGGACGTATCACCGACAACGACACACAGTTCACAAGCCACACCTTCATGCAGTACATTCAAGACCTCGGCAGGAAGGTCGGTTTTGCTTCCGTGGCACACCCCCGGAGCAACGACCAAGCAGAGAGGGCGAATGATGAAGTGTTGCGAGGCCTGAGAACGAAGACCTTTGACAGGCTGCACAAGAGCGGAAGGCGCTGGATTGATGAGTTGCCGGCGGTTCTTTGGTCGATCAGGACGACGCCAAATTGAGTCACCCGTCAGACACCTTTTGCCCTAGTATATGGGGCGGAGGCAGTTCTCCCCACGGAACTCATATATGGGTCACCTCGAGTGCTCGCTTATGATGAGCTTGAGCAAGAGCAGTTGCGGCAAGATGACGCGACACTCCTTGAGGAAGATCGTCTTCGGGCGGATGTGAGAGCAGCACGCTACCAGTAAGCCTTGCGCCGCTACCATAGCCGCAAGGTTCATGCCCGAAGCTTTGAGGAAGGCGACCTTGTTCTTTGGCGCGTTCAGTCGGCCAAGAATTCCAACAAGTTGACGCCAAAGTGGGAAGGCCCTTATCAGGTAATACGAGACACCAGGCCTGGCGCAGTCCGCCTGGAGACCGAAGATGTTGTTCCAGTGAGCAACTCCTGGAACATCGAGCATCTTTGCAAGTTTTACCCATAAGGCGCGGCTTGCCGGGCCCCCCGACAAGCCACCTTTTGTACAAGCCTTGCCGGCAAGGCATGTAACCCTTTTTACAAAGCCAGGCGCAGACCCTGAGCACAAATAATTGAAGCGCTGGCGCCCTAAGTTATAGCATGCATGCTAGGTCGAGTCTCTTCCTTGGTTAGGGTTGATAGTGCTTAGCGGTGACTAACCCCTAGCCTAGAGGTCGAGTGCGCGTCTCTCTGTTCTTTTCTGCTCTCCTTTGGTTCGCAGGGCACATGAGCACTTCTATTGAGCTACTTGGAAGAAAGAGAATGGACCGGCGCCCCGACCCCGGCGAACCAGAGTTGTTGGGGGCAGCAAGTACAAGGATCCAATCGCGGCAAGACAAGGTTGCCGGGGGCTGAAGATCCAGATAAGTCTTTCATCCCCTGTCATGCATTTCGGTACGGAACTGGGACATATGAAGCCTCATTTTATCTCCAGGCTACCGTGCTCCCCTTTTTCCTATACCTAAGGATTGTCTCCTGGGTCCGGATTTGGTTGTAGCCGCGGCGGCAAGGAGATAGAGCGAGGAGCCTAAGCCCACTTCATCCCTGCCTCCGCCAAGGGCGCGACAATGGTCGAGCGAAGTGAGGGGGACGACAAGGCTGTTGTCGGGTGAAAAACGTTTATCTTAAATAGTAACAAGGATTTGCTCCTTGTTGTGGGGTCCACCAACGAACGAAAAACCCATCAAACATCCCTTTTTCATTAAAAACATCCCACACAAGTACAGTTCATACAGAATGAAAAACATGAGCAAGGGGATTACAAGTTCTAAATTTAACGAAGGCCCGAAGACTTACAAACTAAAAATGAGATGAGATGCCCGTAATTCCATTCTTGTCCCTCTCCTCAGGAGGCAGGTCAAGAAGGCGAAACGACAAAAGGGGCGCCTAGGCGAGCTACGAGCAGCAGAAAGCACCAAGAGAACACCTCGGTGGCTACCCAAGGGTGGGCTGGTGATGACGGTGCCGGAAAAGGAGCTGGAAGACGAGGCGACATGTCATCAGACACGCGACGAAGGCGTCAGTGTCCGCGCACTCCGAGTTGACGGCCTCGCTGCCCGCCCTCTTCCTCTTCTTGTAACATCCCAAATTTTCAATTTGGCATGTTATACATAGGTCATCCATGCATATCATATTTTATTGCATTTTCGTTTGCAATCCTCGAAATCCTAAGCAACTCGAGGACCCTCGGAGAGAGTTGGGGATTTTCAGATTTTTATATTTGAATTTTATCAAATAATGAAGACGAGGATTTTGGATTTTATTATTTTTCTCTCCGGAAAATATTTCATGTTTAAATAATAAATGAGAGGAGATAATATGACTTCTCCAAAATATTTGAAATACCGGAGGAAAAATGTTAAAATCATTATTTGGATTTTATTTTATTTATTTGGAATTTTTATTTGCCCTAGAGAAAAATTTGCATGATTTAAAAATTGCATTTTAGGGGCCAAGAAAAGTCCATCTTGTTCTAAATATTTTATTTAGACAAAGAAAACTTGTTTTGGTATTTTTAGATTTTTATTTATTTTTCTAGGATTTTTATAAGTTTCGGCGGAACGTTTTTTTTAAAAGGGGGACCCGCGCCCGACTAGGCCAAGGGCCCACCCGAGCAGGCCGGCCCGGCCAAGCCCGCCGCCCAAGACTCGGACGGAGTCCGAGCGGACTCCGTCTCCCGCCGCCTTGCCCTCCTCCAAGTCGCCGCCCGCCCTTTATATCGCCGCCACCCCCTCTAAACCACCACCACCACCGGAGCCCGGAGCCGCCACCCCTCAAGACCCGCCGAGCCGCCTCTAGACGCGCCGCCGCCCGCCCTCCAGCGCCGCCACGCACCCCATCGAGCCCCGCCGCCCCCGCCCCTTGAGTCGCCCGCCCGCCGGACGACCTCGCCGGAGGTAGCCCCTCGTCGCCGATATTTTTTAGAAAACCCTCCGGGTATTTTTTTTTGAGAAAACCCTAGTTCTTTTTTTATATATCTGTTTTATTCTCCGGTTTATTTGTTTAGCGAGCGTTCACTCGTTCGTTCGTTTTTACGAACGTGTTCGTCGTTTAGTTTCTACTAACGAACGTTCGTTCGTTTAGCCGTTCGTCGTTTTCTTTTATCGGATTTATTCCGCGATTTTTCCGATCGCGATTTCTGATCCGATGTTCGAATTAGTATAACTTTTCGCTTGTTTATCGGAATCAGGCGATTCAAGCGCCTGGAGTTTCATCTCGAAACCCTCTTTCCGATTAGCCAACTCAAACAAGTTTTTGCCTCTGTAAAATTTGACCCTAGTTCAGATTAGAAAACGGATATTGTTTCTTTCGCCGTTTGAGTTTCGTTGCTCCGATTGGTTTGATTTTTCTTGTGAACCGGAGTTCTTAAGTTGAACTCTCCGGTCAACCTCTTTCAGTTGAAGTTTCGTTTGTGCATCTTTGCTTGTTGCTTATGTATGTATTGTTTGCTTGTGATAGAATTCCCGGAGTGCGAAGCGTGTTACTACGAGTCTCTAGGATTCACGGATCGTCAGCAAGGCAAGTAACACTTTGATCATACTCTTTTCATACCCAGTTTTTATGCATTGGCTTCAACCCTCAAACATTGCATGGTTAGGATGTCATTAATTTGTGGGTTGGGAAGTATATGATGAGGTAGGAACCTATTGCCATGTTACTATCAAACCCTTGGGAGTTACTTCTACGTGTTGCTTATATTGCTATGCTATGCTCGTAGACGTGGTTGGGTTTGAGAGTTATTCATGACAGATGTGAGATTGTTAATTAATGGTTAACTTAAGGTGGCAACTTTAATACACATCTGGGTGGATTGAGGCACCTGGGGAACCCAG
The DNA here is from genome assembly GCA_021605205.1 of Aegilops longissima. Taxonomy (NCBI): domain Eukaryota; kingdom Viridiplantae; phylum Streptophyta; class Magnoliopsida; order Poales; family Poaceae; genus Aegilops; species Aegilops longissima. The sequence goes on from CM038681.1 coordinate 606,591,006, forward strand.
TGTTGTCTGTTTTATTTTTGGAAATCCCGGGGTACCCGTGTGATCTTCCTATGGACCGCCACCCAGGCTCAAAGGGAACTGAGTTTATTCATGCTAGAAACTTCCGTGTGCAGCCACAAGCTATTATGGGCTCTAGCATAGTTGAGTAAGTTACGTGAATCTCTTGAAGAGGTAGATAGTAGGTAGTGGGTTTTATAGGTTTGGTATGATCTATCCGGAGTAGAGAGTTAATGTTTCCGAAAGATTGTGTCTCGGTCAGCCCTTTCTCAAACACCATGCAGTGCGAGAAATCAACGGAGGCGATCGAGTCTTGTGGGGAAAAGTGCGCAAACCTCTGCAGAGTGTATAATCTAATCATGGTTAGCCATGTCCCCGGTTATGGACAATTCTGAGTATATAGTACTTGAGTATTCACATGTATCTCATCACTCTAAATTAATATTGCTGGGTTGTTAATTACTTTAATTGGGATTGAGTTGGGGTTATACCTTCTCAATGATGTTTCAACCACCATGATAGTTAAATTAAAATTTATTCCTTTGATGTAGGGAAAAATTGGCTTTTTTCGCAAACTGTAACCGTAGAGCTTTCCACCAGCCAAATATGCATGTAGTGTTAGCATTATTCTGTTATTGCTCTAGTGTTTTACATTGCCAGCATATTCCATGTGCTGACCCGTTCTCGGGCTGCAACGTATTATGTTGCAGACTTTTCAGACGAGGAGTAAGGTTCGATAGGTCGTTGCCGTGCAGCTCAGCTATGCCGTTGGAGTTGATGGACTCACTTTACCTTCCAAGCCTTCCGCTGTTATCGTATTAGATAGCCTTAAGCCATATTATTGTAATAAGTTCTCTTTTGAGACTTTCGATGTAATAAGTGTGTGATTGCTACTCTGTTATAAATCCTTCGAGTACTGTGTGTGTCAGCATTACCGATCCAGGGATGACACGGAAACACAGAGACTTGACCATCTGAGGTCGGGTCGCTACACTTCTGCAGCCTCCTGACGCCAGCTGCCCAAGGAGACGGCCCCGAGAAGTTCAAGGAGCTGGCCCCTCCCCCGGCGAAACTCCACCGGAGGAGCGGCCAGGTGTAGATGCTGCTGCTGCCGCACCCGCCCAGGCACGGGGCGTCCGAAGCCTAGTCAGACTCGTCCCCGTCATCTGCCCCACTGTCCTCCTCGTCACTTTCGCTCGAGGAAGAGCTTCCATCGTCGGAGTCTCCGTCGGAGGAGGTCTCCACGCAACACTTCAGGCGAGTTCCAAAATCTCCGAAGACCTTGACGGAGAGCAACCCGTCCTCCATTAATTTGAAGTAGAGGACGAGCCCCGCCGTCAGGCTGTGGATGCGAGCAAATGTATTCCATCCACGGCGGAGATACATGACCCGAGGAGCCGGGAACTCGACGTCGAACCGCGTGCCCCCATTCCCGCAGCCCCTCATGTGCAACCTGAGGGTCTGGGGCGGGTCACGCTCCATCTCCCGGGCAAACGGGGCGGGAAGACAAAGACGGCAACGCGGAGGCCGGCGCAGCCTGATGAAGAACTCGCGGGGCTGGTCTCCAACGTGGCCCTCTGTCGGGAAAGGCATCATTGGCGAGGGCGAGGCCGGCGCGCCACCCCGTCCTCCTCTTCCCCGAGCTCCACTACCTCTGCCACGGCCTCGCCCCCTCCCCCTTCCCCTCACGGCCAGCTCCACCACCGCGGGCTCAGGAGGAGGAGGGAAGCGCTGTTGAGCAGCGACCCTCGCCGCCACTATCGAGGGACCAGGGTTCCCCTTCTCCATGGCGGATGAGAGGAAGAAGCAGAAGCAGGAGGAGATAGAAGATAGAAGAATGTGGGATGCCATCCCCCCCTTTCCTCTCCTTATAAAGGGGTAGGGTCGGGGCTCGGCCGCCCCCCTCGGCCAATCCAGCCACCAGAGGCGCAGGGAATAGAGACCGACCCGCTGCCCCAACCAGCGACGGCCCGGTTTCCCATCTCCACCGCTTGCCACCCCAAGCGCATGGAGGACGCGTGGCGAACGTGCAGAACTGAGGGGACGGGTGAAGCGACCTCTCCCCACCCCGTGATCATGGGGTGTGGACGCCTTGAAGACCGCGACCCGGCCCCATTCAGTATATGGGCCGCACCCTTACGCCTCTCCCTCTTCATGGGGAAGGCGCGAGCCGCCACTGTATCGTGATATGACGCATGCCTGCGGAAACCGCCCCATGCATGCCGCCCACGTCACGTACGTAGCCCTCCATGTTGCGCATTCAACATCGTGGGAAGCGCGGCGCGCGAAAAGTTTTACCGCGGTAAAAGCCGCCCCGCCTGCCCGCGCACCATTTTGAGCCTGGCCCAACAACGTGTTGCGCTTATGTGTGGCCCAGGCCCGGGGGCTCCTGTCGGTGTACAAAAGAAGTGGCGCACTTTTATACCCCTTTACCTGTGCACGGACAGTCGGAGCCGTGCCCACGGCCGCACCAAGCAGGGCAGGGGAGGTGAACCAAGGTAAAACCGAAACCCAAGACAGCCGGAGCAACGCCAAGACCGAGACCACAAAGAAGCAGAGAGGCAAAGCAGGTTCCCCCGGCAAGACCCTTGCCGGGGCAGCCTCAGCAGCCCCGACAAGACCCTTGCCGGGACGGCTCGCCCACACCAGCGGAGTGAGCCACCCGCGAGCCCACGGGTTCCAACTCAAACAACCACGTTGGAACTAGGGCTCGGGAGGCACCTCCATGGTGGCATGCAGATCTTTGTCAAGACCAAGGAATATTCAAGATCAGATGAGGCCTAAAAGACAATGGTCCTCGGCAAGATCCTTGCCGAGGAGAGCCACAAGGCCCCCGGCAAGATCCTTGCCGGGGACGACAGCGCGCCATGGCAAGACCCTTGCCGGGCCACCCAGCAAGTCCCTCACCGAGGACGCCAGCGGGGCCACCTCCAGGCCCGCACCAGCCAAGTCTCCACCGCCGTTTGCATGCAGCTGCCAGCTCAACCAGTTGGGCTGGCACCTGCGTGGCAACATGCAGCTCCCAGACCAGATCAGCAAGCACATGCGTGGCGGCTTGCAGATCTTCGTGAAGACCCTACCGCCGCGCCACCTCAGCTGCTTGCCTGCCTACATGGCGCCACATGCAGCGCTGGCCAGGGCGCGTGTCGAAGCGAGGAGGAGCGGCGGCGGATGGGACGGGCCTCCTTCCCGTCCCCAATAAAGTAAGGGGACACCTAAGCGGTGCATTAAATGTGTCTTGTCCTGTAATACAAGTGATAAGCTCGTAGCACTGTACGCCTTTCCACCTCCTTTCTGCCACTGTGGCAGCCCCTTTCGACTATAAAAGGAGGCCCGTGGCGTACTGGAGAAGGATTCGGCTCCTTGGAACTGCTAGGCCACCGTAGCTAGTTCAAGGGCTCAAGAACACTCAATACATCCACCAAAAGCAGGACTAAGATTTTACGCATCCTCGCGGCCCGAACCTGGGTAAACGATCCTTGTGCTGATTACTAATCCTGCTCTTCTTGCAACCCTGCGCCCCGGCAACCGTACTAGGGATTCTTGTGATCCCATAGGTGTCGTTTCCCACCGACACAGCAGCTTGTCCAAGCCGATGCGTGCCATGGCCACTTCCATGCCGCCCCTGCCCCTGCTGAGGAAGCTCCAAAATATGAATAAACAAAAAGATTCCTCTGTATTAGTGATGAATTATCCTTTCGTTCTAATCATCCACAAGTATGCAACATCCGTCCATGAGTATAGTTGGATCATGGAAGGAAGCAGTGCGTTGTTGATGATTGAGTGGAGGGTGCACTGTTCGTTTTTGCACTTGCATGCATGGCTCCAAAATATCTGAATTGGGTCCAAACCAAAACATGCATCAGGTCTAGAGCTTTTATAACGGGCGAGAGTTGGAGTTCATATATATATTTCTCCAAAAATTATACTCTCACTGTGTAGAATCTTTTGGCCCTGAATCATTGGTTGAGTTTAGGTCAAAAGCATCTGTATGCCAATAGTTTTGATGTTGTTCTGTGCTATATAATTCAGGGAAAAGTTAACTCATTAATTAAGATGCCGAGGTACTATCAACCAGATCTGTTCACACACATACTTTAGTAACCAGCTCCATTAATCATCTGATCAGCTATGTAAACTAATCACTGAACCTGGAAATTATGTGCTTTGATAGAACACGGAAACTAATCAAATGTAGAAGAGTTGTTTCCGTTTGAAGAAGTTTACTTTTGTCAAATTGTTAGTTTCATTTTTCTCAGGTACTATTGAGTTCTGTTTGAAATGTTGCAACTTCAGAATTCTGGGAACTTTCCATAAAGTTTGCATCAATTTAGTGGGATCACCTATATTATGTTGTTGGAAGCTAGTTCATGATGAACTGATTTAACTCTCTACTGGAATATAAGTGTTTTTTTGCGGGAGGTATATAGTGTATTAGATTATGTAAATTTGTTTAGGTTCAAACCTATGCTTCCTCCACTGTTTTGTAGAGTTGGCTAATTTTAGATGCTGCATAATAACCTTTAAGGCTGTGGCCAATTTTAGATGCTGCATAATAATCTTTGTACTGCATAATAAAAAATTGCAGTACCGAAGATGAATGGTCGATTAGTTTTAGCTTCAAGCCATTTTGGTATATTCTTTGTACATGTGGCCTGTGGCTATAACTAGTTTGCTGTAGTTCATCCGTGATGTCCAGTAGCTATGAGATCCGATGGATGCCGACCATTCGAGCCACGTAACTTATTCAGGTTTCACTCTACAATCTTGCTAATTTAAAGTCAGTGGGGGTCTTTCCCCCACTGCCCATAGTTCCTAAAAAAACTTATTCAACATTGGTCATCCTCATTTTCTATGCTAGGTATAATGTAAACTATCTTCTGAATTTGATTTGTTCCAGTTTGACTTTCCTAAGTTTCTTTTCTTGTTAGCAGAGCTTACACTATCTTTCTATAGGCGCCGCCGGATTCGAGGGTGGAGCCCGAGCCTCCACTGGAGCATGGATCAGCCGTGCATGTGACGCCCTCGATTCAATCGTACACTAATCATGCACACAAATGTGTACGATCAAGATCAAGGACTCACGGGAAGATATCACAACACAACTCTACAATAAAATAAGTCATACAAGCATCATAATACAAGCCAGGGGCCTCGAGGGCTCGAATACAAGTGCTCGATCATAGACGAGTCAGCGGAAGCAACAATATTTGAGTACAAACATAAGTTAAACAAGGTGCCATAAGATGGCTAGCACAAACTGGGATACAGATCGAAGAGGAGCAAGCCTCCGCTCGGGATCCTCCTAGGTCACTCCCCGGTCGTCGCCGGCCGGGCTGCACGTAGCGATGAGGCACCTCCGAGTAGTAGTCGCCGAGGCGGTGGCGTCGGATCTGGGCTCCATCGTCCGATTGCAGCAATCGAGTAGAGATAGGGAAAAGGGGAACAAGGCAACCGTGAGTACTCATCCAAAGTACTGCAAGCAAGGAGCTACACTACATATGCATGGATATATGTGTAAAGGCCATATCGTGGACTGAACTGCAGAAAGCCGAATAAGAGGGGATAGCTAGTCTTAACGAAGACTACGCTCGACACCGGTCTTGCAATGCATGTAAGAGGACAACGGAAGTCCTCCAAGTAACAACATATAGCAATAATCCTACCCGCAATCCTCGCCATAACCCCGAACGAGAGCGACCACCGGTTGTATCCGCACTTGGAAGGGTGTGTTTTATCAAGTATCCGGTTCTAGTTGTCATAAGCTCAAGGTACAACTCCAAGTCGCCCTATTACCGAAGATCACGGCTATCCGAATAGATTAACTTCCTGCAGGGTGCACCATCTTACCAAAGACGCTTGATCCCATTTGGCGGACACACTTTCTCGGTCATGCCCGCCGCGGAAGATCAACACGCCGCAGCCCCACCTAGGCACAACAGAGAGGCCAACATGCCGGTCTAAACCTAAGCGCGCAGGGTGCGGGCCCATCGCTCGAAAGCACACCTGCGTTGCGTCTGACGCGGCCGAAGCGCATCTAGCCTAACAGCGCTCAGTCCAATCCGCAAGCGCCGCCCGTCAGCCGACGTCTGAAGTGCTTGGCCGATACCACGACGCCGGATACCCATAACTACTCCGCGTAGATGGTTAGTGCGATAAGCTCAGAGCCAACTCAGATCAAATACCAAGACCTCGTTAAGCGTGTTAAGTAACCGCGAACGCCGAACAGGCCAGCCCACCTCTCTCCTAGGCGGTCTCAACCTGCCTCGCCGCTCCGCCACAATGATCCACTCGCGGGTGCTCCATCACCGACCGACTTTAGTCTCACATGTATCATGTATAAGTATATAGTATATACCCGTGATCAACTCCCGAGTGATCACGGCCCGATAGTATAGCACGCGCATGACAAGTAAGTAGGGCCACAGACGAAAGTACTAGCATCCTATACTAAGCATATAGGATTGCGTAAGGTAACAAATGGTTACAAGGACAAAGCTATGCAGCAAGATAGGAGTATCCAAAACAAGAATATGCTATGCTACTCTAATGCAAGCGGTGTAGATAAGAGTAGGCGATATCCGTGATCAAGGGGGCTTGCCTGGTTGCTCGGCAAGAGAGAGGGTCACAACACCGTAGTCGAACCTGCCACCGCAGCTGCGGCGTTGGCCTCGTAGTCTACCGGAGAGAAGAGGGGAAGAAACAATGAATACAAGGTAACAGATGCAAAACGATGCATGACATGCCAAGAAGAGATGCTAGGCGTGCCCTAACGTGGTAAGAGGGGTACTGGTTTAGGGGGGGAAAACATCCAGGAAGTTTTCCTGTTCCGACGTCTGTCACGATGTGATGAACCGAGAGGAAAGTTTGTAGGTTCGATAGGTTAGAGACGTGTGGTGGACGAAAGGATGCGCGAATCGGATTCGCCTCGTCGCTCGAGCAACTTTCATGTTGAAAATATTTTAACCGAGTTACGGATTAAAAGTTATGATTTTCTAAAGTATTTATTAATTTCGGAATTTAATTAATTATTTAACTAATTTGAATGTATTTATGACATCGGCATGATGTCATGCCGACGTCATCGGTCAACAGGTTGACTTGGTCAACCCCGACATGTGGGTCCCGCATGTCATTCTCTCATATCTAGTTAACCTAATCAAAGTTAATTAACACTAGTTAATTAAGTTTAATTAGTTAATTAAGTTTAATTAGTGATTAAGTTTAATTAATCGGTTTAATTAAACTTAATTAGTTAATTGAATTAATTAACCCGGATTAATTAACTTAAGTAATTACTTAATTAATTAATTATTAATTTATTTATTTATTTATTTATTTATTATATTTTTATTTTGAACGTTATGGGGGGCCCTTTGGTCAAGGGGTCTGGGGTTTATGGCCTGAGGGCATGGCGGTAAGTGGTTCGGGCAACCCTCTGCACCTGCAGCGCCGGGCGACGCCTGTGGGCGAGGCGGAGCCAGAGGGCGAGGGGGCGAGGGGCGGTGGCCTGGCGAGGCGCCGCCACGGCAGGCGGACGGTCGCGGAGGAGGGCGCCGAGAGGAGGTCGCGTCGGCGGCAACAAGTCTTGGCGGGGCGCGTGGCGACGATGGGATGGCGTCTGACAGGCGGTGGACGCGGGCACGAACTAGCGAAGGGGGGGGGGGCGGCAGCGACGAGGCGCCGCGAGCGAGGGGAAGGGAGGCCGAGGGCCTCACCGTAGTCGAGGGTACGTGGCATGGGGTTGAGGAAGGCCGGCGAGGAGGAAGGCGGCGAGGTGGCTGCCGACGAGGAAGGCGCATGGCGAGGAACGGCGGCCTCGGCCCGGGCGAGGATGAGGCCGAGGCAACGGCGAGTGGCGATGGGTGGCGCATCATGGGTCGGCCCCGATCCGCCGGAACGGGAGAGGGGAGACGCGGCGGCGGGCGTGGCGGCCCGGTGGCGGGAGGGCTTGAGGCGGCACTGGCGTGGGTGGGAGCTCGGGCGACGGGGCGCTTGGGGGAGAAGGGCGAGGAGGCGCCGGCGGGGACGGGCGGCGCCGTCCGGCGACGGGGGAATGGATGAGGCGGAGGGGGTTCGGGGCGCCGTCGGGAGGTGGTCGGGGCCTCGATCCGCACGGGGTGGGAGAGAGGTCGAGGTGAGTGGGGGATCGATCCCGATCCGTTCGGGCGAGTGGGGAACGGGAAAGCTAGGGTTTTCGGTGGGGGGTTATGGAGGCCCGGTGGGCTGGGGGGGCGGTCTGGGTGGCCAGTGGGCTGCTCGGCCCAATGAAGGGGGTTGTTTCTCCTTTTTTAGTATTTTATTTTTCTTAATCTTTTCTCTTTTCGTTTTACTTTTAGTTTTCATTTATTTTAGCTTTAGTAAATTGCTAAAGTGGCACCTAAATAGATTTCACAAATTAAGCCACCGCCACAATAGTTTAACACTTATAACAAATTAGTTTTGAAAATGTTTATTATTTTAAGCACTTAAATAATTGTATTTGCTACTGTTTTATTTTCCCTTTGAGCATTTAAACATTTATAAAAATGTGGTTTCATCACCATAATTACCTATGTATTATTTGGTTCCTCCTAACATTTAAAGTTTAATATTTGAAAACTTTTATTGTTTGCCTTTATTTTGAATTTGAACTTGAATCGGATTTGAATCAACGCGAGAGTTGTCAACGGTAACCGAGGTGACGTGGCATCATCAGTGCGGATTACTGTAGCTTAATTACCCGGGCGTCACAATTCTCCTCCACTACAAGAAATCTCGTCCCGAGATTTAAGAGGGGAGCAAGGGGGAAGGTCTGGTTACGATAATCTAACGGATCTTCTCGAAGAAGTTAATCCCCTTCGTTGATGTCTTCAATCCTTTATTCCGATGCATCATGATAAGCTGGTCATCATTTCTTCGGGAACTCCATCGTACTTACGAAAGATAAGGGGCAGCTCACTGCGACATAATGCTTTTAAGGGGAACAATCTGGGGCTAACCCATGAATTAGTATAAGATTAACTCTCGAGTTGAACATAAGAAATACCTCGAGAGTAAGGCACGAAGGTACCATAATAGGCCCCAAGCGGGTGAGAAAGGGGTTCAGAGTAGCGAGAGTAAATATCGCGTCTGATACCAGAATAGATCACTATGACGGTGGCCCGTGAATTACATACGAGTCCACGCGGGTGGAATAACTTTGGGGACAGGGGTGTACAGGAGAGTCAGGTTTCGATCCTGTGAAACTGTGGGTTATGGGCCCACCATGTGGTTAAAAGTAGGGGGTTGGTGACATCTTGCACGATCATGTAAGCAAGCCATGTCAGAGGAGAGTCTGAGGGTCATGTCGGCAACAACATAGGTACCAAGGGCTGGGGACGAAGAGAACCATTTTCCCGCTCGTTGAACGAGGCGGACCAATAGGCAAGGTTCTCGTCCACCGGTGGTTACCGGAATGTCATCATCAATAGTAATGGGGTCTTACTTACAGAGTGGTACGACGAGGTGCTTACTTAAGCAGGGGATTATCACTGCTTAGGTTATATATATCCCAAGGATGGTCTAACAGAACCATGGGAAGGAAAATGTGATCATTAGGTTAAACAGAACAATGAAAAGGAAAAATGTGTTTAAACACATATTTTCAGGGGTACATCCTTCCCAAGGATAAGCAGAGCATGATATCCATGACAGGTTATAATGTAGAAAACTCTTTAGGTAGGGGAGAGAATTTTCATGACATTACCCACACAACGGTGTTTGGATAATTGAGCAAGAAACATTTAGCCTTGGGCTTCGAATGTTCTTGTTGAAAATCAGAGTATCACAGACATGCTTCGAGATAGCATTGACATGGCCTTCAGGTGAAGATCAGACTTGGAATCACGAAGGATTCATCAGGAATAACTGGTAGAATAAGTCTTACAATTTCCTCATGGATGAGCTGATAAACTTGCTGAAAAGGAAACTATAATGATAGGTCCTCCAGCCGGGGGGGGGGGTGCTAGGCATGACATCATGCTACCGGTTCATCAAGGACCAATAACATAAACCTTGAAAGTTGTCCCAACCATCGATTCGACCGAGTTTCAGATCCGATTGGTGTCGAGATACCTCGACTTAGGATACCGAGAAGACAAGGTGCAACGAATTTGACGAGATGACATTGTAAGATTCTCGGGAAAATGAACTATGGAGTGATTTCCGTTATCAAAAGTCCATCATTAACCCAAGGAGAGGACAAGGAGGTTTCTGGTGAACTCAACGGTAATTCATCGAGATTCCCAAAAGATGGATTTCCACAATTAAGTGAACAAGGAGATAACATTTGTCAGACCAGATGATATAAGGATGTATGCTCGAGGAAAACATACACAACTAAACATTGGTTGAAAGGTGCGCCCGAAATATGGGTTGAGTTGCACGACCAATGTCAGAATGGTGATTCGATAATCAATAGACTAAGAATGAACTTTCGACCATCATCTTCGAAAAATAGGGTTGCTAGAAGGAAAGCATCCAAACAACACCGTCCACTTGATGGTATTAACACGGGGACCAAGTAAGAAGGGTGATGGTGAGAAGTATTTCTATGTCAAGAATTCTCAAGAGGTGGAACAAATCTCAGATCATTCTTGACATAAAGGATGGTAATACTCCAAGGTAAAGAAGAACAATTGCTGGGTAGCAAGGAACTCAAGGTATAACACCCAACATGAACAAGCTTGTGTTGGTGGGAAGGCAATAGCGTGGTCGGTGATTATACAAATCATCGAGGGCAAGGATGGTATTTCTCATCATGAATACAATTGATATCCTGGATGAGCTCAGAATGTTGACGATCACGACACCTTTGTCGCGAGAATTCATGATGATGTAATCGATCGGCATTTACATCAAGTCTAAGTAATGATGAAGTGAAAGGTTATTGGAACCAAGGGTACGACACAAACTCGAAACCAAGCTTGTTGTTCAAGGCGAAATGATATGTCGATGAGGATCGACGTAAGGTTAATTCATCGTCGAAAATTGTGCTCCGAGAAGCAGGACCGGGTAGCACAGTTAAAAACATCACCACAATGATATAGCCCAACAGGCTAGGGATGGTGTGGTCAGGTACAAACGCGTACTTATAGAAGCTTACTGAAGAGTTGTTGAACCGTAGTGCGGACTCGGTTCAGTTATCGGTGTCCTTGAGTGTTTAATAACTCAGAGACCGTGAGAAATTGGAATCAGCGGGAAGGTAGTACTCGATGAACTCATAAAAAGTTATGCAGTTCCATGATAATCTCGAGATACCAGGGGGGTAATACTCGACACAAGTTCAAAGTAAAGATTGGACTGGTGTATTGATCCATAGAAGACAATTGTTTTAACTTGTCCGAGAAATGATATTTAAAAGAGAACATGGTGGAACCACGATTGCAAAAGGCGGATCCTGATATAAGATGAACTTATACCAAAGGAATAATTAATTTAAGAGAAGATTTAATGATAAGATCTACATCGTGTCCATGGGCATGAACACAAGTTCAAGGTCGACTCCCACTTCTGCAATGTATAACCTTCCATTCACTTCTCGCTTTGATAAAGGCATTAGTGTTGAAAGTTTTACCTGGTGAAATACCAGATGAGTATGACTCGTGAAAACTTCCGAGTTCACACATATTAAGGAAGACATAGGCTCAACCCGGCAGGGTATCATGGAAACATCTACCACAAGCTTCAATAGAAGATACCACCAGCTCGAAAGCAGAGCATGGTTGGCAAAAGGAAAGGATATAATTTACCAAAGGCATTATGTATCGGAGAATGAACTCACAAAGTGATTAATTATGAAGGACACTGTCAGATAGTAATCCAACAGTGGATATGGCAATCCACGATGGGGCTGATATGAGTATCGATACCCAATCAGAGGAAGGAAGATTGCAAATGCATCGGTTTATAGAACAGCTGATCTGTTCAACGCTTAATTAGCAAAGTAATTATGATTTTTAAATCAAGGGATCAGGAGCAATGCTCTGATCAAGAATGGATAAGCTGAATAGAATTAGGGATACAATCATCGACAATTGGACTGGTCGAGAACTAATTCCAGTTGAAAGAATGGCAGCTCAGCCGGAAAGGTAATTTATAAGGATCAATGATGATTGCGCGTATTCGCAAACATATTGAGTCAATAGACCCAAAATTATAATGACAAGGAATGTCAATAAGACTAAGAGACTTATGGGATTAACCATAATGCAAGCAAGCAAGAATTTCAAGAGCCAAAGGCTCCAGAGGATTCTCGGAAGATCGAATAGTATTTTGAAGAATTTTGTGTAACACATGAACAACAGGGGATGAGCGGATACTCGACAAGTGCGAGTATTTATTTGAGGGGGTATTCATGTAGTAAGGAACTGCTAGGCAGTAGGCACAAAGTACTCTCGGAACAATAGAGAAAACTTCGGGGTATCTTGTAATAACAAGATCAATGGGGGGTGATCGTATGAACGGCAAGGGTAAGTAGTTATCCATACGGATTTATCGGTGATCAGAAATAGCAAAAGTGATGGGCACAAAGTCTCGAGAGAACATCAGAGAGTATCTTCGGAATCTTCTGATTAGCAGACGATCATCTGAAGTGAGGGGCTCTCCGGGAGAAAGTACTTGCGAGAACCTAAAGTTAGTGTTGTTTTTAGCAAATTCATTTAACCCGAATAGAAGAGAGTTCGAGTCCCGCAGTAAGGGTCGAGGAGTAAAAGATCCTAGTACCACCCAATGGCGACGTGTGCCCATAAGACACACAGCCATGTTAGTAAAAGTTTTGCAATGTCTAGACTCGACTTCGGCCAAGGAGTTGGAAGGGGGATTCCTACAGGCAGTCGGCTCTGATACCAACTTGTGACGCCCCCGATTCAATCGTACACTAATCATGCACGCAAATGTGTACGATCAAGATCAAGGACTCACGGGAAGATATCACAACACAACTCTACAATAAAATAAGTCATACAAGCATCATAATACAAGCCAGGGGCCTCGAGGGCTCGAATACAAGTGCTCGATCATAGACGAGTCAGCGGAAGCAACAATATCTGAGTACAGACATAAGTTAAACAAGGTGCCATAAGATGGTAGCACAAACTGGGATACAGATCGAAGAGGAGCAGGCCTCTGCCAGGATCCTCCTAGGTCACTCCAGTGGTCGTCGTCGGCCGGGCTGCACGTAGCGAAGAGGCACCTCCGGAGTAGTAGTCGCCGTGGCGGTGGCGCCTGGATCCTGGGCTCCATCGTCGATTGCAGCAATCGAGTAGAGATAGGGAAAAGGGGAACAAGGCAACCGTGAGTACTCATCCAAAGTACTACGCAAGCAAGGAGCTACACTACATATGCATGGATATATGTGTAAAGGCCATATCGATGGACTGAATCGCAGAAAGCCGAATAAGAGGGGATAGCTAGTCTTAACGAAGACTACGCTCGGACACCGGTCTTGCAATGCATGTAAGAGGACAACGGAAGTCCTCCAAGTAACAACATATAACAATAATCCTACCCGCAATCCCCCGCCATAACCCCGAGCGAGAGCGACCACCGTTGTATCCGCACTTGGAAGGGTGTGTTTTATCAAGTATCCGGTTCTAGTTGTCATAAGCTCAAGGTACAACTCCAAGTCGCCCTGTTACCAAAGATCACGGCTATCCGAATAGATTAACTTCCCTGCAGGGTGCACCATCTTACCCAAAGACGCTTGATCCCATTTGGCGGACACACTTTCCGGTCATGCCCGCCGCGAAGATCAACACGCCGCAGCCCCACCTAGGCACAACAGAGGCCAACACGCCGGTCTAAACCTAAGCGCCGCAGGGCAGGCCCATCGCCTGAAAGCACACACTGCACGTTCGCGTCTGTGCCGAAGCAGACCTAGCCTAACAGCGTTCCAGTCCAATCGGCGGCGCGCCTCGTCGCCGACGTCTGAAGTGCTTTGGTGATACCACGACGCCGGATACCCATAACTACTCCCGCGTAGATGGTTAGTGCGATAAGCTCAGAGCCAACTCAGATCAAATACCAAGACCTCGTTAAGCGTGTTAAGTAACCATGAACGCCGAACAGGCAGGCCCACCTCTCTCCTAGGCGGTCTCAACTCTGCCTGCCGCTCCGCCACAATGATCCACTCATGGGTGCTCCATCACCGACCGACTTTAGTCTCACATGTATCATGTATAAGTATATAGTATATACCGTGATCAACTCCCGAGTGATCACGGCCCGATAGTATAGCACGGCGAGCGATGACAAGTAAGTAGGGCCACAGACGAAAGTACTAGCATCCTATACTAAGCATATAGGATTGCGGTAAGGTAACAATGTGGTTACAAGGACAGGCTATGCAGCAAGATAGGAGTATCCAAAACAAGAATATGCTATGCTACTCTAATGCAAGCGGTGTAGATAAGAGTGGGCGATATCCGGTGATCAAGGGGGGGCTTGCACGGTTGCTCGGCAAGAGAGAGGGTCGTCAACACCGTAGTCGAACTGGCCAGCTGCAGCGTCGGTCTCGTAGTCTACCGGAGAGAAGAGGGGGAAGAAACAATGAATACAAGGTAACAGATGCAAAACGATGCATGACATGCCAAGAAGCGATGCTAGGCGTGCCCTAACGTGGTAAGAGGGGTACTGGTTTAGGGGGGGAAAACATCCGGGAAGTTTTCCCGGTTCCGGACGTCTGTCAGACAGATGAACCGGAGAGGAAAGTTTGTAGGTTCGATAGGTTAGAGACGTGTGGTGGACGAACGGACTGCGTAACCGGATTCGTCTCGTCGTTCTGAGCAACTTTCATGTTGAAAATATTTTAATCCGAGTTACGGATTAAAAGTTATGATTTTCTAAAGTATTTATTAATTTCGGGAATTTAATTAATTATTTTACTAATTTGGAAATGTATTTATGACATCAGCATGATGTCATGCTGACGTCATCGGTCAACAGGGTTGACTTGGTCAACCCTGACATGTGGGTCCCGCATGTCATTCTCTCATATCTAGTTAACCTAATCAAAGTTAATTAACACTAGTTAATTAAGTTTAATTAGTGATTAAGTTTAATTAATCAGGTTTAATTAAACTTAATTAGTTAATTGAATTAATTAACCCGGATTAATTAACTTAAGTAATTACTTAATTAATTATTTATTTATTTATTTATTTATTATTATATTTTTATTTTGAACGTTATGGGCGGGCCCTTTGGTCAAGGGCCTGTGGGGGTTGCAGGCGTGCAGGCCTGCAGGCGGTCTTGGTTGAGGCGAACCCGCACCTGCAGGCTTCAAGACGCCTGTGGGGGGCAGGGCGGAGCCAGAGGCGGAAGGAGCAGGGGGCGGTGGCCACGGGCGAGGCGCCGCCACGGCAGGCGGACGGTCGCCGGAGGAGGGCGCCGAGAGGAGGTCGCGCCCAGGCGGCAACAAGTGCGGCCGGAAGGCGTGGCGACGATGGGATGGCGTCTGACAGGCGTGTGACGCGGGCACGAACTAGCGAAGGGGGGTGGGCGCGAGGACGAGGCGCCGGCGAGCGAGGGAAGGGGAGGCCGAGGGCCTCACCGTAGTCGAGGGGTGCGTGGCGCGGGGTTGAGGAAGAGTCGGGACGACGGCCGGGCGAGGAGGAAGGCGGCGAGGTGGCGTCGACGAGGAAGGCATGGCGCGAGGAACGGCGGCCTCGGCCCGGTGCGAGGATGAGGCCGAGGCAACGGCGAGTGGCGATGGGTGGCGACCGCGGGGTCGGCCCCGATCCGGCCGAACGGGGGGAGAGGGGAGCGGCGGGCCAGCGTGGCGGCTCCGGTGGCGGGAGGGCTTGGCGGCACGGCGTGGGTGGGAGCTCGGGCGACGGGCGCTTGGGGAGAAGGGCGAGGAGGCGGCGGGAGGCCAGGCGGCGCCGTCCGCGACGGGAATGGATGAGGCGGAGGGTTGGGCGCCTGTCGGGAGGTGGTCGGGCCTCGATCCAGGCAGAAGGGGGAGAGAGGTCGAGGTGAGTGGGGGATCGATCCCGATCCGTTCGGGCGAGTGGGGAACGGGAAAGCTAGGGTTTGATCGGGGGGGGTTATGGAGGCCGGGTGGGCACTGGGGCGGTCGGTGGCGTGGCAATGGGCCGTTCGGCCCAATGAAGGGGGTTGTTTCTCCTTTTTTAGTATTTTATTTTTCTTAATCTTTTCTCTTTTCGTTTTACTTTTAGTTTTTCATTTATTTTAGCTTTAGTAAATTGCTAAAGTGGCACCTAAATAGGTTTCACAAATTAAGCCACTGCCACAATAGTTTAACACTTATAACAAATTAGTTTTGAAAATGTTTATTATTTTTAAGCACTTAAATAATTGTATTTGCTACTGTTTTATTTTCCCTTTGAGCATTTAAACATTTATAAAAATGTGGTTTCATCACCATAATTACCTATGTATTATTTGGTTCACTCCGAACATTTAAAGTTTAATATTTGAAAACTTTTATTGTTTGCCTTTATTTTGAATTTGAACTTGAATCGGATTTGAATCAACGCGAGAGTTGTCAACGGTAACCGAGGTGACGTGGCATCATCAGTGCGGATTACTGTAGCTTAATTACTCGGGCGTCACAGTGCAGGAGGTGGAGCTCCGCATGGATCATGACTTGGTCGTCGTGGGGGCCTGGACCATCAAGCTCGCAGGCGAGATAGACGGCCTCGGCAACAGAGGCGCGCGTGAGATCCTGGGGTTGACCAATCCACGGGGCGCCAGATCTTCCCTCGGGGTCGCCTGATGTAGCCATACTGTCGCCGGATCTCCTCCCCCCTCTCTCTGTGTTTTTCTGTCAATAGCTAGTAGCATAAGTTGGAGCTGGCTGTACCAGGAACTTAATCTGCATTTATTCAACTAGATCAAGTAAAAGTACATTAGTTCCTAATCTGCTATTAATACATCTCCTATTCATAAATTTCTTGAAGTAGTGCATGTATATATTTAGGTGTTGGTTAATTAGAAAATGGATGTGATTTCTAACTTGATTGTTGTAGGCTACAAGATATATCTCTGTTGGTTCATCTTGCTGTAGAATATGCCCCTGTTCATTCATTTATGTGTATTGCTATTTACCTCTGGTGACATGTGAGAAGCACTCATCTTTATGTTTATATTTTGAGCAGCTGGGTACAAGTACAGTTGCAGAATCATCCAACCAAATTTTGGGAGGATGGCATAAAAGATTAGATAACCCATGCTTTTGAAATCATGGTAAGCTTCACAAGCTTGTAAGGTGTTTTCTGTTTTCAAGCGACTTTACATCAAGTTACTGTTTCTCAATCGAAATTCTAGACTGTATAGCTCTTTATTGTTCTCTCCACTTATTTGTACAGCCAAAGAATGTACTTAACTGTATAGCTCTTTATTGTTCTTTTCTAGGTATTCTATTTATGCTCCATCCCGAAATCTATTGTGCACTGCCAAGTCCATGAGGCGAAGCGCTCACTGCTTGACCATTTATTTACTGAACCGGGAGCAACAGAGGCAAGATATTCGAAACAAGTTGAAGTCCTTTCCATTCTTGATTTCTAGCATACACATGCAACCTGATTGGTGATGTTACTGTAGATATGATGTAGGTTCAGTGCTTACTATTTTTTGATGTGACGCATGTTACCTTCGTTTCTGTCTATGCCTTCTTTAGTGTTTTGCCAGCTAACTAGTCTATTGGTCGTTTTGAAATATGAAGATGCTGCATGTAAGCACTGTTGCTGGCAATTTGGCATATCATATTAGTCTTATCCCTTGTTTTGTCACTAGCATACACTACAATCCCTTGTTCTGTCACTAGCATACACTACAATTTTATTAAAAGGGGGGCATATCATTTGCTCTATATAATAGTGCTGATTTTGCACTGATATGAACTTACAACAGTATTACATTGTAGTGTTTTATGCATGTTGTTGTATCACTAGTTTCATGTTGCCTTCTCATTTGAACCTATTACTTGTTTTTGTTTTTATCCTTGATTAGTATCAATTGTTGTATTGTAGACTTAAAATTGTGGTGGTTCCTCTTTTACAGAAGCTCAAGTGTGAAGTGTGAAACAAGTGTGAAGCCGTGAAGTCCTACTCAGTGAACAGCAGCATACTGTAGCATATATGTGTTGTAAAGATTGTAATAGATTTATTTAGTGGTATATTTGATGAATTTTATGTGTTCTTTGTTCTTTTTGAAATATTGATTATGTATGTGATTTGAAAACTTGTGAAATGGAAACTTACCAGTGGGGCAACTTATGAAAATAATCTGTCTAATTTGTACATTTCTGACATGTGGGACCAATTTGATAGATGAAATTGACAAGTGGGACCCATCTGACTAGTGGGACCAGCTTGAATATATAATGGCTGAAAATACAAAATAAATAGACTATAAAAGGCCATGGCCCAGAAAATAAGAGGCCACGGCCCAGAAAATAAAAGGCTGAATTGTAGGCTTTGGCCCATGTGGTTGTCCAGAATTAATAGGGAAAAAATATAAAAGGCTGAATTGTTGGGCTCGGCCCATGTAAAGCGTTGAATTGGACCGAGCTGAATCTTAACAACGACCTTCTCAATTGGTCGCAATTTTACCACGTCAGATTGCCACATCGGATCCGACGTGGCCTAGGCAGACAGCCAGCGATCAAAATAGAAGGTCATAGAATCCATGACCTTTTGTTTTGGTCGTGGCCTTCCACGACCTTCTCACAGAGAAGGTCGTTAATTTCAGTTTACGACTGCCAGCTTTTGACCATCTGTTTTTGGTCAAAAAAAGGTCGCAAATGAAAAACAATGATCTTTCAGTGACCAATAGTGATGGTCGCAAGTTGACATATTTCTTGTAGTGCTCCGCATCCCCCCACACTTTGGCCTATGGCTAAAAGTCTTCAATGTGAAGCCGAAGGTGGTTGACGGGCAGCACGCGGACTACAGCGGCGCCATGGTGAGCAAGCTTCCGAACACCACGTGGCCTAAAGGGGCCTTTGTGGAGACCGTAAAGGTATGGCAACAGGAGTGGTTCTACATCACCGAACCCCGCGGCACCTGATGGGCGGTCACTCCTGATGAGTTCAGATCCAGGCCCCCTATGCGGCTCACGTCATGGACCAACAAGGGTCTGGACTAGGGGTCAACCGATAAAGTGATGATGCTGCAAAAGCGCATCAAGAATATGATAAACAAGAACACCAGTCTCACTGGCATGATTCAGGTGATGCTCTTCCATCGGATACTCCCCTGCCAACGCCAGCCTCTCCATATGTGGGAATTCAGTCCGGAAGGTCCCCGGACCCTGCAGCACTTCTTTGGCCCGACGCACGAAGAGATCTGGAAGTTGCTCTTCAAGGCCCAGAAGACGTGGCCGAAGAAGACCGAAGACAACGGCCTCGACAGCGCGAATCCAGCCACTCTGGTAAGTATTTTATTTTTTATCATAATTTTAGTTCATAAATCAAAGGGTATACTGATATTTTCATTCCTCATTCAGGGTTGGACAGCGAAGGCGGAGCGGATCAAGTGTCCGGCTCCACTACCTGAAGACCCAGCCACTCCTCTACTATTGAGGATGATGGTCCCGGCGCCGTATCAGACGCCGGAGAAGAAGGCCAAGAAGAAGAGCAAGGAGGCCAAGGGTGTCCTCCGCCGCAAAGGTACTTCGGACGCAGTGTCCGGAGAGACCGATGTTGTCTCCTCCCACGAGGGAGATGAAGATGAAGAGGAGGAGGAGGCGGAAAATGGTTCTCCCCTCAAGGGGAGAAGAAAGAAAATGGCGGCCTCCGCAGACCTGGAGGAGGGGGCGTCCAAGAGGGAGAAGATAACCCTCTCGGGCGGTTTGGATACGGACGCCCAACACACCCCCAAGAGGCGCCTTCGGGAAAAGCCCCTGGCCGAATCGTAAGTGTAAAAAAGGATACTTCGCAGATATCCGGTCTGTTATGGTTGTAATATAACATATTGATGACCCACAAGTATAGGGATCTATCGTAGTCCTTTCGATAAGTAAGAGTGTCGAACCCAATGAGGAGCAGAAGGAAATGACAAGCGGTTTTCAGTAAGGTATTCTCTACAAGCACTGAAATTATTGGTAACAGATAGTTTTGTGATAAGGTAATTTGTAACGGGCAACAAGTAAAGAAAGTAAATAAGGTGCAGCAAGATGGCCCAATCCTTTTTGTAGCAAAGGACAAGCCTGGACAAACTCTTATGTGAAGGAAAACGCTCCCGAGGACACATGGGAATTATCGTCAAGCTAGTTTTCATCACGCTCATATGATTCACGTTCGTTACTTTGATAACTTGGTATGTGGGTGGACCGGTGCTTGGTTGCTGCCCTTTCTTGGACAAGCATCCCACTTATGATTAACCCTTATTGCAAGCATCCGCAACTACAAAAGAAGTATTAAGGTAAACCTAACCATAGCATGAAACATATGGATCCAAATCAGCCCCTTACGAAGCAACTCATAAACTAGGGTTTAAGCTTCTATCACTCTAGCAACCCATCATCTACTTATTACTTCCCAATGCCTTCCTCTAGGCCCAAACAATGGTGAAGTGTCATGTAGTCGACGTTCACATAACACCACTAGAGGAGAGACAACATACATCTCATCAAAATATCGAACGAATACCAAATTCACATGACTACTTATAGCAAGACTTCTCCCATGTCCTCAGGAACAAACGTAACTACTCACAAATCATATTCATGTTAATAATCAGAGGGGTATTAATATGCATAAAGGATTGAACATATGATCTTCCACCAAATAAACCAACTAGCATCAACTACAAGGAGTAATCAACACTACTAGCAACCCACAGGTACCAATCTGAGGCTTTGGGACAAAGATTGAATACAAGAGATGAACTAGGGTTTTGGAGGAGATGGTGCTGGTGAAGATGTTGATGGAGATTAACCCCCTCCCGATGAGAGGATTGTTGGTGATGACGATGGCGATGATTTCCCCCTCCCGGAGGGAAGTTTCCCTGGCAGAACAGCTTCGCCGGAGCCCTAGATTGTTTCCGGCAAGGTTCCGCCTCGTGGCGGCGGAGTTTCTTCCCGAAATCTTGCTTATGATTTTTTCCAGGTTAAAAGACTTCATATAGCAGAAGATGGGCACCGGAGGCCTGCCAGGGGGCCCACGAGGCCGGGGGCGCGCCCAGGGGGGTAGGGCGCGCCCCCACCCTCGTGGCCAGGGTGTGGGCCCCCTTTGGTTAATTCTTCCTCTAGTATTTTTTATTAATTCCAAAAACTGCCTCCGTGAAGTTTCAGGACTTTTGGAGCTGTGCAGAATAGGTCTCTAATATTTGCTTCTTTTCCAGCCCAGAATTCCAGGTGCGGGCATTCTCCCTCTTCATGTAAACCTTGTAAAATAAGAGAGAATAGGCATAAGTATTGTGACATAACGTGTAATAACAGCCCATAATGCAATAACTATCGATATAAAAGCATGATGCAAAATGGACGTATCAATTCCCCCAAGCTTAGACCTCGCTTGTCTTCAAGCGGAAGCCGATAACAATAAATATGTCCACATGTTTAGAGATAGAGGTGTCGTTAAAATAAAATACGGACATGAGGGCATCATGATCATTCTTATAACAGCAACATATATGGATATTGTCATATGATTTCTTATGCTCAAGTAATAATCTATTCACAATGTCAAGTATGAATCAGAAACTTCATTGAGAACTAACAAACTATAATCTCAGTCATTTTAGCAATTGCAATTTATCATAACATCGGAAAGAGTCAATATAAGAGCTTTTCAGCAAGTCCACATACTCAACTATCATTTAGTCTTTCATAATTGCTAACACTCACGCGATACTTGTGGTTATGGAGTTTTAATCGGACACAGAGAAAGATAGGGGCTTATAGTGTTGCCTCCCAACCTTTTACCTCAAGAGTAATGTCAACAATAATAGTTCATGCTAACTTACATCCAATTGGATATATATATATATATATATATATATATATATATATATATATATATATATATATATATATATATATATATATATATATATATATATCAGATCTTTCCAACACAATGTGCTTGCCAAAGGATAAAATGTAAAAAGGAAAGGTGAAGATCACCATGACTCTTGCATAAGGTATAAGACAAGAATAAAAGATAGGCCCTTCGCAGAGGGAAGCAGAGGTTGTCATGTGATTTTATGGTTGGATGCATGAAATCTTAATGCAAAAGAATGTCACTTTATATTGCCACTTGTGATATGGACCTTTATTATGCAGTCCATCGCTTTACTGCTTCCATATCACAAGATCATATAAAGTTTATTTTCTCCACACTAATAGATCATACATATTTAGAGAGCAATTTTTAATGCATGCAACATGACAACTTACTTGAAGGATCTTACTCAATCCATAGGTAGATATGGTGGACACTCATGGCAAAACTGGGTTTAAAGATATTTGGAAGCACAAGTAGTATCTCTACTTGGTGCAAGGAATTTGGCTAGCATGAGAGGGAAAGGCAAGCTCAACATGTTGGATGATCCATGACAATATACTTTATTTCGGATATAAGAAAACATAACCCATTATGTTGCCTTCCTTGTCCAACGTCAACTCTTTAGCATGTCATATTTAATGAGTGCTCACAATCATAAAAGATGTCCAAGATAGTATATTTATGTGTGAAAACCTCTCTTTCTTTATTGCTTCCTAGTAATTGCAACGATGACCAAAACTATGTTTGTCAACTCTCAACAACTTTTATTCATCATACTCTTTATATGTGAAGTCATTACTCTCCATAAGATCAATATGATCTCTTTATTTCTTTTTATTCTTTCTTTTTCTTTTATTCCCTCGCGATCATAGCAAAATAATCAAGCCCTTGACTCAGCACTAACCTTTATTATATATAGCTCACAAACTCGATTACATAGAAGGATCATAAGGCAAAACTCAAAACTAAATCATACTAAAACTTTATTCTACTAGATCAAGATATTACCAAAAGGATCGAACAAAGAAAAACGATAAAGATTGGAGTGTGATGGTGATACGATACCGGGGCACCTCCCCCAAGCTTGGCAGTTGCCAAGGGGAGTGCCCATACCCAATACTCAGTTCTCCTTTGCTGGTGAAGAAGATGGTGGTGATGATGGATAGTCGCACATCAAGCGTAGGAGATCCTCCAATTTGCGGATAATGCCCTTGAGTGTGGTGATATACTCCTTCAACAAAATATTTTCACGTGTGAGATACTTGTTTTGTATACAAGCTAACTCAATCATCTTCAAAGCTTCGATCTCAGTTGGGGTAAGAAGATTGTGATGAGGTTGAAGGATGTCTTCTTCTTCTGCTGCCGGAGCTTGATCATCCATGGCCTTCTTGATCCCATCATCCTTGTTGATCTCCCCGGGTTCTTCTCTCTTCAGCTCTATCTTCATTAGCCAAGCATCGTTGTCACCATTGTTGGAGGAGGGGGACGACATGATGCCTGGCCTTGACAACTCTGACAGAAAACAGCTCGAAACGAAAGCAGAGGATATTTGCGTGGTACAGTGGTCAAAAACTTTGGGAGATTATATAATGAATTTTTACCGACCAAAAGAAGTATTGTGCAAGAAAACAGAGTCCGGAGAGCACACGAGGTGTCCACGAGGCAGGGGGCGCGCCCTCCACCCTCGTGGACGCCTCGTGTCCTTCCCGGACTGCTTCTTATTTTCCTATTTTCTTAAATATTCCAAAACATAGAAAAATTACCATTAGAACTGTTTTGGAGTTGGTTTACTTACCGTACCACATACCTATTCCTTTTCGGGGTCTGAAACATTCTGGAAAGTGTCCCTTATGTATTCCTCCGGAGTTACGGTTTCAATAACATTAGTTTCAACATTTATAGGATTACCTGAGATATAATGTTTGATTCTTTGACCGTTCACCACCTTTGGATTTGTACCTTCGAAGTTGTTAATTTTTATGGCATCAGAACGATAGACCTCCTCGATAACGTAAGGACCTTCCCATTTAGAGAGAAGCTTTCCTCCAAAAAATCTTAAGCGAGAGTTGAATAGCAACACATAATCACCTACACTAAACTCACGCTTTTGTATCCTTTTGTCATGCCATCTTTTAACTTTTTCTTTAAACAGTTTGGCATTCTCATAGGCCTGGGTTCTCCATTCATCAAGTGAGCTAATGTCAAATAGTCTCTTCTCACTGATACGTCTCCAACGTATCTATAATTTTTTATTGCTTCATGCTATATTATATTCTTCTTTGGATGATTAATGGGCTTTGTTATACACTTTAATATTATTTTTGGGACTAACCTATTAACCGGAGGCCCAGCCCAGAATTGCTATTTTTTTTGCTTATTTCAATGTTTCGCAGAAAAAGAATATCAAACGGAGTCCAAACGGAATGAAACCATCGGGAACGTGATTTTCGAAACAAATGTGATCCAGAGGACTTGGACCCTACGTCAAGAAAGCACCCAGGAGGGCACGTGGTAGGGGGGCGTGCCTACCCCCCTGGGCGCGCCCTCCACCCTCGTGGGGCCCATGTTGCTCCACCAACGTACTTCTTCCTCCTATATATACCTACGTACCCCCAAACCAACATAGGCATCCACGAAAACCTAATTCCACCGCCGCAACCTTCTGTACCCGTGAGATCCCATCTTGGGGCCTTTTTCGGCGTCCTGCCGGAGGGGGCATTGATCACGGAGGGCTTCTACATCAACACCATAGCCTCTCCGATGATGTGTGAGTAGTTTACCTCAGACCTTCGGGTCCATAGTTATTAGCTAGATGGCTTCTTATCTCTCTTTGGATCTCTATACAAAGTTCTCCACGATTCTTGTGGAGATCTATTCGATGTAATCTTGTTTTGCGGTGTGTTTGTTGAGAACGATGAATTGTGGGTTTATGATCAAGTTTATCTATGAACAATATTTGAATCTTCTCTGAATTCTTTTATGTATGATTGGTTATCTTTGCAAGTCTCTTCTAATTATCAGTTTGGTTTGGCCTACTAGATTGATCTTTCTTGCAATGGGAGAAGTGCTTAGCTTTGGGTTCAATCTTGCGGTGTCCTTTCCCAGTGACAGTAGGGGCAGCAAGGCACGTATTGTATTGTTGCCATCGAGGATAACAAGATGGGATTTATTTCATATTGCATGAGTTTATCCCTCTACATCATGTCATCTTGCTTAAAGTGTTACTCTATTCTTATGAACTTAATACTCTAGATGCATGCTGGATAGCGGTCGATGTGTGGAGTAATAGTTGTAGATGCAGGTAGGATTCGGTCTACTTGTCACGGACGTGATGCCTATATACATGATCATACCTAGATATTCTCATAACTATGCTCAATTCTATCAATTGCTCAACAATAATTTGTTCACCCACCGTAATACTTATGCTCTCGAGAGAAGCCACTAGTGAAACATATGCCCCCCGGGTCTATTTTCCATCATATTAATCTTCCAACACTTAGCTATTTCTTTTTCCTTTTATTTTACTTTGCATCTTTATTATAAAAATACCAAAAACATTATCTTATCATATCTCACTTTCGTAATTGACCGTGAAGGGATTGACAACCCCTTTATTGCGTTGGTTGCGAGGTTTTTATTTTTTTCTGTAGGTGTGAGGGACTCGTGCGTGGCCTCCTACTGGATTGATACCTTGGTTCTCAAAAACTGAGGGGAAATACTTACGCTGCTTTACTACATCACCATTTCCTCTTCAAGGGAAAACCAACGCAGTGCTCAAGAGGCAGCAAGAAGGATTTCCGGCGCTGTTGCCGGGGAGTCTACGCACAAGTCAACATACCAAGTACCCATCACAAACTCTTATCTCCCGCATTAAATTATTTGCCATTTGTCTCTCGTTTTCCTCTCCCCCACTTCACCCTTGCCGTTTTATTTGCCCTCTCTTTTCTGTTCGCCTCTTTTTCACTTGCTTCTTGTTTGCTCGTGTGTTGGATTGCTTGCTTGTCACTATGGCTCAAGACAATACTAAATTGTCTGACTTTACCAATACCAACAACAATGATTTTCTTAGCACTCCGATTGCTCCTCTTACCAATACTGAATCTTGTGAAATTAATGCTGCTTTGCTGAATCTTGTCATGAAAGATCAATTCACCGGCCTTCCTAGTGAAGATGCCGCTACCCATCTAAATAGCTTCATTGATTTGTGTGATATGCAAAAGAAGAAAGATGTGGACAATGATATTGTTAAATTGAAGCTATTTCCTTTTTCGCTTGGAGATCGTGCTAAAGCTTGGTTTTCGTCTTTGCCTAAAAATAGTATTGATTCATGGAATAAGTGCAAAGATGCTTTTATCTCTAAGTATTTTCCTCCCGCTAAGATCATCTCTCTTAGAAACGATATTATGAATTTTAAGCAACTTGATCATGAACATGTTGCACAAGCTTGGCAGAGGATGAAATTAATGATACATAATTGCCCTACTCATGGTTTGAAATTGTGGATGATTATACAAAAATTTTATGCCGGATTGAATTTTGCTTCTAGAAATCTTTTAGATTCGGCCGCGGGAGGCACTTTTATGGAAATCACTTTAGGAGAAGCTACTAAACTCCTAGATAATATTATGGTTAATTATTCTAAATGGCACACGGAAAGCTCTACTAATAAAAAAGTGCATGCGATAGAAGAAATTAATGTTTTGAGTGGAAAGATGGATGAACTTATGAAATTATTTGCTACTAAGAGTGTTTCTTCTGATCCTAATGATATGCCTTTGTCTACTTTGATTGAGAATAATAATGAATCTATGGATGTGAATTTAGTTGGTAGGAATAATTTTGGTAACAACGCGTATAGAGGAAACCTTAATCCTAGGCCTTATCCTAGTAATTCCTCTAATAATTATGGAAATTCCTACAACAACTCTTATGGAAATTTTAATAAGATGCCCTCTGAATTTGAGACTAGTGTTAAAGAGTTTATGAATTCGCAAAAGAATTTCAATGCTTTGCTTGAAGAAAAGTTGCCTAAGATTGATGAATTGGCTAGGAACATTGATAGAATTTCTCTTGATGTTGATTCCTTGAAACTTAGATCTATTCCACCTAAGCATGATATCAATTAGTCTCTCAAATCCATGAGAATTTCCATTGATGAGTGCAAAGAAAGAATCGCTAGGATGTGTGCTAAGAAAGATTGCTTTGTGAAAGCGTGTTCTTTTAGTTTTTATGAGAATAAAGATGAAGATCTAAAAGTTATTGATGTGTCCCCAATTAAATCTTTGGTTTGCAATATGAATCTTGATAATGATGGGAGTGAATATGATCCATCTTTACCTAGAAGGCGTTCCAAAAATTCGGAGTTTTTAGATCTTGATGCTAAAATTGATAAAAGTGAGATTAAAGAAGTTAAAACTTTAGATATCAATGAACCCACTATTTTGGATTTCAAGCAATTTAATTATGAAAATTGCTCTTTGATAGATTGTATTTCCTTGTTGAAATCCGTGCTAAATTCTCCTCATGCTTATTGTCAAAATAAAGCGTTTACCAAACATATCGTTGATGCCTTGATGCAATCCTATGAAGAAAAGCTTGAGTTGGAAGTTTCTATCCCTAGAAAACTTTATGATGAGTGGGAACCTACTATTAAAATTAAAATTAAAGATCATTAATGCTATGCTTTGTGTGATTTGGGTGCTAGTGTTTTCACGATTCCAAAAACTTTGTGTGATTTGCTAGGATTCCGTGAATTTGATGATTGCTCTTTAAACTTGCACCTTGCGGATTCCACCATTAAGAAACCTGTGGGAAGAATTAATGATGTTCTTATTGTTGCGAATAGGAACTATGTGCCCATAGATTTTATCGTTCTTGATATAGATTGCAATCCTTCATGTCCTATTATTCTTCGTAGACCTTTCCTTAGAACGATTGGTGCGATCATTGATATGAAGGAAGGAAATATTATATTCCAATTTCCGTTAAGGAAAGTCATGGAACACTTCCCTAGAAATAAGATAAAATCACCTTATGAATCTATTTTGAGAACCACTTATGGATTGCCTTCCAAAGATGGCAATACCTAGATCTATCCTTGCTTTTATGCCTAGCTAGGGGCGTTAAACGATAGCGCTTGTTGGGAGGCAACCCAATTTTATTTTTAGTTTTTTGCTTTTGCTTCTGTTTAGGAATAAATCTTTGATCTAGCCTCGGGTTAGGTTTGTTTTTATGTTTTAATTAGTGTTTGTGCCAAGTTAAACCTATAGGATCTTCTTGGATGATAGTTATTTGATCTTGCTGAAAATTCCAGAAACTTTCTGTTCACAAAAACAATTTTTAAAAATTACCAGAATGGGATATGATATTGATTCCAATTGCTGCAGATCAATCAACAAATTTTTTAGGTCTTCCTATTTTTGCTGAATTTTAGAGTTCCAGAAGTTTCCGTTAGTTTCAGATTACTACATACTGTTCTGTTTTTGACAGATTCTGTTTTTCATGTGTTGTTTGCTTATTTTGATGAATCTATGGCTAGTAAAATAGTTTATAAACCATAGATAAGTTGGAATACAGTAGGTTTAACATCCATATAAATAAATAATGAGTTCATTACAGTACCTTGAAGTGGTGTTTTGTTTTCTTTCGCTAACGGAGCTCACGAAATTTTCTGTTAAGTTTTGTGTTGTGAAGTTTTCAAGTTTTGGGTGAAAGATTTGATGGATTATGGAACAAGGAGTGGCAAGAGCCTAAGATTGGGGATGCCCATGGCACCCCAAGATAATCTAAGGACACCAAAAAGCCAAAGCTTGGGGATGCCCCGGAAGGCATCCCCTCTTTCATCTACTTCCATCGGTAACTTTACTTGGAGCTATATTTTTATTCACCACATGATATGTGTTTTGCTTTGAGCGTCTTGTATGATTTGAGTCTTTACTTGTTATTTTGCCACAATAATCTTTGATGTACACACCTTTTGAGAGAGACACACATGATTCGGAATTTATTAGAATACTCTATGCGCTTAGCTTATATCTTTTGAGCTATATAGTTTTTGCTCTAGTGCTTCACTTATATCTTTTAGAGCAGGGCGGTGGTTTTGTTTTATAGAAATTATTATTCTCTCATGCTTCACTTATATTATTCTGAGACTCTTAAACAACATGGTAATTTGCTTAAATTGGGAAATTAATCCTAATATGTTAGGTATGCAAAACTAAAAAAAACTTTCTTATGAGTGTGTTGAATACTAAGAGAAGTTTGATGCTTGATGATTGTTTTGCGATATGGAGGTAGTGATATTAAAGTTGTGCTAGTTGAGTAGTTATGGAATTGAGAAATACTTGTGTTGAAGTTTGCAAGTCCCGTAGCATGCACGTATGGTAAACGTTATGTAACAAATTTGAAACATGAGGTGTTCTTTGATTGTCTTCCTTATGAGTGGCGGTCGGGGATGAGCGATGGTCTTTTCCTACCAATCTATCCCCCTAGGAGCATGTGCGTAATGCTTGGTTTTTGATGACTTGTAGATTTTTGCAATAAGTATGTGATTTCTTTATGACTAATGTTGAGTCCATGGATTATACGCACTCTTACCCTTCCATCATTGCTAGCCTCTTCGGTACCGTGCATTGCCCTTTCTCACATTGAGAGTTGGTGCAAACTTTGCTGGTGCATCCAAACCCCGTGATATGATACGCTCCGTCACACATAAATCTCCTTATATCTTCCTCAAAACAGCCACCATAACTACCTATTATGGCATTTCCATAGCCATTCCGAGATATATTGCCATGCAACTTTCCAACGTTCTGTTTATCATGACACGTTCATCATTGTCATATTGCTTTGCATGATCATGTAGTTGACATTGTATTTGTGGCAAAGCCACCGTTCATAATTTTTCATACATGTCACTCTTGGTTCATTGCCCATCCCGGTATACAGCCGGAAGCATTCATATAGAGTCATACTTTGTTCTAGTATCGAGTTGTAATCATTGAGTTGTAAATAAATAGAAGTGTGATGATCATCATTCATAGAGCATTGTCCCAAATAAAAAAAAGAGAAAGTCCAAATAAAAAAGGGAAGGCCCAAAAAAAGGGACAATGCTACTATCCTTTTTCCACACTTGTGCTTCAAAGTAGCACCATGATCTTCATGATAGAGAGTCTCTTATTTTGTCACTTTCATATAGTAGTGGGAGTTTTTCATTATAGAACTTGGCTTGTATATTCCAACAATGGGCTTCCTCAAATGCCCTAGGTCTTCGTGAGCAACCAAGTTGGATGCACACCCACTTAGTTTCTTTTGTTGAGCTTTCATGCATTTATAGCTCTAGTGCATCCGTGTAACATCCCAAATTTCCTATTTGGAATGTTTTACAATTATAGATAAGCATCCTATGCATCCTGTTTGAATTTGAATGCCATTTGAAGTTTCAGAGAATTTTGAGTTTTGAATTTGAATTTCAAACTTTGGCATGTGGGAAACATTTCAAAAACTAAGCCTGATAAATACTTGATCAAAAGTATGAGAGGAGCAAACATGACACTCCAAAAATATCAGAGGAAACAATGCCAAAGGATTTGGATTCAAATCTGAATTTTATTTGAATTTGAAAAAATGGATTTTTATAAAGTTTGGATTTTGCCTTTGGAAAAATGTTCAAATGAAAGGAATATTCCCTCGATCATTTTGGTATATATATACCCTATATAAAATATTTATAGATAGGGTTTTATTTTTGTTTTGTTTTATTTTAAAAAATAAAAGAAAATTTCCCAGGCGCCGGCCAGCCACCCCAGCCCAGCCAGCGCCGCACCCCTCCATGAGCCCAGCCGAGCCAGGCCAGCCGCTGGCCCAAGCCAGCCAGCCCAGCTGAGCCGAGCAGCCCAGCTCCTCGCCCGCGCCAAGACGCTAGGCCTCGGCCACCCGCTCGATCCCTCCCCCTCTCTCTCTCACTGACCCGTGGGCCCCGCCCTCTTCTTCCCCGCCCACGCCTCGACCTGCTGGGAGATCGACCGGATCCCGAAGGATCCGGATCCCCGATCGCCCGATCCCCCAGGCGAGCCGACCCCCTGGCTATAAAAGCCGAGCTCGCCGCACCCCGTTCCCCGAGACCTCGCCGCACCCCCTCTCCCTCCCGCTCGACGTCGCCGGAGCCCGAAGCCCTCCCCGCCGCCATTGTCGCCGCCGACGACGCCCTAGCCCTCCCCGACCACCCCCAACACCACCGAACCCCTCCCCGACCTCGTCCGCAGCTCCCCGACGACTCATGAAGCTCATGACGCCTTGACGCCTGACGACTATCTCGCCCGCCGCCTTGCCCGTCTTGAGTCCGATGTAAGCCGAAAGCACCCCGTCCGATCCTAGATCAAGGGCTAGGATTAGAACCCCCGAAGGTAAGTTTTATTATAAAACCGGCCGGTCCAATCGGTTTATTTTAGGTTAGGTTTTTATTTTTAGGCGGTTCGTTTTAGTTAACCCTAGGGCCCGTTTAGCCTATTTAACGCTTAAGCGCATGATAGGCCCATTAGGCCTTTTCTTTTATTTTGATTTTCTGTTTTAGCGAATAGTTTCTGTTTTCAAAAATTTATATCTTTTATTCTGTTTAATATTTTTAGATGATTCTTTTTTGTTGGATTGCAAATTTTATGTAGTTTCTGTAGAATATATATTTAGCTATGTTAAAAATAATTAAAATTGCTTTATTTTAGTTTTGGTCAGAATAGTAAATCTGCTATAACTTTAGTTAGAAAAATTATTTTTGCATGATTCTTTTGTCACCACTTTATTTTGACATTGCCAAACCCTAGAAATTAACTTGGGTATTCTAGGATTAATAAATAATTAGTTTTAAGCAGAATCCTATTAATTCTAATTAATTAGCTAGGTGCTGTTTTCTATTAAATTAATTTATTTTTAACTTGTGGTTAGTTATTCTAAGTTAGTTTCTGTCACTCCATTAGATGAACTTTTATTTATAATTAATAAACGTTTTAATTTATTTTTCTTAATAGAAATTGGATTAGGCCTAAAATGAGTTTTATAATAGCTTTTTAATTAATTCTTTTTGCTCCTAGTTGCTTAGTGAAACCTTTTGTTAAGTTAACTTAAAACCATGATTAGGTTATATTAAGGAATTTTTGTTATATAAAACTATTTTAGTTATTGTTTGGAGTAGGGAAAAACTTGAATTGGTTTCTTTGAGTTTTCCTTTTGGATTTGGTTTTGATTGTTTTGTAGTGTTATGTTACTTTTGTTATGTTGTGTTAGGTGATCCTATTACTTTGTGCTTATTGTGTTATTGTTTGTCTCGGTAGAGTTTCGAGTCTGAAGCTTGCTACTCGACTCTTTAGCTTACGAGGATCATCAGCAAGGCAAGTTTTGATCATGTTATTTCTATACCTATGTTTTTGTGCATTAGTAGTTGTCACCACCCCACCATGCATGCAGTAGTGAAATCTTGAAGTCATTAAACTTGAGTAGTATCATGTGGTAGGATGAACCAATCCCTTGTTACCATGACCCCGGGCGTAGTAGTTACTTTGCTATGCTCGAGAGCGGGATTTGGGATGAGTGAAATTCATAAGCAAGATGTGAGAGTCAATGATGATGACAACCCCATGGACTACAATGATCAAGATGGACTTCGAAAATCACTCTTGGGTGGAGGGCGGTTGACGGGCACCTGGAGCACCCAGTGGTGGCGGGATGCATGGAGAAGCGCCATGACATCTCTGGAAAGCTTCACCCAGCCACAAAGAGAAGGATGGATGCCCCATGACCGGAAGCTTACTGTGCAGCCGCAAGCCATTATGGGCTCTGGCTGGGTTGACCCTAGTAGTGACGCTGGCTGGGCGGTACTACGAGAAGTAGACGAACGGTAGGATTGGATGGGTACCGCGGCGGTGGCGGAAGAACTCTTTGGAAGACCTGTTTCATTAGTCCGTCTTCAAACACCATGAAGTGCGAAGACTTTAAAGGAGGGAATGATTCTTGCGGGGAAAGTGTGCAACCCTCTGCAGAGTTAAAGATCTAATCGATTAGCCGTGTCCCCGGTTACGGACATTTGAGCCTCTGGAACTTGGAAGTATTCGGATATCTCAACACTAAAATTAATGGATTAATTTGAGGGGTTTATGACTTAATAATTTGGGAATGAGATATTGGTTGGCGGAACCATCTCAATAACTACCAACAATTGTAGTAATTTGCAAGTAAGTCCATTGTAGTAGGATAAAATTTGCTTTTAGCAAAATGATGAAACTTAGAGCTCCACACCAAAAATGCATATAGAGTTAGTAACTTTATTATTGTTATTCTTCATGACTTGCCAGCTTATTCCAAAAGCTGACCTACATGGCTGCAACGTATTATGTTGTAGAGATATATTCGATCGGGAGTGAGGCTACGCTCGCGCTTGGCGATTGCCCTTTGGAGTCGGATGGACTCGCTTATCTTCGACGCTTCAGCAGTGTTATTAGTTTATTTCTCATGAGTTGGCCTTGAGGCGAATTTATTCCTTTGTAATAAAGACTCTATATGAGAATCGTTTAATGATATTCAGGTGTGATTGAACTTTGATTACTTTATCGATGTCTTTGTGAGTACCGGCATGATCTTGGGATGAATACAGACATAGAGATTTGACGATTTTGGGTCGGTCGCTCTGAGATGGTATCAGAGCACACGCTGACCGTAGGATCGTAACCCCTAGGATTGGAAAGCCATAAGCAGAGACCATTTACTTTGAACCCCTTTTCATTCTATGATTCTTCCCTGTTAAATTATGACTCTTCTCCCCTTGCAACATTCTAGATGGCCGTCGAGTTCACCCCAGTTTGCTACGGAGTTCGCCAGCCCGATGAGGCGATGCCCTTCGAAGAAAGCTGGTCGAGATGGTGAAGCAGCTGAAGATAGCTCTACCCTCGATCACCGGAAACCCACTAATGCACTTCCGACGGACACCCGCCACAGGATTGAGGTGCATATCCCGGGAGAACCTTTGGAGGACACACGGAGCCTATCAACTTTGAGTTCACCGAGTTCAACTGGATCATCGGAAGGGACGTGGCGATCTACCGAGCACTTGGACATCTCCGAGAGGAGTCAGGCCGAGCTCGATCACTCGAGACCTCGCCATGGTTTCTCGCAGAGCAAGGAATGGAGATATCATCCGTACCATTGAGGACGATTCCACTCTCTCGTACATCCGGGACTTGGAGTGTCTTCTCAGAAGCGGAGATTCAGACTCGCCGTAACTCAAGACACACGGAAGCTTTTGTTCCATGAGCTGGGCTGGAGGAGAAGGCACGCGCAGACTTCCTTGGCCATGAGGAAGAAATCACGGACTTCATGGAGATAGTCGACGATCTGAAGATGAAGCTTGCCGCGATAGAGGAAAAGATGGACTTGGGAGAGGACCTTTACCCGAGTGGAGATGAAGCACCCCTCGTGAGCAATGATCAGGATTTCGAAGGGAGTACCACGGAAGGAAACCCCAAGAGGAGGCGCCACTGATGAAGACTTTTTAGTCGACCACCATGTTATCTTTTACCTTTTCGTCGATCAGTTAGGCCGATGTTTTTCCTTTCGATTAGTCATGAGCTTTTGTAATCGAGTTTGAACCATGTTTGAGCGGAATGAATAAATGATTGGTGTGTTATGATTGTGCATTCATATGGGTAGTGTTATTCCTCATAGACCATTGTTCTATTCTAAATTTCTCATCCCCTCCAAAACACCAGATGCCTCCGAGACGTGACCTTGGTTTCCGCCGAGCTCACCCAGCTGCTCCAGCAGAGAATGCACCGATGCAGCTCCTTATTCAGAATCGAACAACACCGCCAACAATCCACCGCCACCGCCACCACCCATTGTGGACAATTTGACTCGATTTCGAGGTTGAATCCATGATGTTCTCTAGTAGCACCGAGCCGATTGTGGCTGATGATTGGCTCCGCAAGATCGGAAGGAGCTAGTCACCGTTGGATGCACCGATGTTGAGAAGGTGCGCTTTGCCGCACATCAACCGGATGGACCTGCAGCTTCTTGGTGGGAGAATTACACCGCCACCTTTCCCATTGGTGCCATCACTTGGGACCAATTCAGCGAGCCTTCCGTACGCTCATGTCTCACTGGAGCCATGAGTGCAAGAAGCGTGAGTTCCGCAACTTGCGCTAGGGAACCGTCTTGTGGCACATTACGTGGATGAATTCAGCAAGCTCGCTTCGCTATGCCCTCGATGATGTGGCCACAGATGCCGTAAGCAGGAGAAGTTCCTTGAGGACTCAATGATGAACTGAGCATGCAGCTTATTGTGGCTACCTTCAACAACTACCAAGAGCTGGTAGACAAGGCCACCATTCTTGAAGGCAAGCAGCAGCAGATAGAAAGCATAGCGGAAGTACAGCCAGGGAAGCACAACTCAGAGCTCAGCGAAGCCCGCTATGCACCATACTCGGAGGGCACACCCATCATAACCATGGAGTTCATAACCATGGAGGAAATGGGAACAACCGCAGCCAGGACAACAAGTCAGGCCAAGGCAATGGCAATGGCAATGGTAATGGCAATCAGCACCGTTCTGCCCCGGCTCCGAAGGATCTGAGCCACATCACCTGCTTCAAGTGCCAGAAGACAGGGCACTATGCCACCGACTGCTCGGGAGGCCAAGCAGAGGAATGGCAATGGCAATGGAGGCTCAGTGAAGAAGCCAAATCCGTTCCCTCGTGCTCAGGTGAACCACATCGACGTGGAGGACGTCTATGATCAGCCAGACACTGTGGTTGGTAAGTTTTTATTGAATTCACGTTCAGTTTTGGTTCTCTTTGATTCTGGTGCAACGCATTCATTCATATCAAGGGTAGTTGTGGAAAAGTACGGGTTGCGACTAGAACCCTTAGAAGCCCCTTAGCGTCGGTTCGCGCAGGAGGAGAAATGATGGCGGTGTAGGCTGTCCTGCAACCCTCAACATCGGGAACCACAAATTTCCGTGGACCTCATAGTGTTGGAAACCCGGACCTTGGATGTAATCCTAGGCATGGATTGGTTGTCAAAGTTTGAAGGAACATTGATCGTGCTCAGAAGTCTATTCTGCTCACCACCCCGGGCGAAGAGGATCAAGTATGTAGCCAGGCACAGCCAGATGAATAATCAGGTGCATTCCCTCACGGGAGTTGTTCAGGAGGAAGTGCCAGTTGTGCAAGACTTTCCCGATGTGTTCCCGAAGGAATTACCATGAATGCCACCGGACAGGGACATTGAGTTTCTGATCGAGTTATTGCCCGGCACAGCCCCAATATCTAAGAGACCTTATCGGATGCCACCGAATGAGTTGAAAGAGATCAAGGATCAAATAAATGAGTTATTGGAGAAAGGATATATTCGTCCAAGCTCATCACCTTGGGGAGCCCCAGTTCTTTTGGTAGAGAAGAAGGATGGAAGCTTGAGGATGGTTGTGGATTATCGTGCATTGAACGAAGTAACCATCAAGAACAAGTACCCTCTGCCGATGATCAATGACTTGTTTGATCAGCTTGTTGGAGCCAAGGTATTCTCTAAGATCGATCTTGATCGTGGTA
Source organism: Aegilops longissima (assembly GCA_021605205.1). Taxonomy (NCBI): domain Eukaryota; kingdom Viridiplantae; phylum Streptophyta; class Magnoliopsida; order Poales; family Poaceae; genus Aegilops; species Aegilops longissima. The sequence continues at coordinate 606,627,588 of CM038681.1, forward strand.
TCATCGATTGAAGATTCGTGAAAAGGATATACCCAAAACAGCATTCACCACGGTATGGTTTATATGAGTATACCGTCATGTCATTTGGATTGACTAATGCTCTGCATACTTCATGAATTTGATGAACAAGGTGTTCATGGAGTATTTGGACAAGTTTGTCGTGGTATTCATCGATGATATATTGATATTCTCCAAGAGCGAGGAAGAGCATAAGGAACATTTGCGTCTAGTTCTGGAGAAACTTCGAGAACATCACTTGTATGCCAAATTCAGCAAATGTGAATTTTGGTTGAAGGAAGTTGGATTCCTCGGACATGTTATTTCAGGAGAAGGAATAGCAGTTGATCCCGCCAAGGTTGAATCAGTCACCGATTGGCAGTCACCCACCTCAGTCAAGGAGATCCGCAGTTTTCTCGGACTCGCAGGGTATTATCGGAGGTTCATTGAGAACTTCTCGAAGATTGCTAAGCCCATGACTGAGCTGTTGAAGAAGGAAGCCAAGTATGTTTGGACCAAGGAATGTGAAGCCAGTTTTCAGGAATTGAAGAAACGGTTGGTCACCGCTCCAGTGTTGATTTTGCCGGACATACACAAGGAATACCAGGTTTATTGTGACGCTTCTCGTCAAGGACTCGGAGGAGTATTGATGCAGGAAGGTAGGGTTGTAGCTTATGCCTCCAGACAGCTACGGCCTCATGAGATGAATTATGCCACGCATGATTTGGAGTTAGCAGCTGTAGTGCATGCACTCAAGACCTGGAGACATTTCCTCATCCGAAATCGTTGTGATGTCTACACAGATCACAAAAGTTTGAAATATATCTTCACGCAGAAGGAATTGAACCTCCGGCAGAGGAGATGGCTAGAGTTGATAAAGGACTATGACATGAGATTGCATTACCACCCCGGTAAAGCTAATGTTGTAGCAGATGCTTTGAGCCGTAAGAGTTATGTGAATACTCTTACAACAGGAGGATTACCCCAGGAGTTAGTCGATGACCTCAGAGATCTCCGACTGGAGATAGTTCCGAAAGGATTTGTTGCAACTCTGGAAGTTCAGTCCACCTTGACCGAAAGGATTCATGAAGCCCAGAAGTCGGACAAGGAAATTGATGAGATTAAGCAAAAGATGGAGGAAGGAAAAGCTAAAGGATTCCGTAAAGATGAACACGGAACTATATGGTTTGAGGATCGATTTATGTGCCCAATGATCCCGAGCTCAGAAGCTAATTCTTCAGAGGCTCATGATTCACCGTACTCGATTCACCCGGCAACACCAAGATGTACCTGGATTTGAAGCAAAGTTTCGGTGGGCGGTATGAAGAAAGACATTGCCGAGTATGTAGCAAGATGTGATGTTTGTCAACGTGTAAAGGCGAACATCGAAGCCAGCAGGTTACTTCAACCTTTGCCGATTCCCGATTGGAAATGGGAGAAACTTGGTATGAATTCCATCACAGATTACCGGGACCCGTTCAGGTTATGATTCTATCTGGGTAGTAGTTGATCGTTTGACTAAGGTAGCTCACTTCATTCCGTGAAGACTACCTATACCAGTGGCAAGTTGGCCAAGATATACATGACCAGGATCGTATGTCCGCATGGAGTTCCGAGGAAAATCGTGTCGATAGAGGAACGAGTTTACCTCAAAGTTTTGGAAGCGATTGCATGAAACTTTGGGTACGAGGCTAGAATTCAAGCAGCTTTTCATCCGCAGACGGATGGACGACCGAGAGAGTCAATCAGATTCTGGAAGACATGTTGAGAGCTTGTGTGCTAGACTATGGGTCTAGCTGGGATGATAATTTGCCGTACGCAGAGTTCTCATACAACAACAGTTATCAATCCAGTTTGAAGATGGCCCCTTTCGAAGCTCTATACGGAAGGAGGTGCAGAACACAATTGTTGTGGGATAGTGTTGGAGATCGATCACTTTTCGGTTCCGACCTTATCAAGGATTCCGAAGAGAAAGTCAAGCTGATTCGAGACAGGCTCAAGATAGCACAGTCTAGACAGAAGAGTTATGCCGACAGTAAGCGCAAGGAAGTGACTTACGAAGTGGGAGACCGAGCATATCTTCGTGTGTCTCCACTTCGTGGAATCAAGAGGTTTGGTGTCAAGGGAAAGTTAGCACCCCGATAGAGAGTCTCTTATTTTGTCACTTTCATATAGTAGTGGGAGTTTTTCATTATAGAACTTGGCTTGTATATTCCAACAATGGGCTTCCTCAAATGCCCTAGGTCTTCGTGATCAACCAAGTTGGATGCACACCCACTTAGTTTCTTTTGTTGAGCTTTCATGCATTTATAGCTCTAGTGCATCCGTGTAACATCCCAAATTTCCTATTTGGAATGTTTTACAATTATAGATAAGCATCCTATGCATCCTGTTTGAATTTGAATGCCATTTGAAGTTTCAGAGAATTTTGAGTTTTGAATTTGAATTTCAAACTTTGGCATGTGGGAAACATTTCAAAAACTAAGCCTGATAAATACTTGATCAAAAGTATGAGAGGAGCAAACATGACACTCCAAAAATATCAGAGGAAACAATGCCAAAGGATTTGGATTCAAATCTGAATTTTATTTGAATTTGAAAAAAATGGATTTTTATAAAGTTTGGATTTTGCCTTTGGAAAAATGTTCAAATGAAAGGGAATATTCCCCTGATCATTTTGGTATATATATACCCTATATAAAATATTTATAGATAGGGTTTTATTTTTGTTTTTGTTTTATTTTAAAAAATAAAAAAATTTCCCAGGCGCCAGCCAAAGCCACCCCAGCCCAGCAGCGCCAAGACCCTCCGAGCCCAGCCCGCAGCCCAGCCAGCCACGCCTAATCTGGCCAGCCCAAATGAGCCGAGCCAGCCAGCCAAGCTCGCCTCGCTCGCCCCAAGACGCTAGGCCTCGGCCACCCGCTCGATCCTCCCCTCTCTCTCATCACCGTGGGCCCGCCCTCTTCTCCCCCTCGCCCACGCCGACCTCATGGGAGATCGACCGGATCCCGAAGGATCCGGATCCCGATCGCCCGATCCCCCAGGCGAGCCGACCCCGGCTATAAAGCCGAGCTCACAGCACCTGTTCCCCCGAGACCTCGCCAGACCCTCTCCTCCCGCTCGACGTCGCTGGCTCAAGCCCTCCCGCCGCCATTGTCGCCGCCGACGACGCCTAGCCCTCCCGACCACCCCAACACCACCGAACCCTCCCGACCTCGTCAGCAGCTCCCGACGACTCGCCAAGCTCACTGACGCCTGACGCCTGATGCACTATCGCCGCCGCCGCCCGCCGAGTCCGTAAGCCGTCTGAAACACCCCGTCCGATCCTAGATCAAGGGCTAGGATTAGAACTCAAGGGGTAAGTTTTATTATAAAACCGGCCGGTCCAATCGGTTTATTTTAGGTTAGGTTTTTATTTTTAGGCCGGTTCGTTTTAGTTAACCCTAGGGCCCGTTTAGCCTATTTAACGCTTAGCGACAAAGATAGGCCCATTAGGCCTTTTTCTTTTATTTTGATTTTCTATTTTAGCGAATAGTTTCTGTTTTCAAAATTTATATCTTTTATTCTGTTTAATATTTTTAGATGATTCTTTTTTGTTGGATTGCAAATTTTATGTAGTTTATGTAGAATATATATTTAGCTATGTTAAAAATAATTAAAATTGCTTTATTTTAGTTTTGGTCAGAATAGTAAATCTGCTATAACTTTAGTTAGAAAAATTATTTTGCATGATTCTTTTGTCACCACTTTATTTTGACATTGCCAAACCCTAGAAATTAACTTGGGTATTCTAGGATTAATAAATAATTAGTTTTAAGCAGAATCCTATTAATTCTAATTAATTAGCTAGGTGTTGTTTTCTATTAAATTAATTAGTAAATTAATTTATTTTTAACTTGTGGTTAGTTATTCTAAGTTAGTTTCTGTCACTCCATTAGATGAACTTTTATTTATAATTAATAAAAGTTTTAATTTATTTTCTTAATAGAAATTGGATTAGGCCTAAAATGAGTTTTATAATAGCTTTTAATTAATTCTTTTTGCTCCTAGTTTCTTAGTGAAACCTTTTCTGTTAAGTTAACTTAAAACCATGATTAGGTTATATTAAGGAATTTTTGTTATATAAAAACTATTTTAGTTATTGTTTGGAGTAGGGAAAAACTTGAATTGGTTTCTTTGAGTTTTCCTTTTGGATTTGGTTTTGATTGTTTTGTAGTGTTATGTTACTTTTGTTATGTTGTGTTAGGTGATCCTATTACTTTGTGCTTATTGTGTTATTGTTTGTCTCGGTAGAGTTTCCGGAGTGCGAAGCTTGCTACTACGACTCTTTAGCTTACGAGGATCATCAGCAAGGCAAGTTTTGATCATGTTATTTCTATACCTATGTTTTTGTGCATTAGTAGTTGTCACCACCCCACCATGCATGCAGTAGTGAAATCTTGAAGTCATTAAACTTGAGTAGTATCATGTGGTAGGATGAACCAATCCCTTGTTACCATGACCCGGGACGTAGTAGTTACTTTGCTATGCTCAGAGGCGGATTTGGGATGAATGAAATTCATAAGCAAGATGTGAGAGTCAATGATGATGACAACCCCATGGACTACAATGATCAAGATGGACTTGAAAAATCACTCTGGGTGGAGGACGGTTGACGGGCACCTGGAGCACCAGTGGTGGCGGGATGCATGGAGAAGCGCCATGACATCTCATGGAAAGCTTCACCCAGCCACAAAGAGAAGGATGGATGCCCCATGACCGAAGCTTACTCTGCAGCCGCAAGCCATTATGGGCTCTGGCTGGGTTGACCCTAGTAGTGACGCTGGCTGGGCGGTACTACGAGAAGTAGACGAACGGTAGGATTGGATGGGTACCGGCGGTGGCGGAAGAACTCTTTGGAAGACCTGTTTCATTCTGGTCCGTCTTCAAACACCATGAAGTGCGAAGACTTTAAAGGAGGGAATGATTCTTATGGGAAAGTGTGCAACCCTCTGCAGAGTTAAAGATCTAATCGATTAGCCGTGTCCCCGGTTACGGACATTTGAGCCTCTGGAACTTGGAAGTATTCGGATATCTCAACACTAAAATTAATGGATTAATTTGAGGGGTTTATGACTTAATAATTTGGGAACGAGATATTGGTTGGCGGAACCATCTCAATAACTACCAAAAATTGTAGTAATTTGCAAGTAAGTCCACTGTAGTAGGATAAAATTTGCTTTTCTTAAAATGATGAAACTTAGAGCTCCACAGCCAAAAATGCATATAGAGTTAGTAACTTTATTATTATTATTCTTCATGACTTGCCAGCTTATTCCAAAAGCTGACCTACATGGCTGCAACGTATTATGTTGCAGAGATATATTCCGATCAGGAGTGAGGCTACGCTCCGCGCTTGGCGATTGCCCTTTGGAGTCGGATGGACTCGCTTATCTTCGACGCTTCCGCAGTGTTATTAGTTTATTTCTCATGAGTTGGCCTTGAGCCGAATTTATTCCTTTGTAATAAAGACTCTATATGAGAATCGTTTAATGATATTCAGGTGTGATTGAACTTTGATTACTTTATCGATGTACTGTGAGTACCAGCATGATCTTGGGATGGTACAGACACAGAGATTTGACCGATTTTGGGTCAGGTCGCTACAATCCGTTGCATGGCAATCCCTACTCCTCGCATTAACATCAATCAATGGGCATATCCATAGCCCGTTGATTAGCCGCGTTGATGTGAGACCTTCTCCTTTTTTCGTCTTCTCCACATATAACCCCCATCATTATATTCTATTCCACCCATAGTGCTATATCCATGACTCACGCTCATGTATTGCGTGAAGGTTGAAAAAGTTTGAGATTACTAAAGTATGAAACAATTGCTTGGCTTGTCATCGGGGTTGTGCATGATGAGAACATTCTTGTGTGACAAAAATGGAGCATGACTAAACTATATGATTTTGTAGGGATGAACTTTCTTTGGTCATGTTATTTTAAGAAGACATAATTGCTTAGTTAGTATGCTTGAAGTATTATTACTTTTATGCACTTTTATCTTGAATCCTTCGGATCTGAATATTCATACCACAATTAAGAGGCTTACATTAAAAAATTATGCCAAGTAGCATTCCGCATCAAAAATTCTGTTTTTATCATTTACCTACTCGAGGACGAGTAGGAATTAATCTTGGGGATGCTTAATACGTCTCCAACGTATCTATAATTTTTTATTGCTTCATGTTATATTATATTCTGTTTTGGAGGATTAATGGGCTTTCTTATACACTTTTATATTATTTTTGGGACTAACCTATTAACCGGAGGCCCAGCCCAGAATTGCTGTTTTTGCCTATTTCACTGTTTCGCAGAAAAAGAATATCAAACGGAGTCCAAACGGAATGAAACCTTCGGGAACGTGATTTTCGGAACAAACATGATCCAGAGGACTTGGACCCTACGTCAAGAAAGCAACCAGGAGGGCACGAGGTAGGGGGGCGCGCCCTCCACCCTCGTGGGACCCATGTTGCTCCACCGACGTACTTCTTCCTCCTATATATACCTACTTACCCCCAAACCAACAAAGGCATCCAACCTAATTCCACCGCCGCAACCTTCTGTACCCGTGAGATCCGATCTTGGGGCCTTTTTCGGCGTCCTTCCGGAGGGGGCATTGATCATGGAGGGCTTCTACATCAACACCATAGCCTCTCCGATGATGTGTGAGTAGTTTACCTCAAACCTTCGGTCCATAGTTATTAGCTAGATGGCTTATTCTCTCTCTTTGGATCTCAATACAAAGTTCTCCATGATTCTCGTGGATATCTATTCGATGTAATCTTCTTTTGCGGTGTGTTTGTTGAGACTGATGAATTGTGGGTTTATGATCAAGTTTATCTATGAACAATATTTGAATCTTCTCTGAATTCTTTTATGTATGATTGGTTATCTTTGCAAGTCTCTTCGAACTATCAGTTTGGTTTGGCCTACTAGATTGATCTTTCTTGCAATGGGAGAAGTGCTTAGCTTTGGGTTCAATCTTGCGGTGTCCTTTCCGAGTGACAGCAGGGGCAGCAAGGCATGTATTGTATTGTTTCCGTCGAGGATAACAAGATGGGCTTTATTTCATATTGCATGAGTTTATCCCTCTACATCATGTCATCTTGCTTAAAGCGTTACTCTATTCCTATGAACTTAATACTCTAGATGCATGCTGGATAGCGGTCGATGTGTGGAGTAATTGTAGTAGATGCAGGCAAGAGTCGGTCTACTTGTCATGGACGTGATGCCTATATACATGATCATACCTAGATATTATCATGCTCAATTCTATCAATTGCTCAACAATCACCCACCATAATACTTATGCTCTCGAGAGAAGCCACTAGTGAAACCTATGCCCCCCGGGTCTATTTTCCATCATATTAATCTTCCAACACTTAGCTATTTCTTTTGCCTTTTATTTTACTTTGCATCTTTATTATAAAAATACCAAAAACATTATCTTATCATATCTATCAGATCTCACTTTCGTAAGTGACCGTGAAGGGATTGACAACCCCTTTATTGCGTTGGTTGCGAGGTTTTTATTTGTTTCTGTAGGTGCGAGGGACTCGTGCATGGCCTCCTACTGGATTGATACCTTGGTTCTCAAAAACTGAGGGAAATACTTATGCTGCGTTGCTGCATCACCCTTTCCTCTTCAAGGGAAAACCAACGCAGTGCTCAAGAGGTAGCACTCACCGGCAAGTTTGAAATCATAATTGAGCTCTTTAATGGCCCAATATGCCTTATGTTCTAGTTCGAGAGGTAAGTGACATGCTTTTCCATAAACCATTTTATACGGAGACATACCCATAGGATTTTTATATGCAGTTCTATAGGCCCATAATGCATCATCTAGTTTCTTGGATCAATTCTTTCTAGATCTATTAACAGTATTTTGCAAAATTAATTTGAGCTCTCTATTACTCAGTTCTACTTGACCACTAGACTCCGGGTGATACGGAGATGCAATTCTATGAGTAACATCATACTTAGCAAGCATTTTACGAAAAGCACCATGAATAAAATGTGAACCACCATCAGCCATTAAATATCTAGGGACTCCAAACCTCAGAAAACTAACTTCTTTAAGCATCTTAATAGAGGTTTTATGATCAGCACTACTAGTTGGAATAGCTTCTACCCACTTAGTAAGGTAATCAATAGCAACTAAAATATGTGTATACCCATTAGAGGAAGGAAAAGGTCCCATATAATCAAAGCCCCAAACATCAAATGGTTCAATAACAAGTGAATAATTCATAGGCATTTCTTGACGTATACTATTATTACCAATTCTTTAACATTCATCACAAGACAAGACAAACTTACGGGCATCTTTGAAGAGAGGAGGCCAATAAAAACCGGATTGCAATACATTATGTGCAGTTCTATCTCCAGCGTGGTGTCCTCCATAAGCCTCGGAGTGACACTTGCGTAGGATCTGTTCCTGTTCATGCTCAGGTACACAACGTCTAATAACACCATCTACTCCTTCTTTATAAAGATGTGGGTCATCCCAAAAGTAATGTCTTAAATCATAGAAAAAAAATTTCTTTTGCTGGTATGTCAAACTAGGTGGTATAAATTTAGCAACAATGTAATTAGCATAATCAGCATACCATGGAGCAGTATGAGAAGCATTTATGGCAGCTAATTGTTCATTAGGGAAGCTATCATCAATAGGTAGTGGGTCATCAAGAACATTCTCTAACCTAGACAAGTTGTCTGCAACAGGGTTCTCAGCTCCCTTTCTATCAATAATATGCAAATCAAATTCTTGCAGCAAGAGAACCCATCTAATAAGTCTAGGTTTAGCATCTTTCTTTTCCATAAGATATTTAATAGCAGCATGATCAGTGTGAACAGTTACTTTTGAATCAACAATATAAGGTCTGAACTTATCACAAGCAAATACAACTGCTAAAAATTCTTTTTCAGTAGTAGCATAATTTCTCTCGGCACTGTCTAGAGTTTTACTAGCATATTGGATAACATTTAATTTCTTATCAACTCGTTATCCTAGAACAACACCTACATCGTAATCACTAGCATCACACATAATTTCAAAAGGTAAATTCCGATCAGGTGGCTGAACAATAGGTGCAGAAACCAATGCTTTCTTAAGTATTTCAAATGCTTCTACACAATCATCATCAAAGACAAAAGGAATATCTTTTTGTAAGAGATTAGTCAGAGGCTTGGAGATTTTAGAGAAGTCCTTAATGAACCTCCTATAAAAACCGGCATGACCAAGGAAACTTCTTATACCTTTAATGTCCTTGGGACACGACATCTTTTCAATAGCATCAACTTTAGCTTTGTCAACTTCAATACCTCTTTCAGAAATTTTATGCCCCAAGACAATACCTTCATTAACCATAAAGTGGCACTTCTCCCAATTCAGGACAAGATTAGTTTCTTCACATCTCTGCAAAACTCGATCAAGGTTGCTCAAGCAATCATCAAAAGAAGTTATATATACGGAGAAATCATCCATGAAAACCTCAACAATCTTTTCACAAAAATTAGAGAATATAGCCATCATGCATCTTTGAAAGGTAGCAGGTGCATTACATAAACCAAAAGGCATACGTCTATAAGCAAAGGTACAACAAGGGCAAGTAAAAGTGGTGTTTTCTTGATCCTCTTTTGACACAGGTATTTGAGAGAAACTGGAATAACCATCTAGAAAGCAAAAATGTGTATGTTTGGATAATCTTTCTAGCATTTGATCAATAAAAGGTAAAGGGTAATGATCCTTTTTAGTAGCTTTATTTAATTTACGGAAATCAATTACTATTCTATAACCTGTAACAATTCTTTGTGGGATCAATTCATCTTTATCATTAGGAACAACAGTAATACCTCCCTTCTTAGGGACACAATGGACAGGACTTACCCACTGACTATCAACAACGGGATAAATTATACCTGCCTCCAGAAGCTTTTGTATTTATTTTCTTACCACTTCTTTGATCTTAGGATTTAACCTTCGTTGGTGATCAACAACCGGTTTAGCGTTTTTCTCCAATTTTATTTTGTGCTGGCATAAAGTGGGACTAATGCCCTTAAGATCATCAAGAGTATATCCAATAGCAGCACGGTGCTTCTTCAGAGTTTTCAATAATTTCTTTTCTTCATGCTCTAAAAGATTAGCACTAATAATAACAGGATATATCTTCTTCTCGTCAAGATAAGCATATTTGAGAGTATCAGGTAATGGTTTAAGCTCAAACATGGAATCACCCTTGGGTGGAGGAGGATCCCCTACGATTTCAACAGGCAAGTTGTGTTTCAAAATAGGTCCCTGTTTAAAGAATACTTCATCTATTTCTCTTCTTTCATTCATAAACATATCATTTTCATGGTCTAGCAAATATTGTTCTAAAGGATCATTAGGAGGCACGACAATAGAAGCAAGACCAATAATTTCATCTTTACTAGGCAATTCTTTATCATGGGGTTGTCTACGAACTTTAGCAAAATTAAACTCATGAGACATATCCCCCAAACCAATAGTAACAACATCCTTTTTGCAGTCTATCCTAGCATTAACAGTATTCAAGAAGGGTCTACCAAATATAATGGGACAAAAGTTATCTTGCGGGGAACCAAGAACAAGAAAATCAGCGGGATATTTAACTTTCCCACACAAGACTTCAACATCTCTAACAATCCCAACTGGTGAAATAATATCTCTATTGGCAAGCTTAATTGTAACATCAATTTCTTCTATCTCAGCAGATGCAATATCATGCATAATTTCTTTGTATAAGGAATGAGGTATTGCACTTGCACTAGCACCCATATCACACAAGCCATGAGAACAATGATCTCCTATTTTATCATAAATAACATGCATGCCTACCACAGGTCTATCTTTATTTTTAGCATCAGGCCTAGCAATCCTAGCAGCTTCACTACAGAAGTAAATAACATGCCCATCAATATTATCAGCCAAGAGATCTTTAACCATAGCAATACTAGGTTCAACTTTAATTTGCTCAGGGGGTTTGGGTGTCTTAATATTACTTTTGTTGACCACAGTTGAAGCTTTAGCATGATGCTTTATTCTAACAGGGAAAGGTGGCTTCTCAATATAAGCAGTAGGAACGACAGGATCATTATAAGTGATAGTATTTTCTTCAACTTTAATAGGTGCAACTACTTTTACTTCAATGGGAGGATTATATTTAAACCACTTCCCCTTAGGGAGATCAACATGAGTGGCAAAGGATTCACAGAAAGAAGCTACTATCTCAGAGTCAAGTCCATATTTAGTGCTAAATTCACGGAAAACATCGGTATCCATAAAAGATTTAACACAATCAAACTTAGGTGTTATACCTGACTCCTTACCTTTGTCGAGATCCCAATCTTTAGAGTTGCGTTTAATTCTCTCCAATAAATCCCATTTGAATTCAATAGTCTTCATCATAAAAGAGCCAGTACAAGAAGTATCGAGCATGGAGCGATTATTGAGAGAAAGCCGAGCATAAATTTTTTGAATAATCATTTCTCTTGAGAGCTCATGATTGGGGCATGAATATAACATTGACTTAAGCCTACCCCAAGCTTGAGCGATGCTTTCTCCTTTGTGAGGCCAAAAATTATATATATAATTACGATCACGATGAACATGATGCATAGGATAAAACTTCTGATGAAATTCCAATTTCAATCGGTTGTAGTTCCATGATCCCATATCATCACATAGCCTAAACCATGTCAATGCCTCTCCTTTCAAAGATAAAGGGAAGAACTTCTTCTTGATAACATCCTCGGGCATACCTGCAAGCTTAAATAATCCACAAACTTCATCCGCATAGATTAGGTGCAAATCGGGATGTAATGTTCCATCTCATGTAAAAGGATTAGCTAGCAGTTTCTCTATCATACCCGAAGGAATTTCAAAGTAAACATTTTCAGTAGGTTCAGTAGGTTGAGGAGCAACTCTTTGCTCTACTGATCGGGGTGAAGATACCCCGAAGAAGCCCCTCAGAGGATTACTTTCCATAGTAACAAGTGACAGTAAATTTCAGCACACTATATAAATTTTTCTTTACCAAATTCCACCTACCAAAGGCGCTTCACTCCCCGGCAACGGCGCCAGAAAAGAGTCTTGATGACCCACAAGTATAGGGGACCTATCATAGTCCTTTAGCTAAGTAAGAGTGTCAAACCCAACGAGGAGTAGATGGAAATGACAAGCGGTTTTCGGTAAGGTATTCTCTGCAAGCACTGAAATTATCGGTAACAGATAGTTTTGTGATAAGGTAATTTGTAACGGGCAACAAGTAAAGAAAGTAAATAAGGTGCAGCAACATGGCCCAATCCTTTTTGTAGCAAAGTACAAGCCTGGACAAACTCTTATGTGAACGAAAACGCTCCCGAGGACACATGGGAATTATCGTCAAGCTAGTTTTCATCACGCTCATATGATTCGCGTTCGTTACTTTGATAATTTGGTATGTGGGTGGGCCGGTGCTTGGTTGCTGCCCTTTCTTGGACAAGCATCCCACTTATGATTAACTCCTAATGCAAGCATCTGCAACTACAAAAGAAGTGTTAAGGTAAACCTAACCATAGCATGAAACATATGGATCCAAATCAGCCCCTTACGAAGCAACTCATAAACTAGGGTTTAAGCTTCTGTCACTCTAGCAACCCATCATCTACTTATTACTTCCCAATGCCTTCCTCTAGGCCCAAACAATGGTGAAGTGTCATGTCTTCGACGTTCACATAACACCACTAGAGGAGAGACAACATACATCTCATCAAAATATCGAACGAATACCAAATTCACATGACTACTTATAGCAAGACTTCTCCCATGTCCTCAGGAACAAACGTAACTAATCACAAATCATATTCATGTTCATAATCAGAGGGGTATTAATATGCATAAAGGATTTGAACATATGATCTTCCACCAAATAAACCAACTAGCATCAACTACAAGGAGTAATCAACACTACTAGCAACCCACAGGTACCAATCTGAGGCTTTGGGACAAAGATTGAATACAAGAGATGAACTAGGGTTTTAGAGGAGATGGTGCTGGTGAAGATGTTGATGGAGATTGACCCCCTCCTGATGAGAGGATCGTTGGTGATGACGATGGCAATGATTTCCCCCTCCCGGAGGGAAGTTTCCCCGGCAGAACAGCTCCGCCAGAGCCCTAGATTGGTTCCGCCAAGGTTCCGCCTTGTGGCGGCAGAGTTTCTTCCCGAAAGCTTGCTTACGATTTTTTCCAGGGTAAAAGACTTCATATAGCAGAAAATGGGCACCGGAGGCCTGCTAGGGGGCCCACGAGGCAGCGGCGCGCCCAGGGGGTAGGGCGCGCCCCACCCTCGTGGCCAGGGTGTGGGCCCTCTCTGGTTAATTCTTCCTCTAGTATTTTTTATTAATTCCAAAAACTGCCTCCGTGAAGTTTCAGGACTTTTGGAGCTGTGCAGAATAGGTCTCTGATATTTGCTTCTTTTCCAGCCCAGAATTCCAGGTGCGGGCATTCTCCCTCTTCATGTAAACCTTGTAAAATAAGAGAGAATAGGCATAAGTATTGTGACATAATGTGTAATAACAGCCCATAATGCAATAAATATCGATATAAAAGCATGATGCAAAATGGACGTATCACATATCATGTTGTGTGTTTCTGTCCGGCCCGCGACCTCCCCAACCATCGCTATTTGAGGGGAACTCTCTGGCACCAGGGATGGTGGAGAGCGAGACGCCTACGCAAGCCTCCCCACCAGCCAACGCGGATGACACCGAGGTGTTATCCCGAAGGGCCTCTCCGGGCCACGGAGAGGTGAGGGAGGCTGCAAACACGGTGCCCGGGGGTGAGGCCTTGGTTGCCGAGAACTTGGGGGGCACAACCCCCATGGAGACCGACGACGGGGGCTTTGACTAGTCCGGAATCGAGCTCGCAACCCCCTTTGAAGGAGGGGGGTGCACCAAATCCGGCAGCGACCTCCGCTAATCTGGAGGCGCCGAACATTCTGGTGGAGGCATTGCAACACGCTTCCATCATGGAGGAGCACCGCACCTTGATGGGTGCGGTGGTTGAGAAGGTTCAGTCCGCCAAGATCGGGCTGAATGAAGCCTTCACCAGCCTGCCAACAGGCTTCGAGGTATGCGACGTAATATTCTTAGCCGCTTTTCATATGAAAAAATATGCATGTATATAGATAGTAGCCCCTGAGACTCTGTTTGGTTTTGAAAAAAGGCCGAACAGAGGATCAAGTAGTAATCACAAGAGGTGATGTACTTGTCTATTGTATAACAGGCTTCTTTGTTGGCGGCGACCGCCCAGGCCGCTGAAGTTTCCGAACTCAAGTGGAAGCTGCAGCTGGCTGACGATGATATCAACCGCATAAATAAGCGGTTCGGTGAAGCTCAATGTATGTTTTTAAAAGGTCTCTTATATGCGTGAATTGAAATTAAAACTCAGAATTTAGGCTCATGCACTGCTACGTTCATGATTGCAGGCAGTGCGACCGAGGTCGAGACGCTCAAGAGTGCCCTTTCCAAGGCCTAGGAGGAGGCGAAGGCTAGCAAAGCGGTTGTGGATTTAAAGGCTGAACAGGTCGCCCGCCGCCAATACGAGGAGAGGGTGACCGAGGTGGAGCAAGAGCTCAAGGACGCCGCCGGCAAGTGCGAGGCCTTGGAGGAGAAGAGTAAGGCCCAGGTGGCCGAACTCGCCAAGGCCCTCCAATAGGCCAAGGAGGCGCGGACCGAGTCCCGGGCAGCTCGTGAGGAAATCCGGCAGTCCAAACAGATAGCGGCTGGTAAGCCCTTTCTTTTGCAGACTATATTTGGCAGTCGAATGTGGAGTTCTCCAGACGCATTTGCGGATCTTCCGAAGAGTGCCGCTAACGCCGTGCAGTTCTTCTAGTCACAGTTTGTGGCGCCGGAGTGTCCAGCGCTATTGAACAACCAGATGATGCAACTGGCGGAGCTGCATAGGATGTCTGGATTGGCCATGAAGGACATCACAGTCCGGCTATGGCCGACCGAACCCATTCCTAGCAGCTACTTTGTCCTGGTGCAGCGACCCGCTGACGCGCTGCCCCGAATTGAAGCTGTCAAGCACTCGGCGTGCATAGAAGGTGCGCAGATGGCCTTTGCCTGTGTCAAGATGCACTGGGCAAAGATGAAGGCCGTCGTCGTGGCAGTCGAGGGCCCACCCGAAGGCAAGGACCACCGCAAGCCGGAGAGGTATTTTGAAGACGTCCTTGAGGGCGCCCGATTAATAGAGGGCCAATGCTCAAAGGATATCTTATTTGACTAAATGTATCCGAGCTGCCCGAACATTGTTTTATGAACCAAGGTTGTGTAATATATTTATGCCTTTATCTGGAATTGCTTGCCTCCTATGCGGCCATATTTTGTTATTCTGAAAGTTTGCCAGTCATCGGCTTCAGCCCCCACGTAGATACTATGGGGGTGTTCGGGATAATGCATGATCACTCTTGACCCAACTCTTGGTCCATAAAGGAGGTGTCTGCGTAGCGAACCAGGCAATCAGACTATGCGGCTTTAGCGCTTTCACTTAGCCATAGGAATTTGATGGTGGGACTAAGTACTAGCCCCTGGTGCATATGCGGCTATCCGAACTGGGATGCCTTAGGCGCGTGACTGGACGAAGGCCAGTCCTTTGTATAATAAGGAAGAAATCGCAAGAGATTTCTAGTAAGTCGTCGAATCGCTGACCAGCTCTCGCCGCATCATGGCGGTCAGTTTTCGGCTTTCTCTACTAAGGTGTTTGACTGGACGAACCAGAAACACAATCACAACAGTTCTCCCTTTACTACCCTAGCTGAACAAGCAGAACGTAAGGTAGTAACCACAGGAGCCGGGTAACCCAACTATTGACCAAAGACATGATTCGGAGTTGATGCATATAATGCAATATTCGGGACGCCGAAGTGTGCTCTAGAAGTATTCGGACTTCTTTAGAAAATATGTAAGGCCTGAATAGAGCCCCTGGCATTTTAAGCCATGCCGAAGAGTATATGCCAATCGGACATGAAGAGGGAGTACAGATTATGAAATAAACCAATACCGAATAGGGTTGGTAAAAAAACTGTTTCCATTATAGTCTGATTGATACGTCAAAACATGCTCTTACAGATAATGCCATAAGCATCAAGGCTATTTTACATGACGAGAATTTGTAAACAAGGGAAAGCTGTATACATGTCCTAAAAAAGAAAAGGTAGTCTTGAAGATCCTTTGGACACCCTGCCGCACGTCTGCGCTGCTTTTCGCCTTGGTGGAGGATCCTTTGAGAGGATCAACGATCATGTATATAAAAGGGGCCTGGGAAAGGGCCCTTGTACCACCGTAAAGTGATTTAGGTTTTAAAGAACCTGTAATATGAGATAAAAGAGAGAAAAAAGAAGGAGGAGAAGAAGAAGATTAAGGTCCGAATAGGGGCGAGCCGCATTATGGACCTCGTCCTCAGTGTGCCTCCATCCTCGCCCAAGGTATTTTGAGTGCGTAGTTATGCACACGTACATATGCCGCTATTAGATGGGGCGACTGATGGAGGAGGAACTGCTAGTCCAGCTCTGGATGGACCGAGCTGTAGTCCTGCAGGGTTGACCGGACTCATTTGACAGTGTCCGAGGGCTTGATGGCTGATGAAGTGTTCGGCTTGATAAGACCGCTTTGTACCTCGACTGCAAGGACCGCGGTGTGCTCCTCCATACGGAGGGAGCGCTCCATGTTCCCATTGACTGTGATGACGCCACGCGGCCCAGGCATTTTGAGCTTTAAGTAAGCATAATGCGGGATTGCATTGAAGCGGACGAAGGTGGTACGTCCAAGCAGTGCGTGATAACCACTGCAGAAAGGGACAATGTCGAAGATCAAGTCCTCACTTCGGAAGTTGTCCAATGAACCGAAGACTACTCCCAATGTTAGTGAGCCCGTGCAGCGGGCCTCGACGCCGGGTATCACTCCTTTAAAGGTGGTGTTACTAGGCTTGATTCTCGACGGGTCAATACCCATTTTACGGATGGTGTCCTGATAGATCAAGTTAAGACTGCTGCCCCCGTCCATAAGGACTCGAGTGAGATGGTATCCATCATTGATTGGATCGAGGACCAGAGCTGCCGAACCTCCATGACAAATACTGGTCGGGTGGTCCTTGCGATTGAAGGTGATCGAACAAGCCGACCATGGGTTAAATTTAGGGGCGACAGGCTCTACGGCGTAGACGTCCCTTAGCATGTTTGTGCTCCCTCTTGGGGATATGCGTGGCATAGATCATATTCACTATTTTCACCTCAGGGGGAAATTTCGTTTGCCCCCCTATGTTCGGTGGGTGGGGCTCCTCATCGTCCTCGCTTGGCGGCCCTTTCCCCCTATGTTCGGTATTTAACTTACCGGCCTGTTTGAAGACCCAATAGTTTCTATTGGAATGATTGGCAGGCTTGTCAGGGGTGCCATGAATCTGGCAAGGCCGATCGAGTATTTTGTCCAAATTAGATGGACCATCCTTATTTCCCTTGAATGGCTTCTTCCGCTGACCGAATTTAGAGCCACCGAATCCAACATTGACCAATGTGTCTTCAATTTCTTCGTTGTTGTTTCGACGCTTGTGTTTGTTGCGTCGTGGCCCGCCATTGCCGTCCCTAACTTCGGAGGTGCCAGGGTTGCTGGTACTATTGCTTCTACGAGCCAACCAGCTATCCTCTCCCGCGCAGAAGTGGGTCATGAGTGCGGTAAGAGCTGCCATAGACTTCGGCTTTTCTTGACCGAGGTGTCGGGCGATCCATTCGTCGCGGACGCTGTGTTTAAAGGTCGTGAGGGCTTCGGCGTCCGGACAGTCGACGATTTGGTTCTTTTTATTTAAGAACCTAGTCCAGAGTTTGCGGGATGACTATCCGGGTTGCTGGACTATATGACTAAGGTCATCGGCATCCGAAGGCCGGTCATAGGTACCCTGAAAGTTGTCTCTAAAGGCATCCTCCAGATCTTCCCAACTACCAATAGAGTTCTCTGGTAGGCTGTTCAACCAGTGTCGTGCTAGTCCTTTCAGTTTTAGGGGGATGTATTTGATGGCATGGAGATTGTCACCGCGAGCCATGTGAATATGGAGAAGAAAATCCTCAATCCATACCACGGGATCTGTCGTTCCATCGTATGATTCGATGTTTACGGGTTTAAACCCTTCTGGAAATTGGTGCTGCATTACCTCATCGGCGAAGCACAAGGGGTGTGCAGCGCCTCTGTATCGGGCAATGTCACGACGGAGTTCGGATGACACCCGTGTTTGGTTTTCGGCCTGAGTTTGGTTATGTTGCTCGCACCAAGCTTGAAGGCCGTCGTCTCTCATTGGAGCACGCCCCCTTGATCCATAGATTGATCTGGTTTGGCCGGCTCTATTGTCCAGGTCCTGACGTAAGTCGTAGGTGTAGCCCGGAGCCTCTACCCACTACTAGGGAAAACCCTAGTAGTAGGCGGGTTTGAGGCTATCAGCAGCGCGGGCAGCCGCGATACCAATAAGGCGCCATGACTAATCGTTAGTAGTAGCGCGGTGCACTGCCGCTACTACTATTGACTATATCAACAACGCTTTTCCGGAACGCACTACTATTAGTTAGTTGTAGCGATTTCCTAGCCCCGCACTACGGCTATATCTTTCATCATTTCCACCCCGTTTCAGCTTCAATAATTAAACTGCAATTTCCAGATACTAGGTACTATTAGATATCAATTTCATAAAGCATTATAGGTACTAGGTAGTATTCCCTCGGTTCCAAATTACTCGTCGTGGTTTTAGTTCAAATTTGAACTAAAACCACGATGAGTAATTTGGAACGGAGGGAGTACTAGATAACAATTTCATATATACTCAACATGCATCCTCAAGCAGTACTAGGTGATATCGACGATGATCATTGATACGTCTCCAACGTATCTATAATTTTTGATTGCTCCATGCTATATTATCTACTATTTTGGACATTATTGGGTTTTATTATTCACTTTTATATTATTTTTGGGACTAACCTATTAACCGGAGGCCCAGCCCAGAATTGCTGTTTTTTGCCTATTTTAGAGTTTCACAGAAAAGGAATATCAAACGGAGTCCAAACGGAATGAAACCTTCGGGGACGTGATTTTTAGGAAGAATATGATCCAAGAGACTTGGACCCTACGTCAAGAAACAAAAGAGGAGGCCACGAGGTAGGGGGGCGCGCCTACCCCCTGCGCGCCCTCCACCCTCGTGGGCCCCTGTTGCTCCACCGACGCATTCTTCCTCCTATATATACCTACTTACCCCCAAACGATCAGATACGGAGCCAAAAACCTAATTTCACCGCCGCAACCTTCTGTACCCACGAGATCCCATCTTGGGGCCTGTTCCGAGGCTCCGCCGGAGGGGGCATCCATCACGGAGGGCTTCTACATCAACACCATAGCCTCTCCGATGAAGTATGAGTAGTTTACTTCAGACCTTCGGGTCCATAGTTAGTAGCTAGATGGCTTCTTCTCTCTTTTTGGATCTCAATACAAAGTTCTCCCCCTCTCTCGTGGAGATATATTCGATGTAATCTTCTTTTTACAGTGTGTTTGTTGATACCGATGAATTGTGGGTTTATGGTCAAGATTATCTATGAACAATATTTGAATCTTCTCTGAATTCTTTTATGTATGATTTGTTATATTTGCAAGTCTCTTCGAATTATCAGTTTGGTTTGGCCTACTAGATTGATCTTTCTTGCAATGGGAGAAGTGCTTAGCTTTGGGTTCAATCTTGCGGTGTCCTTTCCCGGTGATAGTAGGGCAGCAAGGCACGATTGTATTGTTGCCATCCAGGATAACAAGATGGGGTTTTATCATATTGCATGAATTTATCCCTCTACATCATGTCCTCTTGCTTAAGGCGTTACTCTGTTTCCATGAACGTAATACTCTAGATGCATGCTGGATAGCGGTCGATGAGTGGAGTAATAGTAGTAGATGCAGGCAGGCGTCGGTCTACTTGTCTCGGACGTGATGCCTATATACATGATCATACCTAGATATTCTCATAACTATGCTCAATTCTGTCAATTGCTCAATAGTAATTTGTTCGCCCACCGTAAAATACTTATGCTCTTGAGAGAAGCCACTAGTGAAACCTATGGCCCCCGGGTCTATCTTGATCATATTAATCTTCCAACACTTAGTTATTTCCTTTGCTTTTTTACTTTGCTTTTATTTTACTTTGCATATTTATCATAAAAATACCAAAAAATATTAGCCTATCATATCTATCAGATCTCACTCTTGTAAGTGTGAAGGGATTGACAACCCCTTATCGCGTTGGTTGCGAGGATTTATTTGTATTGTGTAGGTGCGAGGGACTCGCGCGTAGCCTCCTACTGGATTGATACCTTGGTTCCCAAAAACTGAGGGAAATACTTACGCTACTTTGCTGCATCACCCTTTCCTCTTCAAGGGAAAACCAACGCAGTGCTCAAGAGGTAGCAAGAAGGATTTCGGCGCGCGTTGTCGGGAGGTCTACGCAAAAGTCAACATACCAAGTACCCATCACAATCCCTTGTCTCCCGCATTACATTATTTGCCATTTGCCTCTCGTTTTCCTCTCACCCACTTCACCCTTGCCGTTTTATTCGCCCTCTCTTTTTCGTTCGCCTCTTTTTTGCTTGCTTTTTGTTTGCTCGTGTGTTGGATTGCTTGTTTGTCACGATGGCTCAAGATAATACCAAATTATGTGACTTTACCAATACCAACAATAATGATTTCCTTAGCACTCCGATTGCTCCTCTTACTGATGTTGAATCTTCTGAAATCAATGCTGCTTTGTTGAATCTTGTCATGAAAGATCAATTCGCCGGCCTTCCTAGTGAAGATGCTGCTACTCATCTAAATAGCTTCTTTGATTTGTGTGGTATGCAAAAGAAGAAAGATGTTGATACCGATATTGTTAAACTGAAGCTATTTCCTTTTTCGCTTAGAGATCGTGCTAAAGCTTGGTTTTCGTCTTTGCCTAAAAATAGTATTGATTCTTGGAATAAGTGCAAAGATGATTTTATCTCTAAGTATTTTCCTCCCGCTAAGATCATCTCTCTTAGAAATGATATTATGAATTTTAAGCAACTTGATTATGAACATGTTGCACAAGCTTGGGAGAGGATGAAATTAATGATACATAATTGCCCTACTCATGGTTTGAAATTGTGGATGATTATACAAAAATTTATGCCGGATTGAATTTTGCTTCTAGAAATCTTTTAGATTCGGCCGCGGGAGGCACTTTTATGGAAATCACTTTAGGAGAAGCTACTAAACTCCTAGATAATATTATGGTTAATTATTCTCAATGGCACTTGAAAGATCTACTAATAAAAAGTGCATGCGATAGAAGAAATTAATGTTTTGAGTGGAAAGATGGATGAACTTATGAAATTATTTGCTACTAAGAGTGTTTCTTCTGATCCTAATGATATGCCTTTGTCTACTTTGATTGAGAATAATAATGAATCTATGGATGTGAATTTTGTTGGTAGGAATAATTTTGGTAACAACGTGTATAGAGGAAACCTTAATCCTAGGCCTTATCCTAGTAATTCCTCTAATAATTATGGAAATTCCTACAACAACTCTTATGGAAATTTTAATAAGATGCCCTCTGAATTTGAGACTAGTGTTAAAGAGTTTATGCATTTGCAAAAGAATTTCAATGCTTTGCTTGAAGAGAAATTGCTTAAAGTTGATGAATTGGCTAGGAAAGTTGATAGAATTTCTCTTGATGTTGATTCTTTAAAGATTAGATCTATTCCTCCTAAGCATGATATCAATGAGTCTCTCAAAGCCATGAGAATTTCCATTGATGAGTGCAAAGAAAGAACCGCTAGGATGCGTGCTAAGAAAGATTGCTTTATGAAAGCGTGTTCTTCAAATTTCTATGAAAATAAAGATGAAGATCTAAAAGTTATTGATGTGTCCCTATTAAATCTTCGTTTTGCAATATGAATCTTGATAATGATGGGACTTAATATGATCCACCTTTACCTAGAAGGCGTTCCAAAAAATCGGAGTTTTTAGATCTTGATGCTAAAATTGATAAAAGTGGGATTGAAGAAATCAAACCCCTAGATGTTAATAAACCCACTATTTCGGATTTCAAGGAATTTAATTATGAAAATTTCTCTTTGATAGATTGTATTTCCTTGTTGCAATCCGTGCTAAATTCTCCTCATGCTTATAGTCAAAATAAAGCGTTTACCAAACATATCGTTGATGCCTTGATGCAATCCTATGAAGAAAAGCTTGAGTTGGAAGTTTCTATCCCTAGAAAACTTTATGATTCGTGGGAACCTACTATTAACATTAAGATCAAGGATCATGATTTCTATGATTTATGTGATTTGGGTGCTAGTGTTTCCACTATTCCCAAAACTTTGTGCGATTTGCTAGATTTCCGCGATTTTGATGATTGCTCTCTAAACTTGCACCTTGCGGATTCCACTATTAAGAAACCTATGGGAAGAATTAATGATGTTCTTATTGTTGCAAATAGGAATTATGTACCCGTAGATTTTATCGTTCTCGATATAGATTGCAATCCTTCATGTCCTATTATTCTTGGTTGACCTTTCCTTAGAACGATTGGTGCAATTATTGATATGAAGGAAGGGAATATTAGATTCCAATTTCCATTAAAAAAAGGCATGGAACAATTCCCTAGGAATAAAATAAAATTACCATATGAATCTATCATGAGAGCCACTTATGTATTGCCTACCAAAGATGGCAATACCTAGATCTATCCTTGCTTTTTTTCCTAGCTAGGGGCGTTAAACCATAGCGCTTGTTGGGAGGCAACCCAGTTTTATTTTTAGTTTTTTTTCTTTTTGCTTCTGTTTAGGAATAAATATTTGATCTAGCCTATGGTTATATGTGTTTTTATGTTTTAATTAGTGTTTGTGCCAAGTTAAACCTATAGGATCTTCTTGGATGATAGCTATTTGATCTTGCTGTAATTTCCAGAAACTCTCTGTTCACGAAAACAATTGTTAAAAATCACCAGAACGTGATAAAATATTGATTCCAATTGCTGATGATCAATAAACAAATTGTCTAGGTCTTCCTATTTTTTATGATTTTGTGGAGTTCCATAAGTTTGCGTTAGTTACAGATTACTACAGACTGTTCTGTTTTTGACAGATTCTGTTTTTCGTGTGTTGTTTGCTTATTTTGATGAATCTATGGCTATTAAAATAGTTTATAAACCATAGATAAGTTGTAATACAGTAGGTTTAACACCAATATAAATAAAGAATGAGTTCATTACAGTAACTTGAAATGGTCTTTTGTTTTCTTTCGCTAACGGAGCTCACGAGATTTTCTGCTGAGTTTTGTGTTGTGAAGTTTTCAAGTTTCGGGTGAAAGATTTTGATGGATTATGGAACAAGGAGTGGCAAGAGCCTAATCTTGGGGATTCCCATGGCACCCCCAAGATAATCTAAGGACACCATAAAGCCAAAGCTTGGGGATGCCCCGGAACTTCACTTGGGGATGCCCCGGAACTTTTCTTTCGTCTACTTCCATCAGTAACTTTACTTGGAGCTATATTTTTATTCACCACATGATATGTGTTTTGCTTGGAGCGTCTTGTATGATTTGAGTCTTTTATTTTTAGTTTACCACAATCATACTTGCTGTACACACCTTTTGAGAGAGCCATACATGATTTGGAATTTGTTAGAATACTCTATGTGCTTCGCTTATATCTTTTGAGTTATATAGTTTTGCTCTAGTACTTCACTTATATCTTTTAGAGCACAGTGGTGGATTTGTTTTATAGAAACTATTGACCTCTCATGCTTCACTTAGATTATTTTAAGATTCTTAAATAGCATGGTAATTTGCTTAAATAATCTTAATATGCTTGGTATTCAAGATTTGTAAAAACTTTCTTATGAGTGTGTTGAATACTATGAGAAGTTTGATGCTTGATAATTGTTTTGAGATATAAAGATGGTGATACTAGAGTCATGCTAGTTGAGTAGTTGTGAATTTGAGAAATACTTGTGTTAAAGTTTGTGATTCCCGTAGCATGCACGTATGGTGAACCGTTATGTGATGAAGTCGGAGCATGATTTATTTATTGATTGTCTTCCTTATGAGTGGCGATCGGGGACGAGCGATGGTCTTTTCCTACCAATCTATCCCCCTAGGAGCATGCACATAATACTTTGCTTTGATAACTTGTAGATTTTTGCAATAAGTATATGAGTTCTTTATGACTAATGTTGAGTCCATGGATTATACGCACTTTCTTCCTTCCACCATTGCTAGCCTCTCTAATACCGCGCACTTTTCGCCGGTATCATAAACCCACCATATACCTTCCTCAAAACAGCCACCATACCTACCTATCATGGCATTTCCATAGCTATTCCGAGATATATTGCCATACAATTTTCCACCATTCCGTTTATTATGACACACTCCATCATTGTCATATTGCATTGCATGATCATGTAGTTGACATCGTATTTCTGGCAAAGCCACCATTCATAATTCTTTCATACATGTCACTCTTGATTCATTGCATATCTCGGTACACCGCCGAAGGCATTCATATAGAGTCATATTTTGTTCTAAGTATCGAGTTGTAATTGTTGAGTTGTAAGAAAATAAAAGTGTGATGATCTTCATTTTTAGAGCATTGTCCCAAGTGAGGAAAAGGATGATGGAGACTATGATTCCCCCACAAGTCGGGATGAGACTCTGGACAAAAAAAAAGGAGGCCATCAAAAAAGAGAAAAGGCCCAAATAATAATAAAATGAGAGAAAAAGAGAGAAGGGACAATGTTACTATCATTTTACCACACTTGTGCTTCAAAGTAGCACCATGATCTTCATGATAGAGAGTCTCTCATTTTGTCACTTTCATATACTTGTGGGAATTTTTCATTATAGAACTTGGCTTGTATATTCCAATGATGGGCTTCCTCAAAATGCCCTAGGTCTTCGTGAGCAAGCGAGTTGGATGCACACCCACTTAGTTTCTTTTGTTGAGCTTTCATATACTTATAGCTCTAGTGCATCCGTTGCATGGCAATCCCTACTAACTCACATTGATATCTATTGATGGGCATCTCCATAGCCCGTTGATACGCCTAGTTGATGTGAGACTATCTTCTCCCTTTTTGTCTTCTCCACAACCACCATTCTATTCCACATATTGTGCTATATCCATGGCTCACGCTCATCTATTGCGTGAAGATTGAAAAAGTTTAGAACGTTAAAAGTATGAAACAATTGCTTGGCTTGTCATCGGGGTTGTGCATGATTTAAATACTTTGTGTGGTGAAGATAGAGCATAGCCAGACTATATGATTTTGTAGGGATAACTTTCTTTGGCCATGTTATTTTGAGAAGACATGATTGCTTAGTTAGTATGCTTGAAGTATTATTATTTTTATGTCAATATGAAACTTTTGTCTTGAAACTTTCGGATCTGAATATTCATACCACAATTAAGAAGAATTACATTGAAATTATGCCAAGTAGCACTCCGCATCAAAAATTCTGTTTTTATCATTTACCTACTCGAGGACGAGCTGGAATTAAGCTTGGGGATGCCTGATACATCTCCAACGTATCTATAATTTTTGATTGCTCCATGCTATATTATCTACTGTTTTGGACATTATTGGGTTTTATTATTCACTTTTATATTATTTTTGGGACTAACCTATTAACCGGAGGCCCATCCCAGAATTGCTGTTTTTTGCCTATTTCAAAGTTTCGCAGAAAAGGAATATCAAACAGAGTCCAAACGGAATGAAACCTTCGGGGCCGTGATTTTTAGGAAGAATATGATCCAGGAGACTTGGACCCTACGTCAAGAAACAAAAGAGGAGGTCACGAGGTAGGGGGGCGCGCCTACCCCCCTGGCGCCCTCCACCCTCGTGGGCCCCATGTTGCTCCACCGACGCATTCTTCCTCCTATATATACCTACGCACCCCAAACGATCGACACGGAGCCAAAACCTAATTCCACCGCCAAGAACCTTCTGTACCCACGAGATCCCATCTTGGGGCCTGTTTGAGCTCACGAGGGGGATCCATCACGGAGGGCTTCTACATCAACACCATAGCCTCTTCGATGAAGTGTGGGTAGTTTACTTCAGACCTTCGGGTCCATAGTTAGTAGCTAGATGGCTTCTTCTCTCTTTTTGGATCTCAATAAAAAGTTCTCCCCCTCTCTCGTGGAGATCTATTCGATGTAATCTTCTTTTTGCGGTGTGTTTGTTGAGACCGATGAATTGTGGGTTTATGATCAAGATTATATATGAACAATATTTGAATTTCTCTGAATTCTTTTATGTATGATTGGTTATCTTTGCAAGTCTCTTTGAATTATCAGTTTGGTTTGGCCTACTAGATTGATCTTTCTTGCAATGGGAGAAGTGCTTAGCTTTGGGTTCAATCTTGCGGTGTCCTTTCCCAGTGACAGTAGCGGCAGCAAGGCACGTATTGTATTGTTGCCATAGAGGATAACAAGATGGGGTTTTTATCATATTGCATGAATTTATCCCTCTACATCATGTCATCTTGCTTAAGGCGTTACTCTGTTTCCATGAACTTAACACTCTAGATGCATGCTGGATAGCGGTCGATGAGTGGAGTAATAGTAGTAGATGCAGGCAGGGGTCGGTCTACTTGTCTCGGACGTGATGCCTATATACATGATCATACCTAGATATTCTCATAACTATGCTCAATTCTGTCAATTGCTCAACATTAATTCGTTCACCCACCGTAAAATACTTATGCTCTTGAGAGAAGCCAATAGTGAAACCTATGGCCCCGGGTCTATCTTCATCATATCAATCTTCCAACACTTAGTTATTTCCTTTGCTTTTTTACTTTGCTTTTATTTTACTTTGCATCTTTATCATAAAAATACCAAAAAATATTAGCCTATCATATCTATCAGATCTCACTCTCGTAAGTGACCGTGAAGGGATTGACAACCCCTTATCGTGTTGGTTGCGAGGATTTATTTGTATTGTGTAGGTGCGTGGGACTCGCGCATAGCCTCCTACTGGATTGATACTTTGGTTCTCAAAAACTGAGGGAAATACTTACGCTACTTTGCTGCATCACTCTTTCCTCTTCAAGGGAAAACCAACGCAGTGCTCAAGAGGTAGCAATCATCATATGTAGTTCTACATGATATCGACGACGATCATCATATGTAGTTCTACATGATATCGACGACAATCATCATATGTAGTTCTAGATGATATAGCCACACACACATATGTAGTTCTAGATGATATTGACGACGATCATCATCCTCAAGCCTGGGCGATGGGTGTTCCTGATAGTAATTAGGATGGCCTGTCCAACACAAAGATTCTTGCCAACGAGGAATCTCTTCCACCCAACCGAGTTTAAGTGTGTGCGACCGTCTATGTCCATGCGGTAAGTACAGGTGGTGACGGAGCCCCTTGCGGTAAGGCGTAGTCCAGCTGAGCCTTCTTCATCAGGCTCGATACCACAACTCATAGATAGGTTCTTTGGCAATTTCTGAATAAGAAAACATATCAATTAATAAATAGCCTCGCACATACTCTTGCAAATATATTTCTATTAAGTCTAGATTTCTACACTATCAAGAGACACAGTACTACGCATTTGTACTAATTAATCATGAATTCTACTAATAAGCATGTGATCAGACTCTACACTAAAGCATATCATCGACTAGATTCCACAAAGCAAATCATTGGACTCCACACTAAGCATATCATCGGATTCACTAAGCATATCATCGGATAATTTGCATTTGTAAGTATAATAATAAAGCATATATATATCATCAAATTACTACAGTCAGTATAACATACCATTTCATGCCGATCGATCATGGTACTTGTCAGGCGGGTCACGAATGGCACCCCGACAAAGTCATCACGTGGCGGAATTATGTCCCATAGGTTGCACACCTCCTCCTCGCTCAGCCTCATTCTTTGAGCTACGATGGCTTCATGAAGTGGGTTCTCATCATCTTCATCGAGTGGGTCCTCATTATCTTCATCATCTTCGTTATCTTCATCATCTTCCACCAGGTTGAGATAAATGACAGCCAGCTTGGGTCTTTCTGCTCTGAAGGAGAAGCTGATCAACTCACCACCAGTAAGACGCATGCGGGCGAGGAAACGGGCCCATCCATCTCCTCTAATCTGCGACATACTGCGTCCTTTCTCGACCTCCATAGTGTACGGCCCCCCAGGAGCCTCAAATGTCACAGTGTCTCCTGTCAGCTTGTTGAACGTCAACCTCACATTGCATGGGACGATCTGTGTAAAAAAAGAAAAATGACACAATGCAGTAATGCCAACACTAAAAATAAAATAGTTGTTATATTTCATCTAATTTCTTACCGCCGCATGACGAAAACTCGGCTGGAAGTAGATGCCGAACAGCTTGCCAGTTGCAAGGCTGTTGGCGCACCTTGACTTGCATAGTCGACATAGTGGTGGTGGTGGTGGCGCCATTTTCCTAAAGCAATATGAGCAAAGGATTAACGATCCACTTCACAGGAAAGAAAAACAGTAGCATGTGATATTTCTGGTTCTTCCGCGAGAAGCAATTTGATGGACAATTATAATCCTAAGATCTAGTAACATATTAGATGACAAGGTACCACCTACCAAAGCATTTCGGTGGCACCTATTGCCGAAAAAACTTTTCACAAATATCTACCAAATCAGGGTACCACCTACCAAGACATTTCATCTAATTTGGCCCCTATTGCCTAAGATAATTTATTAAAAAAACAAGTGGCAAATTTAACTAAATTGGCACCTACATTTTGCCAAAAAATAACTTATTACAAAAAAACAAAAGCATCTACCTATCCATGTACAGAAAAAATAACAATAAAATGGTGCATACTAAATCAACTTGCCTACTAAATCAACTAAATCAAAATGTTCTAAATCAACTAAATCAACTAGCCTACTAAATCAACTAAATCATATCAACTAAATCAAAATGTTGCATATGAACTAGCCTACTAAATCAAAATGTAGCAGGGAGGAGGGAGAAGGAGGGGCGACTCAAGGAGGGAGAAGAGAGTAGGACAGAGGAGGAAGGCGGAGCGAGGAGGGGCCGGCAGGCGGCGAGTGGAGGGAGGATTAAGGAGGAAGGCGGAGCGAGGAGGGGCCGGCCAGCGGCGAGTGGAGGGAGGAAGGAAGAGGAGGCCGGTACCGAGTCCAGCGAGGAGGAGGAGGTGACGGTGGCGCAGAGGGAGGAGGGGCGACGGGGAAGGACCGACGCGGGGGGTTGAGGGCGAGATCCAGTGAGTGTGAGTGGATCGGATAGAGGAGAGTGGGGGTGGGAGATGGAATGGCTTAGCAGTAGCGCGCTATAGAGAAAGGCGCTACTGCTAAACTACCTAGCAGTAGCGCCTTTCACAAAGAACGCGCCATCGCTATGTGTCACATGTAAAATAGACATAAAAATACATTGATCATCAACGATCTTTTTGTGTACAATATGATTTGTCAATATGAGTCCTCACCGGTTTAGGAACCGGTGAAGACTCATATTGCAGCCACAAATTCTACACATAGAGTTCAATGAAGACCAAGTGCTTGTCAAAGTTTGAGAAGTAACATATTTAAGGTGGTAGAAATTCTCTTCACGGAGCGAGGTGCGACTAAATTTTTTTAGTAAACTTAGCAGTAGCGCTTATTGGTGAAACGCGCTTCTGCTATGATCCGTAGCAGTAGCGCTCTTCGTGACAACGCGCTGCTGCTAGAACTAGCCTCGCCGCGGCGTCGTGCGAATTATAGCAGTAGCGCGTGTTTGAGCTAGCGCGCTACTGCTATATTCATTTCAGCAGCGAGTTTTGTTTGCGCGCGCTACTGCTACGTAGCAGCAGCGCCTTATTTTAAAGCGCGCTACTGGTAAGATTCTGTGTATAGACTTTTCCCTAGTAGTGACCTCTTTGCCGCGACGGCGGGGTGGCGTAGGCTGGTGTTCGGCGTAAGCAGCCGATCTGTCTCGCCCACGTGGTGGCCGGTCTGGTTCGTCAGCATGGTTATATCTTGACTGTATTGGCTCAAGGGCCTTGTCGTCGAATTGTGGCAGTAGCCGATGCTTCGGATAACTCTTTGCTGGGCACTCGAGGCCGTATTCCTCAGTTGCAAGGACCTGGGTCCATCTATCATTCAGCGTATCCTATTCGGCTTGAAGCTATTGCTGTTTCTTTTTTAGGCTCCTCGCAGTTGCGATGAGCTGTCGCTTAAAGCGTTCTTGCTCGAGGGGTTCCTCTGGCACGATGAAATCTTCGTTGCCGAGGCTGACTTCCTTCTCGGAGAGCAGTAAATAGTTACTGTCCTCTGAATCCCCATTCTCGGCCAGTTCGTCTGGGTTGACTTGTCTATCATCCCAATCATCCTGCTCTACGGCAGGCTCGATGGGGTGGTCAGAGTCTTCGGCATTCTCCGGAGTGTCATTGTCTCCGGTGCCGGTGTTTCTTTCTTTTTCCTACCGCGATCGTGAGCGGCGCCGGTGACGTCGACGCTTTGGTGGTACCTCGACGGGCTTGTCCTCGATCGGATCCTGATTGCCATCGTCGCCCTCTTTGGGTGTGTCCACCATGTACACGTCGTATGTGGAAGTGGCAGTCCACCGCCCGATGGTAGGCGGGTTTTGGCCTGGTTCGGCTTCGGCATCGTCGTCCAGACCGTCGATGTCTTCGGAGGCGTAGCCGAGCATGTCGGTTAAGTCTTCGATAGTGGCTATCAAGTGTGTGGTGGGTGGGACTTAAAATTCCCCGCACTCAGCCCCTAGTTCGGACTGGGCGTAATTCGGAGGTGATACCTCTGTGATGGCGAGAGACCTAATTAAGTCCAAGGCCTCTCTTAGGAGTGAAGGCCGAACGGAGAACCGAGGACCTGCGGGGCCTGGCATGCAGATTCTACCATGCTGTGCTCACTAGACGCAGACCTCAAGAGTTCGGAGTTGGCATCCAGAAGCGAGTTCGGTTCTTCGATGACAAGGAGAGTCCTGTTTGACTCCAGGCTCGCCGAATACATAGTTGCCTCTGGGTCTTCGGCAGACAGCTGTTGGGGAACGTAGCAGAAATTCAAAATTTTCCTACGTGTCACCAAGATCTATCTATGGAGAAACTAGCAACGAGGGAAGGAGAGTGCATCTACATACCCTTGTAGATCGCTAAGCGGAAGCGTTCATGAGAACGGGGTTGAAGGAGTCGACTGTCGTGATCCAAATCACGGAGATCCTAGTGCCGAACGGACGGCACCTCGCGCTCAACACACGTACAGCCGGTGGACGCCTCCCACGCCTTGATCCAGCAAGGAGAGAGGGAGAGGTTGAGGAAGACTCCATCCAGCAGCAGCACAACGGCGTGGTGGTGGTGGAGGAGCGTGGCAATCCAGCAGGCTTCGCCAAGCACCACGGGAGAGGAGGAGGAGGAGGAGGGGCTGCACCAATAGAGGGAGAAGTTCTCATATATGGCAGCCCCAAAACCTCAAGTATATATAGGGGAAGGGGCTGCGCCCCTTTAGGGTTTTCCCATCCCAAGGGTGCGGCCAGCCCTAGATCCCATCTAGGGGCGGCCAAGGGGAGGAGTGCCTCCCAAGTCAAGTGGAGGCCTCCCTTTAGGGTTTTCCTTCCCATGCGCATGGGCCTTGGGGGCTGGTGCCCCTGGCCCATTAAGGCTAGGGCGCCCCCTACAGCCCATGCTACTGTATTGGACGTGGTGGAACAATTTCCGGACCTCCGGACCCCTCCGAACCTTTCGAAGCTTCCGGTACAATCTGAAAAAACCCGAACTTTTCCTAACCCAACAACAACTTTCCATATATAAATCTTTACCTCCAGACCATTCCGAACTCCTCGTGACGTCCGGGATCTCATCGGGACTCGAACAACATTCGTAACCACATACAAACTTCCTTTATAACCCTAGCGCCATTGAACCTTAAGTGTGTAGACCCTACGGGTTCGGGAACCATGCGCAGACATGACCGAGACGTTCTCCGGTCAATAACCAACAGCGGGATCTGGATACCCATGTTGGCTCCCACATGTTCCACGATGATCTCATCAGATGAACCACGATGTCAAGGACTCAATCAATCACGTATACAATTCCCTTTGTCTAGCGGTATTGTACTTGCCCGAGATTCGATCGTCGGTATCCCGATACCTTGTTCAGTCTCGTTTCCGGCAAGTCTCTTTACTCGTTCCATAACACATCATCCCGTGATCAACCCCTTGGTCACATTGTGCACATTATGATGATGTCCTACCGAGTGGGCCCAGAGATACCTCTCGTCACACGGAGTGACAAATCCCAGTCTCGATTCGTGCCAACCCAACAGACACTTTCGGAGATACATGTAGTGCACCTTTATAGTCACCCGCATTCGTTGTGACGTTTGGTACACCCAAAGCATTCCTACGGTATCCGGGAGTTACACAATCTCATGGTCTAAGGAAATGATACTTGACATTAGAAAAGCTTTAGCATACGAACTACGATCTTTGTGCTAGGCTTAGGATTGTCTTGTCCATCACATCATTCTCCTAATGATGTGATCCCGTTATCAATGACATCCAATGTCCATGGTCGAAACTGTAACCATCTATTGATCAACGAGCTAGTCAACTAGAGGCTTACTAGGGACATGGTTTTGTCTATGTACCCACACATGTATCTGAGTTTCCTATCAATACAATTATAGCATGGATAATAAACGATTATCATGAGCAAGGAAATATAATAATAACTAATTTATTATTGCCTCTAGGGCATATTTCCAACAGTCTCCCACTTGCACTAGAGTCAATAATCTAGTTCACATCGTCATGTGATTAACACTGATAGGTCACATCGCCATGTGACCAACATCCAAAGAGTTTACTAGTGTCTGTAAACTAGTTCACATCATCATGTGATTAAGACTCAATGAGTTCTCAGGTTTGATCATGTTTTGCTTGTGAGAGAGGTTTTTAGTCAACGGGTCTGAACCTTTCAGATCCGTGTGTGCTTTGCAAATTTCTAGGTCATATTGTAAACGCTGCTTCCACGCTCCACTTGGATCTATTCCAAATGGTTGCTCCACTATACGTATCCGTTTAGCTACTCAGAGTCATTCGGATATGTGTTAAAGCTTGCATCGACGTAACCCTTTACATCAAACTCTTTATCATCTCCATAATCGAGAAACATGTCCTTATTTACTCTAAGGATAATTTTGACCGCTATCTGGTGATCCACTCCTTGATCACCTTTGTACTCTCTTGCCAGATATGTAGCAAGGCACACATCAGTGCGGTACACGAAGATAGCATCTTGTAGAGCCTACGTCTATAGCATAGGGGACGACCTTCGTCCTTTCTCTCTTTTCGCCATGGTCGAGCTTTAAGTCTTAACTTCATACCTTACAACTCAGCCAAGAACTCCTTCTTTGATGATCCATCTTGAACACCTTCAAGATCATGTCAAGGTATATGCTCATTTGAAAGTATTATTAAGCATTTTGATCTATCCTTATAGATCTCGATGCTCAATGTTCAAGTAGCTTAATCCAGGTTTTCTATTGAAAACATCTTTCAAATAACCCTATATGCTTTCCAGAAATTCTACATCATTTCGATCATCAATATGTCAACAACATATACTCATCGAAATTCTATAGTGCTCCCACTCAGTTCTTTGGAAATACAAGTTTCTCATAAACTTTGTATAAACCCAAAATCTTTGATCATCCTATCAAAGTGCATATTCCAACTCCGAGATGCTTACTCCGGTCCTTAGAAGGATTGCTGGAGCTAGCATACCTTTTAGCATCCTTAGGATTGACAAAACTTTTACGATTGTATCACATACAACCTTTCCTTACGAAAACTGGTAAGGAAACTCGTTTTGACATCCATCTGCCAGATTTCATAAATGCAGCTTGTGCTAACATGATTCCGACGGACTTTAAGCATCGCTACGGATGAGAAAATCTCATCGTAGTCAACTCCTTGAACTTGTGAAAAACTCTTCGCCACAAGTCTAGCTTCATGGACGGTGACATTACCGTCCTTGTTCGTCTTTTTCTTAAAGATCCATTTATCTCAATGGCTCGCCGATCATCGGGCAAGTCCACCAAAGTCCATGCTTTGTTCTGATACATGGATCCTATCTCAGATTTCATGGCTTCTAACCATTTGTCGGAATTTGGGCCCACCATTGCTTCTCCATAGCTCGTAGGTTCATTGTTGTCTAGCAACATGACCTTCAAGACAGGATTGCGTACCACTCTGAAGTAGTACGCATCCTTGTCACCCTACGAGGTACGTTAGTGACTTGATCCGAAACTTCATGATCACTATCATAAGGTTCTACTTCAATTGGTGTAGGTGCCACGGGAACAACTTCCTGTGCCCTGCTCCACACTAGTTGAAGTGACGGTTCAATAACCTCATCAAGTCTCCACCATCCTCCCACTCAACTTTTCGAGACAAACTTTTCCTCGAGAAAGGACCCGATTCAAGAAACAATCCCTATTGCTTTCGGATCTGAATTAGGAGGTATACCCAACTGTTTTGGGTGTCCTATGAAGATGCATTTTATCCGCTTTGGGTTCGAGCTTATCAACCTGAAACTTTTTCACATAAGCGTCGCAGCCCCAAACCTTTAAGAAATGACAGCTTAGGTTTCTCTAAACCATAGTTCATACGGTGTCATCTCAACGGAATTACGTGGTGCCCTATGTGGTTGTCTCTAATGCCTAACCCATAAACTATAGTGGTAATTCGATAAGAGACATCATGGTACACACCATATCTAATAGGGTGCAACTATGATGTGCGGACACACCATCACACTATGGTGTTCCAGGCGGTATTAATTGTGAAACAATTTCCACGATGTCTTAATAGTGTGCCAAAGCTCGTAACTCAGATACTTATCTCTATGATCATATCATAGACATTTTATCCTCTTGTCACGATGATCTTCAACTTCACTCTGAAATTACTTGAACCATTCAATAATTCAGACTTGTGTTTCATCAAGTAAATACACTCAGTATCTACTCAAATCATCCGTGAAGTAAGAACATAACGATATTCATTTGC
Source organism: Aegilops longissima (assembly GCA_021605205.1). Taxonomy (NCBI): domain Eukaryota; kingdom Viridiplantae; phylum Streptophyta; class Magnoliopsida; order Poales; family Poaceae; genus Aegilops; species Aegilops longissima. Next base: position 606,662,783 of record CM038681.1, read on the forward strand.
ATGCCTCAAAGACTCATTGGACTGCACACATCAAAATGTGTTACTTCCAACAAGTTGCTATCTTGTTCCATCTTACTGAAACCAAGGCTTTTCAGTCATCTTGTCCATGTGGTGTGATTTGCATATCTCAAGTGATTTAAAATCAAGTGAGTCCAAACGATCCATCTGCATGGAGTTTCTTCATGCGTATACACCAATAGACATGGTTCGCATGTCTCAAACTTTTCCAAAAACGAGTGAGTCCAAAGATCCATCAACATGGAGCTTCTTCATGTGTTTTATACCAGTATGACTTACATGGCAGTGCCACAAGTAAGTGGTACTATCATTACTATCTTATACTTTTGGCATGAAAATGTGTATCACTACGATCGAGATTCAATAAACCATTTATTTAGGTGCAAGACCATCGAAGGTATTATTCAAATAAATAGAGTAACCATTATTCTCCTTAAATGAATAACCGTATTGCGATAGACATAATCCAATCATGTCTATGCTCAACGCAAACACCAAATGATAATTATTCTGGTTCAATACTAATCTTGATGGTAGAGGGAGCGTGCGATGTTTGATCACATCAAATTGGAAACACTTCCAACACATATCGTCAGCTCTCCTTTAGCTAGTCTCCGTTTATTCCGTAGCCTTTTATTTCGAGTTACTAACACTTAGCAACCGAACCGGTATCTAATACCCTGGTGCTACTAGGAGTACTAGTAAAGTACACATTAACATAATGTATATCCAATATACTTCTATCGACCTTGCCAGCCTTCTTATCTACCAAGTATCTAGGGTAATTCTGCTCCAGTGGTTGTTCTCCTTATTACAGAAGCACTTAGTCTCAGGTTTGGGTTCAACCTTGGGTTTCTTCATTAAAGCAGCAGCTGATTTGCTGTTCCATGAAGTATCCCTTCTTGCCCTTGCCCTTCTTGAAACTAGTGGTTTCACCAACCATCAACAATTGATGCTCCTTCTTGATTTCTACTTTCGCGGTGTCAAACATCACGAATACCTCAAGGATCATCATCTCTATCCTTGATATGTTATAGTTCATCACGAAGTTCTAGCAGCTTGGTGGCAATGACTTTGGAGAAACATCACTATCTCATCTGGAAGATCAACTCCCACTCGATTCAAGTGATTGTTGTACTCAGACAATCTGAGCACAAGCTCAACGATTGAACTTTTCTCCCTTAGTCTGCAGGTTAAGAAAATCGTCGGAGGTCTCATACTTCTTGACGTGGGCACGAGCCTGAAATCCTAATTTCAGCCCTCGAAACATCTCATATGTTCCGCGACATTTCGAAAACGTCTTTCGTGCCTCAACTCTAAACCGTTTAACTGAACTATCACGTAGTTATCAAAACGTGTATGTCCGATGTTCGCAACATCCACAAACGACGTTTGGGGTTCAGCACACCGAGGTGCATTAAGGACATAAGCTTTCTCTGTCCGCATAATCGCTACTTTCAACTTTCAACTATATTTTCTCTAGGAACATATGTAAACAGTGGAACTAAAGCGCGAGCTTCGACATAATTTGCAAAAGGTCTTTTGACTATGTTCAGGATAATTAAGTTCATCTTATGAACTCCCACTCGATAGACATCCCTCCGGTCATCTAAGTGATTACATGATCCGAGTCAACTAGGCCGTGTCCGATCATCACGTGAGACGGACTAGTCATCATCGGTGAACATCTTCATGTTGATCGTATCTACTATACGACTCATGCTCGACCTTTCGGTCTCGTGTTCCGAGGCCATGTCTGTACATGCTAGGCTCGTCAAGTTAACCCTAAGTGTTTCGCGTGTGTAAATCTGTCTTACACCCGTTGTATGTGAACGTAAGAATCCATCACACCGATCATCACTTGGTGCTTAGAAGTTTACGAACTTTAGCAACGGTGCACGTTAGGGGAGAACACTTCTTGAAATTGTTGTAGGGGATCATCTTATTTACTACCGTCGTTCTAAGTAAACAAGATGCATAAACATAATAATCATCACATGCAATTATATATTAGTGACATGATATGGCCAATATCATATAGCTCCATTGATCTCCATCTTCGGGGCTCCATGATCATCATCGTCACCGGCATGACACCATGATCTCCATCATCATGATCTCCATCATCGTGTCTTCATGAAGTTGTCTCGCCAACTATTACTTCTACTACTATGGCTACCGGTTAGCAATAAAGTAAAGTAATTACATGGCGTTGTTTAATGACACGCAGGTCATACAATAAATAAAGACAACTCCTATGGCTCTTGCCGGTTGTCATACTCATCGACATGCAAGTCGTGAATCCTATTACAAGAACATGATCAATCTCATACATCACATATCATTCATCACATTCTTCTTGGCCATATCACATCACATAGCATACCCTGCAAAAACAAGTTAGACGTCCTCTAATTGTTGTTTGCATGTTTTACGTGGCTGCTATGGGTTTCTAGCAAGAACGTTTCTTACCTACGCAAAACCACAACATGATATGTCAATTGCTATTTACCCTTCATAAGGACCCTTTTCATCGAATCCGTTCCGACTAAAGTGGGAGAGACTGGCACCCGCTAGCCACCTTATGCACCAAATGCATGTCAGTCGGTGGAACCTGTCTCACGTAAGAGTACGTGTAAGGTCGGTCCGGGCCGCTTCATCCCACAATACCGTCGAAACAAGATTGGACTAGTAACGGTAAGCATATTGAACAAGATCAACACCCACAACTACTTTGTGTTCTACTCGTGCAAAGAATCTACGCAATAGACCTAGCTCATGATGCCTTTGTTGGGGAACGAGCAGAAATTCAAAATTTTCCACGTGTCACCAAGATCTATCTATGGAGAAACTAGCAACGAGGGAAGGAGAGTGCATCTACATACCCTTGTAGATCGCTAAGCGGAAGCGTTCATGAGAACGGGGTTGAAGGAGTCGACTCGTCGTGATCCAAATCACCGGAGATCCTAGTGCCGAACGGACGGCACCTCCGCGTTCAACACACGCACAGCCGGTGACGCCTCCCACGCCTTGATCCAGCAAGGAGAGAGGGAGAGGTTGAGGAAGACTCCATCCAGCAGCAGCACAACGGCGTGGTGGTGGTGGAGGAGCGTGGCAATCCAGCAGGGCTTCGCCAAGCACCACGGGAGAGGAGGAGGAGGAGAGGCAGGGCTGCACCAATAGAGGGAGAAGTTCTCATGTATATGGCAGCCCCAAAACCTCAAGTATATATAGGGGGGAAGGGGGCTGCGCCCCCTTTAGGGTTTCCCCACCCCATGGGGTGCGGCCAGCCCTAGATCCCATCTAGGGGGGCGGCCAAGGGGGGAGGAGTGCCTCCCAAGTCAAGTGGAGGCCTCCCCTTTTAGGGTTTTCCCCTTCCCATGCGCATGGGCCTTGGGGGGGCTGGTGCCCCTGGCCCATTAAGGCTAGGGCGCCCCCCTACAGCCCATGCTACTGTATTGGACGTGGTGGAACAATTTCCGGACCTCCGGACCCCTCCGAATCCTCCGGAACCTTCCGAAGCTTCGGTACAATACCGAAAAACCCGAACTTTTTTGAACCCGAACAACAACTTTCCATATATAAATCTTTACCTCCGGACCATTCCGAACTCCTCGTGACGTCCGGGATCTCATCCGGACTCAACAACATTAGGTAACCACATACAAACTTCCTTTATAACCCTAGCGCCATCGAACCTTAATGTGTAGACCCTACGGGTTCGGGAACCATATGAGACATGACCGAGACGTTCTCCGGTCAATAACCAACAGCGGGATCTGGATACCCATGTTGGCTCCCACATGTTCCACGATGATCTCATCGGATGAACCACGATGTCAAGGACTCAATCAATCCGTATACAATTCCCTTTGTCTAGCGGTATTGTACTTGCCCGAGATTCGATCGTCGGTATCCCGATACCTTGTTCAATCTCGTTTCGGCAAGTCTCTTTACTCGTTCCGTAACATATCATCCCGTGATCAACCCCTTGGTCACATTGTGCACATTATGATGATGTCCTACCGAGTGGGCCCAGAGATACCTCTCCGTCACACGGAGTGACAAATCCATCTCGATTCGTGCCAACCCAATAGACACTTTCGGAGATGCCCGTAGTGCACCTTTATAGTCACCCGATTCGTTGTGACGTTTGGTACACCCAAAGCATTCCTACGGTATCCGGAGTTACACAATCTCATGGTCTAAGGAAATGATACTTGACATTAGAAAAGCTTTAGCATACTGAACTACGATCTTTGTGCTAGGCTTAGGATTGGGTCTTGTCCATCACATCATTCTCCTAATGATGTGATCCGTTATCAATGACATCCAATGTCCATGGTCGAAACCGTAACCATCTATTGATCAACGAGCTAGTCAACTAGAGGCTTACTAGGGACATGGTTTTGTCTATGTACCCACACATGTATCTGAGTTTCCTATCAATACAATTATAGCATGGATAATAAACGATTATCATGAGCAAGGAAATATAATAATAACTAATTTATTATTGCCTCTAGGGCATATTTCCAACAAGAGCTCCATGATAGGGGAGGGTCCGGTGGATTTTAAGCTCCCATCTCAGGATGAGGTGGTCTGCTCTAGCTCTATGGCCGGAGCAGGGTGATAGTTGGTCCTTCAGCGGTGCCTGATGATGGATCCAATGGGTTTCCTTCTTGAAGATGAGGAACAATAGTCGGGGCCATGAATCCTTTGAAGATCAAATCTCCTCGGGTATCGGCGGCGTAATTCAGGCTCCCGAATCTGATCTGATGACCAGGGGCGTAGCTGTCGATCTGTTCAAGGCGTCCAACTGAATTGGCGCGCAGAGCGAAGCCGCCGAATACAAAAAGTTGAGCGGGGAGGAAGGTCTCCCAAGAAACATCATCGTTGTTGATGATCAAACGAGCCATCGAACCTTCTGCCGACGACACAGTGGAACTCTCAATGAAAGCACCAATGTCGGTGTCAAAACCGGCCGATCTCGGGTAGGGGGTCCCGAACTATGCGTCTAAGGATCGAAGGTAACAGGAGACATGGGACATGATGTTTACCCAGGTTCGGGCCCTCTTAATGGAGGTAATACCCTACTTCCTGCTTGATTGACTTTGATGAGTATAGGGGTTACAAGAGTTGATCTACCTCGAGATCGTAATGGCTAAACCATAGATGTCTAGCCTGTATGAATTCTGATAGCCTCTACAGACTAAACCCTCCGATTTATATAGACACCGAAGGGGCCTAGGGTTGTACAGAGTCGATTTACAGAGGAAGGAAACTACACATCCGAACGCCAATCTTGTCATCCACGCAAAGGAGAGTCTCATCCGGACACGGGGAAAGGTCTTCTACCTTGTATCTTCACGACCCATCAGTTCGGCCCATGTTACATAGCCCGGACACCCGAGGACCCCTTAATCCAAGACTCCCTCAGCCAGCTGCTCACATTCATGCTGGCCCAGAGCGGACGCGACTGCTCACTGGAGCCAACATAAATGTGGCTCATCTCGAGAGAGGGCCGCCCGCTGATCGCATGCTGCGCACGTCTTCTCTCCGAATTGAAACGGGATCCGTCTGCCCACCTACCTCCATTAAACTTACACATGTGCCGATGAACCTACTCCGATGCCCCGAGCGCTACATGTCTGTTCCTGTGCCGACGAGCATTAAACACCTCTCCAGCTGGCTGGTCGCATCCCCTGCTATATAAACGTGCTCAGGTGTGAGACAAGAAGCACACCTCACCTCCGGTCTCTCCATATCCTCCTTGCACGACATCCCATGTCCTCCGTCAAACAGAAGAAGGAGTTCTTCGGCATTGCAGCTGCTTGGGTTGCCCGGTGAGCCAACCCAGTGCAGGTTGGCTTGCCGGCAAACCCGCCGGATTCGACACCGCCACCATTGCCATCACCACCCCCTCCTCGCCCGTCCAAGCTGGACAACGCCGTATCCCGGCAAACCCACCACAATTGATGTAGAAAATGCGTCAGGCAAGTGGGGAAATAAGTCATGCCGGCGGAGGCCAGCATGTCCGCGGCCACCGTGAACGGCGATGAGAAGTAGATCATGGGAGGCCATCGCTGGTTGGGTCCCAGGAAGGCCACCACCACCGCGTCGTCGGGTTACACATCCGGTGTCTTGCCCGGTGAGCGGGGACGTAGACCACGGTGACTGTCTTCCCCCGCCCCAAAACCAGTTCTGATACGTGCTTCATGAAAGCGAAGGGAGGCTATTCTTTCCCTCTCGCTGAAGCATAACCCTCCTGGTATATGGCGGTCCGATGAGCGGGTTGCCAGACATGGGGAAGACATGTCGTGGGAGCGGGGTCCGCCATGGCCGGGCTTAGACTAGTTTTACGAAGCGCGATATAGTTTAGTTAAAATATGCCCAAATGTTTTCATCCAGTTTGTATGAAAATCATCTGGTTTGCATATAATTCACCCGGTTTGTTTTTTAAAAAATGTTTGAAATGTATGCGGGTAGCGTTGGATGGCCGGCTCCCGTATCCGTGGACTAATCTTCCCTTTCTCACGGACGGCTGCACAAGGAAATTTGCGGGTGAGCATTGGGGATGCCCTTGCCTTTTTTTCTGGGGTAGGCCGCTAGCGCTTGGGTATTGCGTGCAGGCCCAAAGAGATCTTGGACCTTGCAGTTCCCGAGGAGATCTTGGACCTTGCAGTTGGGCTTCCGCCATACCGGTGCGACTCGCGGAACAGGCCCGTTGCCCCTACCTCCTCCTCTCCGAACCCCGAGCTCCCAGAGGAACTCCACCGATTCCGCCGGCGGGACTCCTGTCCGGGAAACGCCGATCTAGAATGGCGGCCAACTTCTGGACGTCGTCGCACAGGTAAAGACGCCGGCACGCGCACCCTCTCACGTCCGGTTTAGTACCGCACCAAGTTGCTCCGTGAATTTTGAGCTGCTAATTCGGTTCGCCATGGCTCCGTGCGAGCAGCAAGCAGCTGCTGGACCCGGAGGAGGTGGACGTGGTGCCGCCCGCGGACCGGGAGCGGGGCATCACGCCCGTGGAGTTCCGCCTCGTCAAGATCCACATGTCCTTCCGTGAGCTCCTCCTCAGAGTCATCCCCATCCTGTTTTCTTTTGCTCTCTCTAGTATCTCGGCCGTCCAGATTAGCAGTAGTGCATTTAGTTTATACCAAGCCTTAAAATGTGCACATTTTGGTGTAACTGCGGTTGGGATGGGGTGCTGTGTCGCGGAGCATAGGACGATTGGGTGCCCCTACGACGAATTATAGAATTGGCGATAAGCCCGCCCAGTCATAGATGGGGATTTTATAGCTTTCATCGTGGCAACTGGCAACCGGTGGTTCGTTTTGAAGTTTGGAGACACCAATGTTTGGGATGGCCGCTGTATGGTACACAACCATAACCATGAGCGCACCGTGACATGTGCCTTTGTAGCATAAAATTTGCCGTGACACACATGGTGAACATTTTCCTATCATTTCTGCTAGAACAGATATCTCACGGTTTGTTTTCACTGAATCGAGAATATCTTACAGCCTTCTTATTCCGCTTGAGCAATTTCCGCTGACGCAAGTTGTGCATTTCTTAATTTTCATTAACTAGCACAATCCTAGCTATAAATTATAAGTATTAATCTAGCATAGGCGTGAAAATGTAAAAAGAAGTAGCGATTTAGCGTAGGTATTAAATTTGACCACAGGCACTTAATTCACTCCATTCCAATTGTAGCAGTCACGGAGTAAATACCATCGTGATGATGGCAGGGAGTCATGGCTTGCTTTGGTGAGAGAAGATGATAAAAATGGGGATGAACTCATTCTTTCATTGCAGCCCACACATATAGATGAGCTAGGCTAGCCCCTAAGAACATAATGTAATCGAACTAATAGGAATTTGTAACAGCATTATCTAGTCTATGCGAATTTACATAAAGCAACTAAAGAACTAATCAACCACCTTGTTGCCTGCTGGAATCAGGATGGGTACAGGACAATATCTTACTAGAATTTATGGTCATGCATTCTGCATTGTTTTTCTCCTCACAGCGTGCATTTGATTATTTCAGATATATGGCGGTTGGCCCAGCAGGTGAAAGTTAGGCAAAGGTTAGAGACATTTTTTCCATTCCTTAACTGCACCATTGTTTATAGTTGTGTATGATATCTGCAGACTTTGATGATCAAACAGACTTGCCCATTTCTGCTTTAGACCATAGTTAGCAACATTTCCGTCTACAGTAGGTACAGTTACATTTTTGAAGTGGCTACCTTTGTATCTAAAGAAATTTAACATATTAGCATATATATTGTTGGTTTACTACCTGAAACACATTAAATTTCTTGGTGATGCTTATTCTTTTCCTCATGAGGTTATTATTTCTAACTTCTCTGTGGAGTTTGATTAAACTTCAAGACTGATACAGTGATACCGAAAGCTAACTACTTTTAAGAGAAAAATAAAAATGCCAGCAGCATTCCCATCTCCTTTATATGTAGGGTGCTGCAATTTTTGTTAATGTCCCCTACCGAATCGCTCACTTATCCAGTTTATGATATGTTGTCCATTCTCCACTAGACCTATCTGGAATTAACTCACGATGTTGACGATCTTAAATTATTGTTATCTCAGAGTCATAGCTACTGCAATCACGTACTTCAGGCGTGTCTACACAAGGTATGATTGTCTATTTAATAATAATGCATCAGAGAGAAATAATGCCCCTCTGATTTCTAATTTTGCTATCTGAATTTGACTATTTTGTACTAGCCAGAGAAATGAAAACATGGTATTACTTTTTAGTCTGTAATAGATGTTGTGCTACTAAGAAATTAGCAAGTATATTCTTATGATGTAAAATGGCCAACTTACAGGGCAGTAAGAACAGTATACTTCCTTAAAAAAAGTAAGAATAGTATACTGTGATTGTACATGTTTAGGTATTTGTCAAAAATTTCCGTCAAAACTTGTGTGCTTCATTCAGAACTCTATAATTCACCTAGCTTCGTTCAGAACTTGTGTGATTGTAGATGTGAGGTTCTTATAAAACTTACTTCCATCAGGATTAGTATGATGGCTTCAACCAGAAATCTTTAAAATTTAATTTACAAATAGTATACTTCAAACATCAAACTCGTGTTTCTGTATTTTCTGTCAGCAAATATTGGATGTGAAGGATCATAGTCATTGCCTGTTTCTACATAATTCCTTGAACATTTAATTCCTTTTCTAATGGAACTTAAGCATTCAGAACTGTGTGTTTCCAGTTAAATAATAATAATTCAGAACTACGTCCGAGTCTATTTACAGAAAGAGCATGACAGAGTATGATCCTCGTTTGGTAGCACCAGCTTGTTTGTATTTGGCATCAAAGGTAGAGGAAAGCACAGTGCAAGCAAGGCTTCTTGTATTTTACATCAAGAAGATGTGTGGTGAGTCTCCTGATTATATAGATAGACCCATGTTTACCTGGAAGGCTGGAAGAGCTGCACAGCCTACTAACCATTTGTTCTCCTAACCCTAAATTGTAGGTTCTGATGACAAGTACCGATTTGAAATCAAAGATATCCTTGAAATGGAAATGAAGCTCCTAGAAGCACTCGACTATTATTTGGTTGTTTACCATCCGTACCGTCCTCTTCTACAGTATGGCTTTGTTTCCCCTATCATCTCAATAGCAATGACATTTCCACTAGAATTGAAGCTTTTCTGCAATGGCACTGAGAGATGTTCTGCTTTACAGGTTATTGCAGGATGCTGGCATAACAGATCTGACACAATTTGCCTGGTAAGCATATCTTCTTGAATAAGAATGCGGTATCATATTGAGGGCCACGTGCTTCTAACACTGCCATGGAACTTGTCGTCCTTTCTAATTTTAGTCACACCGTGTACTGTTTTTCTTTTTGTGGATGGGAGCTAAATTCTGTCTTATATGCTAGAAAAGTTCTTTGATATACTTTAGTGATAGTGGTTGTTAAAATTAGCCTTCTCCTTTTTGAAACATTTTATTATGAGTGATTTTAGTCGGAGCAAATGGACTGCCCTTTTAGTGCCCCCTTTTAGAATTTGTCTGCACATGTATTTCATTTAAATGAAGAACATTTACATTCCATATGATCGCAATGGAACATTCCTGGTAGGAATGCAGGACCGTGGGGATAATACAAATGCCTCTACCGGGTTTTCCTTCTCACTTAAGTTAGTAGTACGCTGAGATAAATATCTTTTATGTGGAATAGCAGGGACAACAAATATAAGAGAAATAACTTTTTATTTCTGATTGATAAGACACTGTTACTTGCAGGGGCCTCGTCAATGATACTTACAAGATGGATCTTATTCTCATATATCCTCCTTATATGATTGCATTGGCCTGCATATACATTGCAAGCGTTCTTAAAGATAAGGACACAACCTCATGGTTTGAAGAACTCCGCGTTGACATGAACATTGTAGGCGTTCCTCTGATATTTTTCCCATCGGTTGGTAATTTCATTACGTCCTCATATTAACCGATCGACACTTGTTTGCAACACTCAGGTTAAGAATATCTCAATGGAAATCTTGGACTTCTACGACACCTACAAGATTGATCCTCAAAGGGGCCTCCAGGAGGACAAGATCATCCCTGTGATGAACAAGTTGCCATCAAAGGCATGAAGGCCGATTTGACACCTGACCATTTAACCACCTTACACCGCCTCATCTGGATTGTGTAACCCCGTAACCCCAAACATCTTCGAAGGCGAGAGATCCAGGGAATGCCTTGGGACTTGGATGACATCAAATTGTTAGGCGCAAGTTATTTTCGCGATGGCGATCCCAATGTAGGGGGTTATCTGTAATACTTAGCATCTGAGTTCTGTAGCATACAAAACCCAAGTGAAATTGTTTCAACCTGAGCCCTGTTGACTTGTTCTTAGAGTTCCTCCATTTATCTGAAACCTAGTACCATATCTGTTATGCAATCTGGCATCTCAAACATTGACCATGTTTGCCCGCCAGAACCCTGCGGTAGAAAGCTCGGCACTCCTATAAGCAGAACAACCTGTGACTTCACACCGGACCTGAGTGGGCAAGCTGCCCTTTCAGCCATGCCGCCTACAGTGATGTGGTAGCCGACAAGCCTACCATTGATCAGGACTGAAACGTAACACACAGGGCACATCAAAAGAACACACAGATACTGAAGATGCTATCCACTGTTTTATCTCAGCTTCAAGCTTAAACTCAGTTACATAGACCAACCATCTAATGATACGTACACCAGTCAACTTAATCAATTGTTCATCTGAGCACCTGCTACAGGTTCCTCAGCAACCATAATCTATGTGATGATACTCTTTGGCGATTGATCCACTGCTGACCTGAAAACAGATTTCACAGGAAGATGTCAGTCCAACGGCACTGTATTTGATGAGTGTACCCAGGTGAAAAAAGGCAGAAGGGCTCACCTTAACCATCTGAGTTCGGAAGGTAAATACGATGGAAGTTGTTCTTCCTAAGGGCCTTGCGGCAAGTAGGGCATTTCTTCTGAAACTGGATGGCTTGCTTGATGCACTCGGCGCAGAAGATATGGCCACATTTTGTTGTCGAAGGCTCCACCAGCTTGTTAAGGCACACCGGGCAAGTGAAATTCGGTTCCTTTGGAACCACCACCTTGGCAGGCTCTTGGCTAATTTGCACCGCATTGGTCGACTGCGAGACGGAAACATACAGTTATAGTTGAACAAAAACTGTAAGGCAGGCGTAAGGCCAACAAGAACTGGGCACAAGGTTCAAACCCATGGAGAAAAATGGAGGGGAACTTCTACCTTGTTCCAACATATCCTCTAGCATATTGCGTAACCATATCAATGCATGGCATCTATGCTACACAAGGTAAGATGGTCCTTGAAATTTAGCGGTTGCCAACTTGTCGGTGCAAAATTAAAATCTTAACGGTTAGCAGCTACCAAGAACAATCTGAAGAGACCTATATGGCATCATCACAAATTACACATATGAGTGTCTTATTATTTATATATGGCTTGTAACAGAACAAGAAAAATATTGCCTACTTAAATCAAAGAACCTTCACACTCGTAGTTCACTAAAAGGGCAGGATATCTCAGAACTCTACAGGAAGGATAAAGACAAGCATATACCAAGCAGCTGCTATGTACATAGGACAAAGTAGATAGCAGCTAGGTAGCAACTAAACGGTGTCTTAAAGCTGTGAAACTGTTCCCTTCAAAAATTACAAATTTTACCTGCAGGCTGGACCCTTCTTCCCTTTCTGGGGAGAGACATATCAAAGGCGCCACCCTTTGGCGTTTGTTCCACGTGTTATGAGAAGGCATAGCTGCATTATCTTCATGAAAGAGTACTGATTGAGTAAATCATAAAGCAGAATGACAAAGTTGTAATGAATCCCTAAATTGACTCGGGATCAGATAGCATATGATGAACATGTTTACATCTTATACGTAAGCTTTCCAGATTCAGTGTTGATACACGTGCATTATCTTACAACAAACAACTGCAATGTGAAATTCAAAGAAGAAAACGTCAAACAATGAGTCTAATTCTGAGCAGCTTATGTTATGATTGCTTCCACATTTGAAAAATAGATATCCTCATGTTACAGGTAAGAACCCAACAATCTACTGTGCTGCTCACGATTTCAACAGTTCTAGACAAATCTATCAACACAAATCATATTAAACTGATGCAGAATTTATTCCCAAATTCTTTTATGTTAGAAGCTATACATTTCTATCAAGTGCAGTATTTGATGAACTAACCTTCCAGGGCAGCATCTTCATCCAGATAGAGTGGTGTCAAAAATTGACTTCTAGTTCTCCGATTCTCTGCAATGGGAAATTTAAAGAAGAAAACGTCAAACAATGAGTCTAATTCTGAGCAGCTTATATTATGATTGCTTCCAGATATGAAAAATAGATGTCCTCATGTTATGGGTAAGAACCCAACAATGTACTGTGTTGTTCACGATTTCGACAGTACTAAACATATCTATCAAGTATCGACACAAATCATATTAAACTGCTGAAGAATTATTGCCAAATTCTTTCATGTTGGAAGCCAACCATTTCTATCAAGTGCAACATATGTAGCAAGTAATGAACTAACCTTCCATGGCAGCATCTTCATCGAGATAAAATGGTGTCGCACATTGCCTTATAATTCTCCAATTCTCTGCAGTGGGAAATTCGAAGAAGAAAACGTCAAACAATGAGTCTAATTTTCAGCAGCTTATATTATGATTGTTTCAACATTTGAAAAATAGATGTCCTCATGTTATGGATAAGATCCCAACAATGTACTGTGTTGTTCATGGTTTCAACAGTTCTACAAGAATCTATCAACACAACTCATACAAAACTGATGAAGAATTTATACCCAAATTCTTTTATGTTGGAAGCCAAACATTTCTATCAAGTGTAATGAACTAACCTTCCAGGACAGCATCTTCATCCAGAGCAAATGGTGCCACAGGTTGCCCTCTAGTTCTCCGGTTCACCCCCTGCAAAATGCAAGGTAGTTTGATAAAACTGATCCATGATTATAGATATATTTCTGGCAGGAAAATCTGAGCAAGAAGTACAATGAACACTAGTAAGTGGTGCATACACAGACTCTGTTTTTCTTAAACATCACCACGGATCCAATGGCATAACACTTTATTCTTGACAAGTGAAATGCATGATGTATCATCAAAACATCAGGATAAGAAACTTACCGGGGGAGGCACTTGAGAAGGCGATAGGGCCTGCACTTCATCATCGAGAGCTTCCACATCGATAGGCGATGTGCGTGCACCAGGGAAGACCGAGAGCCCATGATGGTTCCCCGCCACCGGCGAGCTTGCATCCAAGTCCACAACAACTTTATCAGCAGATCCATCCAGCGATTGCCTCCTTGCGGCACGCCGTGCGCCGCTGGTATTACTCATGCTATGTACCTCTGATGCTTATACTCACCTTACCTCCCTTCAGTTCTATAACCAACCTGAATTTTAACAGCGTGGTCAATCTCAATCCCACTGTTCTACAATTCTTTGTGCACAAAAGACGACGATAACGATTTTGCATTACATGAACCCATCCCAACCATCCTAAAAGCAGTACTATTATATACAAATAGGTAAACACGCCAAAACTTTTGATCGAAACTTTAGACTATCTTGGCAAAGCCATTCTGCAATAGCAACAGTATAATAATAACGAAACAAAACAAAGGCTTCACCAGAAAAGGAGTAACCGAGTAGACTTTTCTTCTCCTTTTGTGGACAGTCGCATTTGGGGAAGTGAATCACAGATAGTCGTAGTCCTAGTACTATTGGGGCATAAATCCTAATCCTAATCCGGTAGAATCCGGTGGATAATAACCAGGAATGGACGGAGAAAACGAGAGCAGGAAGGGACACCCCCTAAATCCTAACCCAGACGGAGAAGATCTGTCCAATCGACGAGCAGCCCGCGCGGCTACAACTTGGGGCAGAATCGAGCGAGGCCGATCCAAGGATCGGTGCGGCGACCGAATCAAGAACTCCTCGCCCGGTCGCGGTCAGATTCCGATCGAATCGAACGCGAACGCACGCCCGAGAGAAACTAAGAAATACAGATCGAAGGATATACGGAGAGCGATTCGCGCTTACACGAGCGTGGCTATCGAGGGACCTGATGAGGGTTTGAGGCAGAGTCGCCCAGGCACGCACGCCACCACCGCCACCAACCGACGAACTGGACTTGAATGTGTCTCCCTCCTCTTCGCCCGGCGTTTAAAAGCGGGCGAGCGATGAGCGGCGCGGTTCACTCTTTTTTCCTTCCCTCGCCGGGCCCCACTTGGAAGTCGGATCCCTTTCGTGTCGTGGGACCGTGTGTCAGGGGGTGGGGGGTCGTGTCGAGGCGGGGGTGGTCGCCGGGGATTATTTTTGGGGGGATCGGCGGCGGTGAGGTCGGCTGGCCCACACGTGTTCGTCCTCCTCGTCGCCGGGGCACGGTGGGCTGGGTAAGGCGGACCGTAGGCGTGCGCAGATGGTCGGACGAGGAGGCGAGGCGAGGGGAGGATAGCGGTGGGAAGACTTGGTGGTTGACCCTGGGATCGGATCCCACTATCCCACGTCTTATTGCGTGTGCGCAGACGTTTGCAAACGCACGTAAATTGCGCAGTTGGTGCCGAGATTAGTCGATATCAGCCGCGATTTGCTTAGACTTTTACGTGTAAATAAAACTGATGCTTGAACTTGCCACGAATATTCAGTTTAGTGTCTGAACTTGAAAAAATACACTGAACTGGTTATACAACTTGAACTTGATATGAATGTGCAAATATTCTGTCCGGCATCTGCATCTGAGAGATGCATGCAGCCACTTTATTAATTATTCACAAAATACAGTGCTAATGTCATCCGCAGACGTAAAAGTGTGCCAACATAGCACCGTATGTATCTGACATGGCATCGACATGGTGCGGGGCCCACTTGTAAGACAAAAACAGGGCTTGCCAAATCCGGCACCCTATAACGTCCGTGGGGCGTTCAGACGCATCCGCAGAGAGCCAGAGAGTGACCGGACATATTAAAGCATGCCACGTGAAACTAAATTACTTATAGCATCAAACGGTCGTAGAAATGCACATAATTCACATACCGATCACCGAAAAATCACCACAATTCACATGATCCACATAACCAACGGATAGGTTCTAAACTAGATTACTAATAACGGAAATAAACACTTAGAGAGGGTGTGCTTCACCAATTCCTCGCCAGTCCTTTGCCCTTCCGGTCACCGGCGCTATTTGAAGGTGTCCGGGTAGGCAGCAAGAGGTGGGTCGTCGGAGCCATCGTTTTCAGAGTCGTCAGTGATATTGGGGGAGGAGGAGTCTTTGTGTTTTTTCGATGGAGCCGGCAGGCGTCCGTCTCTGCCGTCGTAAGAGAACGATGGCAGACCCAGGCAAGAGGCGCTCCCCATCATTGGGAACCGCCGGTAGCCCGAGGCGGCGGGAGGACTGTGCGACCGCATCCGAGGCCGCCACCCACGTCTCCCTAGCCCACTGTCGATCGCAGTGGACGATATGGGCCTCCGATTCGGGCGGGCGCGTCCGCGGCATCGACAGAGCAGGCACTAAAACCCACCACTGCCTTTGCGGGGTAGTGACATGAGGGTTAGGTGGGAGGCGCAGAGTGGGTATAATGCGGACCAGCAACGCGGAGCGGGTGCACCGTGCAGAGCTCTGCGTGGTGCAGGACGGCCCCGTACTAGCATCAACGCTGCGTCGGCGGGCGTCAAGGGACGGAGTAGAGCTGGAGCTGCGTCCCAATCATCGCCGGATCTGTTCATCGATGCCTGAGCTGGACATGGTGGATGGGGAAGTGGAGGGGGTTGAATTGGGGAAAGGGAGGAGAAGATATGGAGAGCGAGGCGAAGTATGTGAGCTAGGGTTTGCTCTACGTGGGGTTGTTATGAGGACGGAGTGGGGTAGTGGTGGGGAAGCGTGGGTTGGGCTGACGTGATGGACGCGCCCAGGCGCCCGGGCCTCCCCATATCCGCCCCGGATTAGGGCTGGATATGTGGGGTGCCGGACAACCCGGGCGTTTGGGGCCGATTTGAGGCGCCCGACTGGGTTGCCTTTTTTGTCCGATCAGTGACCATTCCGTCTGTCGAGTCGTCTGAGACCAGTTTGAGGCGCCCAACTGTAGATGCTCTAAAAGTCATGCTTATTTTTGCAATAAGATGTAGCCACTGTTTGAATTCTGATATGTTGACTACTAAGAGTCAGAGCAAGTATAATAAGATGACGTAGGTAGGTGGCACGACTTTAAATATTTTTTTTGCTGAATGTGAGGAAAGAGTAGAGAATCGGGCTATAGATTAACAATAAGATGCAACACATGCTCCTAGAGACAGTGTGAGAAAGCGAAATGGGCCATATATCAATAAAGTAGAATACTTTTATATCTAAGTATTGTACTTGTCGACTATAAATTTGATTATAGATGATATGACAATATTATATATCAATTAGCTGGTTGTACTATTAACATGCTCTAAACAAGGAATGATCATATTCATTGTCCGGTCTAAAACATAAGGTGTAGAAGTTTTGTCCCAAGTTAAAGTTTTCTAGGTTTGCTCAAGTTTTGTGAAACAAAATCATCTACATCTACAATGCCAAATCGATCAGTAGCTTCGTCATGACTTTCTTTTTCATATTGATTTTTTTGACGACATTGACATTGGTTTCTTTAACTATAGGCTTGGTCTACACGCAAGATGGTGAAGGAAATATGCCTTAGAGGAAATAATGAAGTTATTATTTATTTCTTTATATCATGATAAATGTTTATTATTCATGCTAGAACCGGAAACACAATACATGTGTGAATATATAGACAAACAGAGTGTCACTAGTATGCCTCTACTTGACTAGCTCGTTGATCAAAGATGGTTACGTTTCCTAGCCATTGACATGAGTTGTCATTTGATTAACGGGGTCACATCATTAGGAGAATGATGTGATTGACTTGACTCATTCCGTTAGCCTTAGCACTTGATCGTTTAGTATGTTGTTATTGCTTTCTTCATGACTTATACATGTTCCTATGACTATGAGATTATGCAACTCCCGTTTGCGGAGGAACACTTTGTGTGCTACCAAGCGTCTGGCGTAACTGGGTGATTATAAAGGAGCTCTCTGGTGTCTCCAAAGGTACATGTTGGGTTGGCGTATTTCGAGATTAGGATTTGTCACTCCGATTGTCGGAGAGGTGTCTCTGGGTCCTCTCGGTAATGCACATCACTTAAGCCTTGCAAGCATTGCAACTAATGAGTTAGTTGCGGGATGATGTATTACGGAACGAGTAAAGAGACTTGCCGCTAACTAGATTGAACTAGGTATTAAGATACCGACGATCGAATCTCGGGCAAGTAACATACCGATGACAAAGGGAACAACGTATGTTGTTATGCGGTTTGACCGATAAAGATCTTCGTAGAATATGTAGGAGCCAATATGAACATCCAGGTTCCACTATTGGTAATTGACCAGAAACAGTTCTAGGTCATGTCTACATAGTTCTCGAACCCGTAGGGTCCGCACGCTTAACGTTACGATGACAGTTTTATTATGAGTTTATAAGTTTTGATGTACCGAAGGTTGTTCAGAGTCCCGGATGTGATCACGGACATGACGAGGAGTCTCGAAATGGTCGAGACGTAAAGATCGATATATTGGACGACTATATTCGGACATCGGAAAGGTTCCGAGTGATTCGGGTATTTTCGGGAGTACCGGAGAGTTACGGGAATTCGTATTGGGCCTTAATGGGCCATACGAAAAAAGAGAGAAAGGCCTCAAGGGTGGCGCACCTCCCCATGAGCTGGTCGGATTGGACTAGGGAGGCGCCTTCCTTCCTTCTCCTTTTCCTTCCTTTCCTTCCTCCTACTCCTACTACTTGGAAGGGATCCTAGTTCTACTAGGAAGGGAATCCTACTCCCGGTGGGAGTAGGACTCCCCTAAGGGCGCCATAGAGAGGGCCGCCCTCCCCTCCTCCACTCCTTTATATATGGGGCAGGGGCACCCCATAGACACACAAGTTGATCTTCGTGATCGTTCCTTGGCGTGTCGGTGCCCCTCCACCATATTCCACCTCGGTCATATCGTCGCGGAGTTTAGGCGAAGCCTGCGTCGATAGAACATCATCATCGTCCTGCGCCCGTCGTCTTGTGGAACTCATCCCGACACCTGCTGGATCGAGTCAGGGATCGTCATCGAGCTGAGCGTGTGCGAGAACACGGAGGTGCCGACGTTCGGTGCTTGGATCGGTCGAATCGTGAAGGCGTCGACTACATCAACAGCGTTGTCATAGCGCTTACGCTTTCGGTCTCACAGTGCGTGGACACACTCTCCCCTCTCGTTGTTATGCATCACCATGATCTTGCGTGTGCGTAGGAATTTTTTTGAAATTACTACGTTCCCCAACAGATGGTCCCCCCACGCTCCGCTCCCGCCCCACTCATATGTCTCCAACGTATCTATAATTTTTTATTGTTCCATGCTATTATATATTCTGTTTTGGATGTTTAATGGGCTTTATTATACACTTTCATATTATTTTTGGGACTAACTTATTAACCGGAGGCCCATCACAAATTGCTGTTTTTTTGCCTATTTCAGTGTTTCGCAGAAAAAGAATATCAAACGGAGTCCAAACGAAATGAAACCTTCGGGAACGTGATTTTTGGAACAAACGTGATCCAGAGGACTTGGAGTGGACGTCAAGCAACAGACGAGGAAGCCACGAGGTAGGGGGCGCGCCTACCCCCATGGGCGCGCCCTCCACCCTCGTGGGCCCCTCGTGGCTCCACCGACGTACTTATTCCTTCTATATATACCTACGTACCCCCAAACCAGCAGAGGCGACCATGAAAACCTAGTTCCACCGCCGCAACCTTCTGTACCCGTGAGATCCCATCTTGGGGCCTTTTCTGGTGTCCTGTCGGAGTGGGCATTGATCACGGAGGGCTTCTACATCAACACCATAGCCTCTCCGATGATGTGTGAGTAGTTTACCTCAGACCTTCGGGTCCATAGTTATTAGCTAGATGGCTTCTTCTCTCTCTTTGGATCTCAATACAAAGTTCTCCTCGATTCTCTTGGAGATCTATTTGATGTAACTCTTCTTTTGCGGTGTGTTTGTCGAGATCCGATGAATTGTGGGTTTATGATCAAGATTATCTATGAACAATATTTGAATCTTCTCTGAATTCTTTTATGTATGATTGGTTATCTTTGCAAGTCTCTTTGAATTATCAGTTTGGTTTGGCCTACTAGATTGATCTTTCTTGCAATGGGAGAAGTGCTTAGCTTTGGGTTCAATCTTGCGGTGTCCTTTCCGTGTGATGTTAGGGCAGCAAGGCACGTATTGTATTGTTGCCATCGAGGATAAAAAGATGGGGTTTATATCATCACTACAAAAAAAAGAGACATCCGTGACATTTTGGGCCGAACGAATTTTTTTCCTGTCATACATATGACACTTCTATGACGATAATTGTGACAAAACCCGGTATCATCATAGATGTGGTGGGCTCCTACTTCTATGATAAAAAATCATGACAGAAAATGGGCTTTTCGTCCTGGGCGGGACGGAGATGCAGCTGCATGACATTCTTTGGGCCGTCCATGCGGAAAAAACCGTGGTAGAAGCGAGGGGAGGAAAATTTCGGGAGTTGCGGTTCTTGTGGGAGGTCGGGGCGGCGATGCACGTTCCTCGTGCGTATCTTGGCGTGTGTGCGGCGTTCGCTCTCGAACCCGAAGCGGCGTTGGGCTCTAATCGAACCCGGCGATTGCCTTTGCGAGCTACGCGTTATCGAACCCGAGCGATCGATCGATGGTTGTTAAGCGAAGCCGTCGGCGATTCGCCATCTGCTGCTAAGCGAAGCCGATCGATTGGATGAGCAGTGGCGTTGCGGGGGGTTTGGATAAGCGATGGCGGTGGCGTTGCCTCGGATGAACAGGAACTCGTGGTGTGGAGGGCTGGATGAGCGATGAAGCGGTGGAGGGTGGTTGAGCAGGACCCGTGGTGTGGAGGGCTGGATGAGCGATGAGACGGTGGAGGGTGCCCGTGGAGGGTGGTTGAGCGATGGCCGATGGAGTAGCGCGGTGGAGGCTGGATGAGCAGAGCCCGTGGAGGTGGAGGAGGTCGGCGGTAGCCCGTGGAGGTGGAGGAGGTCGACGGTGGAGATGAACAGTATTCTATGGAGTCCGTTTTGCGTACGCCACCCCTCCCGATGAACAGGACCCCGTTTGACCGTGGCGCTCCAACACAAGTCCGTTTTCGTCCGTTTTGCGGCACGCCACACCCTCCCGATCAACGGGACCCCGTTTCGACCGTAGGAGGTCCGTTTCCTCCGTTTTGCGATGCGCCACACCCTCCCGATCAACAGGACCCCGTTTGACCGTAGGAGGTCCGTTTCCTCCGTTTTTGCGGCACGCGGACCCCTCCCGATGAACAGGATCCGTTTGAGCGTGGCGGTCGAACACAAGGCCGTTCTCTGTTGTGCGATACGCCGGGCCTCGTTCCATCGCTGTTCCGTCCAAGCCCTCCCGATGAACACGACCACGCATTCCGTTCCGACCCAGCCAGTTGGCTCCCACGCGTTCCGTTGCCTCCCGATGAACACGACGCATTCCGTTGCCTCCCCATGAACACGACGACGCTGTTTCTCCGTTCCGACCCAGCCATGTACGTATGCGCGAGTAGGCGTTTGAGACCCGTCCGTATGTACGTATGTGGCCGTATTTTCTTTCTTGCACCCTCGTCGCTGTACGTACGTGTACATGCTACTTGCGTGCCTCTACTACGACAAGTGCGCGCCTCTACATCCACCAGTATATATATACGTACACGTTCGCGACCAGAATGACAACGCCACGTGCGCTTGACCGGTGGGTCGGTATCGAGCACTTCCTTGCTCTGCTAAGATGTAGCTGGTGGGTCCCAGCGATCGGGGCGAATCGTTTTTTGCGGACGCACTTCCTTGCGTGCGAAGATGTAGCTAGTGGGTCCCAGCGTGTGGGGCGTAGCGGTGTTTTGTTTTGTTTTGCGGACGCACTTCCTTGTGTGCGAAGGTGTAGCTAGTGGGTCCCAGCAGTCGGGGAAGCGTTTTTTCGTGAAATATGGTGGCCCATCCGGTGGGTCCCGCTGTCAGTGGAGGAATAATTATTTTTGCGTAATAAGGAGGCACTTCCTTCTGCGGTTGTGGACCCGGTATCGGCCTCTCCACGTCTGATCCACGTCCGATGGAAGCCGTTCCTTGACCACGTTGACCACGCCGCGCCGAGAGCACCAGGCGGTGGACGACGGCGAGGCCTAGGAAGGGACGACGCGAGTCGGGAAGACGCGGCGATGGATGCCGCGAGAAGTCTGAGGTTCACTTTGGTTCTGCGGTGTGAGGCTGCCGTCATTGCTGAGAATAACGGGGGTGTGGGTGAGTAGAGGATGGCCAGCGGTGGGAGTAGTAGGGGGCGGTGAGGCCTCCGCCACATCGCAGCCGACCACGGGTTTGGGCGGCTGGAGCAAGAAGACCAGAGGTTGAAGAAGCACTACGGCCGTTGGATGGACATCGTACGGGCACTGGAGCTAGAATCGTGCATATTGACTAAGTTGACAAAGCCCTCCATCCCTGTCAACTTAGTAGGCCCACAAGTCAGCCTGCCACTATACCAGGTCCCAGCTAACAGGGGGAGTATTCATTTTTTTTTGTGTAATAAGAAGGCACTTCCTTACGTGCGAAGATATAGCTGATGGGTCCGAGCTGTCAGCGGCGGTAATGTTTTTTTCATGAAATCAGAGGCCCTTTTGGTGGGTCCCGATGTCATTTGGAGGAATCATTATTTTGCGGCGTAATAAGGAGGCATTTCCTTGCGTGCTGACCATGGACCCGGTATCGGCCTCTCCACGTACAATCCACTTCAGATACATGTCGATCGTTGACCATGTTGACGAGCAGCGCCGAGAGCACCGAGGCGGTGGACGACGGCGAGGCCTAGGAAGAGAACGACATGGAGGCAAGGAAGACTCGGCGATTGTTTCCCCGGAGGGGAGTATCTGTTGTATGAGGGTTTCTTGGTTCGTCTGCCGTCACCGGAGAATAACGGTGGGTGTGAGTGAGTAGAGGATGGCTAGGCCAGCGATGGGAGTACGATGGGGCGGTGAAACTGTGGCAGCACACCCGGCCGTGGGGAGGAGGAGCAAGCAGTCCCTTGGCGCTTGTTTGCAATTTGGAGCGGGAAGAGCAGAGATTGAAGAAGACGACGGCCGTTGGATGGACATCCAAACGATCCTTTGCTGTCGTCAACCTTTTTTAGGAAAGCCTCAAATGTGTGGAAAACAGCATACAGCCCATCTGCCATTATTTCTAATATTTTACAGCCCATTTGCTAATTCTTAAGGTTTTTTTGGAGCCCATATTCTTTTTGTTAGCATTACAGCCCATACTATGGCCACGGTTAAAAAATTATACGAAATTTTGCATATTTCGGTGCGGTCCGAACTGTTTTTAATCCCAAAATTTCAACTCACATTCAAACTGATTTTAAAAATAAATGTATATCTATATAAAATCCAACAAATTCTCTATGCATAAAAATTAATGTAATTTAAAATCTCGAAATAAAAAAAAAGATATTTGAAACTAATTGCGGTTTGATGTGTTTTAAAATGTATAGCCCATTTCTCATTCTTGATGGGCCATTTTCTCGCGGCCGGCCAGATAAGCTCTCCTTGTCTTGAAAGATTTGCAGCCCAACAGGCCCGACAAAGCGACTTACTTGGCAAATCACAAAAAACTGGGCTGTGGCCATGGACCCACTGTCGGCCTCTCCACGTCTGAGTACTCTTTTCGATGGAATGTCGTTGACCACATTGACCACGCCGTGCCGAGAGCACCAAGGCGGTGGGCGGCGGCGAGGCCTAGGAAGGGACGACGCGGAGCCGGGAAAACGCGACGATGGATGCCCACGTAGAGGAGTACGAGGTTCACTTTGGTTGACTGCGGTGTGAGGCTGCCGTCGCCGCAGGGCTCAGCTAGCGGTGGGAGTAGTAGAGGCGATGAGGCCTCAACGGCAGCACAGCCGGCCACTGAAGGTAGGAGCAGGCGGTCTCTCCGGCGCTGGTTTGGGCGGCTGGTGCAAGAAGAGCAGCGATTGAAGAAGCAGCAGGACCGTTCGGTTCAAATCCAGCGATTCTTGCTGCTAGAATCGTTTGTTGACTAAGTTGAGAAGCCTGCGTGCGGCGTTAACATAGTAGGCCCCTGGTCAGCCTCCCAACGGTGCGCCCGGATGTCGATGGGAGGAATCATTTTTTGGCGTAATAAGGAGGCAGTTGATTGTGTGCGGCCAGGCCAGTGAAGGGAGTAGGGTGGGCGGGGAATCCATGCGGTATCTGCAGGCCACAAGAGGAGGGAGAGCAGTCCGTCGGCGCTAGTTTAAGCGGTGGAGAAGGAAGATCAGAGATTAAAGAAGCACGTCGGTCGTTGGATGGACATCCAACAGTCACTGCTGCTAGAATCGTGTGTTCACTGACAAAGCCTTGCGTAAACAAGTCAGCCTCCAAATCTGTGGCGTGTACAGCCCATTTGCTCTTATTTTTCTAATTTTTACTCATTTTCTAATTCATATGGAATTTATTGCAGCCCGTTTTCCATTTTTAGAATTGCCGGCCATTTTCGAGTCGATGCGAGGTCAAAAATTAACTAAATATGTGGTAAATTTTGAAAATTCGCAAATTTTTGCTGGGGAACAAAACATTCTTAATCCAAAAATTAATAGCCATACTAAAACAAATTTAAAAATAAATTAGTACTATGTTATGTCAAAACCAATGAAATACGTATAAGATATCAGTGAAGAACAAAAATTAAAAAAAACTAATATCCCATTTGCTATATTTTTTTTGGAATTTTCAACCCCTTTTGATATTACTTTTAACAGACATTGACCATACTCTTTGGCCAGGATGGAATGCATCCCTCCTCGTCTTGAAAGATTTGCAGCCTAGTAATTCGGAAAAAACAAATAGGCCTAGCTTGGGTATTCTTCAAAAAGAAATACTGGGCTACCTATTTTCCCAAAGAACTGGTGCATGAGCATTTAGCTTTATTTATTTATTTACTTATTTATGTTTAGGGGACCATGAGCATATACCTGGGCTGGATTCATGTGAGAGCCTCCCTTCCAGTTAATTATGGGCTTCTCTATTGGGCCTTCATCAGTGGGCTGCATGTTATCAACAAGTGGAAAATGTGTTCCGTACGAAAAATAGTATGAGCTACGTACGGTATGGGGCACTAAAGGATCGAACCGTTCAACAACTTCCAAAACAACACATTTATTCAACCAACAGATGAAATATACTACTGATTGTACATTGAAAACAGCAGCAGCGGCAACCAGGGCTGGGGTGCTTGAAGCGATAAGCAGGCGGAAGAGTGAAGACGCAGCTCTCTCTTCCAAACCAAACATCAGCCATCATTACAAAAGGGCTACCAAAAAGAACAAGTGTATGCATCAAACTAAATAAAGATCCTACTACACCAAGTATGCGCATCTAACTAAGCGGCTCGGTTAGGCGTTACTATTTATTAAGCTGTGGTGATTGGTGACGGCTTGAACCAGATTGGTGCTGACGGAAACTCCAGCCAGCGGGTTGAAGTCGATACTTGCGACCCTCCCTCCTACTTTGGGCTGCAGGCGTGGCGGCACATATCAGGGTATGGTGCATGCGAGAGATGCATGGTGCGCTGTGTACACAGTTTTGCACGATGAATGAAACCGCGCTGCCATCATGATCCTTGCCGTCGGTTATCTCCTGGTTAATCGGATAATTCAGTCGACAAGCAGAGAGCGTGTACCAAGGCTACTTACCACCTCGGTCAAAAATTCCTGAGGCCCGAGAGAAGCTGGGATCTTGCTCAAAGACCTTGCGGTGGATGTGATTGTATTCGCGAAAAAACACGTCCGGTACATGCGCGAACGATCATCACTCTTTCGCTGTAAATGCGATCGAGCCAGGAACCACCTGCAAGCGCCATGCCGCTTTTCTTTGAAAGGTTACGGGATTAGGAAGGGTAGGGACACCGGTGACCTACAACATCATATCAAGTTGAGTCAAATAAAAATGGCTCTTGATTTAGTCAATCTTAAGAACAACATGTTATGAGCATGAATATTTTTTCAGTAAATGTTGACATAATATAAGCAAGCCATCATGATATCATAGGAAAGTAACATACCGCTGTAACAGCCGTTTGTAGCGATAGTCGAGTAGGCCCACAATACGTCCAGCCATAGAAGGAGTCAACAGCGTAAATGAAGCCCTTGTGTTCAATGGCATCGAGAGAACCATGGAGGATGTATGGTCCTGCGATGGGCGTGCAGATTTATCCACTTACGCGATGACACTGTCGGATAGGCGAGACCGCGGTTGAAGAACGCAATTAGCCTGAAATCTTTATAATTCGCAAATCTTGTGGGCACTTGGCAGATTACAACCTTGAGCAAATCAAACTTGGTATCATGTTGGCTCTTGTAAGATTCCGAGTATTACGGGCGCGGTGCCAAAGCGGTGCAGTGTTAATCAAAGGAAGGGGATCAATGTTGGGTGTAGACCTCCACGAGCATCCAGCTGCCGCGACCGTCGGCGAGCACCATCAAGGCGTGTTCATGCTGACCCAAATACATACCGTTAATGTAGCTGAGGGTGACGGGATCGGATCGCGATGAAGGGGTTGATGCTCGCCACCCTCGATCGTTATGCTGCGTGACACGCCGTTTACGAAGATCGGCGACATCGGCAAGCAAGGAGCTGGCTTAAAAGCTCCGCCTGAGGGCTTTGAGTAAACGGTACAGCCCCGAGCGAGCGAGCAAGCGACATGGTCTTGAGATTGTCCACACGCGAAACAATGAGCTTGATTACCTCTGGGGAGCGAATTCCAGCCACTCTTCGGCGGACGCTGCTCGGTTCTGCCATTGTTAGTGCTTGGGTTTGGACGGGGGGCGCCTTAGCGGGGATGGAAGCTTGGGCGAGATTATGTGCGGAAAAAGATGGAGAAGCGAATATGTGATGCGGGAAGTGGACGGTGATGATGACTACAACACGCCGCTTGACTTAGACACATACCAGCAGCGTGAGGGTCATATCGATGCGGACAACTTGCTTGAGTGATCACAAGATGGTACTCCCTCGGTACCTACTACGATTACTATGCCTAGCTTGCTAGAGTAGAGTAGTACAATAGGACTCTGCTCTACTACTAGCACCGAGGAGTAGTATATTCTAATCTAAAATAGTTACAAACTTCAATGCCCGGCGTGGGGCGACTACGAACCATGCTCAAAGACCGTGTCTACGTGGTGTTTGGACTTATATGCAAAAAATAGCAAGATGCTTGTGCATTGCACGGCACACCATCATCACCAACTCGGTTTTTTCTATACTCCTACTCCTATAAAAGACTCAGTTGGTGATGATGGAGGCGAGGAGGCGTGTTCAGCCGGGCGTGCAGCGGACGGCGCAACACTATTCGATTTGTTATAAAAATAGTAGTAGATATAGAGACATAGGGAGGAGCACGAGGTTGTGGGAGATAAGGATGAACGAGGCAAGGCCTTATCTGTAAATTTGGAGAGAGGTGCGGGTATCTTTTGTAAAATTGTAATACTTGGCTTTCTATCCGTCAGATATAGATCGGACGGTCTATATTACAAGATGGCAGGCATACCATCATCACCAACTCGGTTTTCTATAAGAGTAGATATATATAGATATAGATAGATAGAGACTAGGGAGTACTAGTAAGGACACCATCTCTTCGCTTAGTGTGCTACTCCTGCGCTCCATTGGCGCCCGCAATGTCCCCTACAACCACTCCCTCCAGCGCTCCATTCGGTATTTGTTGAAATCTGGGGAGCGCACTCTCGCGACTGCTGGCAGCCACGACTTCACCGACGACGACTTCTTCCCCGACCTCGGCAACCTCTTCCTCAACGACATGGGCGACAACCTCAACGCCAACGGTGCTGCTCCCGTTGCACCGTATGTGTTTCTGTCCTTCCTATTCGAAATCGTGGTAGAATTCATGTTTCTACTCTGTATCCTACTACTATGCTAGTCCACATGATTAGTTTCATCTCTGTTATAGCCGTCATGATTTATTTTGTACTTATTCGGATTAAATTTCGTAGTAACTTGTTCACATATTCAAATGGCACAACATCCCCTACAGCCACTCCCGTTTCATGGACGGCCTGGTCGATGCCTCCAAGGAGCCCTTCGTCCACTGCTATGAGTGCCCGATGTCGTTTTGTGGCTCGCCAGCGGACATGGTGCATCACCTCACGGATGCGTGCAGTGGTCACTGCTGGCCCTTGGCGGAGAACATCAAGTATGACACGTGCTACCGATTCACCATGCCGG
Source organism: Aegilops longissima (assembly GCA_021605205.1). Classification (NCBI taxonomy): domain Eukaryota; kingdom Viridiplantae; phylum Streptophyta; class Magnoliopsida; order Poales; family Poaceae; genus Aegilops; species Aegilops longissima. The sequence continues at coordinate 606,690,780 of CM038681.1, forward strand.
AGTCGCTGGAGGATCACTGCTGCCTGCTAGTCTCGGAGGAGGACGACAGCGTCTTCCTCTTGATCGTGGCACCGGCGAGGCCGCGTGAGCCGCCGCCCGTCTCTGTAACGCGGCGTCGAGCGGCGCTGCCGCCGACGCCGAATCGACACGAGGCAGATGTGCGGGTGCGTGGTCAATGTTACTACCCCTCCGGTCGGCGTGGGCGGCGAAACCGGCCTCAACGGACAGACTTGGACTGTGAGGAGCTGGGACTATCCCGCCAATGTGGACTTGGAAAACCCATGGCATCCATTCCATCCTTTACCCGCCGACTCGGTGCACGAGGACTCCAAGGAGGTTCACCTGGACATACGCATTATCAAGTGCACTTAGAAAACATGTAGTGTGTGTGTGGGCGCTTATGGCCCGTGTCTTTGCCGCTTTTGATTCTGTAAGCTTGTCGTTAAACTTGAGTGGCTTTTGCCGCAGTCCTTCCTTTGAACTGCTCCTCTCAGTGAGCTGATGTAAGACACTTTGGGTTTCATTTGATAATGGAACCGGGGAGGAGCCTCCCAGTTCTTCTAAAAAAACTCATTATCAAGTTAAATGTTGATCATTAGTCTTCGCTCAATGTAATCCGCTGTCTAAGCATGTGGAGACTTCCATGCAGGATCTTGCTCTATTGGAGTATCGTGCATGAATAAAAGTGTATCCGTTTATGGTTTAGTCTAGAATCTTCCATGTATGAATTTTTACTACAATACTGGTGAAAGACTTACGATGAACCATTTCTTACATCTCCTCTGCCCCCTTGCAAGTCATCCTGATTTAATCCCTCCGTCTAGGTGTATAAGGGCATGGTTAATATTACTTAATAGTATAGCCAACTGCTGACTATAAGAAAGTGCCATGTCATCTGTGGCCAACATGTATAACAATCGATACTCAAAAACTAATTCTTAAAGATCATTTCTTGCAAAGCACAATAAGTGTTATTTCTTCACAAGTTTTGGATGCAGGTTGAACAGTTGAACGCTTTTGTTTGCAAAAGATACCTGTCGGTGTCAAAACCAGCGGATCTCGGGTAGGGGGTCCCGAACTGTGTGTCTAGGCGGATGGTAACAGGAAACAAGGGACACGATGTTTTTACCCAGGTTCGGGCCCTCTCGATGGAGGTAATACCCTACTCCTGCTTGATTAATATTGATGATATGGGTAGTACAAGAGTAGATCTACCACGAGATCAAGGAGGCTAAACCCTAGAAGCTATCCTATGGTATGACCGTTGTTCGTCCTACGGACTAAAACCCTCCGGTTTATATAGACACCGGATAGGTTAGGGTTACAGTCGGTTACAATGGTAGGAGATCTACATATCCGTATCGCCAAGCTTGCCTTCCACGCCAAGGAAAGTCCCATCCGGACACGGGACGAAGTCTTCAATCTTGTATCTTCATAGTCTTGGAGTCCGGCCGTGACGATAGTCCGGCTATCCGGACACCCCCTAATCCAGGACTCCCTCAGTAGCCCCTGAACCAGGCTTCAATGACGACGAGTCCAGCGCGTTGATTGTCTTCGACATTGCGAGGCGGGTTCCTCCTCCGAATACTTCAGAGAAGGTTTTGAACACAAGGACAGTGTCCGGCTCTGCAAAACAAGTTCCACATAACACCGTAGAGAGAATAATTTTTGCACAGATCTGCTGACGTATTCCGCGGCGTGACATCACACCACGGCCAGGCCTTTTTATGAATCGTTTTTTACCGTTCCGCCTTAGCGCGTTTAACGAGGCAGTTTCCTTGGCACGTCTTATCAAAGCATAGATCGTGCCCCCTTATTCCGGGATTCTCATCAATACGGACGTGGGTAACCCATCCGCGCCATTGATTACGGCGCTTGGGAAATAAGCGAGTTTTACCAGGCTGGTGGTGGACGCATAGCTTCGTCCGTCCATATAAGGGGATAAGGATCCACCCTTTCACCTACGCCTTCTTCCTCCTTTTCTTATACATTCCCGCGCACTCGAGCTCCAGCGCCCAAGTCCGCACATCCCACCTCAACCTTCTCCAACCATGTCAGGAGCGGGAGGCAGGTGGATGGCCTCCTCCGTCACGGAGGGTCACATCACAAGACTGCGGGAGGCCGGATACTTGTCCCGCGACATCACGCACAGGCTGCCCGATGCGGGGCAGCTTATTCCAACCCCCGGGCCCCATGAGAGGGTGGTGTTTCTCCCCCACTTCCTCCGCGGACTAGGTTTTCCACTTCACCCATTTGTCCGGGGGCTCATGTTCTACTACGGCCTGGACTTCCACGACCTGGCCCCGAATTTCATCCTCAACATCTTGGTGTTTATCGTCGTGTGCGAGGCCTTCCTCTGCATCCAGCCCCACTTTGGCTTATGGCTGAAGATCTTCAATGTCCGGCTGAAGGTAGTGGGCCGCCGTCAAGCGGAGTGCGGAGGCGCCATGGTTGGTAAGATGGCCAAGGTCCTATGGCTCGAGGGCGCCTTTGTGGAGACAATAAAGGGTGGCAATCGGGTGGTTCTACATCACCGAGCCACGCGACCCGAATGGGCGGCGGCCCCGAATTCAGATCTGGCTTCCCACACGGCTCGTCATGGAAAGAGACGGGCCGACGCGGGGAATTCGGAAGAGCTATCTGGACTCGGACATGCGCCCAAAACCTGGTGGACAAGAATCTCGGGCTTGTCGGCGTAATCTGTGTGATGCTCATCCGCGGATTCTCCCATGCCAACAACGGGCCTTTAACTTGTGGGAGTTCGATCGGCACAAAGATCGAACCTTGAGCGGCTCTTGACACTACGCACGAAGATGCCCGGAAGGTGTTGTTCAAGGGCGCTGAAGCTCCAAACATCCGCTAACAAAGATCGCGGATACAGCTCGCGGCGTCCAGCCGGCGAGTAAGTTATTTTACCCTTTATGGGACTCTTTTTCATAGATTGATTCTATGTGGGATCTAAAACTCCCTAATCTTTGACAGATCTGGTGAAGACGTCCGGACAGATTAACTTGCCGGCTCCTTTGCGGAAGACCGGAGGACGCCCGATTGACGGGCTGCTGGCTCGGCGCCCATGTGGTGCCGGAGAAGAAGGTTAAGAAGGAGGCCACGGAACTCAAGGAGCTCCCGGCGCGGTGTTGTCGATTCTGATGTAGAATCTTCTCGAGGACGAGGAGGAAGAAGAAGAAGCTCCTCCCCGGTGGGGAGGAGAAGAAAAGGAAGGCCGCCCTAACCGGGAGGCCGGAGGGTCCAAGAAGGGAAGAACCCTTCCTCCGGACTTCTCCACCAACGCCGACGACGACGAGGAGGATTGGCCTACAAGGGCCAAGCCCCTGGCGAGATCGTAAGTGTCCGGATACCCATGGCTTTTTATTATTGCAGAGTGTTCTCTAATGTCGAACAACCGTGCAGCCCGCCCAAGGGCGAGTTCGCCGATTCATCGAGCGGGTCCCTAGGCTCGTCGGAAATGGAGAGTACTTTGCTTCTGACCGCCTCCTCGCCTCACGCTGCGGACGACGCCGCGGTGGGGCCCCAGGGGGGGCTTGGTCAAGAGGAGGTAGCGCAGGAGGTGCCACAAGGCAACCTCCCGGACTCCAGGCGCGCGGGGGGCAAGACCCCCAGGGGCTCTAAGTTCGACCTCGTCCGGACTCCATGCCGGAACCATCAGCGGTTCGAAGTCCGGACAGCGGATCCTTCGCAAGAAGGTAAGACGCCGGTGTCCTCCGCCCAACCGGAGGCACCGGATTACTCATCGGAGGCGCCAACAGCGCCTCCATCGAGGAGCACCGCCATTGTTATGAGTGCGGTGATCCGGACGGTTCGATCCGCCAAGAGCGGACCGGATCAAGCTCTGCATACCAGCCTTCTAACGAGGCTTTGAGGTAAGTTTAGAATATATAAAAATATTACCGCATAGACAAGTAGCCTCGATGCTTAGTTCGGTGTTCGGAAAGAAAAGCGGACTAAGGATCTAAAAAGATATACGCAGGAGTCTAACATAAGTATGTCAATATGGGAATGCAGGTTTCTTCAGGTTGACCTCTGCCAAGACCGATGCGGAGGTCAATGCATTGAAGCAGAACCTCGGCGGTCCGAGAACGAGCTCGGACAAGCCAAGAAGCAGCTCGAGGACAAGGAAGGTAAGTAATACCTTATTAAAGAAATACCTTATAGAAAAGGTTTTGGTTGCAAAAATTAACAGGAATAACATGGGTACTGCGGGGCCCGAACGAGGTGGCGACCACTGAAGGAAGCGTGTCCGTGGTCGAAAGCTCAAAGCGGCTGAACGGGCGAGCGAGAGAAGGGGAGGCGCAGCTGGCCAAAGATGCGGCAAGAGCTCCAAGCTCGTGGAAAAACACGAGGTTTGGGCGTGACTCAAGACTCGAGAGTCCGAGCTCGCCTCGGCTCTTGAGAGTGCCAAAGCTGCTAAGGCCGAGGCCCAAAAGCCATCAAGAAATTGAGTCATTGAAGAAGATAGCGGTGGGTAAGGCATTCTTTATGCAAAGCAAGCATGTGAAAGTGAATTACCTATTACTTACCCGGATTCGAGATCTCCGGGAGCATTCGCAGATTTGCCCGTGAGTGTGTCCGATCTGCCGCATTCTACCGCGCCAAGGAGGGGAGCTCGACGAAAAGGTGTTACGGTCTCAGATCTTTGAGGCCGAACATTCAGTGCCCTGAGCGACCAGCTGAAGCAGCTGGTCGAGCTCCACAAGGTCGCCGAACAGGCCATGAAGGGCCTTATATCGCGGCTGTGGCCATTGGAGGCCATGCCCGGAGCTACTTCGCTTGGTGCAGCGGCTGGTGGATGCCTCGTCCACGGATTGAAGTCATCAAGCGCTCCGTCTGCATTGAAGGTGTCCGTCGGGCCCTTGCCCGTGCTAAAGTGCACCGGGCAAGCTGGATGCGGAGAAGCTTGTGACGGACGGGCCACGAAGGGCCATGAGCATCGCACGCCGAAATGTACTATGAGGGCCTCTGAAGGGTGCCCGCCGAATAGCGGATGAGTGCTCCAAGGATGTAATTTTGAATAGGCTCGCATTTGTTATCTGTCAGACGCTGAAAACTTGTTCATATCGCTAAGCAACGCTTATTAATTTAAAATATTACCTTACATGCGGCCGTTTATCAAATTTGAGAGATGGCAAGTCGTTTATTTCAGCCCCATGCCACGAAAGTCTCGGGTGTTCGGGATAAACTTGAGCACTCTTGTTCCCATTCTTGGGTCTATCTAGGAGGCGCTCAACACAACGAACAAGGCAACCGGACTTATAATGCTTGAACACTCTCACTTAGCCATAGAATTCTATAATTTTAAATTTCGGTGAAGCCCCTAGTATTCGAATACCGAGTTTGGGCGCTATCCACGCCTTTGGCGGACAATTCCGGTTCCTCGCTCTAAGCGGCATAAGTCTTTAGGGACCGAAAAACCTCTCGAACAGCGAGCGGCTCTCGCCCTATCATGACGGTCAGTTTTAGCTTTCTCCACCGAGGTGCTCGACCCAGCTCAAGCTGGGCACAATCGCATGGTTCTCCGGTGCTACCTTACCGATATAGCGGGCGTAAGGTACCAAAACACGGGAGCCGGGCAAACCCAACTATTGACCCAAGACATGATTCGGAGCCAATTCATATAATGCTATAAGTTCGGGGTGCCGCACTTGTGAAAGTGTTCGGACTTATCACACCATAATTTTGGGATACTTAAGCCCCTGGTGTATTGGCCGTACCAAAGTGTACGGTTGCAACATGTCGTGAAATGAACATATGTATATATAAAGGAAGTAGAGCAATAATAAGCAAAAGCTATGTATTGTTTATTCAAAAAGGTACTGCAATGGAAGCAGAACGATACAAATAGTGCGATAAGCAAGGGATGGGACTATCTAACATGTCCCCTCCGGGGTAAGCTATGGATGGTATGTAAAACAGGTATAATGCTCGTAATAGAGACCACCTGAACACTTGATGTGGCTTTCTGCTTCCCTGGCTGTTGCATCGTGAGTTCTTTCTAGTGCCGGACAGGACTGATGAAAGACGGAGTCCTGAAAGTAAGAAAAAGGAAGAAAAAAGGAAAAAAATAAAAAGAATGACACAATCGGGAGCCCCTGGTGCGGTCGAGCCGCATTCTTGGCGTGCCGTGGTCTTTCCCCTCCCCATATGCCCATGGTATCTCCAGAGCGTAATTATGTACGCGTAATACTAGCTTCGCAATTTTGCGAGGGCGGGGGTTGGGGCCGGATTGCTACGCGTGCTTGAATCGTGCCAGGCGGTCTTGTTGTAGGTTACTCGCGGCGCGCAGCGGTGTCCGGACGCTTAGTGGCCGGACTCAAGAATTGCCGCGAGAGGCTGCTTTGTACCTCCGCCGCGAGGGCCGCCGTGTGCTCCTTCGTTCGGAGAGAGCGTTCGGTGTTTCCATTGACCGTGATTACTCCTCGAGGGCCCGCATCTTGAGCTTGAGGTATGCGAAAGTGCGGCACCGCATTGAACTTTGCAATGCGGTTCGTCCGAAAGCAAATGCATGATAGCCGCTGCGGAATGGGACGATGTCGAAGATTAACTCTTTGCTTCGAAGTTATCCGGGATCCGAAGACCACTTCGAGTGTAATCGAGCCCGCATAACTGGCCTCTACACCGGTATGACGCCTTTAAAGGTCATTTTTGTAGGTCTAATCCTTGAGGGTCTATGCCCATTTTGCGACCGTATCTCGATAAAGCAGGTTCAGCACGCCACCGCCCATCGGGACTCGGTTAGGTGAAATCCGTCGATAATTGGGTCAAGAACCAATGCGGCGAAACCGCCGTGACGGATGCTAGTGGGGTGGTCCTTCGATCGAAGGTGATCGGGCAGGAAGACCATGGGTTGAACTTGGGCGGCTGGCTCCATCGCATATCGCCCCTTAGTGCACGCTTCCGCTCCCTTTTGGGTATATGGGTTGCGATATCATGTTCACCGTCCGCACTTATGGGAAAACCCTTACGTCCTCTATTGTTCGGGCGGCCGGGCTCTTCCTCATCATCGCTATGCAGCCCTTGTCATTGAGTTCGCACTTAACTTGCCTGCTTGCTTGAACACCCAACAGTCCTGTTGGTGTGGTTGGCTGGTTTTTCGGGGTGCCATGTATCCGCAAGCGATCGAGTATTCGGTCCAAGTTGGGACGGGCCTGGGATTTCTTTTGAATGGCTTCTTCCACGACCGGGTTTAGAGCCTCTGAATCCGCATTGATGGCCGTATCTTGATGTTATCGCCATTAATGCGGCGCTTGTTCTTGTTGCGACGCGACCGCCATTGCTGTCCTTGGTATCCGAACTATCGGGATGTTTGGCCAAGTTGTTGCTTCGAGCTAGCCAGCTGTCCTCTCCCGCACAGAAGCGGGTCATGAGTGTTGTGAGGGCTGCCATGGATTTTGGCTTTTCCTGTCCTAGGTGCGGGCAAGCCACTCATCGCGGATGTTATGTTTGAAGGCTGCAAGGGCCTCTGCATCCGGACGATCAACGATTTGATTTTTCTTTGTTAGGAACCGTGTCCGTAATTGTCCGCCGATTCTTCCGCTGCTGGATTATGTGGCTAAGGTCATCGGCGTCCGGTGGTCGCACATATGTGCCCTGGAAGTTATCAAGGAATGCGGCTTCCGTGTCCTCCCAACAACCAATTGATTCTGGCGGCAAGCTGTTGAGCCAATGCCGAGCTGGTCCTTTAAGCTTGAGTGGGAGGTATTTGATGGCATGTAGATCATCACCGCGGGCCATGTGGATATGGAGGAGATAATCCTCGATCGCACCGCAGGATCTGTGGTACCATCGTATGATTCGATGTTTACGGGCTTGAAGCCCTCGGGATTTGATGATCCATTACTTCATCGTGAAGCATAGTGGGTGTCTTGGCGCCTCAGATTGGGCTATATCACGACGTAGCTCATATGAGCATTGTCTCATCGTGTTCGGCCGGCGGGTTTGCTATATCCAAATGACGGTAATCATCCCGCGTCGTTGGCGCCCACGTGATCCGTAGATCGATCTTGTATGTTTTACCTTATCCTCCAATATATCTCGCAAGTCCGCGCGTTTTCCGTGCCTTGGTACTTTTTGAGCGGCGCCGGGTGTGGCTTGAGCGGAGGGCCGAGAGGCTTCTACGTCGCGCCACGGGTGGCCGGTCTGCCATGTCGCGGCGCTGGTGACTTGGGTGCTTCCTCCTCTAGTCGAGGCAACGACCTGCGTTTGGGGTAGCTTTTGGAGGGCGTTCGAGTTCATACTCTTGGCTGCAAGGACTTCATCCATCCGTCGCCTAGCAGGTCTTGATCAGCTCTAAGCTGTTGCTGCTTTTTCTTGAGGCTGCTTGCCGTGGCTATAAGCCTGCGTTACGCCCCTGTTCGGCGGGATCCTCGTGCACGACAAATTAAATGCGTCGCCGAGGCTTGCCTCATCTTCGGAGGGAGGCGATAATTATCGTCCTCGACCTCTTTTTATATGCGCCTTGTCGGCGGACTTGCTTCTCCTCCTCCTGCGCCGAGTCCTGCTGGAGGGGGTTCTCTTCGCACCGTCCGGTGTTATTATCTCCGTGCCGGAATCACCATTTTTATTGTGGCGGGATTTAGAGCGGCGCCACGACGCCGGCGCTCGGCTGTTTCTTTGAGGGTCATCCTCCGTTGTTCCATCGCCGTTCCCATCTTTTGGGATGTCCACCATATATATGTCATATGACGAGGTGGCCTTCCAAAGGCCTCGTAGGCGCTGGTCTTGGTAAATCTCCGCATCGCCGTCCATACCGCCGATGTCTTCGGAGTTGAAGTCTAGCATGTCGGTTAAATCACCGCAAGTGGCTACAAAGTGGGTGGTGGGTGGGCGTTGAATTTCTTCGTCGTCCGATCCCAACCTTCCTGTCCGTGGTCCGCCAGGCTCTCCGGATAAAGAGAGAGACTTTAGTGAATTCAGGATGTCGCCAAAGGGCGAGTGCTTGAAAGATGTCCGCGCAGTGAACTCCATGACCGGCGCCCAATCGGATTCGATTGGCGGGCGCGGAGGGTTCGGAGTCCGGAGAGGAGTCCGCACCCGGAGTCGAGGTCTTCGCAGCGACAGTGATGGAGTTCGCTCGATCGCCGTAGAGATTGCAGCCCCGAGGCGTTTCCAACCACTCGTCCTCGATCGGGAATCCGCCCGGATTAAGGGTCGGAGCGGATATCGGTGCGGCCTCCGTGGCAATCGCTCAGCCGCAGAGCTAGATCATGCCCATCGAGACAAGGCGGCACGCTTGGCTGCGGCTCGAATCCGTCAAGATCAAGTCTCCGCGGATATTGGCCAGAAGTTCAAACTTCCAAATCTGACCGATGGCGGGCGTAGCTTTGGTCTGCTCCGGATGGCCAAGTGAATTGGCCCGCAGTGCAAAGCCGCCGAACACGAAGATCTGTCCGGGGAGAAAAGTCTCACCCGGACCGCGTCGTTGTTGATGATCGAAGGAGCCATCGGGCCTATCGGTGACGACACAGAGGAACTCTCAATGAAAGCACCAATGTCGGTGTCAAAACCGGCGGATCTCGGGTAGGGGGTCCCGAACTGTGCGTCTAGGCGGATGGTAACATGAGACAAGGGACACGATGTTTTTACCCAGGTTCGGGCCCTCTCGATGGAGGTAATACCCTACTCCTGCTTGATTAATATTGATGATATGGGTAGTACAAGAGTAGATCTACCACGAGATCAAGGAGGCTAAACCCTAGAAGCTAGCCTATGGTATGATTGTTGTTCGTCCTACGGACTAAAACCCTCCGGTTTATATAGACACCGGATAGGTTAGGGTTACACAGAGTCGGTTACAATGGTAGGAGATCTATATATCCGTATCGCCAAGCTTGCCTTCCACGCCAAGGAAAGTCCCATCCGGACACGGGACGAAGTATTCAATCTTGTATCTTCATAGTCTTGGAGTCCGGCCGTGACGATAGTCCGGCTATCCGGACACCCCCTAGTCCGGGACTCCCTCAATACCTTTTTATCTATTTCACACGGATGTTTGCGAGCTCTAGAGATGAGATAATATCTGAAGAAACCTATTGATACCCATTACACATGAGATGACCCCCACATCCTTTGTCAAAATAAACAACTCCCCGATCAATGCATTTCACTCTTCGGTGCAACACACGGGCACCTTACTACTATAGATTAGTACGACCAAAACTTCAGCTAACATTATATATAGTATGATAAATACTGATGCATGTCACCTAAAATTATATCATTCAAAACTATGTTCAAATACGAATCCAACGATATAGTTTTTGTTGACATGCACTAACATTTTGTCAGTTAAATCTTCAGTCAAATTCAATGGGGGACTAATAAACCACGACCGATGTAGTACAAGTGTGGAGGGCGGCGCTGCACGGGAGTCTCACCTCTCACTCGTGGCGCGACAGTAAAGCCGTCATATCACAAAACCCAACCACTCCCAGTAATAAGTGGCCTGGTAAAATAAACGGGCAAGCAACCATCACATCCCTCCGTTTTTTTTTTGCATTTGATCTCTCTGCATTTACTTTCTCCGGTTCATCTCCCACACTCGATCCCTAGCTACTACTCCTAGGGCCAGTTCTTTTGTCGGCTTCCCCAGCTTTTCCCACAAGACTAGTCACAGTGGAGAGTAACAATCAGGCGCCTCACTCATTTATTTGGGCTTCTAAAATACTACTCCGTCCTGGTTTATTCCTCACCATTGTAATTTGTGCTAAACTTTGACCAAAGATTTAATTGATAAAATGTTACTCAAAACACTTAGGCGCGGTGCATCTAGGTGTGTAAGTTATCTTACGAAAACCAAATAATCCCAAAACACTTAGGCGCGGTGCATTAACTTCTACCTCGTTTCTTGTTTCTTGACATATCAACCAATAAGAGATAAAGAGTGTCCATGCTTTTAATGACTTGAGATATCAAACACGACATGCAGTGGTTAGTTCATTGCATGCAATACTATTAATTAGCAAATAAACATTAACGTTTCTCGTTTTCTCCTCCTCCTTGGTCACGGTGCACAGCCTAAGATGACTTACTCACCTAGACGGATGGAGTAGTGCATGTGACATGCACTAACATCTCATTAGTTAAATTTATGATCAAAATTTGACACAGATTACAATGGGGACCAATAAACCAGGACGGAGGTAGTAGTTATGGGATTACTAATCTAGAAGCCTAAAAGAACTGGCCCCTGGTACTCCTACTAGTAGTAGTACTCATGTTGGAATCGTTTCACAAGCTTGACTAGTGCTGTTTTTCTACTTTTACAAAAACCGCATCGTAATGTTAAAACATGCATTTGCACGTACATAAGTAATAGTAGTACTCCCTCCGTCTAGGTATACATATCTTCCCTCCTTCTTGGTCACCTTGCACAACCAAAGATGACTTATTGACCTGGACGGAGGGAGTAGAAAAGTCTGCAAGCATATATCGAGAGAGACGTGTAGTCTGATAGTATATAGTAAAGTTTGTGCTATATGCACGTACTTGCAAAATGCGTAATAATACACAACGTTCCCAAACTTTCCCTTTTACATACTTAATTAAGGACGCTAAAAATTCCTGAACGTTCGGGATTTATCATTTGCGTCCCAAAACTAATGAGATCGCCTTACGAAACAAAAATTATACTCCTCCTAAAAGCCACGGCGCTTGCAGGAGCGCTTGTGGCGCGCCACGAGTGCCCTAGTGCGCGGCCGTTTCCCAGTGCACCGACACAACGCCTCTTCCTCAGCCTCGCAACTCGCGAGGTGCTGATTGGCGGCTTGCCGACGGGCGTGCGCGATCTCACCGGTGTGGTGATCCGGCGCCAACAGGTACTCCTCCTGGCTGGAAGCGTGCACCTGGTCCACATACCGCCAAGCGTAGATGAGGCGCTTGGGCCCGACTGCACTCAGGGCGTCGGCACGGGCGTCCTCCGCCACCCTCACGGCCCTCACACGAGCCTTCTGCCAAAGAACCAATTGCTTGACTCTCTCGGACACGACATAGATCTCCCAGAAAGCTTGTTGCACGGTGCGCTTCTCTTCCTCGACCTTTTTCTCCGCCTCTATTTTGGCATGCTCTGCTGGAGGCAAAGCCTCCCACAAGGCGACATCCATTTCTTGCCAAAGCTCCTCAAGGCTGGGGGGCTCGGCGGGCGGCACGGCGTTCTACTCGTAGAGGGGAGCCGACGCGTCCTCCGACGCGCGTGCTGGGGAGATTGGAAACGCCGACGTGTCCACCTCGACACGCCGCGGCGAGGAGCGGAACACCGACGCGTCCTCCTCAACTAGTGGCGGCGAGGAACGGAACGGCGACGCGTCGCGTCTCGGCGAGGAGCGGAACACCGACGCGTCCTCCTCGACTAGTGGCAGCGAGGAACGGAACGGCGACGCGTCGCGTAGCGGCAAGGAGCGGAACGCCGACGTGTCCTCCTCGACTAGTGGTGGCGAGGAATGGAACGGCGACGCGTGACCATCTGCGCAGTGCAGCGAGGGGCTCCTAGGGCTTGGGAGGGGCGATGCCATGGTGGTCGACATGAGAGGGAGGGGGAGGAGATAGCGATGAACGTGAACGTGAGTGGGAGGAGATAGCGATGTCGTGGGAGGCGCAGTATTTATAGCGAGCAATGGCACACCTACGTAAGATATGGACTGAGCTGCACTGACTTAACTACAGGTCCAGTTGCGTCACTGACATGTGGGCCAGTACACTGCTGGGCTCGTATGTTAGTGACCCAATGCACCTGAAGTTAAGTAAAAGCTACGTGGGCATATTTGTTGGAGTAAATTACGGGGGAGCGAAGGGGTGGAAATATTGCTGGTCACAACGGATTGGACGAGCGTGGGGGGAGGAGGGTCATGCATGCAGATTTTTTCACACGGGGTGGAGTGGTAGGACCGCCGGAGGGGGAAGGAGAGTTTGGCAGGCATATTGTTTCCACACATGGAGAGGAAAAGATTTGGAGACGAACGGGCTTCCTGCAGGTATGGGGAACGATGCATAATAAGTGATCTTGCATGCCGAGCTAGTTATAGTCTCAAGTCATTAAAAACATACACGCCCCACACATGTTCATATTTCAAGGTGCACTAAATTATTGCATGCGATGATTAAGGCTGGCCATAATGGTGGTATCTTAGCTGGTATCATGCACACGGGAATAGCAAACATGCTGATGTGGCAAAGAATTAAAGAAGAGAGGGGGGGGTTAGAGTAACTAGTGTTCATGCATGCATTGGTAAACACATTTTTTTGTGAAGAACGACAGCATTAGTTGAGTACTTTTGCAGACTTCAAAAACTATTCCACCGCCTCTACTATCTTGCTAAGAGTAGGTGAAATTTTTGAGTCGGGCCCTTTAAACTAGAAGGGAGGTAGTGGTACTCTAATAGGTAGGTGTGTAAGTCATCTCACGAAAACCAAATAATCCCAAAACACGTAGGCACGGTGCATTAACTTCTACCTCGTTTCTTGTTTCTTGACATATCAACCAATAAGAGATGAGGGTGTGCATGCTTTTAATGGCCTGAGACTATCAAACATGACATGCAGTGGTTAGTTCATTGCATGCAATACTATTTAATTAGCAAATAAACATTAATGTCTCTCGTTTTCCCCTCCTCCTTGGTCTCGGTGCACAGCCTAAGATGACTTACTCACCTAGACGGAGGGAGTATCAACATTCACAATGTCAAATCAATATTTTTACACTCATTATAAAACATAGTTCTTATACTCATTATAATCGTGATTGTAGATATTGACATTTTAGTATAAATTTGGTCGTGGATTTCATTGATGCTGTCAAAGCATGGAGGAAGCGGAGCTTAGGGCTTGCATTGCGGTCTCTACATAGGTACTTATCTTCATAATCCTGTAATTTTAGAGATTGATTGCGCTTTTGTGGTAGCGTCTCTTGCATCGGGGACTATGACAGTCTGCTATGCGTGACTCAAGATGAAAGCGTTGAGCATCTCAAAGTTGATCAACAATCTTCAATTGTCAAAGATTAGCCGTTCGCCAATAAGGTGGCACACTTAATCGCTAAGTATAGCTTTGACAATAGATTAGATGGTATTCTTGTAAATAACGCATCATACGTGTGATGAATATTGTATCGAATGAGTGTCTTGGTGTGACTGGTTAATTAATATAAGGTGGTGTTCAAAAAGTATATATTTGGTCAAACACTTTGCAAACGGTTGTGGGAGTAAAAGGACCAGAGGGAGTATCATGCATGCGGAGTAGGCAAAAAATTGCTCATTTATAGCGGTTGAAGTCTCAAAGGCGCGATTGCAAGGGAGGCGAAGGTCGGGAGGCGCGACGGTTGACGGAATTAAGTGAAGTTACATCCACGTCTTTGGCATGGCGCTTGAACAGCGAAGCTATACCGTCAGGCCTATGATATGGGTCTAGTAGACATGACATCTAGTGGGTCCCGCATAGTTCTTGAGAACTCTTTGGGGGCTTGCAGCTGTTTATCCACCGGGCAAGCCAGCAACCCCACGTCGTTCGCACGCCCTACTCGTCCCCGTCTTCTACCTCACAACAGTTCGCTCCCAGTCGTCCCGACCTTTCACATTAGTTTGCTCCCAGTTTTTGTGGGGTACAACAGTTCAACTTCTCCTAACCCTCCTCCAAAATCCATGGCTTCCCAAATCTCCATGGTCACCGCTGAGTACCAGGTTAGAGCCATCACCGGCAATCAGTTCATCATCATCTACACACGTGGATCCGCGACGGTGAAAGCATGGCTTGCTCGCTTCCTACGCATGTTCAACAGTTCAACGGATGAGTGGGTCGTTGGGCTAGATGTTGAGTACACCACAGTCCTGGAACGAGAGAAGGATCTAAAGGACGAAGAGAGGAAGAAGCTTGATACGTCTCCAACGTATCTATTATTTTTTATTGCTCCATGCTACTTTATCTACTGTTTTGGACTATATTGGGCTTTATTTTCCACTTTTATATTATTTTTGGGACTAACCTATTAACCGGAGGCCCAGCCCAGAATTGCTGTTTTTTGCCTATTTCAGTGTTTCGAAGAAACGGAATATCAAACGGAGTCCAAACGGAATGAAACCTTCGGGAACGTGATTTTCTCACCGAACGTGATCCAGGAGACTTGGACCCCACTCCAAGAAGTAACAGAGGCGGTCACGAGGGTGGGGGGCGCCCCCCCCCTAGGGCGCGCCCCTTTGCCTCATGGGCCCCCTGTTGCTCCACCGACGCACTCCTTCCTCCTATATATACATACGTACCCCCAAACGATCAGAACAGAGCCAAAACCTAATTCCACCGCCGCAACTTCCTGATCCACAAGATCCCATCTTGGGGCCTGTTCGGAGCTCACGGGGGGGCATCCACCACGGAGGGCTTCTACATCATCATCATAGCCCCTCCGATGAAGTGTGAGTAGTTTACTTAAGACCTTCGGGTCCATAGCTAGTAGCTAGATGGCTTCTTCTCTTTTTTTGGATCTCAATACAATGTTCTCCCCCTCTCTCGTGGAGATCTATTCGATGTAATCTTCTTTTTGCGGTGTGTTTGTTGAGACCGATGAATTGTGGGTTTATGATCCAGCTTATCTATGAATAATATTTGAATCTTCTCAGAATTCTTTTATGTATGGCTGGTTATCTTTGCAAGTCTCTTCGAATTATCCGTTTGGTTTGGCCAACTAGATTGGTAGTTCTTGCAATGGGAGAAGTGCATAGCTTTGGGTTCAATCTTACGGTGTCCTTACCCAGTGATAGAAAGGGTTGCAAGGCACGTATTGTATTGTTGCCATCGAGGATAACAAGATGGGGTATTTATCATATTGCATGAATTTATTCCTCTACATCATGTCATCTTGCTTAAGGCATTACTCTGTTTTTTAACTTAATACTCTAGATGCATGATGGATAGCGGTCGATGAGTGGAGTAATAGTAGTAGATGCAGAATCGTTTCGGTCTACTTGTCTCGGATGTGATGCCTATATACATGATCATACCTAGATATACTCATAACTATGCTCAATTCTATCAATTGCTCAACAGTAATTTGTTCACCCACCATAGAATACTTATGCTCTTGAGAGACGCCACTAGTGAAACCTATGGCCCCCGGGTCTATTCTCATCATATCAATCTCCATCACTTTAATACTTGCTTTGTTTTTACTTTGCTTTTTACTTTTCGCTTTGCATCTATATACCAAAAATACCAAAAGTATTATTTATCATCTCTATCAGATCTCACTCTCGTAAGTGACCGTGAAGGGATTGACAACCCCTAACCGCGTTGGTTGCGAGTAGCTATCGTTTTGTGCAGGTACGAGGGACTTGTGCGTGGCCTCCTACTGGATTGATACCTTGGTTATCAAAAACAGAGGGAAATACTTACGCTACTCTTCTGCATCATCCTCTCCTCTTCGGGGAAAACCAACGCAAACTCGAGACGTAGCAAGAAGGATTTCTGGCGCCGTTGCCAGGGAGTCTACACAGAAGTCAACATACCAAGTACCCATCACAATCCCTATCTCTTGCATTACATTATTTGCCTTTTGCCTCTCGTTTTCCTCTCCCCCACTTCACCCTTGCCGTTTTATTCGCCCTCTCTTTCCCAATCTCCTCCTCTTTTCCCCGTTGCCTTTTCCTTGTCCGTTTGTTTGCTCGTGTGTTGCATTGCTTGTTTGTCGCGATGGCTCAAGATGCTACCAAATTATGTGACTTCACCAATACTAATAATAATGATTTCCTTAGCACTTCGATTGCTCCTCTTGCCAATACTGAATCTTGAGAAATCAATACTGCTTTGTTGAATCTTGTTATGAAAGATCAATTCGCCGGCCTTCCTAGTGAAAATGCCGCTACTCATCTGAATAGCTTTGTTGATTTATGTGATATGCAAAAGAAAAAAGATGTTGATAATGATGTCGTTAAGTTGAAGCTATTTCCTTTTTCGCTTAGAGATCGTGCTAAAGCGTGGTTTTCATCTTTGACTAAAAATAGTATTGATTCTTGGAACAAGTGCGAAGATGCTTTTATCTCTAAGTATTTTCCTCCCGCTAAGATTATCTCTCTTAGGAACGATATTATGAATTTTAAGCAACTTGATCATGAACATGTTGCACAAGCTTGGGAGAGAATGAAATTAATGATACATAATTGTCCTACTCATGGTTTGAACTTATGGATGATTACACAAAACTTTTATGCCGGATTGAATTTGGCTTCTAGAAATCTTTTAGATCCGGCCGCGGGAGGCACTTTTATGGAAATCACTCTAGGAGATGCTACTAAACTTCTAGATAATATTATGGTTAATTGTTCTCAATGGCATAACGAAAGATCTACTAATAAAAAGTGCATGCGATAGAAGAAATAATTGTTTTGAGTGGAAAGATGGATGAACTTATGAAATTATTTGCTACTAAGAGTGTTTCTTCTGATCCTAATGATATGCCTTTGTCTACCTTGATTGAGAATAATAATGAATCTATGGATGTGAATTTTGTTGGTAGGAATAATTTTGGTAACAACGCGTATAGAGGGAATTTTAATCCTAGGCCTTATCCTAGCAATCCTTCTAATAATTATGGAAATTCCTACAATAACTCTTATGGAAATTTTAATAAGATGCCCTCTGAATTTGAGAGTAGTGTTAAAGAGTTTATGAATTCACAAAAGAATTTTAATGCTTTGCTTGAAGAGAAATTGCTTAAAATTGATGATTTGGCTAGGAAATTTGATAGAATTTCCCTTGAGCTTGATTCTTTAAAGCTTAGATCTATTCCTCCTAAGCATGATATCAATGAGTCTCTCAAAGCTATGAGAATTTCCATTGATGAATGCAAAGAAAGAACCGCTAGGATGCATGCTTCCAAAGATGCCTTTATTAAAGAGTTTTCTTCTAATTCCTATGAAAATAAAGATGAAGATCTAAAATTTATTGATGTGTCCCGTTAAATCTTTGTTTTGCAATATGAATCTTGATGAAACTGAATATGATCTTCCTTTACCTAGAAGGCGTTCTAAGAATTCGGAGTTTTTAGATCTTGATGATGAAATTGATAAAAGTGGGATTGAAAGAAATAAAAATCTAGATGTTGCTAAATCCACTATTTTGGATCTTAAGGAATTTAATTATGAAAATTGCTCTTTAATAGATTGTATTTCCTTGTTGCAATCCGTGCTAAATTCTCCTCATGCTTATAGTCAAAATAAGGCCTTTACCAAACACATTGTTGATGCCTTGATGCAATCTTATGAAGAAAAACTTGAGTTGAAAGTTTCTATCCCTAGAAAACTCTATGATGAGTGGGAACCTACTATTAAAATTAAAATTAAAGATTATGAGTTTCATGCCTTGTGTGATTTGGGTGCTAGTGTCTCCACTATTCCCAAAACTTTGTGTTATTTGCTAGATTTCCGTGACTTTGATGATTGCTCTCTAAACTTGCATCTTGCGGAGTCCACTATTAAAAAGCCTATGGGAAGAATTAATGATGTTCTTATTGTTGCAAATAGGAATTATGTGCCCGTATATTTTATCGTTGTTGATATAGACTGCAATCCTTCATGTCCTATTATTCTTGGTAGACCTTTCCTTAGAACGATTGGTGCAATTATTGATATGAAGGAAGGGAATATTATATTCCAATTTCCATTAAAGAAAGGCATGGAACACTTTCCTAGAAATAAAATAAAATTACCATATGAATCTATCATGAGAGCCACTTATGGATTGCCTACCAAAGATGACAATACCTAGATCTATCCTCGTTTTTATGCCTAGCTAGGGGCGTTAAATGATAGCGCTTGTTGGGAGGCAAACCAATTTTATTTTTAGTTTTTTGTTTTTGCTTCTGTTTAGTAATAAATAATCCATCTAGCCTATGTTTATATGTGGTTTTATGTTTTAGTTAGTGTTTGTGCCAAACTAGACCTATTGGATCTTCTTGGATGATAGTTATTTGATCTTGCTGTAATTTCCAGAAACTTTGCGCTCAGTGCCCGAATTATTAAAAATCACCAGAACGTGATAAAATACTGATTCCAATTTCTTATGATCAATAAACAAATTGTCTAGGTCATCTAATTTTGGTAGAATTGTTTGAGTTCCAGAAGTTCGCTTTAGTTACAGATTACTACAGACTGTTCTGTTTTTGACAGATTCTGTTTTGCGTGTGTTGTTTGCTTATTTTGATGAATATATGGCTAGTAAAATAGTTTATGATCCATATAGAAGTTGGAATTGTTGGAAATATGCCCTAGAGGCAATAATAAATTAGTTATTATTATATTTCCTTGTTCATGATAATCGTTTATTATCCATGCTATAATTGTATTGATAGGAAACTCAGATACATGTGTGGGTACATAGACAACACCATGTCCCTAGTAAGCCTCTAGTTGACTAGCTCGTTGATCAATAGATGGTTACAGTTTCCTGACCATGGACATTGGATGTCGTTGATAACGGGATCACATCATTAGCAGAATGATGTGATGGACAAGACCCAATCCTAAGCCTAGCGCAAAGATCGTGTAGTTCGTATGCTAAAGCTTTTCTAATGTCAAGTATCTTTTCCTTAGACCATGAGATTGTGCAACTCCCGGATACCGTAGGAATGCTTTGGGTGTACCAAACGTCACAACGTAACTGGGTGTCTATAAAGGTGCACTACAGGTATCTCCGAAAGTGTCATTGGGTTGGTACGAATCGAGGCGGGATTTGTCACTCCTTGTGACGGAGAGGTATCTCTGGGCCCACTCGGTAGGACATCATCATAATGTGCACAATGTGACCAAGGGGTTGATCACGGGATGATGTGTTACGGAACGAGTAAAGAGACTTGCCTGTAACGAGATTGAACAAGGTATCGGCATACCGACGATCGAATCTCGGGCAAGTACAATACCGCTAGACAAAGGGAATTGTATACGGGATTGATTGAATCCTCGACATCGTGGTTCATCCGATGAGATCATCGTGGAACATGTGGGAGCCAACATGGGTATCAAGATCTCGCTGTTGGTTATTGACCGGAGAACGTCTCGGTCATGTCTGCATGGTTCCCGAACCCGTAGGGTCTACACACTTAAGGTTCGATGACACTAGGGTTATAAAGGAAGTTTGTATGTGGTTACCGAATGTTGTTCAGAGTCCCGGATGAGATCCCGGACGTCACGAGGAGTTCCAGAATGGTCTGGAGGTAAAGATTTATATATGGAAAGTTGTTGTTCGGGTTCCTGGAAAAGTTCGGGTTTTTCGGTATTGTACCGGAAGCTTCCGGAAGGTTCCGGATGATTCCGGAGGGGTCCGGAGGTCCGGAAGATGTTCCACCACGTCCAATACAGCAGCATGGGCTGTAAGGGGGCGCCCTAGCCTTAATGGGCCAGGGGCACCAGCCCCCCAAGGCCCATGCGCATGGGAGATGGGAAACCCTAAGGGGGAGGGCCTCCGCTTGACTTGGGAGGCACTCCTCCCCCCTTGGCCGCCGCCCCCAACCCTAGATGAGATCTAAGGGGGCCGGCCCCCTCTCCCCCCCACCTATAAATAGTGGAGGGGTGGGAGGGCAGCCGCACCCCAAGTTCTGGCGCAGCCCTCCCCCTCTCCCAAGTACTCCTCCTCTCCCGTGGTGCTTGGCGAAGCCCTGCAGGATTGCCACGCTCCTCCATCACCACCACGCCGTTGTGCTGCTGCTGGATGGAGTCTTCCTCAACCTCTCCCTCTCTCCTTGCTAGATCAAGGCATGGGAGACGTCACCGGGCTGTACGTGTGTTGAACGCGGAGGTGCCGTCCGTTCGGCACTAGGATCTCCGGTGATTTGGATCACGACGAGTACGACTCCTTCAACCCCGTTCTCTTGAACGCTTATGCTTAGCGATCTACAAGGGTATGTAGATGCACTCTCCTTCCCCTCGTTGCTGGTTTCTCCATAGATAGATCTTGGTGACACGTAGGAAAAATTTTGAATTTCTGCTACGTTCCCCAACAGTGGTATCAGAGCTAGGTCTATTGCGTAGATTCTTTGCACGAGTAGAACACAAATTAGTTGTGGGCGTTGATTTTGTTCAATATGCTTACCGTTACTAGTCCAATCTTGATTCAGCGGCATTGTGGGATGAAGCGGCCCGGACCGACCTTACACGTACACTTACGTGAGACAGGTTCCACCGACTGACATGCACTTGTTGCATAAGGTGGCTAGCGGGTGCCAGTCTCTCCCACTTTAGTCGGAGGATTCGATGAAAAGGGTCCTTATGAAGGGTAGATAGCAATTGACATATCACGTTGTGGTTTTGCGTAGGTAAGAAACGTTCTTGCTAGAAACCCATAGCAGCCACGTAAAACATGCAAACAACAATTAGAGGACGTCTAACTTGTTTTTGCAGGGTATGCTATGTGATGTGATATGGCAAAAAAGAATGTGATGAATGATATGTGATGTATGAGGTTGATCATTTTCTTGTAGTAGGAATCACGACTTGCATGTCGATGAGTATGACAACCGGCAGGAGCCATAGGAGTTGTCTTTATTTATTGTATGACCTGCGTGTCATTGAACAACGCCATGTAATTACTTTACTTTATTGCTAACCGGTAGCCATAGTAGTAGAAGTAATAAGTTGGCGAGACAACTTCATGGAGACACGATGATGGAGATCATGATGATGGAGATCATGGTGTCATGCCGGTGACAGTGATGATCGTGGAGCCCCGAAGATGGAGATCAAAAGGAGCAATATGATATTGGCCATATCATGTCACTATTTGATTGCATGTGATGTTTGTCATGTTTATACATCTTATTTGCTTAGAACGACGGTAGTAAATAAGATGATCCTCATTAAAATTTCAAGAAAGTGTTCCCCTAACTGTGCACCGCTGCGTAAAGTTCGTCGCTTCAAGCACCACGTGATGATCGGGTGTGATAGATTCTTACGTTCACATACAACGGGTGTAAGCCAGATTTACACACGCGAAACACTTAGGTTGACTTGACGAGCCTAGCATGTACAGACATGGCCTCGGAACACAAGAGACCAAAAGGTCGAGCATGAGTCGTATGGTAGATACGATCAACATGAAGATGTTCACCGATGATGACTAGTCCGTCTCACGTGATGATCGGACACGGCCTAGTTGACTCGGATCATGTAATCACTTAGTGACTAGAGGGATGCCTATCTGAGTGGGAGTTCATAAGATGAACTTAATTATCCTGAACATAGTCAAAAGATCTTCGCAAATTATGTGGTAAGCTCGCGCTTTAGTTCTACTGTTTAGATATGTTCCTAGAAAAAAATCAGTTGAAAGATGATAGTAGCAATTATGCGGACTAAGTCCGTACACTGAGGATTGTCCTCGTTGCTTCGTAGAAGGCTTATGTCCTTAATGCACCGCTCAGTGTCTGAACCTCGAAAGTCGTCTATGGGTGTTGCGAACATCTAACATACACGTTTTGATAACTACGTGATAGTTCAGTAATGTTAAATGGTTTAGAGTTAAGGCACCGAAGACGATTTCGAAACGTCGCGAAACATCTGAGATGTTTCGAGGGCTGAAATTGGGATTTTAGGCTCGTGCCCACGTCAAGAGGTATAAGACCTCCGACGAGCTTCTTGGCCTACAAACTAAGGGAGAAAAGCTCAATCGTTGAGCTTGTACTCAGATTGTCTGGGTACAACATCACTTGAATCGAGTGGGAGTTAATCTTCCAGATGAGATAGTGGTGTTTCTCCAAAGTCATTGCCACCAAGCTACTAGAGCTTCGTGATGAACTATAACATATCAGGGATAGATATGATGATCCTTGAAGTATTCGCGATGTTTGACGCCGCGAAAGTAGAAGTCAAGTAGGAGCATCAATTGTTGATGGTTAGTAAAACCACTAGTTTCAAGAAGGGCAAGGGCAAGAAGGGATACTTCATGAAACGGCAAAACAATTGCTGCTCCAGTGAAAACCCAAGGTTGAAACCAAACCCGAGACTAAGTGCTTCTGTAATGAGAGGAACGGACACTAAAGCAGAACCACCCTAGATACTTGGTAGATAAGGAGGCAGGCAAGGTCGACGGAAGTATATTGGATATACATTATGTTAATGTGTACTTTACTAGTACTCCTAGTAGCACCAGGGTATTAGATACCGGTTCGGTTGCTAAGTGTTAGTAACTCGAAATAAAAGCTACAGAATAAACGGAGACTAGCTAAAGGTAAGCTGATGATATGTGTTGGAAGTGTTTCCAAGGTTGATGTGATCAAGCATCGCACGCTCCCTCTACCTTCGAGATTGGTGTTAAACCTAAATAATTGTTATTTGGTGTTTGCGTTGAGCATAGACATGATTGGATTATGTCTATCGCAATATGGTTATTCATTTAAGGAGAATAATGGTTACTCTGTTTATTTGAATAATACCTTCAATGGTATTGCACCTAAAATGAATGGTTTATTAAATCTCGATCGTAGTGATACACATGTTCATGCCAAAAGATATAAGATAGTAATGATAGTACCACCTACTTGTGGCAATCGCCATGTAAGTCATATTGGTATAAACGATGAAGAAGCTCCATGTTGATGGATCTTTGGACTCACTCGTTTTTGAAAAGTTTGAGACATGCGAACCATGTCTATTGGTGTATATGCATGAAGAAGCTCCATGCAGATGGACCGTTTGGACTCACTTGATTTTGAATCACTTGAGACATGCAAATCATACCATATGGGCAAGATGAGTGAAAGCCTTGTTTTCAGTGAAATGGAACAAGAAAGCAACTTGTTGGAAGTAATACATTTTGATGTGTGCAGTCCAATGAGTGCCGAGGCACGTGATGGATATCGTTATGTTCTTACTTCACGATGATTTGAGTAGATCTTGAGTATATTTACTTGATGAAACACAAGTCTGAATTATTGAATGGTTCAAGTATTTTCAGAGTGAAGTTGAAGATCTTCGTGACAAGAGGATAAAATGTCTATGATATGATCATAGAGATGAATATCTGAGTTGCGAGTTTTGGCACGCAATTAAGACATTGTGGAAATTGTTTCACAATTAATACCGCCTGGAACACCATAGTGTGATGGTGTGTCCGAACATCATAGTTGCACCCTATTGGATATGGTGCGTACCATGATGTCTCTTATCGAATTACCACTATCGTTCATGGGTTAGGCATTAGAGACAACCGCACTCACTTTATAGGGCACCACGTAATTCCGTTGAGACAACACCGTTTGAACTATGGTTTGGAGAAACCTAAGTTGTCGTTTCTTAAAAAATTTGGGGCTGCGACGCTTATGTGAAAAAGTTTCAGGTTGATAAGCTCGAACCCAAAGCGGATAAAATGCATCTTCATAGGACACCCAAAAACAGTTGGGTATACCTCCTAATTCAGATCCGAAAGCAATAGGGATTGTTTCTTGAATCGGGTCCTTTCTCGAGGAAAAGTTTGTCTCGAAAATTGAGTGGGAGGATGGTGGAGACTTGATGAGGTTATTGAACCATCACTTCAACTAGTGTGCAGCAGGGTACAGGAAGTTGTTCCTGTGGCGCCTACACCAATTGAAGTAGAAGCTTATGATAGTGATCATGAAGTTTCGGATCAAGTCACTACCGTACCTCGTAGGGTGACAAGGATGCGTACTACTTCAGAGTGGTACAGTAATCCTGTCTTGAAGGTCATGTTGCTAGACAACAATGAACCTACGAGCTATGGAGAAACGATGGTGGGCCCATATTCCGACAAATGGTTAGAAGCCATGAAATCCGAGATAGGATCCATGTATCAGAACAAAGCATGGACTTTGGTGGACTTGCCCGATGATCGGCAAGCCATTGAGATAAATGGATCTTTAAGAAGAAGACTGACGTGGACGGTAATGTCACCGTCTATGAAGCTCGACTTGTGGCGAAGAGTTTTCACAAGTTCAAGGAGTTGACTACGTTGAGATTTTCTCATCCGTAGCGATGCTTAAGTCCGTCGTAATCATGTTAGCATTAGCTGCATTTATGAAATCTGGCGATGGATGTCAAAATGAGTTTCCTTACGGTTTTCGTAAGGAAAGGTTGTATGTGATACAATCAGAAAGTTTTTGTCGATCCTAAGGATGCTAAAAGGTATGCTGGCTCCAGTGATCCTTCTAAGGACTGGAGTAAGCATCTCGGAGTTGGAATGTGCGCTTTGATGAGATGATCAAATATTTTGGGTTTATACAAAGTTCATGAGAAACTTGTATTTCCAAAGAAGTGAGTGGGAGCACTATAGAATTTCTGATGAGTATATGTTGTTGACATATTGTTGATCAGAAATGATGTAGAATTTTTGGAAAGCATATAGGGTTATTTGAAAGGTGTTTTTCAATAGAAAACCTGGATTAAGCTACTTGAACATTGAGCATCAAGATCTATGAGGATAGATCAAAAAAACGCTTAATGGTACTTTCAAATGAGCATATACCTTGACATGATCTTGAAGGTGTTCAAGATGGATCAGTCAAAGAAGGAGTTCTTGCCTGAGATGTAAGGTATGAAGTTAAGACTTAAAGCTCGAGCACGGCAGAAAAGAGAGAAAGGACGAAGGTCATCCCCTATGCCTTAGACGTAGGCTCTGCAGTATGCTATGCTGTGTACCACACCTGATGTGTGCCTTGCTACATATCTGGCAAGAGGGTACAAAGGTGATCAAGGAGTGGATCACCAGATAGTGGTCAAAATTATCCTTAGAGGAATAAGGATATGTTTCTCGATTATGGAGGTGATAAAGAGTTCGATGTAAAGGGTTACGTCGATGCAAGCTTTAACACCTATCCAAATGACTCTGAGTAGCAAATCGGATACGTATAGTGGAGCAACCATTTGGAATAACTCCAAGTGGCGCGTGGAAGCAACATTTACAATATGACCTAGAGATTTGCGAAGTACATACGGATCCGAATGTTGCAGGCCCGTTGACTAAACCCTCTCTTACAAGCAAAACATGATCAAACCCCAGAACTCATTGAGTCTTAATCACATGATGATGTGAACTAGTTTAGTGACACTAGTAAACTCTTTGGATGTTGGTCACATGGTGATGTGACCTGTGAGTGTTAATCACATGGCGATGTGAACTAGATTATTGACTCTAGTGCAAGTGGGAGACTGTTGGAAATATGCCCTAGAGGCAATAATAAATTAGTTATTATTATATTTCCTTGTTCATGATAATCGTTTATTATCCATGCTATAATTGTATTGATAGGAAACTCAGATACATGTGTGGGTACATAGACAACACCATGTCCCTAGTAAGCCTCTAGTTGACTAGCTCCTTGATCAATAGATGGTTACAGTTTCCTGACCATGGACATTGGATGTCGTTGATAACGGGATCACATCATTAGCAGAATGATGTGATGGACAAGACCCAATCCTAAGCCTAGCGCAAAGATCGGGTAGTTCGTATGCTAAAGCTTTTCTAATGTCAAGTATCTTTTCCTTAGACCATGAGACTGTGCAACTCCCGTATACCGTAGGAATGCTTTGGGTGTACCAAACGTCACAACGTAACTAGGTGGCTATAAAGGTGCACTACAGGTATCTCCGAAAGTGTCATTGGGTTGGTACGAATCGAGATGGATTTGTCACTCCGTGTGACGGAGAGGTATCTGTGGGCCCACTCGGTAGGACATCATCATAATGTGCACAATGTGACCAAGGGGTTGATCACGGGATGATGTGTTACGGAACGAGTAAAGAGACTTGCCGGTAACGAGATTGAACAAGGTATCGGCATACCAATGATCGAATCTCGGGCAAGTACAATACCGCTAGACAAAGGGAATTGTATACGGGATTGATTGAATCCTCGACATCGTGGTTCATCCGATGAGATCATCGTGGAACATGTGGGAGCCAACATGGGTATCCAGATCCCGCTGTTGGTTATTGACCGGAGAACATCTTGGTCATGTTTGCATGGTTCCCGAACCCGTAGGGTCTACACACTTAAGGTTCGATGACGCTTGGGTTATAAAGGAAGTTTGTATGTGGTTACCGAATGTTGTTCGAGTCCGGATGAGATCCCGGACGTCACGAGGAGTTCCGGAATGGTCCGGAGGTAAAGATTTATATATGGAAAGTTGTTGTTCGGGTTCCGGGAAAAGTTCAGGTTTTTCCGGTATTGTACCAGGAAGCTTCCGGAAGGTTCCGGAGGATTCCAGAGGGGTCCGGAGGTCCGGAAGATGTTCCACCACGTCCAATATAGCAGCATGGTCTGTAAGGGGGCGCCCTAGCCTTAATGGGCCATGGGCACCAGCCCCCCAAGGCCCATGCGGATGGGAGAGGGGAAACCCTAAGGGGGAGGGCCTCCACTTGACTTGGGAGGCACTCCTCCCCCCTTGGCCGCCGCCCCCAACCCTAGATGAGATCTAAGGGGGCCGGCCCCCTCTCCACCCCACCTATAAATAGTGGAGGGGTGGGAGGGCAGCCGCACCCCAAGTTCTGGCGCAGCCCTCCCCCTCTCCCAAGTACTCCTCCTCTCCCGCGGTGCTTGGCGAAGCCCTGCAGGATTGCCACGCTTCTCCATCACCACCACGCCATTGTGCTGCTGCTGGATGGAGTCTTCTTCAACCTCTCCCTCTCTCCTTGCTGGATCAAGGCATGGGAGACGTCACCGGGCTGTACGTGTGTTGAACACGGAGGTGCCGTCCGTTCGGCACTAGGATCTCCGGTGATTTGGATCACGACGAGTACGACTCCTTCAACCCCGTTCTCTTGAATGCTTCCGCTTAGCGATCTACAAGGGTATGTAGATGCACTCTCCTTCCCCTCGTTGCTGGTTTCTCCATAGATAGATCTTGGTGACACGTAGGCAAATTTTGAATTTCTGCTACGTTCCCCAACAGGAATATAGTAGGTTTAACACCAATATAAATAAATGATGAGTTCATTAGAGTACCTTAAAGTAGTCTTTTGTTTTCTTTCTCTAACGGAGCTCACGGGATTTCTATTGAGTTTTGTGTTGTGAAGTTTTCAATTTTTGGGTAAATTCTTTTGATGGATTATAGAACAAGGAGTGGCAAGAGCTTAAGCTTGGGGATTCCCATGGCACCCCCAAGATAATCCAAGGACACTAAAAAGTTAAAGCTTGGGGATGCCCGGGAAGGCATCCCCTCTTTCATCTACTTCCATCGGTAATTTACTTGGAGCTATATTTTTATTCACCACATGATAAGTGTTTTGCTTGGAGCATCTTGTATCATTTGTGTCTTTGCTTGTTAGTTTACCACAATCATCCTTGCTGTACACACCTTTTGAGAGAGCCATACATAAATTGGAATTGGTTAGAATACTCTTTGTGCTTCACTTATATCTTTTGAGCGTGATAATTTTTGCTCTAGTGCTTCACTTAGATCTTCTAGAGCACGGTGGTGGATTTGTTTTAAAGAAACTATTGATCTCTCATGCTTCACTTAGATTATTTTGAGAGTCGTTAATAGCATGGTAATTTGCTTAATATTAATATACTTGGTATTCAAGATATGTGAAACTTTCTTTTGAGTGAGTTGAATACTAAGATAAGTTTGATGCTTGATAATTGTTTTGAGATATGGAGGTGATAATATCAAAGTCGTGCTAGTTGAGTAGTTGTGAATTTGAGAAATGCTTGTGTTGAAGTTTGCAAATCCCATAGCATGCACGTATGGTTAAAGTTTAGTAACAAATTTGAAACATGAAGTGTACCTGGCTTGTGCATCCCTATGAGTGGAGGTCGGGGATGAGCGATGGTCTTTTCCTACCAATCTATCCCCCTAGGAGCATGCGCGTAGTACTTGATTTTTGATGACTTCTAAATTTTTGCAATAAGTATATGAGTTCTTTTGACTAATGTTGAGTCCATGGATTATACGCACTTTTACCTTTCCGCCTTTGCTAGCCTCTTCGGTACCGTGCATTGCCCATTCTCACATTGAGAGTTGGTCCAAACTTCGCCGGTGCATCCAAACCCCGTGATATGATACGCTCTATCACACATAAACCTCCTTATATCTTCCTCAAAACAGCCACCGTACCTACCTATTATGGAATTTTCATAGCCATTCCGAGATATATTGCCATGCAACTTTCCACCGTTCCGCTCATCATCATCATGACATACATTACTTTTGTCATATTGCCATTGCATGATCATGTAGTTGACATCGTATTTGTGGCAAAGCCACCATGCATTATTTTTCATACATGTCACTCTTGATTCATTGCACCATCCCGGTACACCGTCGGAGGCATTCACATAGAGTCATACTTTGTTCTAAGTCTCGAGTTGTAATCCTTATGTTGTAATCAATACAAGTGTGATGATGATCATTATTAGAGCATTGCCCAAAAAAAGAGAAAGGCCAAAAAGAAAAAAAGGAAGGCCCAAAAAAAAGAAAATAAATAAAAAGGGCAATGCTACTATCTCCTTTTCCACACTTGCGCTTCAAAGTAGCACCTTGTTCTTCATGTAGTGAGTCTCATATATTGTGCTTCAAAGTAGCACCTTGTTCTTCATGTAGTGAGTCTCATATATTGTGCTTCAAAGTAGCACCATGTTTTTCATATAGTGAGTCTCATAAGTTGTCTTTTCATACTAGTGGTAATTTTTCATTATAGAACTTGGTTTGTATATTCCTACGATGGGCTTCCTCAAATGCCCTAGGTCTTCATGAGCAAGCGAGTTGGATGCACACCCACTAGTTTTCTTTTGTTGAGCATTTATAGCTCTAGTGCATCCGTTGCATGGCAATCCCTACTCCTCATGTTGACATCAATTGATGGGCATCTCCATAGCCCGTTGATTATCCTCGTCAATGTGAGACTTTCTCCTTTTTGTCTTCCACACAATCCCCATCATCATATTCTATTCCACCCATAGTGCTATATCCATGGCTCACGCTCATGTATTGCGTGAAGGTTGAAAAAGTTTGAGATTATTTAAGTATGAAACAATTGCTTGGTTTGTCATCGGGGGTATAGAAGTTGGGAACATCTTTGTGTGACGAAAATGAAGCATGGCCTAACTATATGATTTTGTAGGGATGAACTTTCTTTTGCCATGCTATTTTGAGAAGACATGATTACTTTGATTAGTATGCTTGAAGTGTTATTATTTTTATGTCAATATGAACTTTTTTCTTGAATCTTTCGGATCTGAATATTCATACCACAATAAAAAGATTTACATTGAAATTATGCCAAAGTATCACTCCGCATCGAAAATTCTCTTTTTTATCATTTACCTACTCGAGGACGAGCAGGAATTAAGCTTGGGGATGCCTGATACGTCTCCAACGTATCTATAATTTTTGATTGCTCCATCCTACTTTATCTACTGTTTTGGACTATATTGGGCTTTATTTTCCACTTTTATATTATTTTTGGGACTAACCTATTAACCGGAGGCCAAGCCTATAATTGCTATTTTTTTTGCCTATTTCAGTGTTTCAAAGAAACGGAATATCAAACGGAGTCCAAACCGAAAGAAACCTTCGGGAACGTGATTTTCTCACCGAACGTGATCCAGGAGACTTGGACCCTACTCCAAGAAGTAACAGAGGCAGTCACGAGGGTGGGGGGCGCCCCCCTGCCTCGTGGGCCCCCTGTTGCTCCACCGACGTACTCCTTCCTCCTATATATACCTACGTACCCCCAAACGATCAGAACAAGAGCCAAAAACCTAATTCCACCGCCGCAACTTCCTGTATCCACGAGATCCCATCTTGGGGCCTGTTCCGGAGCTCCAACGGAGGGGGCATCCACCATGGAGGGCTTCTACATCATCATCATTGCCCCTCCGATGAAGTGTGAGTAGTTTACTTCAGACCTTTGGGTCCATAGCTAGTAGCTAGATGGCTTCTTCTCTCTTTTTCGATCTCAATACAATGTTCTCCCCCTCTCTCATGGAGATCTATTCGATGTAATCTTCTTTTTGCGGTGTGTTTGTTGAGACCGATGAATTGTGGGTTTATGATCCAGCTTATCTATGAATAATATTTGAATCTTCTCTGAATTCTTTTATGTATGATTGGTTATCTTTGCAAGTCTCTTAGAATTATCCGTTTGGTTTGGCCAACTAGATTGGTAGTTCTTGCAATGGGAGAAGTGCATAGCTTTGGGTTCAATCTTATGTGTCCTTACCCAAAGGATGTAAAGGGTTGCAAGGCACGATTGTATTGTTGCCATCGAGGATAACAAGACGGGGTATTTATCATATTGCATGAATTTATTCCTCTACATCATGTCATCTTGCTTAAGGCGTTACTCTGTTTTTAACTTAATATTCTAGATGTATGCTGGATAGCGGTCGATGAGTGGAGTAATAGTAGTAGATGCAGAATCATTTCGGTCTACTTGTCTCGGACGTGATGCCTATATACATGATCATACCTAGATATACTCATAACTGTGCTCAATTCTGTCAATTGCTCAACAGTAATTTGTTCACCCACCTAGAATACTTATGCTCTTGAGAGAAGCCACTAGTGAAACCTATGGCCCCTGGGTCTATTATCATCATATCAATCTCCATCACTTTAATACTTGCTTTGTTTTTACTTTGCTTTTTACTTTCACTTTGCATCTATATACCAAAAATACCAAAAATATTATTTATCATCTCTATCAGATCTCACTCTCGTAAGTGACAGTGAAGGGATTGACAACCCCTAATCGCATTGGTTGCGAGTAGCTATCGCTTTGTGCAGTACGAGGGACTTCAGCGTGGCCTCCTCTTGGATTGATACCTTGGTTCTCTCGGCGAGGGAAATACTTACGCTACTCTGCTGCATCATCCTCTCCTCTTCGGGGAAAACCAACGCAAGCTCGAGACGTAGCAAAGCCCGCCGTGATCCTGGTTTGCGTACATAACGTTTTCTTGGTCTACCACATATGCCATGCCGATGTTGAGTGCCAGGATTTTAAGAACTTCCTCAAGGACAAAAGAGTGAAATTCGTTACTGTAGGCTTTAAGAACGACAGAGATGTCCTGCGTCGGATAGGTCTCATTGTAGGCCAGCCCTTCGATCTCCAGAAGGCAAGCCTGGTGTCCTCCTCTCAACCTTCAATGCTGACCCCGGCAGCAGCCATGATTGATCCTTCGTACGCTAAACTGAAGAAACCTCATCACGAGTTTCATCATGCATGGGAGTCAAAGACATTAGATGAAGATCACATCCTGTACGCAGCAATGGATGCCTACCTTTGTTTAAATATCTACATGTGTTGGATGAAGAAGCAGAGCCCAGTGTCCGATTCAAGCAAAGAAGCGTCGGCGAATAGGAAGAGGAAGAGGGACGAGGACGAAGTCGAGGACGTGGACTCAAACTCCGAGTAGGTGGCAGTGCCGTTGCTCATGCTGGTTCTACTGCAGTGTCAAGCGGACTAGTTGCTTAGTTTATTTTCAAGGGTGTGTTGTGCTGAGGCCCCAGCAGAACTATGTTTATGTTCTTTCTCGTTATTTGAACTCTTTAGTATGTAGAGTAGTACTAGTACTATGTCTTACTACTGTTCTACTTGCAGTTGGTACTACTGCTCGTATCTTCGTGTTCCTACTGTACTTAATACGCTCGTATTAGTAGTATAATTTGGGTCAGTCGATTTGTGAAAGAAGTTCGACGGAGCGAAGGAAGAAGGCGGCAGAAGAGGTGGAAGAAGCCCTTCTAGCCATCCATGTTGCATCAAATGGCTCACATGAGTCGACTGACCCAAATTGCTCCTTCAGATTGCAGGATCCACGTGGCATTCAAGGTCTCGAAGGCAGATTCCGTGTCCGCACCCGGTTTGCGGGCTTGACGCGCGCGCGACCGGCTTCCGCCGCGACAGCCACCATGCGCGCCTCCTCCGCGCGGTCGGAGACGACAATGACACGCTAGTTCCTCCTCGCCGGCGTGCTGGAGCACGCGTTCGTCCTCCTCTTCATACCCTGCATGCATAGACGTGGCTCCACCAGCTGCTCGCGTGCTTGGTAGCGCGGCGGCATGGCGAGGAGGGACTGCAGACGACGTGAGCGGGCGAGCCTTCGGCTTTATGGCACAGGGATGGCGGCGACACGGCGGTGATGGGCGAGAAATTGTTGGCCAGAGCAGGCGGGCGCCGGCATGCGCAACGGCGGCGGTGGCATATTGATGAGTGCGCGTATGGGAGCTTACTTTAGTTTTATATAAGGTTGGTTAAACTTAAAAGAAAACCGTACTAGTGCACG
This sequence comes from Aegilops longissima, assembly GCA_021605205.1. NCBI lineage: Eukaryota > Viridiplantae > Streptophyta > Magnoliopsida > Poales > Poaceae > Aegilops > Aegilops longissima. The sequence goes on from CM038681.1 coordinate 606,723,999, forward strand.
TAAACATTAGACTTAGGTAGCACTTTTTTTTTGAAGTTAGTACCACAGCCACGATACGAAATCCTGTGCAAGCGCGTGAACCGCGGCCGCGCGGTCGATCGAACGGTGCGTCACCGTGTTGCGCTCAAAGGACATCCACCAAACCTTTTTGTGTGTGTGAAAACAATCCTCGAATATTACTCAAGTTTTTTTTCCTGGGAAAGTTCTTGACGCTGCAATATTTCCATATATTTGAATTTAGCTCCAGTTTGTGTTTATTTGGATTTGGACATTTTAGGTGCGCCCTAGTTTTTTTAATACTTATTTTGTGTGTGTGACTGAGAGAGAACGTGTGTATGTGTCCATATGTGTGTTGTGGCGGAAGGGCAATGTGGAGACGGTGTGCGTGTGATACACACATAGAGAGGTGTGAATGTGCAAATGATCATGCATGAGTGAGACATAGACAGATGCCGATCGTTGTGTATACATGAGAGAACGGTCTTCTAGTTTACTTGTGTGTGTGTGTGAGAGAGAGAGAGAGAGAGAGAGGAGCATCCAGTAACACAACAACCATCTCTCTCGATTCGTCCGTCCCTCATGACGATCGCATGCAACACATGCATCAACGCGCACATTTTGACACCCTCACTCAGCCCCTGCCCACCTCAAGGCCCGCACAATCTCTTCGTGAATACCCATTTCTCTCCTTAGGTTTGTTTTCGCTCAATATCTGACAGACACACACGCGCGCGCGTGCACACACACACACACACGCAGCACAACACACACGCACACTCCCCCGAGCACACAATTCATCCCCATCCAAGGTTATACGGCGACCACTCTCGCTTGTGCTTCTTTGCACCCCAACATGCACAACACCTCAATCTTCAAAGAGGGCATCGAGCAGATCAAAGACGGCGACCACACCGCGCTAGAGAATGCGGGGTCATTTGGAAGCAGGGTGATGTGATGACGGCTGACTGACTCATCCCCCCACCCTCTCTCTCTCTTGCACAAAATTACCAATCCCTCTCTCCCCCGCACAAAGTTGTCAATCCCTCAACCCATGAGATCCTTCCCCTCTCGTCCATGTTTTTCCAGCTCTCTCATCAAACATGTTGTCTCTTCTCCTTCCACGTATACAGAATCCGGATGCACACGCATCTCACGTATATTACATGTCTCCATCTTTCTCACACACCTAACTTCTTCCTCTCTCTTTCTCTCTCTCTCTCTCTCTCTCTCTCTCTCTCTCTCTCGTTAGGTTTGTCTCCTACTCTCTCGTCCACATACATACAATCTTTCCCGCCCTATGTCGGTGTACTAGAGTAGGGGTACCCCTAGCACCCCGAACTCGTGCACGGGCAGTTGCAGCACCCCGCGGCAGGGCTGGCCTGGTGACCATCAAGATCTTCCGCGGCTCCTTTGGAGCCATTCGAGAACAAAGTAATCAAGGCCCCGGCAAGAGGAGCTTGCCGGGAAGACCACTCAAGGCACGAAGGAAACAAGGCCCCGGCAAGAGGAGCTTGCCGGGAAGGCTTGGTGAGCGCCGAGCTCCCAAGCGCGACAAGGGTTCTGCCGCGGCAAGGCGCTTGCTGCGGCAGGCAACCTCTCTTCATCTCCGCTCCAGCTCATCCGCCAACGTGTCGCTGCGGGGCTTTCCCAGGAACGCGTGTCGATGGGCTGTGCAGCCAACGGGGAGCAGCGATAAGCGGCGCTGACAAGGTACCATCGTGGCAAACGGAGGCGCACTTGACGGTCCCTCGTTAATCGTTCAGCGGCCGAGACGGGCATTTATGACTCTTGTCCCTTGCCGTCGAGTTAGGTATAGATCATGTACACTCGTATAAAGCGGTGTACCAACCTCTTTTTTACTATCTTACCCTTGTCTACTTGCCACTGTGGTGACCCCTTGTGCCTATAAAAGGAGGCCCAAGTGCAACGTAGAAAGGGTTCGGTTCGGCCCGCTTAGTTCATTCGATTCATACGAGACCACACTCAGCTAGGTTTTGTAGCTCCCATTGCTCCCTAGCAAGAACACAATATAATCCACAAAGCAGCAGAGGAGTATTATCTCTCCGGAGAGCTCCGGCTGGGTAAATCTGCTCGTGTGCATCGCTCGATCCGCTCTTTGTGCATCCCCGCTCCCCTCCGAACCACAAGGGACCAGGTCCCATAGGTGTTCGCGGGACACGATCATACTTCCCGACATCTTTGGCGCGCCGGTAGGGCGTCGAGGCTGTGTGAACCCGATCCGCGTTCACACGAGCAGTTTCTTCATCAACACTTCGTCAACATGCCACCAAGAAGAAGGCTTCGCGGCAGCAGAGCCGTCCGCGTCAAACCCACCACCACCGGAGCTGACGAGTGGTGGAGAAGACGCTGGCGGAGGAACGGGCGTCGTCGAAAGAGCCCACGGCGCCGCCAGATCCAAGGACAAGACGGCGCAAGCTTCGGCGTCCGAGTCCGCACCGCGTCCTTCTCAAGAGGCGCGGGAAAGACAGCGTCATGGTGCTCGCAGCACCATACGTCCGATAGATCAAGGCCAAGCTGGAGGATCTGGGGACCCTCGAGACCCGCATGCACGCCAGCATGCCGGTACAAGCGGAGTACGGTCGCTGGGGCGGGACTCTGCTCCTCCTAACTTGGTTAGGAGTCCGAGCACGTCTCGTTCTTCGCTCCGTACGCCATTGCCACCCACCACACCAGCAGAAGCCTTGGCAAGAGCTCAGCTACTTCTAGACTACCCTCCAACGGCCGACAAGATCGACGAATGGAGGGCCACCATCCAGAGCCTCATCGGCTTTGCTAACGGCGATGTCCGCGGCAACCTAAGCGCCCGCAGCCGCTGCAAGGCTACAAGGCACGAGCCGATGGCGACGAGACTTGCGGGGTGCAGCCACCGTACACTCCCCTTCCGAAGGCCAAGATCGCCGACTCGCCGGATCCACCTCGACAGCGACTCCACAGATCGCCGGATCCGCGAGCTCATCGCGACCAGCGCCAAGTTCTTCGAGAACGGCAAGAAGAAGACGCCGAACCCGATCGAGCATCAAGAGAAGCGGCGTCAATCCGACCAGCGCGCGGGCTCACTGTCGATATGCATGCGCCTGGGGAACCAGCGACTTGCAGACGCTGTAGGTTGCCCTGCGCTCACTCGTGAGCTGCGGCAAGTCCAAATGGCCCGACAAGAAAAACTTCAAGCCGAGATGTGCGGAGAAGTATGATGGCATGACACACCCATCGGAGTTCCTCAAGATCTACACCATCGCGGTGCAGGCTGCGGGGGACGAGACGACAAGATCCTCGCCAACTATTTCCTCGGTACTCAAGCCAAACGCCGGTCTTGGCTCATGCACTTGCCGGACAACTCTATTTCTTCTTGGGCAGATTTGTGCCACCAGTTTGTCGGCGCCTTCACAGCGCCACAAGCCTCATGGCCAAGAGAGTGACCTTCACCTGCTCGCCTGAAGGAAGGAGAGTCCCTTCGCAAATTCATCCAGAGATTCAGCCGTGTGCATTACAACATCCCAGATGTCCACCCTGCCGTGGTGATCAGTGCATTTCATCAGAATGTGCGAAACCGCAGGATGAGGGAGGAGATGGCGATGTGCAAAGTGAAAGACGCCACGAGCTCTACGCCCTGGCCGACAAGTGTGCACGCTACTGAAGAAGGAAGAAGACTCTGTGAGAGAATGTGGGAGCAGAGTCCGACAAGGAGGAGACCGCCTGCAAGGAAGAGCCGGTGGCGAAACAATAGAAAGAAGAAAAACCAAAAGTACTAGTTGTCGAGCAGTCCGGCAAGGATGGTGCCGCCAACAAAGTCAAGGCTGGTGACTCCGGCAAGGAGGTTGCCGCTGACAACGACCGCCAAGTTGTGGTGGCCGCCGATAAGCCTGACAGCTCCGACAAGCAGTACTGTAAGATCCACCGCACCAAGGGCCACGATCTCCAGAGCTGCAAGAAAGTCGAGCAGCTTGTTGAGCTACAGAGGGCTGAATACGAGCGGCGAGACAAGGAGAAGGCCCAGGAAGGTGCAGGTGCAGCTAGTAAGAAGAGACCCGGCCGGGTAGGACACCGCGGCAAGGCCAAGCAGCGGCAAGGAGACAGACCTCCCCGCGGCCGCGACAAGGACGAAGACGAAGATGACGATGAAGATATGGAAGATGATGAAGCTGATGAGCAGGAGTTTCAGAAGGCAACGGAGGTCCTTTGCGTTGACGGTGGTGCTTCTCTGCATACCTCGCACCGCCAACTCAAGCAATGGATGCGTGAGGTTAATGCAGCAGAACCATCCATAGAGTCGCGCAAACCTCTGAAGTGGTCCAGCACGCCCATCATCTTTGACATTGAGGATCACCCTGATCGCATCATCGCGGTCGGGTGCTTGCCGATGTTGGTATCACCAACTATCCGCAACCTCAAGGTCACAAAGATGTTGGTTGACGGCGGGGCCGGCCTGAACCTGATCTCCTCTGCAGTGCTCCAGAAGCTTCAAATCCTCGACAATGAGCTCAAGAGACCGGTACTTTCCAAGGAATCAACCCAGAAGGAGCAAGCCCAAAGGGAAGATCACGCTGCGGTAACATTTGGCGATGAGCTAAATTTCAGAAGCGAGAAGGTCACATTCGACGTTGCCGATCTCCCATTGCCCTACAATGGCATACTTGGTCGCCCGGCGCTTGCCAAGTTCATGGCAGCTTCTCATTACGCCTACAATTTACTCAAGATGCCCGCCCGATAAGCGTCATTTCTGTCCATGGCGACAAGAAGGATGCGCTTATCTGCGCCGACAAGATTTACGGGATGCAGCAGCTACGACAGATATCAAACCACTCGCCACTGAAGCTCCGGGGAAGAAGAAGACCACCAAGTCCGCAAGAGTTATGATGCCCACTCCGCAAGCGCACCTCTTGAGTGCTGCGCTACCGCCGAGGACGCACCATCGAGCTCCACCGCAAGTGCAAGAAGATGATGGCAGCTCCGCCAAGACCAAGAAGGTGCCCGCCAAGGAGGACGGCACTGGTGGTACCTTCACCATCATTGCCACGCTTGACTCTAAATAGGAAGGCGAGCTCGTTGCTTTCCTCGCGGCGAATGTCGATGTGTTTGCATGGCAACCATCCGACATCCCCGTGTTCCTGTGGAAGTAATTGAGCACCACCTAGCTGTCTGTCCTCACGCCACGCCCGTCAAGCAAAAAGTTAGGAAACAGCAGTGGAGCGCCAAGAATTCATAGCGGAAGAAATCAAGAAGTTGGAAGCAGCAGGCCTTGTCAGAGGAGTACTCCATCCCACATGGTTGGCCAATCCGGTAGTTGTACGCAAGGCCAATGGGAAATGGAGACTTTGTATCGACTTCACAGATGTTAATAAAGCTTGTCCCAAAGACCCATTTCCCTTGCCAAGTATAGACCAGATTGTTGACTCCACAGCTGGATGTGATTTGCTTTCATTTCTTGATGCATATTCAGGGTATCATTAGATCTTCATGGCAGAAGAGGATGGAGAGAAAACCGCATTCATTACACCATGTGGCACATACTATTTCATACGGATGCCTTTCGGTTTGAAGAATGCTGGTTCAACTTTTGCAAGACCAGTCCATGATGCTTTTGAGCCACAAATACACAGAAATGTAGAAGCCTACATGGATGACATAGTGGTCAAGAGCAAGGACAAAGCAACTCTGGTTCAGGATTTGGATGAGACATTTGCAAATCTGCGCAAGATCAACCTCAAGCTCAACCCCGAGAAGTGCGTGTTTGGGGTCCCTTCCGCAAGCTTCTCGGTTCTTTGTGTCTCGGCGGGAATTGAAGCCAATCCCGACAAGATCAAGGCCATCGAGCAGATTGAAGCACCAAAGCACGCCAAGGATGTAAGAAGGCTTGCGGTTGCGTGGCTGCTCTCCAAGAGGTTTATCTCTAAGTCTGCTGAGCACGCCCTGCCATTTTTCAAGATTTTGAAAAAGGCAGGTCCAATGAAATGGACTCCCGAAGCGGAGGCTGCGCTGCAGGACTTGAAGAGATACCTGTCCTCCACTCCAATACTTGTCGCACCTAGGCCACAAGAGAAGTTGCTGCTGTATATAGCGGTGACCAATCAAGTGGTTAGTGCTGCGTTAGTAGCGGAGAGGGAGGCGGATGATGAGCCGGCAACCGAGGCAGGTGCATCCAGCGACAAGCAGGGGGCTTCACCGTCAAGCTCTGGTCCCGACAAGGACGGATCTTTACAGAATTGTGACAAGATACAGAAAAGGATGGTGCAGCGCCCAGTCTACTTTGTCAGTTCCCTTCTGCAGGGGGCTAGGTCAAGGTACTCTGGTGTGCAGAAGTTGCTTTTCGGCCTCCTCATGGCCTCGAGAAAGCTGCGCCATTACTTCCAAGCACATGAGATAACAGTTGTCACTCACTTTCATTGAAGAGGATTTTGCAAAATCCGAAGCAACAGCAGAATTGTCGAGTGGGCCTGAACTGTCAAGCTTTGGTCTCAAGTTTGAAAGCACTTCAACTATCCAAAGCAGAGCATTGGCAGAATTCATAGCAGAGTGGACGCCAACGCAAGATGAAGAAACTCCAGAGACGAGCATCCCCGTTGAGGAGGCAAATAAAGAGTGGCTGATGTACTTTGATGGTGCCTTTTCGCTGCAAGGCGCCGGTGCCGGCGTGCTGCTTATCGCACCCACCGGAGAGCACCTCAAGTACATAGTCCAGATGCACTTTCCCAAGGAACAAGCAACAAACAATACTGCAGAGTATGAAGGTTTGCTTGCCGGTCTCAGGATTGCGGTAGACCTTGGGATCAAGAAGCTCATTGTCAGGGGGGACTCGCAACTTGTTGTCCGCCAAGTAAATAAAGATTATCAGAGTCCGTTGATGGAAGCCTACGTCGATGAAGTGAGAAAGCTAGAAGAGCACTTTGAAGGCCTGCAAATGGAACACGTTCCAAGAGCTCAGAATGATATAGCTGATGGCCTCTCCAAATGTACCGCACTTAAGTTACCTGTGGAACCAGGAATTTTTGTGCTCAAGCTGACTCAGCCAACCGTAACACCATCAACAGGACAGAGCAAGAAGAGAAAATTGGTTTCCGGCGACTACTTTTCGGCAGAGCTCCCTCGAGCCACCGCCAAGAAGGTCCCTAAAATCAACGCAAATATCACTGAGGAGCAGTCTGCTCCGACAAACTCTGTGGTTTGTTTCGTTGAAGCAGACGCTCCCGACAAGCTTTGCTTCGCAAGCTTGCCGGGATCATCAACTCCGGCGGAACCACAGGTTCCTGCCGTGGAAGCTAATGTTCCCGCATGGTAGATGAGCCTTTAGTCCTTGTTGTCGAGCCACAGGCTCCAAAGATGGGCGCAGCAAATCTTCCATTTCCTTGAGCAGGAGAACTTCCCAAGAGCAAGAAGAAGCGGAAAAAGTAGCCCGGCAGTCAAGTATGTACCAGTTTGTTGACAACATCCTGCATGTAAGAAGACTCAACGGTGTGAAATTGAAGTGTATTTGCGGGAAGATGGATGAAGCTGTTGGCAGAGATACATGGAGGCATATGTGGTCACCACATTGGCGAAGAGCACTTGCCGCAAAGCTTTCCGACAAGGTTTCTTCGCCGAAGCTCTCCAGATGCAAATCGCACAAGTAACCAAGTGTGAAGCGTGCAAGGCCCATTCCAAACAGATACACCAACCAGCTCAAGCTCTCCGGACAATCCCTTTATCCTGGCCCTTTCGGTGCAGGGCTCGACATCCTCGGCCCCTTCCCCGAAGCTGTCGGGGCTTTGAGTACTTGTACGTCACAATCGACAAGTTCACAAAGTGGCGGAAGTGGAACCAGTGAGGAAGGTGACAGCACAGTCAGCAGTCAAGTTCTTCAGGTCATTTGTTTGCCGTTTTGGGATTCCTAACCGGATCATCACCAACAACGGCACACAGTTCACAAGCCGCACCTTCACGCAGTACGCCCAAGATCTTGGCGCCAAGATCTGCTTTGCTTTTGTTGCTCATCCGAGAAGCAATGGTCAAGCAGAGAGAGCAAACGCTGAAGTGCTGCGGGGACTCAAGACCAGAACTTTCGACAGGCTGCACAAGTGCGGAAGAAACTGGATCGAGGAGCTGCCGGTGGTTCTTTGGTCGATCAGGACGACACCAAATCGAGCCACCGCCGACACACCTTCGCCTAGTCTATGGAGCAGAGGCAGTTCTCCCCACGGAACTCAGATACGGGTCACCTCGAGTGCTCGCTATGATGAGTTTGAGCAAGAGCAGCTGCGACAAGATGACGCGCTGCTCCTCGAGGAGGATCGTCTTCAGCTGCTGACGAGCTGCTCGTTACAAAGCAAGCTTTGCGCCGCTACCATAGCCGCAGTTAATGCTAGAAGCTTCGAGGAAGGCGACCTTTTCTTCGGCGGTAGCGCTCAATCCGCCAAGAATTCCAACAAGTTGACGCCTTGAAGTGGGAAGGCCCTTATCGGGTGAAACGAGTCACTAGGCCCGCGCTGTCCGCCTTTGAGACCAAGATGGCGTTCGCATCCACACCCGGGGAAGGAGAAGATAATGGTGTGGGCCACCAAGCGCCGCCGAGGAACTATCGCCTTGCGGAAGTGAACAACAGAGAAGCTAAGTTGCTAAGTTTAAACAATCAGTTTTAAATTTTAAGTTATCTTCCTCGAATGATAGTACTTTGTATGGAAAACACGTGTGCGGAGGAACCGACTCGCGACTAGCTTGCGCCCTTACTTTGTTTCGAGTCCGCCAACAACTTAAGTGTGCTGCAACTAGTTGCGACAAGGTTGCTTGTCGGAGGCGGCATCGCCAAAGAAGTCTGTGAAGTTCAAGACTCAGCTCACGGCAAAGGTGTTTGCACCGACAAGTCCCCTAAAAGCGAGGGCATAAACATACAAGGAAAAATCAAGTAAAGGAAATAACATTGCATTCGATTGCCTAAGATAGTGTATATTACATAATAACTTGTCGCAGATCTAATAAATTTTTCGCCTAAACATGATCTACAACGACAAGAGAAAGATAAGCTTGGCGGCCTAGTCCACGCTGGTCGCCATCGAGCCTCTTGACTCCCTCACCCTGTCCACAATGGGTGCGACAAGGGCCTTGAGCGCTTCAACATCAGCAGATGGAGGCAGGGACTTGAGAACTTTGGTGAAGTCGACGCCTGGGTTGCGGAAGGCCACTTTCATCAGCACCTTCTAGAGAGCCCCGGCGCAAACTTGGCACGACTCCTCTGCCAGTTGCTTTGGGATCTCCTCCCGAGTCAGCTGGAGACCCGTCAAGACGCCCTTGAAGAATAGGCTGAGCTTGACGCTGGGTTGGAGGTTCTCGCCGGTGGAGTACCCAAGATCCACCATCCCCAGCTCCATCACCATTATGGATGCCGGCGGCGGTGTCCACAAGACCTTCATCGCCCAAAGGCATTATGCTATCTCCGAGATTATTCAGGCAGTCGCGGCATTCGCCAACAGCTCCTACGGTAAGCCCTGCTTGCGGAGACGCAAAATCCTAGTCACGGCAATCTTCAACTTGTCGCCCCCGCGCCAAGTTGCTCCAATCATTGCCGCAAGACTATGGGAGTTTGGCGCAGGCGGTGAAAGGCTGTGGCTCCTCCTCTAAGATCCAACACCAGTCAGCTCTCCACTCCTCCCACTTGCTACGCAGCTCTCCGTCAAGATATGCTTCCTTCTTGCCAACTCGAGACCCATGCAATCCCTCCGACAAGCGGCTCTCTCTCTCTCTACGCTGGGCATGAAGTAATGGCGGAAGAGTGCTACATTTGGGTGGACCCGACAAAGTTCTCGCAGAGGTGTGCGAAACGCCAAGGTGAGGACGGCGTTGGGGTGAAATCAAGGAGGCGAAGGCCATATGTGTTCATGACATCGCAAAAGAATTCAGAAAAGGCGGGCAGAGCCCGCAGGAAGAGAAGCCAAGAAAGGGTACCCGATGGAAACTTTCTCTGATGTGGCGGCGGAGATGACTCTCGGCGCTGGTGCGCCCGGTCTCCGTCGACCGTAAAAGATAGTACAACTCCGCAGCTCCTTCCGTCAAGCGTGGGATCAAAGAGGGCCGCTCCTTCCAGCGCCATGAGCCGCTGCGCCTCGGCCGATTTCACGCCTTTTCCCTTGTCGGCCTTTGAGCCATGGGGAGAGGTGGTGGAGGAGGTCGACGGCGCAGTGGCACCGTGGCAATGGAGGGGGCGGAGCGTCGCTCTCTTTGGGCTCGAGAAGAAAGGTGGAAGCGGCGGGGGTTTCTGATGTGACAGCAATGGCAAGTGGGCGTCCTGCCCCTGTACCCCCTGCTTATAAAGAGGGAGAGGGGCGGGCGTCCCGATTTTTCCATTAAACAAAGCCCCACGATCTCCCCCACGACGCCACGTCCGGTGCGTGAAGTTCGTGGGAGGCGTGGTGGGTCCAGGGCGAGTAATGGCGTAATCCAGACACACTGCGCGTGCCCGTGCTTTTGGGCCTGGCCCAACAGAGCTTGGCACCGTGTGGCCCAGCCCGGGGCTCTGTCGGTGTACTAGAGTAGGGGTACCCCTAGCGCCCCGAACTCGTGCACGGGCAGTTGCAGCACCCCGCGGCAGGGCTGGCCTGGTGACCATCAAGATCTTCCGCGGCTCCTTTGGAGCCATTCGAGAACAAAGTAATCAAGGCCCCGGCAAGAGGAGCTTGCCGGGAAGACCACTCAAGGCACGGCGAAATAAGGCCCGGCAAGAGGAGCTTGCGGGAAGGCTTGGTGAGCGCCGAGCTCCCAAGCGCGACAAGGGTTCTGCGCGGCAAGGCGCTTGCCGCGGCAGCAACTCTCTTCATCTCCGCCGAGCTCATCCGCCAACGTGTCGCCCGGGCTTTCCCATGAACGCGTGTCGATGGGCTGTGCAGCCAGCGGGAGCAGCGATAAGCGGCGCGACAAGCTACCATCGTGGCAAACGGAGGCGCACTTGACGATCCTCGTTATAATCGTTCAGCGATCGAGACGGGAATTTATGACTCTTGTCCCCGCCGTCGAGTTAGGTATAGATCATCGTACATCGTATAAAGCGGTGTACCAACCTCTGTTTTTACTATCTTACCCTTGTCTACTTGCCACCTGTGGTGACCCCTTGTGCCTATAAAAGGAGGCCCAAGTGCAACGTAGAAAGGGTTCGGTTCGGCTCCGGCTTAGTTCATTCGATTCATACGAGACCACACTCAGGCTAGGTTTTGTAGCTCCCATTGCTCCCTAGCAAGAACACAATATAATCCACAAAGCAGCAGTAGGAGTATTATCTCTCCGGAGAGCTCCGAAGCTGGGTAAATCTGCTCGTGTGCATCGCTTCGATCCGCTCTTTGTGCATCCTCCGCTCCCCCTCCGAACCACAAGGGACCAGGTCCCATAGGTGTTCGCGGGACACGATCATACTTCCCCGACACCCTATCTGCTCCATCTTCAAAAGCTCTCTCTGCACGTTTCATTCACACAATGGGATATGTCAAAATGTTGCTTCTATAATGGCTGATGTAGAGTTTTGGTTGTTTTTGTTGCATCCTACAAAGTAATAACTGTGGAATGCATTTAGATTCTCATTTGACTGGGATTATGTGAGTTTGAGCATGTTGTGAAGTACTATAGACCTTGTATACATCTTGGGATTTGACAATGATTGTAACTACTGAATTGTATAGAACATTACATTCGAAGTCAATAGCCTAATATATTTATTTCACAATTTCAAAAAATGATTAGTTCACTACAAACTAAGAAAACAAATGTGTACTCCCTCCGTTTTTATTTAAGTCCGCGTATTAGCATTGGTCAAAGTCAAGTTTTGTAAACTCTCAGAAAGCTTATAACAAAAAATATTAACATATACAATAACAAATAAATACCATTAGATTCATTATTGAATGTACTTCCACATCATACATACTTGTTATGGTAAATGTTTATATTTTTATATAAACTTGGTCAAACTTTAGGAAGTTTGACTTTGGTCAAACCTAATATGCGGAGTTTACTACTACTACTCGCTAGTTGCTTAGCCGAATCACTCAACACGCCACACGGGGAGTACAGTGTCACAAAATTTTGAGGTCGGCGGGAAAATCTCCCGCGACCCTAATTCGAGCAGTGGGAAGTTACCATCATAGCATTCGGAACAGGCCTACGGACGAGCTTGGTAGGGGGCTGTTTTCGTAATTTCAGGTTCACCCTACCCAGCCAACCCCACCCCGGCACCCAGAGTAGTACACCTGAATACTCCCCATTTTCTATCCCCACCGCAAAATAGACTTCTCCACGGCACCGCAGCCTTCGTGCTCCTCCCTTTACATCGGCGCACTTTTCCACCGCAGCAAGATCTCGCCTCATCGACGACCTCATACGCCGCACTGGAGCCGGTCCACCATCGTTGTCATAGACGGAGCCTCTTCCCCGGCATCGTCTTCCACGGTCTCGGATCTGCTTCCCGGAAGCCGACGCCAAGCGCAGAAGTACCATCGCCGTGGAAAATGAACTGACTCCCGTTGCCGACCATGACTCACAGAGGCCGCCGCGACCATCGTTCTCCTCCTCGATTGGTAATATGTGTATTGAATCACTTAGCAGTACATGTGCAGTTCCAATTTTGTTCATACCCACCCTTCAATTTTCCTGGGTGCTATTGTTCCCGTAAAAGTAATTGGTTATAGCCTCCATTGTCCAACAGAATATCAGCTGGTAATTGTGTGTCGCTCCTGTATCGCGCTGTGCTTGGGTAGGTTTTTCATCTGCAACCTGTAGTGTGGCAAATGATGGAAAGGTTTTTAGAACTAGCAAGATGCCCATGCGTTGCACGCATCAAGATGCAGTTGTATGAGTAGTTTATCTTGTGCGAGAAAAGGATGAACGAGGGAAGGCCTTATTTGCAAATCTAGAGAGGGGTATGGGTATCTTTCTGCAAAATTCCCATTTGTTTCCTTCCTATCTGTCAGATATAAATCGGACGGCCTATATTGCAAGAAAAAAAAGTATAGAGAAAAAAAGTAGACAGTAAAGGAAGTAGAGATAAAGATTAAATATTAAATATAAAAATAAATATAACCGTAGAGAAGAGAGTAGAGATAGCAGAGACGTCGGGAAAGGATCATACATGAAGCGGAAAAAGCGCCAAGGGCGTGCGCTAGTTTTGGCGCGCGGCGTCCGGCGCGTGATACGTCTCCAACGTATCTATAATTTTTGATTGCTCCATGCTACTTTATCTACTGTTTTGGACTATATTGGGCTTTATTTTCCACTTTTATATTATCTTTGGGACTAACCTATTAACCGGAGGCCCAGCCCAGAACTGCTGTTTTTTGCCTATTTCAGTGTTTCGAAGAAACGGAATATCAAACAGAGTCCAAACGGAATGAAACCTTCGGGAACGTGATTTTCTCACCGAACGTGATCCAGGAGACTTGGACCCTACGCCAAGGAACAAAAGAGGCGGTCACGATGGTGGGGGGCGCCCCTAGGGCGCGCCCGCCTGCCTCGTGGGCCCCCTGTTGCTCCATCGACGTACTCCTTCCTCCTATATATACCTACGTACCCCCAAACGATCAGAACAGGAGCCAAAAACCTAATTCCACCGCCGCAACTTCCTGTATCCATGAGATCCCATCTTGGGGCCTGTTCGAGCTCACGGAGGGGGCATCCACCACGGAGGATTCTACATCATCACCATAGCCCCTCCGATGAAGTGTGAGTAGTTTACTTCAGACCTTCGGGTCCATAGCTAGTAGCTAGATGGCTTCTTCTCTCTTTTTGGATCTCAATACAATGTTCTCCCCCTCTCTCGTGGAGATCTATTCGATGTAATCTTCTTTTTGCGGTGTGTTTGTTGAGAGCGATGAATTGAGGGTTTATGATCCAGATTATCTATGCATAATTTTTTAATCTTCTCTGAATTCTTTTATGTATGATTGGTTATCTTTGCAAGTCTCTTCGAATTATCCGTTTGGTTTGGCCAACTAGATTTGTGGTTCTTGCAATGGGAGAAGTGCTTAGCTTTGGGTTCAATCTTGCGTTGTCCTTACCCAGTGACAGAAAGGGTTGCAAGGCACGTATTGTATTGTTGCCATCGAGGATAACAAGATGCGGTTTTTATCATATTGCATGAATTTATCCCTCTACATCATGTCATCTTGCTTAAGGCGTTACTCTGTTTTTAACTTAATACTCTAGATGCATGCTGGATAGCGGTTGATGAGTGGAGTAATAGTAGTAGATGCAGGCAGGAGTCGGTCTACTTGTCTCGGACGTGATGCCTATATACATGACCATACCTAGATATACTCATAATTATGCTCAATTTCTGTCAATTGCTCAACAGTAATTTGTTCACCCACCGTAGAATACTTATGCTCTTGAGAGAAGCCACTAGTGAAACCTATGGCCCCCGGATCTATTCTCATCATATCAATCTCCATTACTTTAATACTTGCTTTGTTTTTACTTTGCCTTTTACTTTTCACTTTGCATCTATATACCAAAGATACCAAAAATATTATCTATCATCTCTATCAGATGTCACTCTCGTAAGTGACCGTGAAGGGATTGACAACCCTAATCACGTTGGTTGCGAGGAGCTATTGTTTTGTGCAGGTACGAGGGACTTGTGTGGATTGATACCTTGGTTCTCAAAAACTGAGGGAAATACTTACGCTACTTTGCTGCATCATCCTCTCTTCTTCGGGGAAATCCAACGCAGTGCTCAAGAGGTAGCAAGAAGAATTTCTGGCACCGTTGCTCGGAGGCTCACGCAAGAGCAAGTCAAGCACCATACCAAGTACCCGTCACAATCCCTATCTCCCGCGTTACATTATTTGCCATTTTCCTCTCGTTTTCCTCTCCCCCACTTCACCCTTGCCGTTTTATTCGCCCTCTCTTTCCCAATCTCCTCCTCTTTTTCCCGTTGCCTTTTCCTCGTCCGCTTGCCTTTTGTTTGCTTGTGTGTTGGATTGCTCGTTTGTCGCGATGGCTCAAGATACTACCAAATTGTGTGACTTCACCAATACCAATAATAATGATTTCCTTAGCACTCCGATTGCTCCTCTTGCCAATACTGAATCTTGTGAAATAAATACTGCTTTGTTGAATCTTGTTATGAAAGATCAATTCGCCGGCCTTCCTAGTGAAGATGCCGCTACTCATCTGAATAGCTTCGTTGATTTATGTGATATGCAAAAGGAAAAAGATGTCGATAATGATGTCGTTAAATTGAAGCTATTTCCTTTTTCGCTTAGAGATCGTGGTAAAGCGTGGTTTTCATCTTTGCCTAAAAATAGTATTGATTCTTGGAACAAGTGCAAAGATGCTTTTATCTCTAAGTATTTTCCTCCCGCTAAGATTATCTCTCTTAGGAATGATATTATGAATTTTAAGCAACTTGATTATGAACATGTTGCACAAGCTTGGGAGAGAATGAAATTAATTATACGTAATTGTCCTACTCATGGTTTGAACTTGTGGATGATTATACAAAACTTTTATGCCGGATTGAATTTTGCTTCTAGAAATCTTTTAGATTCGCCATGGGAGGCACTTTTATGGAAATCACTCTAGGAGATGCTACTAAACTTCTAGATAATATTATGGTTAATTATTCTCAATGGCATACCGAAAGATCTACTAATAAAAAAGTGCATGCGATAGAAGAAATTAATGTTTTGAGTGGAAAGATGGACGAACTTATGAAATTATTTGCTACTAAGAGTGTTTCTTCCGATCCTAATGATATGCCTTTGTCTACTTTGATTGAGAATAATAATGAATCTATGGATGTGAATTTTGTTGGTAGGAATAATTTTGGTAACAACGCGTATAGAGAGAATTTTAATCCTAGGCCTTATCCTAGTAATCCTTCTAATAATTATGGAAATTCCTACAACAACTCTTATGGAAATTTTAATAAGATGTCCTCTGATTCGAGAGTAGTGTTAAAGAGTTTATGAATTCACAAAAGAATTTTAATGCTTTGCTTGAGGAGAAATTGCTTAAAGTTGATGATTTGGCTAGGAACGTTGATAGAATTTCTCTTGAGGTTGATTCTTTAAAGCTTAGATCTATTCCTCCTAAGCATGATATCAATTAGTCTCTCAAAGCTATGAGAATTTCCATTGATGAGTGCAAAGAAAGAACCGCTAGGATGCGTGCTTCCAAAGATGCCTTTATTAAAGCATGTTCTTCCAATTCCTATGAAAATCAAGATGAAGATCTAAAAGTTATTGATGTGTTCCCCATTAAATCTTTGTTTTGCAATATGAATCTTGATGAAACTGAATATGATCTTCCTTTACCTAGAAGGCGTTCTAAGAATTGGAGTTTTAGATCTTGATGATGAAATTGATAAATGTGGGATTGAAAGAAATAAAAACCTAGATGTTGCTAAACCCACTATATTGGATCTCAAGGAATTTAATTATGAAAATTGCTCTTTAATTGATTGTATTTCCTTGTTGCAACCCGTGCTAAATTCTCCTCATGCTTATAGTCAAAATAAGGCCTTTACCGAACACATTGTTGATGCCTTGATGCAATCTTATGAAGAAAAGCTTGAGTTGAAAGTCTCTATCCCTAGAAAACTCTATGATGAGTGGGAACCAACTATTAAAATTAAAATAAAAAATTATGAGTTTCATGCCTTGTGTGATTTGGGTGCTAGTGTTTCCACTATTCCCAAAACTTTGTGTGATTTGCTAGATTTCCATGACTTTGATGATTGCTCTCTAAACTTGCATCTTGCGGATTCCACTATTAAAAATCCTATGGGAAGAATTAATGATGTTCTTATTATTGCAAATAGGAATTATGTGCCCGTAGATTTTATCGTTCTTGATATAGATTGCAATCCTTCATGCCTATTATTCTTGGTAGACCTTTCCTTAGAACGATTGGTGCAATTATTGATATGACGGAAGGGAATATTAGATTCCAATTTCCATTAAAGAAAGGCATGGAACACTTCCCTAGAAAGAAAATAAAATTACCATATGAATCTATCATGAGAGCCACTTATGCATTGCCTACCAAAGATGGCAATACCTAGATCTATCCTTGCTTTTATGCCTAGCTAGGGGCGTTAAACGACAGCGCTTGTTGGGAGGCAACCCAATTTTATTTTTAGTTTTTTGCTTGTGCTTCTGTTTAGGAATAAATAATCCATCTAGCCTCTGTTTAGATGTGGTGTTATGTTTTAATTAGTGTTTGTGCCAAGCTAGACCTATTGGATCTTCTTGGATGATAGTTATTTGATCTTGCTGTAATTTCCAGAAACTTTGCGCTTAGTGCCCGAATTGTTAAAAATCACCAGAACGTGATAAAATACTGATTCCAATTGATGCTGATCAATAAAAAACATTTCTAGGCCTTCTAATTTTGGTTGATTTTTTGGAGTTCCAGAAGTTTGCTTTAGTTACAGATTACTACAGACTGTTCTGTTTTTGACAGATTCTGTTTTTCGTGTGTTGTTTGCTTATTTTGATGAATCTATGGCTAGTAAAATAGTTTATAATCCATAGAAAAGTTGGAATACAGTAGGTTTAACACCATTATAAATAAAGAATGAGTTAATTACAGTAACTTAAAGTAGTCTTTTGTTTTCTTTCTCTAACGGAGCTCACGAGATTTCTATTGTGTTTTGTGTTGTGAAGTTTTCAAGTTTTGGGTAAATTCTTTTGATGGATTATGGAACAAGGAGTGGCAAGAGCCTAAGCTTGGGGATGCCCACGGCACCCCCAAGATAAACCAAGGACACCAAAAAGTCAAAGCTTGGGGATGCCCCGGAAGGCATCCCCTCTTTCGTCTACTTCCATCGGTAATTTACTTGGAGCTATATTTTTATTCACCACATGATATGTGTTTTGCTTGGAGTGTCTTGTATTATTTGCATCTTTTATTGTTAGTTTACCACAATCATCCTTGATGTACACACCTTTTGAGAGAGCCATACATGAATTGGAATTTGATAGAATACTCTATGTGCTTCACTTATATCTTTTGAGCTTGATAGTTTTGCTCATAGTGCTTCACTTATATCTTTTGAGCGTGATAATTTTTGCTCTAGTGCTTCACTTAGATCTTTTAGAGCATGGTGGTGGATTTGTTTTAAAGAAACTATTGATCTCTCATGCTTCACTTAGATTATTTTGAGAGTCGTTAATAGCATGGTAATTTGCTTAATATTAATATACTTGGTATTCAAGATATGTGAAACTTTCTTTTGAGTGCGTTGAATACTAAGAAAAGTTTGATGCTTGATAATTGTTTTGAGATATGAAGATGGTGATATTAGAGTCATGCTAGTTGAGTAGTTGTGAATTTAAAGAATACTTGTGTTGAAGTTTGTGATTCCCGCAACATGCACGTATGGTGAACCGTTATGTGATGAACTCGGAGCATGATTTATTTATTGATTGTCTTCCTTATGAGTGGCGGTCGGGGACGAGCGATGGTCTTTTCCTACCAATCTATCCCCCTAGGAGCATGCGCGTAATACTTTGCTTCGATAAACTTCTAGATTTTTTCAATAAGTATATGAGTTCTTTATGACTAATGTTGAGTCCATGGATTATACGCATTTTTTCCCATCCTTCCACCATTGCTAGCCTCTCTAATACCGCGCACTTTTCGCCGGTATCATACACCCACCATATATCTTCCTCAAAACATCCACCATACCTACCTATCATGGCATTTCCATAGCCATTCCGAGATATATTGCCATGCAACTTTCCACCGTTCCGTTTATTATGACACGCTCCATCATTGTCATATTGCTAGCATGATCATGTAGTTGACATCGTATTTGTGGCAAAGCCACCCTTCATAATTCTTTCATACATGTCACTCTTGTTTCAT
This sequence comes from Aegilops longissima, assembly GCA_021605205.1. Taxonomy (NCBI): domain Eukaryota; kingdom Viridiplantae; phylum Streptophyta; class Magnoliopsida; order Poales; family Poaceae; genus Aegilops; species Aegilops longissima. Next base: position 606,742,842 of record CM038681.1, read on the forward strand.
TGCATATCCCGGTACACCGCCAGAGGCATTCATGTAGAGTCATACTTTGTTCTAAGAATCTAGTTGTAATTGTTGAGTTGTAAGAAAAATAAAAGTGTGATGATCATCATTCTTTAGAGCATTGTCCCAAGTGAGGAAAGGATGATGGACACTATGGTTCCCCCACAAGTCAGGATGAGACTCCGGACGAAAAAAAATGAAAAAAAGAGGCCATAAAAAAAGAGAAAAGGCCCAAATAAAAAAATGAGAGAAAAAGAGAGAAGGGACAATGCTACTATCCTTTTACCACACTTGTGCTTCAAAGTAGCACCAAGATCTTCATGATAGAGAGTCTCTAATGTTGTCACTTTCATATACTAGTGGGAATTTTTCATTATAGAACTTGGCTTGCATATTCCAATGATGGGCTTCCTCAAATGCCCTAGGTCTTCGTGAGCAAGCGAGTTGGATGCATACCCACTTAGTTTCTTTTGTTGAGCTTTCATATACTTATAGCTCTAGTGCATCCGTTGCATGGCAATCCCTACTCACTCACATTGATATCTATTTATGGGCATCTCCATAGCGCATTGATACGCCTAGTTGATGTCAGACTATCTTCTCCCTTTTGTCTTCTCCACAACCACCATTCAATTCCACATATAGTGCTATATCCATGGCTCACACTCATGTATTGCGTGAAGATTGAAAAAGTTTTGAAAATATTAAAGTATGAAACAATTGCTTGGCTTGTCATCGGGGTTGTGCATGATTTAAATATTTTGTGTGGGGAAGATGGAGCATAGCCAGACTATATGATTTTGTAGGGATAACTTCCCTTGGCCATGTTATTTTGAGAAGACATAATTGCTTATTTAGTATGCTTGAAGTATTATTATTTTTATGTCAATATGAACTTTTGTCTTGAATCTTTCGGATCTGAATATTCATACCACAATTAAGAAGATTTACATTGAAATTATGCCAAAGTATCACTCCGCATCAAAACTTCTCTTTTATCATTTACCTACTCGAGGATGAGCAGGAATTAAGCTTGGGATGCCTGATACGCTCCAACGTATCTATAATTTTTGATTGCTCCATGCTACTTTATCTACTGTTTTGGACTATATTGGGCTTTATTTTCCACTTTTATATTATTTTTGGGACTAACCTATTAACCGGAGGCCCAGCCCAAAATTGCTGTTTTTTTGGCCTATTTCAGTGTTTCGAAGAAACGGAGTCCAAACGGCATGAAACCTTCGGGAACGTGATTTTCTCACCAAACGTGATCCACGAGACTTGGACCCTACGCCAAGGAACAAAAGAGGCGGCCACGAGGGTGGGGGGCTCCCCCTAGAGCGCGCCCCCTGCCTCGTGGGCCCCCTGTTGCTCCACCGACGTACTCCTTCCTCCTATATATACCTATGTACCCCCAAACGATCAGAACAGGAGCCAAAAACCTAATTCCACCGCCGCAACTTCCTGTATCCACGAGATCCCATCTTGGGGCCTGTCCGAGTCTCACGGAGGGGCATCCACCATGGAGGGCTTCTACATCATCACCATAGCCCCTCCGATGAAGTGTGAGTAGTTTACATCGAACTTGGGTCCATAGCTAGTAGCTAGATGGCTTCTTCTCTCTTTTGGATCTCAATACAATGTTCCCCTCTCTCGTGGAGATCTATTCGATGTAATCTTCTTTTGCGGTGTGTTTGTTGAGACCGATGAATTGTGGGTTTATGATCCAGATTATCAATGAATAATATTTGAATCTTCTCTGAATTCTTTTATGTATGATTGGTTATCTTTGCAAGTCTCTTGAATTATCCGCTTGGTTTGGCCAACTAGATTGGTAGTTCTTGCAATGGGAGAAGTGCTTAGCTTTGGGTTCAATCTTTCGGTGTCCTTACCCAAAGGATGTAAAGGGTTGCAAGGCACGATTGTATTTTTGCCATCGAGGATAACAAGATGGTTTTTTTTATCATATTGCATGAATTTATCCCTCTACATCATGTCATCTTGCTTAAGGCGTTACTCTGTTTTTAACTTAATACTCTAGATGCATACTGGATAGCGGTCGATGAGTGGAGTAATAGTAGTACGTAGATGCAGGCAGGAGTCGGTCTACTTGTCTCGGACGTGATGCCTATATACATGATCATACCTAGATATACTCATAATTATGCTCAATTCTGTCAATTGCTCAACAGTAATTTGTTCACCCACCGTAGAATACTTATGCTCTTGAGAGAAGCCACTAATGAAACTATGGCTCCCGGGTCTATTCTCATCATATCAATCTCCATTACTTTAATACTTGCTTTGTTTTTACTTTGCCTTTTACTTTTCACTTTGCATCTCTATACCAAAAATATTATCTATCATCTCTATCAGATCTCACTCTCGTAAGTGACCGTGAAGGGATTGACAACCCCTAATCGCGTTGGTTGCGAGGAGCTATTGTTTTGTGCAGGTACGAGGGACTTGTGCGTGACCTCCTACTGGATTGATACCTTGGTTCTCAAAAACTGAGGGAAATACTTACGCTACTTTGCTGCATCATCCTCTCCTCTTTGGGGAAATCCAACGCAGTGCACAAGAGGTAGCAGCGCGTTTTATAAAATCCAACGCCCTCCCACCGCTCTGTGCCTTGCCACCGCTCTGTGCCTCGCCACCGCTCTCTCCCCGCTCTTTTTCGCCTCGCCGCCGCCGCGCCACCATGCCGCCGCGTCGCGGGGAAACTTGTGGATACCGTGGCGTCCGCACGCGCCCCTCCGGCGGCTTCTCCGCCGAGATCCGGTTTCGCGGGATGCGCCTCGGCCTCGGCAATTTCGACACCGCCAACGAGGCCGCCCGTGCGTACGACGCGGCGGCGTGGTGCCTCCGGTGGCCTCATAGAACATTGATCTTCCCCAACGTGCTGACGCGGGAGCGGGCGCAGGAGCTCGCGCCTCTGCCGCGGCTTAGCACCGACGAGGATCGTCGCGACAACCGGAGGCGGGAGCACCGTCTCAGCATCACCGAGATGGACGAGGATGCCATGGCGCTGTGGCGCCAACACTTCCCGCAGGACATCATCAACGAGCACGAGTTCCACGCGCAAAGGAGGGCGGCAAGGGATAAGAGGAGGGCGGAGCGAGCCGCCTATCGCGAGGATAAGCGTAGGTGAAAAGCGGACGCTCAATTCAACATGAGGCTAGGAGCAGCGTCGCCCTAGGAATCCGACAACGATCGGTATCTTCACGCCTACAGTCAGACGTCGGAGGAGGACATCACCGAGGAGGAGTCGGACGATGAGGAGTAGTTGAATTATCTTTTTTTATCTATGTATGCTGAGAACTATCCTCTACACTCTAGTATCTACTTCTCGATCTCAGCACTATAAACGCTTTTTTAAAGCACCGCGTGTTGCGATTCTGTTGGAGATGCTCTAACATGGCGGACGAGTGCTTTAATGTTTCCCACAAGATGCGCGAGTATTACTAGTAGTATTTTTCTTGCCATGTTGAGATTTTAAAACCATGAGTGTGAACATGCAGAGGAGCAATGAAGACCAAACACGGGATATTCGGGACATCTTCAAGGAGCGTGGCAAGTTAAAGGGGAGCTGCACCGAACCTGTAAAACGAGCTTTGGTAAGTAACACCCTTTCAATTACTTTCATTTAGCCTCGTGTTCTTCGATGTGTATATGTTGTAGTTTTTGTTTCTCTTAAGCATGGTGTTCTTCGATGTGTAATAAGAAGAGTCTTAATCGTCCTAATGCTTTTGTTTTTAACTTGATGTAGGAAGTGGGTGTTCTCACCTTGTAGTCTGTTTTATATTTCTTTTCCTTTTGAATTCACTTCTTGAGTTCATTTATCGGCTTCTACTAAATGGATCTAGGTTTCTCTCGAGTATTGATCTAAAAAGAAGTAACTTCATGTCGGGATGTAGTTCTGCGAGGAGGGAAGTATGGTCAACCTCGAGATCATGTTTCCAAAATGAGGCTGGATTACACACAAGGTGCCAGTTCCCTAATGATGCTGGATTAGACACAAGGTGCAAATTCCTAGATGATGCTGGATTACACACAAGCCAGGTGGAGTCATCAGCTGTTTGTGTCCTCGTGGCATTAGTAAAGGCTGAAAGAAAGCGTGCAGCAGCCCTTGAGGATGTAGCTGGGTTCCTGAAGAAGCGAAAAGAGCAATCAGATGCTCTCTTCACCCAAGCCAAAGAAGAGATGGAAGAAGCCAGAAATAAGCTAGCAGAGGCAGAGCATGCTAGGCGCCTCTTGCTATCTAAAACTGTTGTCAATACAAAATTTCCTTCATAATAGCTAGATTCAAATGTTTATCCAGTCAGCATGCCTGTTGTGATGTCTGTGCATCTACTGATGTGGCACAAAATGTTTTTTTTGGTCATGTAATAACAACAATTACTTTCCAAACAATAACAGACGAAGCATTGGACATGGTATAGTTCACGCGCAAGCCCGACATTCCAAGTTCAACTTCCACATCAAACTCATGTTCACAGATATCTGCACATTCATACATAATGTCCACAACCATGATTCACTTCAAAGCCAAAAAAATGTGAGGAGAGTTATAAATAAAGAAAAACCTCTACTAGTTCCTGCTACCAGTGCGAGCACAACAAGTCAAGACCATGCGTAAATTAATTATATTTTAGTCATCTTTTCTGTTCTAAAATGCCTGCGGCTGCATGGAAGGACGTGTTGCCGGCACGCGCCGGATTCAATGAAGGCAAAAGGGCAGTCTTAAGCTGGTTGCACGTGGCGAGGAGGCGTGCTCAGCCGGGCTGCAGCGAAAAGTGCGACCCTCTTGGCAAGGCCGGTTCAATGCCTGCGCTATGAGAGGTCGCGTCCGTGTCAGAGCAATCACTCCGTCTAGTCCTTTTTTGTTTGGGTATAACAAAATCTAGTTTTCCATTCACATTTTACAAGTAAAATTCGTGGACAAACTTTGACCCAAAGTACGACGGGGACTAGTAAACCATAATGGAGGTATTAGTTTTTTTAATCAAAGAAGGGTTTCCCCTTCCGATTACTGAAAACCAGCATCTAAATCTAAACCATAGTATTTGCCCTAGAACTACCAGGTTCAACATCTCGCAACATAAACCCATACAACCATACGCCAAGGAGGTACGTAGTACTATGAATTCCATTTTCGCTCCATACCAATCATTCTAAAAACTACTTACTACTTATAATGTGCCATTGAAAATCGAAACTCTTAACCCCGCTAAAAAAACGATATTTTAAACGTGGCTACTCGATCTGTGGCAACTGGCGAGCCACCGCGCTCCAAGTCGTTCACCTGTGGTCCCGACCATCAACTCCTACAAAGGTGCTCCACCACGCACCAAGACCATGAATGCAGCAATCGTGCGCCTAGAGTTTTAGGGTTTATTTGTTAACGCCGCCTTTATGTAACACTCATCTCATGCGAGACATCGAGAGGCCGACTGCATGTGTGCGCCTCTTCTCTTCAGTATATGTACTCCACCGCTTGTGCGGTGTCCAAAAATTATAATAACTACTAGCAATGTGCCAATGCGTTGCCACACGATCAAAGTAGATTAATACATATTCACCGATTTGATAGAAAAAAGTCTAGTTTTGAAATACATATATCACTAAAAATATGTTATGTTTCACTCAAAATATATTCCTTTGGTGGTTTTGATGAGATAAGGGAGGAATGTTGTTGGTTTCAAGATTCGAGAAGTGGTATATGTCTAATTTCTACTCTTACTAGCAAGATGCCCGTGGTGTTGCACGGAACATCAAGATCTTGTGGGAGAAAAGGATGAATGAGGGAAGGCCTTATCTGCAAATGTGGTGAAGAGTGCGGGTAAATTGCCATATTTTCCTTCCTATCCATCAGATATAAATCGGACGACCTACATTGCAGGATGGCAGGCCCACCATCATCACCAACTCTATTTTTTATCCCTACTCTTATAAAAAGCATTGTCGGTGATGATCGTGTGCCTGCCATCCAGCAATATAGGCCGTCCGATCTATATCTGACGGATAGGAAGGAAACTATGGCAATTTTGCAAAAAGATACCCACACCCCTCTCCACATTTGCAAATAAGGCCTTCCCTTGTTCATCCTTTTCCCCCACAAGATAAACTACTCATACAAATGCATCTTGATGTTTCATGCAACACATGGGCATCTTGCTAGTTGTTGCAAAAAGCCCATGTGTGTGTGAGAGAGAGGGAGAGTGGAGGAGGACGGAGTGCATGTGTGACAAAGACACAAGTAGTGTGTGTGCGATAGGTATCAGCTTACAATGAGGTGATAGTGTGTGTGTGCGCGATCGAGAGGGCGTGTCTCAAGAAGGGAAGAAAAAGCTACATAGATACAAGGAGCGGGAGAGAGACATGTATGCGATGGTGGAAGCATGAGTGTGCGGGTGTATAAACCTATCTAGAGGCTAGCCAGTCGATAAATGTTTGTGAGAGAAATACTGAGTCAAAAGTGAAGCGAGAGTTTTGTGTGTGTGAGAGAGAGACGGTAGTCGGGAAGGGGAGTGGAAGCAGGAGTTGTGTGTGTGTGTGTCTGTGAGAGAGAGAGAGAGGAGACGGTAGTCGGGGTTGTTTGATCGGTAAACAAATGAATAATGTCAGTCTGGGATGGAGACGAAAAGGAGACCGCAACAAATGTTGTGTCTACAGGAGAGAGAGAGATAAATTTTAGTGGTATGAGTCATATGTAGAGACATATAGGGTGTGTGAGAGAATCCCATAGAGAGAAAGACAAACTGAAAGACGAGTGGAGACTATGTGTGTGGCGGTGAAAAAGAAAGCTTAGGTACCGAGTGATACCAGAGAACAGTAGAGACGTGAGAGATAATGAAAACCGTGTAATGTATAATGATAGGGAGAGTGTGACACTTCTCAAGGGAGACGTCGAGAGACCATGTTTGCGAGGATAGGAGAAACATGAAGTGAGCGTCTTGGTGAGCTGGAGAAAAGAGAGTGATAGCTACGAAGGAGCATGCATGCGAGAGAGATGGGCGTGAAAGGAGTGAACAAAAAGGATTCAAATATTTGAATTGAGATGATGATACATGTAATCCAAACTCGAACCAAAATTGATCTATCAAACATGCATACTCATATGAATTCACGCACATCTATGTTATTTAATATGTAGATATTACTGATCCATACATTTTAGTAGAATAATTTGGTTAAATTTTTTCGAATTCAACCTTAAGATTTCAAGATCATTGTATTTGTAAATCATATTATACATATAAAGGAGCAGAATTCTTTGCTGTGCTTTTGAAAGTGTATATAAAAAAAATTGATGTATATAGAACGTAATTCCAATTGAAAATGGATCCCGCCCGAAAAGAAATAGTAGAATACAAACGGGATTCGAATTGATTTGGCACGGTAAACGTGCACTGTGCAAAATTTGAACGAAGTGGGGAAAGTCATGATAACCCTTGAAACCAAAATCTGTGAGATGGAAATCACTCGCCTATCCTCGCCACACAAAGCCTATCTGCTGGATTTCTATAGGTTTTGATAGGGGTAGGTTTGTAATTTCACCCAAACGTGATGTAACCGCCTCTCACCCGGATTCATACACGGTGGGCGCCAAAACACAGTGTGCCCTCAGCCGAAATCGACTCCCTCCCCGATTCATATTCATACACGGCGGGCGCCAAAAACAAACTCTCGTCAGCAAATATTCGGTGTATGCGAGATTACCGTCCTATCCCCAACCGACTAATGTTGCTGTGATGTAGTAGAAATTTGAAACGGGGGCTAAGTTTGTAAATTTCCTTGCATTTGAGACAAGCGCGCCCTGAATACATGGTTCCCCCCTTCCTATCTACTTCCCTTTTCCCCATTCGTACTCCGTGGGCGCCAAAACACCCTCTCCACCCTACCCTCCTCCGTCCGCCACCCCATCCACTGCCGTCCTCCTCCACCATGCCGGAGCTGATACCCTGACGCCGCCGTCCATTACAAGAGATCGACCTCTCTCATCCACGCCTTCGGACCGGGATCCTTGCATCCCGTCCTCTCGCTTCATCCCCGCCGTCGTCCACCTTGTCGGCGCCGCTCCTACGTCCGTCTCGTCCACCGTGCCCCGCTGCCACCGTCTACCCTCCTAGATCTGCTTCCACGCCGCCGACAGCCATCGCTACCGCAACACCGTCAAATTCTCAGCAGATGCATACACGGCGCCGCACCAAAGGCGGTACTCTTTCGTATATGCTAAACCTATTTATCACAGCAAGAAAATAGATCGCCACTGCTTTACTCTGATTTCTTGTCTTGGTTGCGAAGTTTCCTTTGTCCGGTTTGCACCTTCAGATCCGCCATGGCACGCTCAACACTATACTCCCAATGCTTATGGGTTTCCCCTTTTATATTCCACACTAGTTAAATCACAGTAGACTAAATTTCAAAATTGGGTCAGTCGATTTTTTAGATCTCGCCGGAGTTCGCCGGTGCGATCCAAGGGGCTCGGGTGGTTGTGGGGCCTCGCCGAACAAAGAAAACTCGACACGGGTGGGGGATGGGGGTGGCGGAGGAACACAGGCGGTGGGGGCCGGTGGTCCGGCCGGCGGCCCGTGCGGTGTTCTGTATGGGAAGAATTAAGAGACGAGGAAGAAGAAGGGTTAGGAGACATAGGATCTTCATCCAACCGCCTGAAATGGTCGAGAGACAGCTGGGAGTTGCATTCTTAATGCGCTCTGGTTCATCTTGTGTGGACACTGCGCAACCAACATTTTATTATCCAAAATCTACTTGCTCTTCTTTACCATGTTCCTCTTCCGTTCTTCTTTAATATGTACTCTCTCCGTTCCTAAATACAAGTCTTTGTATAGATTCCACCATGGACTACATATGGAGCAAAATGAGTGAATCTACACTCTAAAATGTATCTGGATACATCTGTATGTGATCCATAGTGGAATTCTCTACCAAGACTTATATTTCGGAACGGAGGGAGTATGCTAGTAGTACATTATGTTCCTTGTACTGAAGATGAGCAGGGATATTTGCAGTGTAGAGGTCTATACAGTCGGTTGTGATGGACACTTTGAGCCTCTTTGATTCGTAGGATCTTGTAAACATAGGAATAGGATTTGTAGTGGCCTGCCCACTTGAATCCTATAAGAATAGCAAGGAAATGCACGGAGCTGTGTCGCCTTTGAGAGTTACACTAATATTAACAGTACCGCACCTTCACTTGAAGAGAGCTGGTATCCGAAGCCTTTCTAGCCGTACCGGCAATAGTAGCACATATATTCCAGCAAGTTCCACTTTGCTGATTTTACTCTGATGCTTAAGGTTTTCCCGTGATATCTACACTATGATCTATGTAGCTGCTTTGTGTCACACTAGCAGCAGTCCACTCTTGAAGCTAAACACTACAATGACTTACAAAATTGGCACCAAGGCATTGAGTGCCATTCTGGATGCAATGAAACTCATACGCTCCCCACCTGTTGACTCTTGTTCAGAATATGATCCTAATGACTATTCTAATCTCGAGGAGTCAAAGGCAGATGGCCTGTCCTGTTCACCCATCAAGGTGCCTGTTCTAATTTGGCAATGTTTTATTGATTGCGAGTGAGGGAGTTCCGGACTAGGGGGTGTCCGGATAGCCGAACTATCATCATCGGCCGGACTCCAAGACTATGAAGATACAAGATTGAAGACTTCGTCCCGTGTCCGGATGGGACTTTCCTTGGCGTGGAAGGCAAGCTTGGCGATACGGATATGTAGATCTCCTACCATTGTAACCGACTCTGTGTAATCCTAGCCCTCTCCGGTGTCTATATAAACTGGATGGCTTTAGTCCATAGGACGAACAACAATCATACCATAGGCTAGCTTCTAGGGTTTAGCCTCTTTGATCTCGTGGTAGATCCACTCTTGTAACACACATCATCAATATTAATCAAGCAGGACGTAGGGGTTTACCTCCATCAAGAGGGCCCGAACCTGGGTAAAACATCGTGTCCCTTGTCTCCTGTTACCATCCGCCTAGACGCACAGTTCGGGACCCCTACCGAGATCCGCGGTTTGACACCGACATTGGTGCTTTCATTGAGAGTTCCTCTATGTCGTCACCGATAGGCTCGATGGCTTCTTCGACCATCATCAACGACGCGGTCCAGGGTGAGACTTTTCTCCCCGGACAGATCTTCGTATTCGGCGGCTTCGCACTGCGGGCCGATTCGCTTGGCCATCTGGAGCAGATCGAAAGCTACGCCCCTGGCCGTCAGGTCAGATTTGGAAGTTTGAACTTCACGGCTGACATCCGCGGGGACTTGATCCTCGATGGAGTCGAGCCACAACCGAGCGTGCCGCACTGTCACGGCGAGCATGATTTAGCTCTGCAGCCGGACAGTACCCTGGAGGCCGCACTCGAACCCGCTCCGATCTTCAATTCGGAGCCGGCTGCGCAGATCGGGGACAGATGGCTAGACACCGCCTCGGGGGCTGCAACCTCTACGGCGATAGAGCCGAACACTGATCTTGTCCCTCATAAAGCTCGCGACTCCGAGGTGCCGGACTCCTTGCCGGACTTCGAACCTCCCGTGCCCCCTCCGATCGAATCCGGTTGGGCGTCGGTCATGGAATTCACCGCAGCGGACATCTTTCAACACTCACCTTTCGGTGACATCTTGAGTTCGCTAAAGTATCTCTCGTTATCAGGAGAGCCCTGGCCGGACTGCGGTCAGGAAGGTTGGGATGCGGACAACGAAGAAATTCAAAGCCCACCCACCACCCACTTGGTAGCCGCTGTCGACGATCTAACCGACATGCTAGACGATGACTCCGAAGACATCGACGGTATGGACGACGATGCCGGAGACGACCAAGAACCAGCGCCTAACGGGCACTGGAAAGCCACCCCAGCCCACAACGTATACATGGTGGATACACCAAAAGGAAGCAACAACGAGGAAAAACAGGACGTGGCGAAGGACAACTCCCCCAACAAACAAACAAAGCAGCGACGCAAGCGCCGCCCGAAGACCGGCATCGACAAAAACGGCACCCATACGGACCCAGCCCTAGAGCAGGGCGAAGCAGTGGACGACGCACATGTCAACAAGCAGCCAGCCGGACATGAACTGGACAAGCAACCCATCCCCGACAAAGATGATCTCACATGACCAGAGCATATGAATCTTCATAAAAGGCTCGTCGCCACTGCAAGAAGTTTGAAGAAACAAAAGCGGAAGCTCAAAACAGCGGAGGACGCACTCAGAATGAGATGGAGCAAAGTACTCAACACCGCAGATAAATATGGCACTAGTCACCAGACAAAGAGCTACCCGAAGCGCAAGCTGTTGCCCGAATTTGATGAGGAGGCCTTTGAGCCCCCGATCAAAAAAAAGAAAGAAGTCGCTGGCGGATAGGCGACGGATGACAGGCCAAGAGCAACAAGGCGCCACACACAAGCCGCACACGATCAGCATAAAGATCCTCGGAAAAGGATAACCCGCCAGGTCTATCTATGGGCCAAAAGAAGACTCAGGAAGTAACACAACCAGCCGAGCATTTGAAGACAACGGCACACCCAAATCTGAGACGCCGACACCCACTATGTTTTACCGACGAGGTACTGGATCATGGATTTCCAGCGGGATTCAAACCCATAAACATAGAGGCATACGACGGAACAACAGACCCTGGAGTCTGGATTGAGGATTATATCCTACACATACATATGGCAAGAGGAGACGATCTCCATGCCATAAAATACCTACCCCTCAAGCTCAAAGGGCCAGCTCGGCATTGGCTTAAAAGCCTCCCAGAAAATACGATTGGAAGTTGGGAAGAGCTTGAGGATGCGTTTGGAGCAAATTTTCAGGGGACTTATGTCCGGCCTCCGGATGCAGACGATTTAAGTCACATAACTCAACAGCCCGGAGAGTCAGCACGCAAATTCTAGAACAGGTTCCTCACTAAAAAGAACCAAATAGTCGATTGTCCGGACTTTGAAGCCTTAGCGGCCTTTAAACACAACGTCTGAGACGAATGGCTCGCCAGACACCTCGCCAGGAAAAACCAAGAACAATGGCCGCACTAACAAGCCTCATGACACGCTTTGCGCGGGGAAGACAATGGCTGGCTAGATGCAGCACCGGCGACGGAGTACATCCGAAATCAGGGATGGAAATGGGAAATCACGACGCAGAAAAGATCAGCACCGGAATAAGGAAAATGGCCCAAATAGTACGGCTGTCAACGCCGGATTCAAAAGCTCTCGGCCGAACAACAAAACACTGCCCCTAAAGGATAACAGTGACGAGCTATCCAACCTAAACAAGATTCTGGATAGACTGTGTCAAATACATGGTACGTCCGGGAAGCCTGCAAACCATACCCACAGAGAGGTCTTCAAGCAGTCCGGCCGACTTAACGCCGAAAACAAGGGGCTCGACACACCAAGTGAAGGTGACGAAACCCAAAAGCAGCACTCCGGGAAACAAAAGACTTTCCCACTAGAAGTCAAAATAGAGAACTCACTTCATGTGATAACACACAGCGCGACACCTGCCATACCAGGACACCGTCCGCATAATGGGGATAGAACCTACCAAAATTCGCTATAGCAGCACTTCCTTCACAGGAATGACGCCAGGCCCTCTTTTTATAGAGGCTCTGTGCCACTAGAGGTTGTGTTCGGTTCATCCGATAACCACCGTCGCGAAAAGCTCACTCGCCATCGCCCCATTTAGCAGTAGCCCTTAAGCACTACTGGGGCGTACAACTTTTGCCTGCTTTAATGCAATACCACATTACGCGTCTCTTACGCTTAAAAATGCCCGGTCCACGTGGCATAATCTCAAAACTCCAGGTGTCTCTCGACCATGGAGAATGTGCGGCTGCCTCGACAGCCACACATTAATCCGACCTTGCAGGTCAAAGCCCCTAAAAACAGGTCATTTAGACCTCGGACATGGTTAGACGAGTCCGCGTAACTTAACAAGGGCTTCCGGCCGCAGATACCCCCTTTTTTTGGGGGCCGCGCACATAAATGATGAAAGCCAATAAAGCTCAACTTTCTTCATCTTCCAAATTATACTTTATTTTAATACAATTTTTGCACGATATTTCTTAGAAACTAAGTCCTTCTCTTTTACAGATGAAGCACGTGCTACACCCGTCCAGGATACAGCACAACGGAGACACAAAGCAGACGTGCGTGAGGGACCCGTTGCAAGGATTCTTTTAGATTAAGACCTGCGTAAACCTTTCTTCTGTCTCTTGTTGATACATCCCCGGTTTCCTACGAGCCGAGGAGGAGGCTGGCGTTTTAGCATCGGCCGCGTCGAAGTTCCCTTTGTACACGGACACTAGGGGCTTAGGGCTTTGTTCTCGCCCGATATCATAAAGACCGAACACCTAAGGGGTGTTCGGCGTCTCGAGAGTTAGGCCTTATATGCATCAGCTCCGAATCATGTCTTTGGTCAAATGTTGGGTTTGCCCGGCTCCTGTGTTTTGCTGCCTTACGTTCCGTATCATCGGCTAACGCGGCACCAGGAGAACTACTGCGATTGTGCCCCGGTTCAGCCGGGAGAGCACCTCAGTAGAGAAAGCCGAAAACTGACTGTCATGATATAGCGAGAGACTGGTCAACCACTCGATCGACCATTGGAATGTTTAGAATTCTTCCGCTTTGACGAAGGACCGCTTCCCGGTCAGGCACATACACGCCTCGAGTTCGGAGAAGCGCGGTGCCATCAGGGGCTATATAGTAGCCCCACATTCGAGCTCCTATGGCTAAGTGAAAGTGATAAAGCACTATAGTCCGGTTGCCTAGTTTGCTATGCTATCACCTCCTTAAAAGGACCAAGACGTTGGATTAAGTGTGAAAAAGCGTCTTTCTTTTTGCAAACACCCCCGCACCATGTGCGTGGGGGCTGAAGCCAAAGACTGCCATCTTTTAGATTATACATACATATATGGCCGCACAGGAGATAGTTCAATACTAGAACACACAAGTATAAAAAGTCATTCCATTATAAACATGATCCTAGAAATCATACATGTCATTCAAACATAACATCTTTCGAGCACTGCGACTCTATTATACGAGCGCCCTGCAGGACCTCCTCAAAGTAATGCTTGGTGGGGAATCGGCTTTTGTCCGAACCCCGGGATGCAACAGCGGTTGCATCCATCTCCGCCCAATGTGTTTTACCACGGGCGAGAGCCATCCGTGCACCTTCTATGCATGCCGACCGCTTCATCGCCTTAATATGCGGCACTGCCCCAAGGAATTGCCGCAACAAGCCAAAATAACTCTTCGGCTTGGGCCTTTTCGGCCACAGATGAGCGACCACATCCGTTATGGCTAGTCCGGACAATCTATTCAGCTCAGCCCACTCAACTAGCCGATCACTCAACGGAAGTGGACGCTCCGGACTATGGAATTGAGACCAGAAAAGCTCTTCCATTTCATGATCCTCCTGGCTTCGAAAGTGTACGATGCGTCCGCCCTTTTCGCTGCCAAGTCCAAATAAGGATCCTCCGCACCGCATAATCGGCCCAGCTGAGCATACCGGATCCGTGAACTTCCCACGCAGCATAAAGGGCTTTCCAGCCACAATGTCTCCGACCGACGCAGTTCCTCCTTCATAGCCCGCGATCGCACCACGGGCATCCTTGGCTTCGCATCGGCCTTCTTCAGTCCTCTTGCTCCGCTCGGCGTTCTCCTTCAAGAACCTCCAGCGGTCGGTAGCAACTTTAATTTCATGGCCATTCCGCCATCTCCTCCTCGCCGGCAGTGAGCAGCCTTCTCGGCTTCTAGCTCTTTCGCTGCCTTCAAGGCAGCCGCCTAGCTTTTTCTGGCTTGCTCCTTGGCCCGAGCAAGTTCTGCTCGAAGGTCTTCCACAGCAGCAGCACCATCTGCATCAAGCATACAACTTGTAAGGAATGGGCATCAGCTCCCTTACTAAGCGACCGCGGAGCAACCACATACCTTGTGACTCATCAAGTCGTTTATTGACCAGCGAGATGTCCGCATTTGCAGCGTCGAGTTGCTTCTTCAGCTCGGCGAATCCATCAGTCCGGCTGGCCACCGAACGTTCCGCCACCTGCATAGGAAAGGCGACAGTTAATAACTGAGATTATGATCCTAGGAACGCTATCATTTTCGACAGCATACCAAGTCTCAGGGGCTACTATCTATACAGGGCGCATTTTATATGCATAACTGTGAGAAGGTACATCATTTTTGCGTACCTCAAACCCCGTCAGTAATCTTCTGACGGCTTCATGCAATCCGCTCTCCGCGGATGCAATTCTTTCAATCACCGTACCCATTAGAGCACGGTGATCTTCTGAAATAGCCGCTCGCCCGAGCAGATCCTTCAGCTCCTCCGACCGCACGCCACTTGGCGCCGGACCTTTCGGCCCCGCCGGACTTGGGGGAACCCTCCGCCACGACACCTCTGGGTCGTCCGCTTCACATGAGGATGCGATAGGTGGAGGCGTTTCGCTCTCCATCATCTCCGGAAGAAGATCCCCCGAAGACGAGCTCTGCTGAGAAGGGCTGAGGTCCGAACTACAAGGTACAATTTCGGTTATCCTCATGAATAAACACAGGGATGTTCCTTGTAATACAAGACCCCTTCTTTTTTACTTACGGCTCGCTGGAGGGCTGATCCCCTCGGGGAAATAATGCGGCTGGGTTACTTCCCAGCGCCGGACTCTCTGCCGAAGATTCCCTTCCCCTCTTTGAGGCCTTGACCTCCGGGTCTTCCGAAGCGGTCCTCTTCTCTCCTCGGAAGGCGGGACTCTTAATCCCTCCTTCCTTGATAGCCTCCTTCGCAGAGGCAGTTGCTTCCCCGCTCCCCCCTTCGCCTTCTTCAAAAGGCGCGACCTTCAACATCTTGGTCAGCATGGGATCCGGCGTGGTCTCGGGGAGGGGAGCCGGACACCTTATTAACTTTGCCTTGGCTATCCACTCCTGTTCAAGAAACGGCTCCTTTAAAGGGCATATATATGAAATAAATGAATGAACAGATTGTCCGGTTACAGGACTACTTACTTGAGTATCTGGGCGATTACAGCTTAGTCCTGCGTCCTCGATCAACTCCGGACACTTCTCTCGTGGTCCGAAGAACAGTTTATACATCTCCACGGGCGTCGTGCCCATGAAATTTTGGAGAGCTCGTGGTCCCTCCGGATTGAATTCCCACAGGCGGAGGGGGCAACGTTTGCAGGGCTGAAGGCGCCGGATCACCATAACATGCGCCACTACAACCAGATTGATCCCTCTTTCCTGGAGATCTCGAATACGGCCCTGCAGCAGGGGAACGTCCTTGGATGGCCCCCAGTCGAGCCCCTTGTTGACCCATGATGCCAGCCGCTGTGGTGGACCTGAGCGGAAGGCAGGGAGCACTGCCCATTTGGTGCCCCTGGGAGCGGTGATATAAAACCACTCCTATTGCCACAAACCAAGCTCCCCTTGAAAAGAGCCCTCGGGCCACGGAGCATCAGCACATTTGCTTATGACTGCCCCTCTGCACTCTGCTTGCTGCCCCTTGATCGTCTTTGGCTCCACCTTGAAGGTTTTGAGCCACAATCCAAAGTGGGGGGTAATGTGGAGGAAGGCCTCACATACGACAATGAATGACGAGATATGGAGGATGGACTCCGGATTCAAGTCGTGGAATTCCAGCCCATAATAAAACATGAGCCCCCGCACAAAGGGATCCCTTGGGAAGCCTAAACCCCGAAGGAAGTGGGACACGAAGACCACGTTCTCGCCGGGCTCAGGAGTTGGAATGACCTGCCCTGGAGCAGGCAGCCTATGCGAGATCTCGCCGGTTAGATACCTGGCGTCTCGCAGCTTTAGCACATCCTCTTCTGTGACGGAGGAAGACATCCATCGGCCGTGCTGGTCGGAGCCGGACATCGTCAAAAGTCCGAAGCGCCTAAATCTGAAGCTTTGGGTGTTGGAACTCGAAGCGCGAGGCAAACTCGATGGAGGGTGTAAAAATAAGAGGGCCTTGGTCTCATTATAAAGAGGTTGAATACCAAGAGCCCACCCTGTGGTCGATTAGGACTCGCCTTTGATAGAGAAGGCAGGCCAACGGGCACGGTTGGGTTACCCACGTCCGTATTGATGAGAATCCCGGAATAAGGGGGCACGATCTACACTTTGATAAGACGTGCCAAGGAAACCGCCTCGCTAAAACACGCTGAGGTGGAACAATAAAAAACGATTCATATAAAGGCCTGGCCGTGGTGTGATGTCACGCCGCGGAATATGTCAGCAGATCTGTGCAAAAATTATTCTCTCTACGGTGTTATGTGGAACTTGTTTTGCAGAGCCGGACACTATCCTGGTTTTCACAATCTTCTATAAATTATTCGGAGGAAGAACCCGCCTTGCAATGCCGAAGACAACATGCGCGCCGGACTCGTCGTCATTGAAGCCTGGTTCAGGGCTCGAGGAGTTCCGCACTAGGGGGTGTCCGGATAGCCGAACTATCATCATCGGCCGTACTCCAAGACTATGAAGATACAAGATTGAAGACTTCGTCCGTGTCCGGATGGGACTTTCCTTGGCATGGAAGGCAAGCTTGGCGATACGGATATGTAGATCTCCTACCATTGTAACCGACTCATGTAACCCTAGCCCTCTCCGGTGTCTATATAAACCGGATGGCTTTAGTCCATAGGACGAACAACAATCATACCATAGGCTAGCTTCTAGGGTTTAGCCTCTTTGATCTCGTGGTAGATCCACTCTTGTAACACACATCATCAATATTAATCAAGCAGGACGTAGGGTTTTACCTCCATCAAGAGGGCCCGAACCTGGGTAAAACATCGTGTCCCTTGTCTCCTGTTACCATCCGCCTAGACGCACAGTTCGGGACCCCCTACCCGAGATCCACCAGTTTTGACACCGACAGCGGGTATCTTGCATATGTTGTCTTGCATTTCTTCTACTTTGTTGCACCGCCATCTGCTTAGTTTACTCATCATATATGTCGAGATGCCATGCCCATCCATTATCAATACATATTCCATCTGTCATCATAACATGTTTTCCCACTCAAATGCTGTTCGTGTGCATCCGACATCAAAAAGGAAGAGGGTGATTGCTGAACCTGAAGGAGCACCAGCAAAGTCCTTGAAAAACATGGTGGTGCAGGAGAAATCAGACAGCACCCCACTTATATTGGATGTACAACCAGTGACACAAAACGTAGGACCGACTCTAGCAGACTGTACCCATACTTCACTGGCCACACCACTAGCCCCACCACACAGGACCTGCACTCCAGCAAAAGGTATACCGATTTCATTTTCCATAGCACCAGCTGTACCACGAAAAATCCTCCGACCAAAAAGTACAGCAAGTCCACGGCGAAGACCTATCCCAACTGCAGAGACGGCCAATTCCTGCAGATTGGAACCCCATTCCGTTTATTCCAGTTTAAAGACAATGCTTTCAATGTTGTTAGGGACTAAGTTCATATATTCCCATCATGGGAAGATTATTGTGAAGACAAACACCATTTTCACATCTTCCTGTCCAACTTACGTGTAAGTGCTATTATTCATGGTTATTATTTTCCTGTTTTCTGCTGATTGAACACATCAATGATTTACACTACATTGTTGTAACTAGGCGAGGGTCAATCTGGATAGTCATGACGAGCAAAGCTTGCTTGTGCTTTTCAAGGAAGCATTGCAGCAGTATCGGTGTTACTTGAGGAAATCACACTTTGGTGGCAAGTCTATAAACGAATTTCCAGTGAAGTCTCCTATGCTAAATTTAGAAGACATTGAATGGAAAAACCTTGTTATGCACTGGTCTCGTTCCCAGGATGAGGTACTGTCTATGAAATCACATGACAATTTGAACTTCTACTTTTCCGCATGTGCCTTACGGATCTTTTTTGCAGGAAATCTGCTCGAAGAAGAATTCCGGTTTGAAAAGAACGATAGGATATCGCAAATATGCTGCCCGCTGCTTTGCTCTTGTTAGTACCTGTTGTCCTGTATCACTGTACTTGCATACATACCTGGTTCATTATGTAACAGCAATATGCATGATAGCTTGCTTATCAATTGTTCGCTCCAAATTATCTGATCTGTATGAATGGTTACATTAGTGTAGAATATATACAATGCCAATGTTTTTTTAGCTCTGCATTGTTCTTGTAAGTACATGCTATCCTTTATCAGTGTACTTATAATGACAAGTAGTTGTTCATGTACCATCACTCTGCAGCTTATTTTCCTTTGCCCTCCATTTTCTACACATCATATCTATATTTACTCTTACCATAAGGTTTGTACTAAAGAAGTTTAGCTGTGCATTGCTCTTGGCTGTACCTTTTGCCTGTATCGCTGCACTTACATTTATAGCTACTTGGTTATGTAGCATCACTCTTCATCTTATCTTAAATATTCTCCATTTTTTCGTATATTATCACATCAATATTTACTCTTAACAAAATGTAGAATAAAGGCAATGCTTTTGAAGAAGATTCTGTGGTAAACTTCTTGAATTGCCCCCCCCCCCCAATCAGCATGGACAAGGCCTTTATAGAGCATGTCTTCACCAATAATGTAAGTTTTTCCATCTCAAGCCTTCAAGCTTTGTTGTATATATTTGGTTAGGCATGACTGCAACAGCTGTTTATTTTTGGTGTTTGCATCAAATTGCTTATTTAAAGTTTATTATGTAGTTCATAAACAAAAGTTTGTCCTTCCTCAATTGAAGTTTTCAGTTGTACAACCAAGTTCCTTCTTCATACATGTAAATTAAACTATACAGAGCAAGTGATCTTCTTTTGCACTGCATGTATGCTTCTGTTCTTCATCCGTAATCCAGTGGTGTGGTGAACTTACCCACTACAGCACAATGTCATATTCTGCAATGTCTTAACTATGAACAATGTCATATCATTCTACTATTATTTAGACCGTCTCTTTATTTGCCAATTTGAAATGGTATAAACCGACAAAGACACTAACCATTGATACTTATGAGTTCTTGATCGTAATCCGGTGTTGTCGTGAAGCTGCCAACTCCTTCACAATGTCATTTCCTGCCATGTCTTGACCTGAACAATACCATATTGTGTTAATGCAATTTTAAACTGTGTCACTTTATTCGTCAAGAAGAAATGTGATGAATTGTCAAGATCGATACTTTTACGTGCAAAACCTGTCATCCGTTCGCTTGTTTATCTTTCAGAGTGAGGAAGATATAAGTGTTGAACAAGCGCAGATCTCATCATCTTGCTTTCGTTTTGCTTATGCTGCAGCTCCCAAATAGGCTAACCTTTCTTGAACTCTATTGAAGTGCTGCCGGTTTTGTATATTATTTTGTCGGCGTGTTTATTTGCATTGGTGGCGATCTTTGATGCCCAGTGTATGTAATCTGCTGTCTGCTTGTGCTTTATTATCATAGTGGCGAACTTTGATACCCAGTGGATGTAATATGCCGAAATTTGTTTATTGTATAGTCTAGGTTTTTTTCTTATTCACGATGCTGCAGTTATTTTACTGTATATATATCCTGTCTTCGCAGTAAACCGGCCAAACCATAAAATTATGGTACATAATCGGGCTGTCATGCAATCATGATGTAGGTTGGGCTTGAAACGTGCCGAACAACTCACGGGCCGGCAGCAGCCCGAAATGAACCCCGGCCCATGATTGTGCGAATCATATCACGGGCTTTTAACAGGCCAAAATTGTCTCGGTCCTTGTTTGGCCCAATCAAATATCGGCTGCGAGCAGGCCGGATGCAAATCGGGCCGTAGTTAGGCCCAACTATATGACGAGCTTTTAACAGCCGAAATTAATATAGGGCCGAAATGTTAAACGGGCCCTTAACAGGCCAAAACTAATATCAGGCCGAATTACTAAGTGGGACTTTAGCAAGTGGGCCCAAAAGCATAGTGTCTAGTTGCTGGGCCGAATTTGATATGGGCCATAATTGAGCCCAAAGCCTCTTAAAGGGCCGGACCTGATCTGGGCTGTAACTTGGCCCAGAACGTGGTAGGCTTATAACGGGCCGAATCTCATATGGGCCACTTTTAGGCCTTAACGTGGCGAGCCATTAATGGACCGGATCGATATGGGCGACATTTGGCCCAAAACATGGCAGCCAGTTAATGGGCCGCCTACTAGGGTCCTCAAAATCTTGTGGGCCTACAAATGGGCCGCCCATTAATGTCGGCGAAATCTCGTGGGCCTTTAGTGGGCCGCCCATTATGATCTGTAAGAATCTTGTGGGCCTTTACAGGCCGCCCATTATAGCACACAAAATATTGTGGACCTTTAGCTGGCTGGCCCATTATGGCCCGCAAAATCTTGTGGGCCTTTACTGGCCGCCCATTATGGCCCGCAAAATCTCGTGGGCCTTTAGCTGGGCCGCCCATTATGGTCCATAAAACTTGTGGGCCTTTAATTGGCTAGCCCAATTAAACTTGTTAGCCGTGCCCACGGTCGACGTATCATAGGCGCTGCTCGTCCAATGAGTGGATGACATCCGTCCCGCGGTGAGTCGACACGTGTTTCCTCCACCAATGATGATTTTACACGTGGAAAATCCCCATTGGTCGGGCTGTTAACGGGTTATCGGATCAAAACCCGACCAGATAGCTTAACGACGTTCGTTACGGTGGATGCCACGTGTCGGTCGCCCTTGACGAAAGCACTTACGGACGCGCGCGATTTATCGTCATGGAAGTGGACACTTCAATGATGATAATTTTCGTAATGTCATGGAACACTTCTACCACAAAGATGTATGACTATCTTGATTACATCATAAATTTGTCATGGATGTACATGCATGACAAAAAACGTGACCTCTTGTGACAAACACGTATCATCACGGAAGTGTTTTTTTTGTAGTGCATATTGCATGAATTTATCCCTCTACATCATGTCATCTTGCTTAAAGCGTTACCCCGTTCTTATGAACTTAATACTCTAGATGCATGCTGGATAGCGATCGATGTGTGGAGTAGTAGTAGTAGTAGATGCAGAATCGTTTCGGTCTACTTGTCACGGACGTGATGCCTATATACATGATCATACCTAGATATTCTCATAATTATGCACTTTTCTATCAATTGCTCGACAGTAATTCGTTTACCCACCGTAATACTTATGCTATCTTGAGAGAAGCCACTAGTGAAACCTATGGCCCCCGGGTCTATTTTCCATCATATTAATCTCCCGTCAACAAGCTATTTCTGGCGCCGTTTATTTTACTTTGCATTTTTATTTACTCTTATCATAAAAATACCAAAAATATTATCTTATCATATCTATCAGATCTCACTCTCGTAAGTGACCGTGAAGGGATTGACAACCCCTTTATCGCGTTGGTTGCGAGGTTCTTATTTGTTTGTGTAAGTGCGTAGACTCGAGCGTAGTCTCCTACTGGATTGATACCTTGGTTCTCAAAAACTGAGGGAAATACTTACGCTACTTTACTGCATCACCCTTTCCTCTTCAAGGGAAAACCAACGCAGTGCTCAAGAGGTAGCAAGAAGGATTTCTGGCGCCGTTGCCGAGGAGTCTACGCACAAGTCAAGACATACCAAGTACCCATCACAAAATCTTATCCCCCGCATTACATTATTTGCCATTTGCCTGTCGTTTTCCTCTCCCCCACTTCACCTTTGCCGTTTTATTCACCCTCTCTTTCCCTTCGCCTCTTTTTCGTTTGCTTCTTGTTTGCTCGTGTGTTGGATTGCTTGCTTGTCATGATGGCTCAAGATAACACTAAATTGTGTGACTTTGACAATACCAACAACAATGATCTTCTTAGCACTCCGATTGCTCCTCTTACCGATGCTGAATCTTGTGAAATCAATGCTGCCTTGCTGAATCTTGTCATGAAAGATCAATTCGTCGGCCTTCCTAGTGAAGATGCCGCTACCCATCTAAATAGCTTTGTTGATTTGTGTGATATGCAAAAGAAGAAAGATGTGGACAATGATATTGTTAAGTTGAAACTATTTCCATTTTCGCTTAGAGATCATGCTAAAACTTGGTTTTCGTCTTTGCCTAAAAATAGTATTGATTTTTGGAATAAGTGCAAAGATGCTTTTATCTCTAAGTATTTTCCTCCCGCTAAGATCATCTCTCTTAGAAACAATATTATGAATTTTAGGCAACTTGATCATGAACATGTTGCACAAGCTTGGGAGAGAATGAAATTAATGATACGTAATTGGCATACTCATGGTTTGAATTTGTGGATGATTATACAAAAAATTTATGCCGGATTGAATTTTGCTTCTGGAAATCTTTTAATTCGGCCGCGGGAGGCACTTTTATGGAAATCACTTTAGGAGAAGCTACTAAACTCCTAGATAATATTATGGTCAATTATTCTCAATGGCACACCAAAAGATCTATTAGTAAAAAGGTGCATGCGATAGAAGAAATTAATGTTTTGAGTGGAAAGATGGATGAACTTATGAAATTATTTGCTAATAAGAGTGTTGCTTATGATCCTAATGATATGCCTTTGTCTACCTTGATTGAGAATAATAGTGAATCTATGGATGTGAATTTTGTTGGTAGGAATAATTTTGGTAACAACGCGTATAGAGGAAACTTTAATCCTAGGCCGTTCCCTAGTAATTCCTACAACAACTCTTATGGAAATAAGATTCCCTCTGAATTTTAGACTAGTGTTAAATAATTTATGATTTCTCAAAAGAATTTCAATGCTTTGCTTGAAGAAAAATTGCTTCAAGTTGACGAATTAGCTAGGAACGTGGATAATATTTATCTTGATGTTGATTCTTTGAAACTTAGATCTATTCCATCTAAGCATGGTATCAATGAGTCTCTCAAAGCTATGAGAATTTCCATTGATGAGTGCAAAGAAAGAACTGCTAGGATGCGTGCTAAGAAAGATTGCTTTGTGAAAGTGTGTTCTTCAGATTTTTATGAGAATAAAGATGAAGATCTAAAAGTTATTGATGTGTCCCCTATTAAATCTTTGTTTTGCAATACTTGATAATGATGGGACCGAAGATGAGTCAACTTCAGTTAGAAGGCGTCCCAAAAATTCGGAGTTTTTAGATCTTGATGCAAAAATTGGTAAAAGTGGGATTGAAGAGGTCAAAACTTTAGATATCAATGAACCCACTATATTGGATTGTTGATGCTTTGATGCAATCTTATGAAGAAAAACTTGTGTTGGAAGTTTCTATCCCTAGAAAACTTTATGATGAGTGGGAACCTACTATTAAAATTAAAATTAAAGATCATGAATGCTATGCTTTGTGTGATTTGGGTGCTAGTGTTTCCACGATTCCAAAAACTTTGTGTGATTTGTTAAGGTTCCACGAATTTGATGATTGCTGTTTAAACTTACACCTTGTGGATTCCACTATTAAGAAACCTATGGGAAGAATTAATGATATTCTTATTGTTGCAAATAGGAACTATGTGCCCGTAGATTTTATTGTTCTTTATATAGATTGCAACCCTTCATGTCCTATTATTCTTGGTAGACCTTTCCTTAGAACGATAGGTGCAATTATTGATATGAAGGAAGGGAATATTAGATTCTAATTTCCGTTAAGGAAAGGCATGGAACACTTCCCTAGAAAGAAAATAAAATTACCTTATGAATCTATTATGAGAGCCACTTATGGATTGCCTACCAAAGATGGCAATACCTAGATCTATCATTGCCTTTATGCCTAGCTAGGGGCGTTAAACGATAGCGCTTGTTAGGAGGCAACCCAATTTTATTTTAGTTTTTTGCTTTTTGCTTCTGTTTAGGAATAAATAATCCATCTAGCCTCTGGTTAGATTTGTTTTTGTGTTTTAATTAGTGTTTGTGCCAAGTTAAACCTATAGGATCTTCTTGGATGATAGTTATTTGATCTTGCTGAAAATTCCAGAAACTTTCAGTTCACGAAAACAATTGTTAAAAATCATCAGAACGTGATAAAATACTGATTCCAATTGCAGTAGATCAATAAAAAATTATCTAGGTCGTCCTATTTGGTAGATTTTTCTGAGTTCCAGAAGTTTGCGTTAGTTACAGATTACTACAGACTGTTCTGTTTTTCGTGTGTTGTTTGCTTATTTTGATGAATCTATGGCTAGTAAAATAGTTTATAAACCATAGAGAAGTTGGAATACAGTAGGTTTAACACCAATATAAATAAAGAATGATTTCATTACAGTACCTTGAAGTGGTGTTTTGTTTTCTTTTGCTAACGGAGCTCACGAGATTTTTTGTTAAGTTTTGTGTTGTGAAGTTTTCAAGTTTTGGGTTAAGATTTGATGGATTATGGAACAAAGAGTGGCAAGAGCCTAAGCTTGGGGATGCCCAAGGCACCCCAAGGTAAATCCAAGGACACCAAAAAGCCAAAGCTTGGGGATGCCCCGGAAGGCATCCCCTCTTTCGTCTTCGTCCATCGGTAACTTTACTTGGAGCTATATTTTTATTCACCACATGATAAGTGTTTTGCTTGGAGCGTCTTGTATGATTTGAGTCTTTGCTTTTAGCGTACCACAATCATCCTTGCTATACACACCTTTTGAGAGATACACACATGATTCGGAATTTATTAGAATACTCTATGTGCTTCACTTATATCTTTTGAGCTATATAGTTTTTGCTCTAGTGCATCACTTATATCTTTTAGAGCATGGCGGTGGTTTTGTTTTATAGAAACTATTGTTCTCTCATGGTTCACTTATATTATTTTGAGAGTCCTACAAAACAGCATGGTAATTTGCTTAAATTGAGAAGGTAGTCCTAATATGATAGGCATCCAAGATTAGTAAAAACTTTCTTATAAGTGCGTTGAATATTAAGAGAAGTTTGATGCTTGATAATTATTTTGAGATATGAAGATGGTGATATTAGAGTCATGCTAGTTGAGTAGTTGTGAATTTGAGAAATACTTGTGTTAAAAGTTTGTGATTCCAGTAGCATGCACGTATGGTGAACCGTTATGTGATGAAGTCGGAGCATGATTTATTTATTGATTATCTTCCTTATGAGTGGCGGTCGGGGACGAGCGATGGTCTTTTCCTACCAATCTATCCCCCTAGGAGCATGCGCGTAATACTTTGTTTCGATAACTAATAAGATTTTTGCAACAAGTATATGAGTTCTTTATGACTAATGTTGAGTCCATGGATTATACGCACTCTCACCCCTCCACCATTGCTAGCCTCTCTAATACCGCGCACTTTTCGCCGATATCATACACCCACCATATACCTTACTCAAAACAGCCACCATACCTACCTATTATGGCATTTCCATAGCCATTCCGAGATATATTGCCATGCAACTTTCCATCGTTCCGTTTGCTATGACACGCTTCATCATTGTCATATTGCTTTGCATGATCATGTAGTTGACATCGTATTTGTGGCAATGCCACCGTTCATAATTTTTATACATGTCACTCTTGATTCATTTCATATCCCGGTACTCCGCCGGAGGCATTCATATAGAGTCATATTTTTGTTCTAAGTATCGAGTTGTAATTCTTGAGTTGTAAGTAAATAAAAGTGTGATGATCATCATTATTAGAGCATTGTCCCAAGTGAGGAAAGGATGATGGAGACTATGATTCCCCCATAAGTCGGGATGAGAATCCGGACGAAAAAAAAGAGGCCATAAAAAGGGGAAAAGGCCCAAATAAAAAAATAAGAGAAAAAGAGAGAAGGGACACTGTTACTATCCTTTTACCACACTTGTGCTTTAAAAGTAGCACCATGATCTTCACGATAGAGAGTCTCCTATGTTGTCATTTTCATATACTAGTGGGAACTTTACATTATAGAACTTGGCTTGTATATTCCAGTGATGGGATTCCTTAAAATGCCCTAGGTCTTCGTGAGCAAGCGAGTTGGATGCACACCCACTTAGTTTCTTTTGTTGAGCTTTCATACACTTATAGCTCTAGTGCATCCGTTGCATGGCAATCCCTACTCACTCACATTGATATCTATGGATGGGCATCTCCATATCCCGTTGATACGCCTAGTTGATGTGAGACTATCTTCTCCTTTTTTGTCTTCTCCACAACCACCATTCTATTCCACATATAGTGCTATGTCCATGGCTCATGCTCATGTATTGCGTGAAGATTGAAAAAGTTTGAGAACATCAAAAGTATGAAACAATTGCTTGGCTTGTCATCGGGGTTGTGCATGATTAAATACTTTGTGTGATGAAGATAGAGCATAGCCAGACTATATGATTTTGTAGGGATAACTTTCTTTGGCCATGTTATTTTGAGAAGACATGATTGCTTAGTTAGTATGCTTGAAGTATTATTATTTTTCTGTCAATAACTAAAATTTTATCTTGAATCTTTCGGATCTGAATATTCATACCACAAATAAGAGAATTACATTAAGTAATATGCTAGGTAGCATTCCACATCAAAAATTCCGTTTTTATCATTTACCTACTCGAGGACGAGCAGGAATTAAGCTTGGGGATGCTGATACGTCTCCAACGTATCTATAATTTTTTATTGTTCCATGCTATTATATATTCTGTTTTGGATGTTTAATGGGCTTTATTATACACTTTTCTATTATTTTTGGGACTAACTTATTAACCGGAGGCCCAACCCAAATTGTTGTTTTTTTTGCCTATTTCAGTGTTTCGCAGAAAAAGAATATCAAACGGAGTCCAAACGGAATGAAACCTTCGGGAACGTGATTTTTGGAACAAACCTGATCCAGAGGACTTGGAGTGGACGTCAAGTAACAGACGAGGAAGCCACAAGGTAGGGGGCGCGCCTACCCCCTGGGCGCGCCCTCCACCCTCGTGGGCCCCTCGTGGCTCCACCAACCTACTTCTTCCTCCTATATATACCTACATACCCCCAAACCATCAGAGGCGACCATGAAAACCTAGTTCCACTGCCGCAACCTTCTGTACCCGTGAGATCCCATCTTGGGGCCTTTTCCGGCGTCCTGCCGGAGGGGGCATTGATCACGGAGGGCTTCTACATCAACACCATAGCCTCCCCGATGATGTGTGAGTAGTTTACCTCAGACCCTCGGGTCCATAGTTATTAGCTAGATGGCTTCTTCTCTCTCTTTGGATCTCAATACAAAGTTCTCCTTGATTCTCTTGGAGATCTATTTGATGTAACTCTTCTTTTGCGGTGTGTTTGTCGAGATCCGATGAATTGTGGGTTTATGATCAAGATTATCTATGAACAATATTTGAATCTTCTCTGAATTATTTTATGTATGATTGGTTATCTTTGCAAGTCTCTTGGAATTATCAGTTTGGTTTGACCTACTAGATCGATCTTTCTTGCAATGGGAGAAGTGCTTAGCTTTGGGTTCAATCTTGCGGTGTCCTTTCCCAGTGACAGCAGGGGCAGCAAGGCACGTATTGTATTGTCGCCATCGAGGATAAAAAGATGGGGTTTATATCATATTGCATGAATTTATCCCTCTACATCATGTCATCTTGCTTAAAGCGTTACTCCGTTCTTATGAACTTAATACTCTAGATGCATGCTGGATAGCGGTCGATGTGTGGAGTAATAGTAGTAGATGCAGAGTCGTTTCGGTCTACTTGTCACAGATATACATGATCATACCTAGATATTCTCATAATTATGCACTTTTCTATCAATTGCTCGACAGTAATTCGTTTACTGGTACGTCCATTTTGCATCATCCTTTTATATCGATATTTATTACATTATGGGCTGTTATTACACGTTATGTCACAATACTTATGCCTATTCTCTCTTATTTCACAAGGTTTACATAAGGAGGGAGAATGCCGGCAGCTGGAATTCTGGGCTGGAAAAGGAGCAAATATTAGAGACCTATTTTGCACAACTCCAAAAGTCCTGAAACTCCACGAAAGTCATTTTTGGAAATAATAAAAAATATTGAGCGGAAGAAGTACGTCAGAGGGGCCCCCACCTGGCCACGAGGGTGGGGGGCGCGCCCTACCCCCTGGGCACGCCTCCTGCCTCGTGGGCCCCCTGTTGGCTCTCCGGTGGCCATCTTCTGCTATATGAGGTCTTTCGTCGAGGAAAAAATCATAAGCAACCTTTCGGGACGAGACTCCGCCGCCACGAGGCGGAACCTTGGCGGAACCAATCTAGGGCTCCGGCAGAGCTGTTCTGCCAGGGACACTTCCCTCCGGGAGGGGGAAATCATCGCCATCGTCATCACCAACGCTCCTCTCATCCGGAGAGGGCAATCTCCATCAACATCTTCACCAGCACCATCTCCTCTCCAAACCCTAGTTCATCTCTTGTATCCAATTCTTGTCTCCAAGTCCGGGATTGGTACTAGTAGGTTGCTAGTAGTGTTGATTACTCCTTGTAGTTGATGCTAGTTGGTTTATTTGGTGGAAGATCATATGTTCAGATCCTTTATGCATATTAATACCCCTCTGATTATGAACATGAATATGCTTTGTGAGTAGTTACGTTTGTTCCTGAGGACATGGGAGAAGTCTTGCTATTAGTAGTCATGTGAATTTGGTATTCGTCCGATATTTTGATGAGATGTATATTGTCTAGCCTCTAGTGGTGTTATGTGAACGTCGACTACATAACACTAAACCATTATTTGGGCCTAGAGGAAGGCATTGGGAAGTAATAAGTAGATGATAGGTTGCTAGAATGACAGAAGCTTAAACCCTAGTTTATGCGTTGATTCGTAAGGGGCTGATCTGGATCCATATGTTTCATATTATGGTTAAGTTTAACTTAATATTTTTGTTGTAGTTGCAGATGCTTGAAATAGAGGTTAATCATAAGTGGGATGCTTGTTCAAGTAAGAACAGCACCGAAGCACCAGTCCACCCACATATATAATTATCAAAGTACCGAACGCGAATCATATGAACGTGATGAAAACTAGCTTGACGATATTCCCATGTGTCCTCGGGAGCGCTTTTCTCCATATAAGAGTTTGTCCAGGCTTTTCCTTTGCTACAAAAATGATTGGGCCACCTTGCTGCACTCTATTTACTTTTGTTACTTGTTGCTCGTTACAAATTATCTTATCACAAAACTATGTGTTACTACTTATTTCAGTACTTGCAGAGAATACCTTGCTGAAAACCGCTTATCATTTCCTTCTGCTCCTCGTTGGGTTCGACACTCTTACTTATCGAAAGGACTACGATAGATCCCCTATACTTGTGGGTCATCAAGACTCTTTTTCGGCGCCGTTGCGGGAGTGAAGCGCCTTTGGTAGGTGGAATTTGGTAAGGAAAAATTTATATGGTGTGCTGAAATTTACTGTCACTTGTTACTATGGAAAGTAATCCTCTGAGGGGCTTGTTTGGGGTATCTTCACCCCGACCAGTAGAGCAAAGAGTTGCTCCTCAACCCACTGAACCTATTGTAAATGAAAATGTTCCCTTTGAAGTTCCTTCGGGTATGTTAGAAAAACCGCTAGCTAATCCCTTTTTAGGAGATGGAACAAAGCATCCTAATGAGCACCTAATCTTTGTGGATGAAGTTTGTGGATTATTTAAGCTTGCAGGTATACCCAATGATGTTGTTAATAAGAAGGTCTTTCCTTTATCTTTGAAGGAAGATGCATCGACATGGTATAGGCTATGTGATGATACTGGGCCATGGAACTACAAACGGATGAAGTTGGAATTTCATCAGAAGTTTTATCCTATGCATCTTGTTCATCGTGATCGCAATTATATATATAATTTTTGGCCTCGCAAAGGAGAAAGCATCACTCAAGCTTGGGGAAGTCTTAAATCAATGTTATATTCATGCCCCAATCACGAGCTCTCAAGAGAAATAATTCTTCAAAAAATTTATGCCCGGCTTTCCCATAATAATCAATCCATGCTCGATACTTCTTGTGCTGGCTCTTTTATGATGAAGACTATTGAATTCAAATGGAATTTATTGGATAGAATTAAACACAACTCTGAAGATTGGGATCTCGACGAAGGTAAGGAGTCAGGTATGACACCTAAGTTTGATTGTGTTAAGTCTATTAAGGTTACCGATATTTTTCGTAAGTTTAGCACTAAATATGGACTTGACTCTGAGATAGTAGCCTCTTTCTGTGAATCTTTTGCTACTTATGTTGATCTCCCCAAGGAGATGTGGTTTAAATATCATCCTCCCATAGAAGTAAAAGTAGCTGCACCTACTAATGTTGAAGAAAAGACTGTCACTTATAATGATCCTATTCTTCCTACTTCTTATGTTGAGAAACCACCTTTCCCTGTTAGAATAAAGGATCATGCTAAAGCTTCAATCAGGTTCGTAAAAGCAATATTAGAACTTATACACCTCCGAGAAAATTAAAGTTGAACCTAATATTGCTATTGTTAAAGATATCTTGGCTGATAATATTGATGGGCATGTTATTCATTTCATGTGAAACTGCTAGAATTGCCAAACCTTGTGATAAAGATAAACATAGACCTGTAGTAGGCATGCCTATTATTTCTGTTAAAATAGGAGATCATTGTTATCATGGCTTATGTGATATGGGTGCTAGTGCTAGTGTTATACCTATTGCCTTATATAACGAAATTAAATATGATATTGCACCTGCTGAGTTAGAAGATATTAACGTCACAATTAAGCTTGCCAATAGAGATACTCTATCAACAATCGGAATTGTTAGAGATGTTGAAGTCTTTTGTGGGAAAACTAAATACCCTACTGATTTTCTTGTTCTTGGTTTCCCACAAGATAGCTTTTATCCCATTATTTTTGGTAGACCCTTCTTGAACACTGTCAATGCTAGAATAGACTGCGAAAAGAATGTTGTTACTATTGGCTTGGGTGATATGTCTCATGAGTTTAATTTCTCTAAATTTAGTAGACAACACCGTGAAGAAGAATTGCCTAGTAAGGATGAAATTATTGGTCTTGCTTCTATTGTCGTACCTCCTAGTGATCCTTTAGAACAATATTTGCTAGACCATGAAAATGATATGTTTATGCATGAAAGGAGGGAAATAGATGAAGTATTCTTTAAACAGGAACCTATTCTGAAACACAATTTGCCTGTTGAAATCCTAGGGGATCCTCCTCCACCCAAGGGTGATCCCGTGTTTGAGCTTAAACTGTTGCTTGATACTCTTAAATATGCTTATCTTGATGAAAAGAAGATATATCTTGTTATTATTAGTGCTAACCTTTCAGAGCATGAAGAAGAGAGATTATTGAAAACTCTGAAGAAGCACCGAGCTGCTATTGGATATACTCTTGATGATCTTAAGGGCATTAGTCCCACTCTATGTCAACATAAAATAAATTTGGAAGAAGATGCCAAACCAGTCCGTGATCATCAACGAAGGCTGAATCCTAAGATGAAAGAAGTGGTAAGAAAAGAAATACTAAAGCTTCTGGAGGCAGGTATAATTTATCCCGTTGCTGATAGTCAGTGGGTAAGTCCTGTCCATTGTGTCCCTAAGAAGGGAGGTATTACGGTTGTTCCTAATGATAAAGATGAATTGATTCCGCAAAGAATTATTACAGGTTATAGGATGGTAATGGATTTCCGCAAATTAAATAAATCTAATAAGAAAGATCATTACCCCTTACCTTTTATCGATCAAATACTAGAAAGATTATGCAAACATACACATTATTGCTTCCTAGATGGTTACTCTGGTTTCTCTCAAATACCTGCGTCAGCGAATGATCAATCTAAGACTACTTTTACCTTCCCTTTTGGTACTTTTGCTTATAGACGTATACCTTTTGGTTTATGTAATGCACCTGCTACCTTTCAAAGATGCATGATGGCTATATTCTCTGACTTTTGTGAATAGATTTGTGAGGTTTTCATGGATGACTTTTCCGTCTATGGATCCTCTTTTGATGATTGCTTGAGCAACCTTGATCAAGTTTTGCAGAGATGTGAAGAAACTAATCTTGTCTTGAATTGGGAAAAGTGTCAGTTTATAGTTAATGAAGGTATTGTCTTGGGGCATAAAGTTTCTGAAAGAGGTATTGAAGTTGATAAAGCCAAGGTTGATGCTATTGAAAAGATGTCATGTCCTAAGGACATCAAAGGTATAAGAAGTTTCCTTGGCCACGCCGGATTTTATAGGAGGTTCATTAAGGACTTCTCAAAAATTTCTCGGCCTCTGACTAATTTATTAGAAAAAGATATACCATTTGTCTTTGATGATGATTGTGTAGAAGCATTTGAAATACTTAAGAAAGCATTAATCTCTGCACCTATTGTTCAGCCACCTGATTGGAATTTACCCTTCGAAATTATGTGTGATGCTAGTGATTATGCTGTAGGTGTTGTTCTAGGGAAAGCAGTTGATAAGAAATTAAATGTTATTCAATATGCTAGTAAAACTCTAGACAATGCTCAGAGAAATTATGCTACTACTGAAAAATAATTCTTAGCAGTTGTATTTGCTTGTGATAAGTTCAGACCTTATATTGTTGATTCTAAAGTAACTATTCACACGGATCATGCTGCTATTAAATATCTTATGGAAAAGAAAGATGCTAAACCTAGACTCATGAGATGGGTTCTCTTGCTACAAGACTTTGATTTACATATTGTTGATAGAAAGGGAGCTGAGAACCCCATTGCAGACAACTTGTCTAGGTTAGAAAATGTTCTTGATGACTGTCGGTGTCAAAATCGGCGGATCTCGGGTAGGGGGTCCCAAACTGTGCGTCTAGGCGGATGGTAACATGAGACAAGGGACATGATGTTTTACCCAGGTTCGAGCCCTCTTGATGGAGGTAAAACCCTACGTCCTGCTTGATTAATATTGATGATGTGTGTTACAAGAGTGGATCTACCACGAGATCAAAGAGGCTAAACCCTAGAAGCTAGCCTATGGTATGACTGTTGTTCGTCCTATGGACTAAAGCCATCCAGTTTATATAGACACCGGAGAGGGCTAGGGTTACACAGAGTCGGTTACAATGGTAGGAGATCTACATATCCGTATCGCCAAGCTTGCCTTCCACACCAAGGAAAGTACCATCCGGACACGGGACGAAGTCTTCAATCTTGTATCTTCATAGTCTTGGAGTCCGCCGATGATGATAGTTCGCTATCCGGACACCCCTAGTCCGAACTCCTCAAGAGCCCTGAACCAGGCTTCAATGACGACGAGTCCAGCGCGCATGTTGTCTTCGGCATTGCAAGGCGGGTTCTTCCTCCGAATAATTTATAGAAGATTGTGAACACTAGGATAGTGTCCGGCTCTGCAAAACAAGTTCCACATAACACCGTAGAGAGAATAATTTTGCACCGATCATCGACGTATTCCGCGGGCGTGACATCACACCACGGCCAGGCCTTTATATGAATCGTTTTTATTGTTCCACCTCAGCGTGTTTTAGCGAGGCGGTTTCTTGGCACGCCTTATCAAAGCGTAGATCGTGCCCCTTATTCCGTGATTCTCATCAATACGGACGTGGGTAACCCAACCGTGCCCGTTGGCCTGCCTTCTCTATCAAAGGCGAGTCCTAATCGACCACGGGTGGGCTCTTGGTATTCAACCTCTTTATAATGAGACCAAGGCCCTCTTCTTTTACACCCTCCATCGAAGTTCGCCTCGCTCGAGTTCCAACACCCAAAGCTTCAGATTTAGGCGCTTCGGACTTTCGACGATGTCCGCTTCACCAAAGACGGTGATGGATGTCTTCCTCCGTCCACGAAGAGGATGTGCTAAAGCTGCGAGACGCCGGTATCTAACCGGCGAGATCTCGATAGGCTGCCTGCTCTGTGGCAGGTCATTCCCACTCCGAGCCCGGCGAGAACGTGGTCTTCGTGTCCCACTTCCTTCGGGTTTAGGCTTCCGATGGATCCCTTTGTGCGGGGCTCATGTTTTATTATGGGCTGGAATTCCACGACTTGAACTGGAGTCCATCCTCCATATCTCGTCATTCATTGTCGATGTGAGGCCTTCCTCCACATTACCCCCACTTTGGATTGTGGCTCAAAACCTTCAAGGTGGAGCCAAAGACGATCAAGGGCAGCAAGCAGAGCGGAGGGGCAGTCATAAGCAAATGTGCTGATGCTCCATGGCCCGAGGGCTCTTTTCAAGGGAGCTTGGTTTGTGGCAACGGAGTGATTTTATATCACCGCCCTGTGGGCACCAAATGGGCAGCTCTCCCCGACTTCCGCCAGTCCACCACAGCGGTGGCATCATGGGTCAACAAGGGGCTCGACTGGGGGCCATCCAAGGACGTTCCCCTGCTGCAGGGCCGATTCGAGATCTCCGGAAAGAGGATCAATCTGGTTGCGATGGCGCAGGTTATGGTGATCCGGCACCTTCAACCTGCAAACGCCGCCCTCCGCCTGTGGAATTCAACCGAGGGACCATGAGCTCTCCAAAATTTCATGGGCACGACGCCCGTGGAGATGTATAAACTGTTCTTCGGACCACGAGAGAAGTGTCCGGACTTGACCGAGGACGCAGGACTAAGCTGTAATCGCCCAGATACTCAAGTAAGTAGTCCTGTAACCGGACAAGCTGTTCATTCATTTATTTCATGTATATGCCCTTTAAAGGAGCCGTTTCTTGAACAGGAGTGGATAGCCAAGGCAAAGTTAATAAGGTGTCGGCTCCCTCCCGGGACCACGCCGGATCCCATGCTCGACCAAGATGTTGAAGGTCGCGCTTTTTAAGAAGGCGAAGGGGGAGCGGGAAGCAAGCGCCTCTGCGAGGGAGGCTATCAAGGAAGGAGGATTAAGAGTCCCGCCCGAGGAGAGAAGAGGTCCGCTCGAAGACCCGGAGGTCAAGGCCTCAAAGAGGGAAGGAATCTTGGCAGAGAGTCCGCGCCGGGCAGTAACCCAGCCGCATTATTTCCCCGAGGGGATCAGCCCTCCAGCGAGCCGTAAGTAAAAAGAAGGGGTCTTGTAAATAAGGAACATCCCTGTGTTTATTCATGAGGATAACCGAAATTGTACCTTGTAGTTCGGACCTCAGCCCTTCTCAGCAGAGCTCGTCTTCGGGGGATCTTCTTCCGGAGATGATGGAGAGCGAAACGCCTCCACCTATCGCATCCTCATGTGAAGCGGACGACCCGGAGGTGTCGTCGCGGAGGGTTCCCCCAAGTCCGGCGGGGCCGGAAGGTCCGGCGCCAAGTGGCGTGCGGTCGGAGGAGCTGAAGGATCTGCTCGGGCGAGCGGCTATTTCAGAAGATCACCGTGCTCTAATGGGTACGGTGATTGAAAGAATTGCATCCGTGGAGAGCGGATTGCATGAAGCCGTCATAAGCTTACTGACGGGGTTTGAGGTACGCAAAAATGATGTACCTTCTGATAGTTATGCATATAAAATGCGCCCTGTATAGATAGTAGCCCCTGAGACTTGGTATGCTGTCGAAAACGACAGCGTGCCTAGGATCATAATCTCAGTTATTAACTGTCGCCTTTCCTATGCAGGTGGCGGAATGTTCGGTGGCCAGCTGGACTGATGGATTCGCCAAGCTGAAGAAGCAACTCGACGCTGCAGATGCGGACATCTCGCTGGTCAATAAACGACTTGATGAGTCACAAGGTATGTGGTTGCTCCGCGGTCGCTTAGTAAGGGAGCTGATGCCCAGTCCTTACAAGTTGTATGCTTGATGCAGATGGTGCTGCTGCTGTGGAAGACCTTCGAGCAGAACTTGCTCGGGCCAAGGAGCAAGCCAGAAAAAGCGAGGCGGCTGCCTTGAAGGCAGCGAAAGAGCTAGAAGCCGAGAAGGCTGCTCACCGCCGGTTAGGGAGGAGATGGCCGAATGGCCATGAAATTAAAAGTTGCTACCGACCGCTGGAGGTTCTTGAAGCGTAACGTCGAGCGAGCAAGAGGACTGAAGAAGGCCGATGCCGAAGCCAAGGATGCCCGTGGTGCGATCGCGGGCTATGAAGGAGGAACTGCGTCGGTCGGAGACATTGTGGCTGGAAAGCCCTTTATGCTGCGTGGGAAGTTCACGGATCCAGTATGCTCAGTGGGCCGATCAGCGGTGCGGAGGATCCTTATTTGGACTTGGCGGCGAAGTCGCGGCGGACGCGATCGTACACTTTCGAAGCCGGAGGATCATGAAATGGAAGAGCTTTTCGGTCTCAATTCCATAGTCCGGAGCGTCCACTTCCGTTGAGTGATCGGCTGGTTGAGTGGGCTGAGCTGAATAGATTGTCCGGACTAGCCATGACGGATGTGGTCGCCATCTGTGGCGAAAAAGGCCCAAGCCGAAGAGTTATTTTGGCTTGTTGCAGCAATTCCTTGGGGCAGTGCCGCATATTAAGGCGATGAAGCGGTCGGCATGCATAGAAGGTGCACGGATGGCTCTCGCCCGTGGTAAAACACACTGGGAGGAGATGGATGCCACCGCTGTTGCATCCCGGGGTTCGGACAAAAGCCGATTCCCCACCGAGCATTACTTTGAGGAGGTCTGCGAGGCGCCAGATAATAGAGTCGCAGCTTTCGAAAGATGTTATGTTTGAATGACATGTATGATTTCTAGGATCATGTTTATAATGCAATGACTTTTTATACTTGTGTGTTCAAGTATTGAACTATCTCCAGGCGGCCAGATATGTATGTATAATCGAAAGATGGCAGTCTTTGGCTTCAGCCCCACGCACATGGTGCGGGGTGTTTGCAAAAGAAAGATGCTTTTCACACATAATCCAACGTCTTGGTCCTTTTAAGGAGGTGATAGCATAGCAAACTAGGCAACCGGACTATAGTGCTTTATCACTTTCACTTAGCCATAGGAGCTCGAATGTGGGGCTACTATATAGCCCCTGATGGCACCGCACTTCTCCGAACTCGGGGCGCGTATGTGCCTGACCGGGAAGCGGTCCTTCGTCAAAGCGGAGGAATTCTAAACATTCCAATGGTTGATCGAGTGGTTGACCAGTCTCTCGCTATATCATGACAGTTTTGGCTTTCATCGAGGTGCTCTCCGGCGAACCGGGCACAATCGCAGAGTTCTCCGGTGCCGTGTTAGCCGATGATACGTAACGTAAGGCAGCAAAACACAGGAGCCGGCAAACCCAACATTTGACCAAAGACATGATTCGGAGCTGATGCATATAAGGCCTAACTCGAGACGCCGAACACTCCCTTAGGTGTTCGGTCTTTATGATATCGGGCAGAACAAAGCCCTAAGCCCCTAGTGTCCAGGTACAGGCGGGAACTTCCGACGCGCCGATGCCAAAACGCCACCTCCTCCTCGGCTCGTAGGAAACCGGGATGTATCAACAAGAGACAGAAGAAAGGTTTACGCAGGTCTTAATCAAAAGAATCCTTGCAACGGGTCCCTCACCGCACGTCTGCGCTTTGTGTCTCCGCAGTCAGTATCCTGGATGGGTGTAGCACGTGCTTCATCTGTAAAAGAGAAGGACTTAGTTTCTAAGAAATATCATGCAAAAATTGTATTAAAATAAAGTATAGTTTGGAAGATGAAGAAAGTTGAGCTTTATTGGCTTTCATCATTTATGTGCGCGGCCCCCAAAAAAAGGGGTATGCGGCTGGGAAGCCCCTTGTTAAGTTACTTCGGACTCGTCTAACCATGTCCGAGGTCTAAATGACATGTTTTTAGGGGCTTTGACCTGGAAGGTCGGATTAATGTGTGGCTGTCGAGGCAGCCGCACATTCTCCGTGGTCGAGAGACACCTGGAGTTTTGAGATTATGCCACGTGGACCGGGCATTTTTAAGCGTAAGAGACGCATAATGTGGTATTGCATTAAAGCAGGCGAAAGCTGTACGCCCCAGTAGTGCTTATTTTTGGCTACTGCTAAATGGGGCGATGGGGAGTGAGCTTTTCGCGACGGTGGTTGTCGAATGAACCGAACACAACCTCTAGTGGTACAGAGCCTGTATAATAAAGAGGGCCTGGCGTCATTCCTTTGAAGGAAGTGCTACTATAGCAAATTTTGGTAGGTTCTATCCCCATTATGCGGACGTTGTCCTGGTATGGCAGGTGCCGCGCTGTGTGTTATCACATGAAGTGAGTTCACTGTTTTGACTTCTAGTGGGAAAGTCTTTTGTTTTCCGGAGTGCTGCTTTTGGGTTTCGTCACCTTCACTTGGTGTCTCGAGCCCCTTGTGTTCGGCGTTAAGTCGGCCGGACTGCTTGAAGACCCAACAATCTCTGTGGGTATGGTTTGCAGGCTTCCCGAAGGTACCATGTATTTGACACAGTCTATCCAGAATCTTGTTTAGGTTGGATAGCTCGTCACTGTTATCCTTTAGGGGCAGTGTTTTGTTGTTCGACCGAGAGCTTTTGAATCCGGCGTTGACCGCCGTACTATTTGGGCCATTTTCCTTATTCCGACGCTAATCTTTTCTGCGTCATGATTTCCCATTTTCCATCCCTGATTTCGGATGTACTCGGGTCGCTGGTGCTGCATCTAGCCAGCCAGCTGTCTTCCCCTGCGCAAAAGCGTGTCATGAGGCTTGTTAGTGCGGCCATTGTTCTTGGTTTTTCCTGGCCGAGGTGTCTGGCGAGCCATTCGTCTCGGACGTTGTGTTTAAAGGCCGCTAAGGCTTCAGCGTCCGGACAGTCGACTATTTGGTTCTTTTTAGTGAGGAACCTGTTCCAGAATTTGCGTGCTGACTCTCCGGGCTGTTGAGTTATGTGACTTAAATCGTCTGCATCCGGAGGCCGGACATAAGTCCCCTGAAAATTTGCTCGAAACGCATCCTCAAGCTCTTCCCAACTTCCAATCGTATTTTCTGGGAGGCTTTTAAGCCAATGCCGAGCCGGCCCTTTGAGCTTGAGGGGTAGGTATTTTATGGCATGGAGATCGTCTCCTCTTGCCATATGTATGTGTAGGATATAATCCTCAATCCAGACTCCGGGGTCTGTTGTTCCGTCGTATGCCTCTATGTTTACGGGTTTGAATCCTGCTGGAAATCCATGATCCAGTACCTCGTCGGTAAAACATGGTGGGTGTGCGGCGCCCCTGTATTTGGGTGTGCCGTTGTCTTCAAATGCTCGGCTGGTTGTGTTACTTCCTGGAGTATTCTTTTTTGGCCCATAGATAGACCTGGCCGGGTTATCCTTTTTCCGAGGATCTTTATGCTGATCGTGTGCCGGCTTGTGTGCGGCGCCCCTTGTTGCTCTTGGCCCGTCATCCGGTCGCCTATCCGCCAGGCGGCTTTTTTCTTTTTGATCGGGGCTCTAAGGCCTCCTCGTCAAATTCGGGCAACAGCTTGCGCTTCGGATAGCTCTTTGTCTGGTGACTAGTGCCATATTTATCTGCGGTGGTTAGTACTTTGCTCCATCTCATTCTGAGTGCGTCCTCCGCTGTTTTGAGCTTCCGCTTTTGTTTCTTCAAACTTCTTGCAGTGGCGACGAGCCTTTTATGAAGATTCATATGCTCTGGTGATGTGAGATCATCTTCGCCGGGGATGGGTTGCTTGTCCAGTTCATGTCCGGCTGGCTGCTTGTTGACATGTGCGTCGTCCACTGCTTCGCCCTGCTCTAGGGCTGGGTCCGTATGGGTGCCGTTTTTGTCGATGCCGGTCTTCGGGCGGCGCTTGCGTCGCCGCTTTGTTTGTTTGTTGGGGGAGTTGTCCTTCGCCACGTCCCGTTTTTCCTCGTTGTCGCTTCCTTTTGGTGTATCCACCATGTATACGCTGTGGGCTGGGTGGCTTTCCAGTGCCCGTTAGGGCGCTGGTTCTGGTCGCCTCCGCATCGTTGTCCATACCGTCGATGTCTTTGAGTCGTCGCTCAGCATGTCGGTTAGATCGCCGACGGTGGCTACCAAGTGGGTGGTGGGTGGGCTTTGAATTTCTTCGTTGTCCGTGATCTCAACCTTCCCGACCGCAGTCCGCCAGGCTCTCCTAATAATGAGAGATACTTTAGCTAACTCAAGATGTCGCCGAAAGGTGAGTGTTGAAAGATGTCCGCTGCGGTGAATTCCATGACCGCGCCCAACCGGATTCGATCGGAGGGGCGCGGAGGTTCAAGTCCGCAAGGAGTCCGCACCTCGGAGTCGCGAGCTTTATGAGGACAAGATCAGTGTTCGCTCTATCGCCAGAGGTTGCAGCCCCGAGGCGGTGTCTCAGCCATCCGCCCTCGATCTCGCGCAGCCGCTCGAATTGAAGATCGGAGCGGTTCGAAAAGGGTTTCCGTGGTACTGTCCGGCCGCAGAGCTAAATCATGCTCGCCGTGATAAAGGCGGAACACTCGGCTGTGGCTCGACTCTATCGAGGATCAAGTCCCGCGGATGTCGGCCGTGAAGTTCAAATCTCCAAATCTGACCGACGGCCAGGGCGAGCTTCGATCTGCTCCAGATGGCTGCTTAATCGCCCGCAGCGAAGCCGCCGAATACGAAGATCTGTCCGGGAGAAAAGTCTCACCCGGACCGCGTCGTTGATGATGGTCAAGAAGCCATCGAGCCTATCGGTGACGCATACGGAGGAACTCTCAATGAAAGCACCAATGTCGGTGTCAAACTGGCGGATCTCGGTAGGGGGTCCCAATCGTGCGTCTAGGCGGATGGTAACAGAGACAAGGGACACGATGTTTTACCCAGGTTCGGGCCCTCTTGATGGAGGTAAAACCCACGCCCTTCTTGATTAATATTGATGATGTGTGTTACAAGAGTGGATCTACCACGAGATCAAAGAGGCTAAACCCTAGAAGCTAGCATATGGTATGATTGTTGTTCGTCCTATGGACTAAAGCCATCCGGTTTATATAGACATCGGAGAGGGCTAGGGTTACACAGAGTCGGTTACAATGGTAGGAGATCTACATATCCGTAACGCCAAGCTTGCCTTCCACGCCAAGGAAAGTCCCATCCGGACACGGGACGAAGTCTTCAATCTTGTATCTTCATAGTCTTGGAGTCCGGCCGATGATGATAGTTCGGCTATCCAGACACCCCCTAGTCCGGAACTTCCTCAATGACCCACTACCTATTAAATGCTAATTACATTTTTGCTAAATTTATACCACCTAGTTCACATACCAGCAAAAGAAAAAGTTCTTCTATGATTTGAGGCATTACTTTTGGGATGACCCACATCTTTATAAATAAGGAGTAGATGGTGTTATTAGACGTTGTGTACCTGAGCATGAACAGGAACAGATCCTACGCAAGTGTCACTCCGAGGCTTATGGAGGGCACCACGCTGGAGATAGAACTGCACATAATGTATTGCAATCCGGTTTTTATTGGCCTACTCTCTTCAAGGATGCCCGTAAGTTTGTCTTATCTTGTGATGAATGCCAAAGAATTGGTAATATTAGTAGACGTCAAGAAATGCCTATAAACTATTCACTTGTCATTGAACCATTTGATGTTTGGGGCTTTGATTATATGGGACCTTTTCCTGCCTGTAATGGATATACACATATTTTAGTTGCTGTTGATTACGTTACTAAGTGGGTAGAAGCTATTCCAACTAGTAGTGCTGATCATGACACTTCTATTAAGATGCTTAAAGAAGTCATTTTTCCGAGGTTTGGAGTCCCTAGATATTTAATGACTGATGGTGGTTCACATTTTATTCATGTTGCTTTCTGTAAAATGCTTGCTAAGTTTGATGTTAATCATAGAATTGCATCTCCTTATCACCCACAGTCTAGTGGTCAAGTAGAATTGAGTCATAGAGAGCTCAAATTAATTTTGCAAAAGACTGTCAATAGGTCTAGGAAGAATTGGTCCAAGAAACTTGATGATGCATTATGGGCCTATAGTACTGCATATAAAAATCCTATGGGTATGTCTCCGTATAAAATGGTTTATGGAAAAGCATGTCACTTACCTCTCGAACTAGAACATTAGGCTTATTGGGCTATTAAAGAGCTCAACTATGATTTCAAACTTGCCGGTGAGAAGAGGTTATTTGACATTACTTCACTTGATGAATGGAGAACCCAAGCTTACGAAAATGCCAAGTTGTTTAAAGAAAAAGTTAAAAGATGGCATGATAAAAGGATACAGAAGCGTGAGTTTAACGTAGGTGATTATGTATTGCTATACAACTCTTGTTTAAGATTTTTTGCAAGAAAACTTCTCTCTAAATGGGAAGGCCCCTACGTTATCGAGGAGGTCTATCGTTCCGGTGCCATAAAAATCAACAACTTCGAAGGCACAAATCCGAAGGTGGTGAACGGTCAAAGAATCAAACATTATATTTCAGGTAATCCCATAAATGTTGAAACCAATGTTATTGAAACCGTAACCCCGGAGGAATACATAAGGGACACTATCCGGAACGTTGCAGACTCTGAAAAGGAGTAGGTATGTGGTACGGTAAGTAAACCGACTCCAAAACGGTTTTTAAGGCAATATTTCTCCATTTTGGAATATTTAGAAAAATAGAAAAATAAGAAGCAGTCCGGGAAGGACACGAGGGCTCCACGAGGGTGGAGGGCGCGCCCTACCCCCTGGGCGCGCCCCCTACCTCGTGGGCACCTCGTGCGCTTTCCGGACTCCGTTTTCTTGCACGATACGTATTTTGGTCGGTAAAAATTC
This sequence comes from Aegilops longissima, assembly GCA_021605205.1. Lineage (NCBI taxonomy): Eukaryota > Viridiplantae > Streptophyta > Magnoliopsida > Poales > Poaceae > Aegilops > Aegilops longissima. The sequence continues at coordinate 606,786,279 of CM038681.1, forward strand.
ATTATATATTCTCCCGAAGGTTTTGACTCCTGTATCACGCAAATATCCTCTGTTCTTGTTTCGAGCTGTTGCTGCTGCAGATTAGAGCAAGATGTCTTCTCAAGAGTCAGTTGGGGAGAGCCGGGTGTCTTATCCGACATCGGAACCAAGGACAAACAGCGATGCTGACCACTTTGGTCTAGTAACGGAGGAAGAGATGGAGGCTAACTTGATGAGGATAGATGCTATGGAGGATGAAGAAGTCACTTCTTGCTTCCGAGCTGGATTCATAATGGGGGAACTACAGTGCTCAGCTATTCCAAACTCGGTTATCCCTTCCAATGTTAGATTTCTTTCTTATGAAAATATGAAGAGAAGTGTCTCTTGTTCTCCCGCAGCCATGCAACACCCTTGGGTGCAAGGAGCTTTAGCCGTTACAGGAAAACTTCGTAGGAAATAATGGACCTCAAGCAGCAAGTCAATAAGCTCGAGGAGGAGAATCGTATCCCGAGGGGCATCATCGCCAAGAATATTACACCATCACCAACAAAGAAGGAGATATAATCACATGGGTATGGGCACTCCCCTTGGCATCTGCCAAGCTTGGGGGAGGTGCTCCGGCATCGTATCACAACCACATCTCTATCTTTACCGTTTTTCTTAGTTCGATCCTATTAGTAGTATCTTGATCTAGTAGAATAAAGTTTATGGCATGATCTAGTTTAGAGTTTTGCTTTATGATCTCTCTATGTAATCAAGTCCGTGAGCTATATAATAAAGATTAGTGTTGAGTCAAGGGCTTGATTATTTTGCCATGATCTTGAGTGAATAAAAGAAAATAGAAAAGAATAAAAAGAAACAAAGAGTTCATATTGATCTTATTGAGAGTAATGACTTCACATAGAAAGAGTATGATGATTAAAAGTTGTTGGGAGTTGGCAAACATAGCTTTGGTCATCATTGCAATTAATAGGAAGTAATAAAGAAAGAGAGATTTCACATATAAATATATTATCATGGACATCTTTTATGATTGGGAGCACTCATTAAAATATGACATGCTAAAGAGTTGACGTTGGACAAGGAAGACAACATAATGGGTTATGTTTTCTTATATTTGAGATAAACTATATTGTCATGGATCATCCAACATGTTGAGCTTGCCTTTCCCCCTCATGCTAGCCAAATTCTTAGCACCAAGTAGAGATACTACTTGTGCTTCCAAAAACCCTTAAACCAGTTTTGCCATGAGAGTCCACCATATCTACCTATGGATTGAGTAAGATCCTTCAAGTAAGTTGTCATGTTGCAAGCAATAAAAATTGCTCTCTAAATATGTATGACTTATTAGTGTGGGAGAAAATAAGCTTTATACGATCTTGTGATGTGGAAGAAATAAAAGCGATGGACTGCATAATAAAGGTTCATATCACAAGGGGCAATATAAAGTGACGTTCTTTCGCATTAAGATTTTGTGCATCCAACCATAAAAGCGCATGACAACCTCAGCTTCCCTCTGCGAAGGGCCTATCTTTTATTATTATCTTCTACCTTATGCAAGAGTCATGGTGATCTTCACCTTTCCTTTTTACATTTTATCCTTTGGCAAACACAGGGTGTTGGAAATATCCTGATAGATATATCTAATTGGATGTAGGGGAGCATGAGTTATTATTGTTGACATTACCCTTGAGGTAAAAGGTTGGGAGGCGAAATTATAAGCCCCTATCTTTCTCTGTGTCTGATTAAAACTCCGTAACCACAAGTATTGCGTGAGTGTTAGCAGTTATGAAAGACTAAATGATAGTTGAGTATGTGGACTTGCTAGAAAGCTCTGACATAGACTCTTTTCTGATGTTATGATAAATTGCAATTGCTTCAATGACTGAAATTATAGTTTGTTGATTCTCAATAAAGTTTCTGATTCATACTTTGGTATTGTGAATGGATTATTACTTGAGCATAAGAAATCATATGACAATATTCATATATGTTGTTGTTATGAAAATAATCATGATGCCCTCATGTCCATATTTTATTTTATCGACACCTCTACCTCTAAACATGTGGATATATTTATCGTTATCGGCTTCCGCTTGAGGACAAGCGAGGTCTAAGCTTGGGGGAGTTGATACGTCCATTTTGCATCATGCTTTTATATCGATATTTATTGCATTATGGGCTGTTATTACACGTTATGTCACAATACTTATGCCTATTATATCTTATTTCACAAGGTTTACATAAGGAGGGAGAATGCCGGCAGCTGGAATTCTGGGCTGGAAAAGGAGCAAATATTAGAGACCTATTCTGCACAACTCCAAAAGTCCTGAAACTCCACGAAAGTCATTTTTGAAAATAATAAAAAATATTGAGCGGAAGAAGTACGTCAAAGGGGGGCCCACCTGGCCACGAGGGTGGGGGGGCGCGCCCTACCCCCCCGGGCGCGCCCCCTGCCCCGTGGGCCCCCTGTAGGCTCTCCGGTGGCCATCTTCTGCTATATGAGGTCTTTCGTCGAGGAAGAAATCATAAGCAACCTTTCGGGACGAGACTCCGCAGCCACGAGGCAGAACCTTGGCGGAACCAATCTAGGGCTCCGGCAGAGCTGTTCTGCCAGGGACACTTCCCTCTGGAAGGGGGAAATCATCGCCATCGTCATCACCAACGCTACTCTCATTGGGAGAGGGCAATCTCCATCAACATCTTCACCAGCACCATCTCCTCTCCAAACCCTAGTTCATCTCTTGTATCCAAGTCTTGTCTCCAAGTCCGGGATTGGTACTAGTAGGTTGCTAGTAGTGTTGATTACTCCTTATAGTTGATGCTAGTTGGTTTATTTGGTGGAAGATCATATGTTCAGATCATTTATGCATATTAATACCCCTCTTATTATGAACATGAATATGCTTTGTGAGTAGTTACGTTTGTTCCTGAGGACATGGGAGAAGTCTTGCTATTAGTAGTCATGTGAATTTGGTATTCGTTCGATATTTTGATGAGATGTATGTTGTCTAGCCTCTAGTGGTGTTATGTGAACGTTGACTACATAACACTTCACCACTATTTGGGCCTAGAGGAAGGCATTGGGAAGTAATAAGTAGATGATGGGTTGTTAGAGTGACAAAAGCTTAAACCCTAGTATATGTGTTGCTTCGTAAGGGGCTGATTTGGATCCATATGTTTCATGCTATGGTTAGGTTTACCTTAATACTTTTGTTCTAGTTGCAGATGCTTGCAATAGAGGTTAATCATAAGTGGGATGCTTGTTCAAGTAAGAAAAGCACCCAAGCACCGGTCCACCCACATATCAAATTATCAAAGTACCGAACGGGAATCATATGAACGTGATGAAAACTAGCTTGACGATATTCCCATGTGTCCTCGGGAGCGCTTTTCTCCATATAAGAGTTTGTCCAGGCTTGTCCTTTGCTACAAAAAGGATTGGGCCACCTTTCTGCACTCTATTTACTTTTTTTTACTTGTTGCTCGTTACAAATTATCTTATCACAAAACTATGTGTTACTACTTATTTCAGTACTTGCAGAGAATACCTTGCTGAAAACCGCTTATCATTTCCTTCTGCTCCTCATTGGGTTCGACACTATTACTTATCGAAAGGACTATGATAGATCCCCTATACTTGTGGGTCATCAAGACTCTTTTCTGGTGCCGTTGCCGGGGAGTGAAGCGCCTTTGGTAGGTGGAATTTGGTAAGGAAAAATTTATATAGTGTGGTGAAATTTACTGTCACTTGTTACTATGGAAAGTAATCCTCTGAGGGGCTTGTTTGGGGTATCTTCACCCCGACCAGTAGAGCAAAGAGTTGCTCCTCAACCCACTGAACCTATTGCAAATGAAAATGTTCCCTTTGAAGTTCCTTCGGGTATGTTAGAAAAACTGCTAGCTAATCCCTTTTTAGGAGATGGAACAAATCATCCTGATGAGCACCTAATCTTTGTGGATGAAGTTTGTGGATTATTTAAGCTTGCAGGTATACCTGATGATGTTGTTAAGAAGAAGGTCTTTCCTTTATCTTTGAAGGAAGATGCATCGACATGGTATACGCTATGTGATGATACTGGGTCATGGAACTACAAACGACTGAAGTTGGAATTTCATCAGAAGTTTTATCCTATGCATCTTGTTCATCGTGATCACAGTTACATATATAATTTTTGGCCTCGCGAAGGAGAAAGCATCGCTCAAGCTTGGGGAGGCTTAAATCAATGTTATATTCATGCCCCAATCACGAGCTCTCAAGAGAAATAATTCTTCAAAAAATTTATGCCCGGCTTTTCCATAATAATCAATCCATGCTCGATACTTCTTGTGCTGGCTCTTTTATGATGAAAGACTATTGAATTCAAATGGAATTTATTGGATAGAATTAAACACAACTCTAAAGATTGGGATCTCGACGAAGGTAAGGAGTTAGGTATGACACCTAAGTTTGATTGTGTTAAGTCTTTTATGGATATCAATATTTTCCGTAAGTTTAGCACTAAATATGGACTAGACTCTGAGATAGTAGCCTCTTTTTGTGAATCTTTTGCTACTTATGTTGATCTCCCCAAGGAGAAGTGGTTTAAATATCATCCTCCCATAGAAGTAAAAGTAGTTGCACCTACTAAGTTGAAGAAAAGACTGTCACTTATAATGATCCTATTGTTCCTACTTCTTATGTTGAGAAACCACTTTTCCCTGTTAGAATAAAGGATCATGCTAAAGCTTCAACTGTGGTTCGTAAAAGCAATATTAGAACTTATACACCTCCTGAGCAAATTAAAGTTGAACCTAATATTGCTATTGTTAAAGATCTCTTGGCTGATAATATTGATGGGCATGTTATTCATTTCATGTGAAACTGCTAGAATTGCCAAACCTTGTGATAAAGATAAACATAGACCTGTAGTAGGCATGCCTGTTATTTCTGTTAAAATAGGAGATCATTGTTATCATGGCTTATGTGATATGGGTGCTAGTGCTAGTGTTATACCTATTGCCTTATATAATGAATTTAAATATGATATTGCACCTGCTGAGTTAGAAGATATTAACGTCACAATTAAGCTTGCCAATAGAGATACTATATCAGCAATGGGAATTGTTAGAGATGTTGAAGTCTTGTGTGGGAAAACTAAATACCCTGCTGATTTTCTTATTCTTGGTTCCCCACAAGATAGCTTTTGTCCCATTATTTTTGGTAGACCCTTCTTGAACACTGTCAATGCTGGAATAGACTACGAAAAGAATGTTGTTACTATTGGCTTGGGTGATATGTCTCATGAGTTTAATTTCTCTAAATTTAGTAGACAATACCGTGAAGAAGAATTGCCTAGTAAGGATGAAATTATTGGTCTTGCTTCTATTGCCATACCTCCTAGAGTGATCCTTTAGATCAATATTTGCTAGACCATGAAAATGATATGTTTATGCATGAAAGGAGGGAAATAGATGAAGTATTCTTTAAACAGGGGGGCATATCATTCACTAGATGCATCTCTCTCATAAGCATAACAACGGTGGGTAAACAAATTACTGTTGGGCAATTGATAGAATAGCGCATAGTTATGATGATTCTTCATGGCATGATCAATATATAGGCATTACAACCGAGACAAGTAGACTGACATCCATCTGCATCTACTACTATCACTCCACCCCAAGACCGCTATCCATCATGCATTTAAAAGTATTAAGTCCATAACGAACAGAGTAATGCGTGAAGCATGATGCCATAATGTAGACAAAACAAGACCAAACAATACGTTCGAGCCCCATCGTTTTACACTTAGTAGCAACAATACAAAAACGTGTCTTGCAACTCCTCCTGACACAGAATAAGGACATCACAAGATTGAACCTACCACCAAGCACCTCCCCCACTGAAGATAAATGAATCTAATTGGTCAAAAGAGATAGATAGATCGGAGAGAAATACAATGCTATAAAATCATACATAAATAAATCTTAGAAAACACTCAAATACTTTCAGTATCATAAAACCCATAATTCATCCGATCCCCAACAAACACACCGCGAAAGTTTACATCAGATTGATCTCAGATGAGAGCATTATATTGAAGATCAAGACAGAGAGAGAGAGGGAGAGAGAGAGAGAGAGAGAGAGAGATAGTCATCTAGCTACTGCTATGGACCCGTAGGTCCTGTGGGAACTACTCACACATCATCTGGAGGCAGCAAGGTTGCTGAAGATGGCCTCCATGATGGATTTTTCATCTGGCAGAGTACTAGAAAAGTCCTTCAGATGGGATCACGGAAGAACAGAGGCTTGCGACGGTGAAAGAATTGTTTTCTGAACCTCTCCTGGGTTTTTTGGATATATGAGAATTTGTAGCGTTGGAATTAGGTCAAATTGAGCCATAGGGGGGCCACAAGGCACCAGGGCACGCCCCTGCCTGGCCGCTCCCTCGTGCAGCGTCTGCTCTCCTCCTGAAACTTCCAGGGTCTCTTTTTTTTCTAGAAAAAATCGTCAAAAAGTTTCATCGTGTTTGGACACTGAGTTAATAGGTTAGTTCCCCAAAATGATATAAAACGACATGAAAGCATACAAAATTGATAATATAATAGTATGAAACAATAAAAAAATATACATACATCGAAGACATATCACGATGGCGCGCCATAGACAAAGCGAAGGAGGATGTCATGTTGGAGCTTGGGTGAGGTGAGGTGTTGGGAGGAGACACCATGGAGCCAACGCCAGCTGCTCATGGGCTTAGCCAGGACGAGCATCGGCCGATCTGGAGACCGGGTCCTCATTTGCTCTCGTCAATAGCTCTTATTTTCTTCTCTTTAGCACACACCGACACAACTGAATCGTCATTGACCAACAGTGGAATTGTGTGAAGAGCCATCCCGAGGCTAAGCGTGGAGCCGACTGTCGAGACCTACTGTCGAGGTAGTGGCGCCGACTGCTACTTGTGATCTGCGTTGGTATTTTCCCAAAGAGGAGAGGATGATGCAGTACAACAGAGGTAAGTAATTCCCTCAGTTATAAAACCAAGGTTATCATTCTAGTAGGACCAAGCAACACTATGTAAACAACACATGCACACAAACAACAAATACTTGCAACCCAACGCGTAAAGGGGTTGTCAATCCCTCAATAATTACGAGCAAGATTAAATTGTATAGGATTTGATAAATAGATCTAACTAAACTGCAAAATAAATTAAATAAAAGAAAATTGCAGCAAGGTATTTTTAGGATTTTTATATAATAAAATATAGACCCCGGGGCCATAGTTTTCACTAGAGGCTTCTCTCGAGAAAAATAACATACGGTGGGTAAACAAATTACTGTTGAGCAATTCATAGAAAAGTAAATAATTATGACGATATCCAAGGCAATGCTCATACATAGGCATCACGTCCAAGATTAGTAGACCGAAACGATTCTGCATCTACTACTATTAGTTCGCACATCGACTGTTATCCATCATGCATCTATTGTATTATGTTCATGGAAAAACTGAATAATGCATTTGGCAAGATGACACGATGTAGACAAGATAAACTCACGTATGAATAAACCCCATCTTTTTATCCTTAATGGCAATGATACATACGTGTCATGTCCCTTTCTGTCACTGGGATTGAGCACCGCAAGATCGAAGCCATCACAAAGCACCTCTTCCCATGTCAAGATAAATCAATCTAGTTGGCCAAACCAAACAAATAAATCGGAGAAGAAATATGAGGCTATATTAATCATGCATAAAAGATTTTAGATAAAACCCAAATAATATTCATGGATAGATCTGATTATAAACTCACAATTCATCAGATCTCAACAAATACACCACAAAAAAGAATTACATCGGATAGAACTCCAAGAACATCAAGGAGTACATTGTATTGAATAACATCGAGAGAGAAGAAGCCATCTAGCTAATAACTATGGACCCGTAGGTCTATGGTAAACTACTCAGGCATCATCGGAGGGGCAACAAGGTTGATGAAGAACCCCTCTGTGATTGTTTTCCCCTCCGGCAGAGTGCCGGAAAAGGCCTCTAGATTGGATCTCGTGGTTCTGGAACATACAACGGCGGAAAAAGTATTTCATGGACTCCCCCGAGGGTTTTGGAATTTATGGGTATTTATAGTGGTAGAATTAGGTCAGACGAAGCCTCAGGGGCCCCACCACCCATCAGGGCGCGCCCTGGTGGGTGGTGGGCCCATGCTCCCATGTCTGGTCTTCTCCCGAAGCTTCTAGTGTTCATTATGTCCAGAAAAAAATCTTTAAAAAGTTTCATGGCATTTGAAATTCGTTTGGTACTGATATTCTGCGAAACCAGAAACAAGTAAAAAACAACAAGTGGCATTGGGCACTAGGTTAATAGGTTAGTCCCAAAAATTGATATAAAGTTGCTTGTAAATGTATATAAAACATCCAAGATTGATATTTTAATAGTATGAAACAATAAAAAATTATAGATACCTCAGAGACGTATCACCGACTGCTTTCTCTTTTGCTCGCCCAAGTATAACTACTTATCCTCCTCTTCCCTCCTTAATTTTAGTTCTGTGGCTGCACGAATTGCCATGAATACAATGTAATTTGAGGTATATTTTCTTATAAATATGTAATATCATGTATATAAATTGTCTTGGTTAAATGAACAATTTTTTATTTAGTTGTACGTCAGCGCCTTAACGTGCAGGTGACTTAGTTGGGACACCAGCTCGCTAGGTTGCACTATAAGGGCTGACTAGGAGCTCCCGGTTGACGGCCGTTGATCAAACACACACCCCCTCCCTCGCCACGTGATTTGGGGTGGCCCAAGTAGCACAGGCTCGTCTTCCGTTACTTTGTTTTTCTCATTTTTATTTTTATTTTGTTTTATTTTCTTTTTTCAATTTTATTTTTCTTTTCTTCACGTTCGTTTTTTCTTTTCTTTTTCTATCCTTTTTCTTTTTTATTTTGCGAATGTCTTTTCAAATTCGCAAACATTGTCTAAAATGGTGAACTTTTTTTGAAATTATGAACATATTTCAATTTGCAATCATTTTTTAATTGTTTCCACTTTTTTAAATCCTGAACATTTTTTGTAATCACGAACATTTTTCAAATTCGAGAATATTTGTTTGCAAATTTGCAAAAAAAATTCAAAATTATGATCATTCTTTTACAATTTCCCAAACTTGTTTTTGCAATCGTGATATCTTTTCAAATTTGTGAACATTATTTGAAATAATGAACATTTTTACAAGTCACATTTTTTTTGAAATCATGAACATTTTTTAAATCGCAACCATTTTTGAAATTCATGATCTATATTTGTAAGTCGTGAACATTTTTTGAATTAGCTTCATGAGCTTTTTTCAACTTTGGGGACACTTTTTGAATTCATGAACATTTTTTGGAATCACTAATAGTTTTTGAATTCACCAACATTTTTCAAATTCAAAGTGTTTTTTCAAACTCATGAATATTTTTTGAATTCTAGGGCATTTATAAAATTTGTGAAGATTTAAAATTCGGTTTTGTTGAAATCTTGAACATTTTTTAATGAAGTAAATAAAAAAAAGGAAAAAAATGGGGGTGGGAATCTTACGTCCCACACAAGGGCCAGCCCAAAAGCATGCGTGAGAGGGGGGGTGTTAGCTCGTTCTCCGCCGTGCAGGTCAATGAATAGGAGGTCCGCCGGACAGTCCAGACTGATTCATCCCGACGGGCCGGGTGAATGCCTGGACGCTGAAAACAGGCTAACCCATGTATGCCAGCTAGCACCCTTCGTCCCTTACCTGTACATACATTTCCTTGGGTCAGATCTAGGGTTAGTAATAACATAAACTAAGAACTTGATAGAGCTTTGGTCATCTAACTTCCGAAATTGGGATCAAGACCTCCTAGGGGAGAAGACTCTGTGAGGAGTACAAGCCCGCCCATGGGAGAAGACTCCATTCGGCTACAATACCCCCATGGGTGAAGGATTCCATGAAGCACAAGACCTCCATCTCTAAAATTTGGGGATGAACTATGTTTCTTCGTGAGGGAGTCCTGGATTAGGGGGTGTCCGGATGGCCGGACTATAACCTTTGGCCGAACTCCTGGACTATGAAGATACAAGATTGAAGACTTCGTCCCGTGTCCAGATGGGACTTTCCTTGGCGTGGAAGGCAAGCTTGGCGATACGGATATGTAGATCTCCTCCCATTGTAACCGACTCTGTAACCCTAGCCCTCTCGGTGTCTATATAAACCGGAGGGTTTTAGTCCGTGGGGACTAACAACAATCATACCATAGGCTAGCTTCTAGGGTTTAGCCTCTCGATCTCGTGGTAGATCTACTCTTGTACTACCCATATCATCAATATTAATCAAGCAGGAGTAGGGTTTTACCTCCATCGAGAGGGCCCAACCTGGGTAAAAGCATCGTGTCCCTTGTCTCCTGTTACCATCCGCCTAGACGCACGATTGGAACCCCTACCCGAGATCCGCGGTTTTGACACCGACATTGGTGCTTTCATTGAGAGTTCCTCTGTGTGGTCATCTTTAGGCCCGATGGCTCCTCCGATCATCAACAACGACGCGGTCCAGGGTGAGACTTTTCTCCCCGGACATATCTTCGTATTCGGCGGCTTTGCACTGCGGGCCAATTCGCTTGGCCATCTGGAGCAGATCGAAAGCTACGCCCCTGGCCATCAGGTCAGATTTGGAAGTTTGAACTACACGGCCGACATCCGCGGAGACTTGATCTTCGACGGGTTCGAGCCACAGCCAAGCGCGCCGCACTGTCACGATGGGCATGATCTAGCTCTGCCGTCGAACAGTGCCCTGCAGGCCGCACCAGTGTCCGCTCCGACCCTTAGCTCGGAGCCGACTGCGCCAATCGAGGACGGGTGGCTGGACACCGCCTCGGGGGCTGCAATCTCTACGGCGATCGAGCCGAACACCAGCCTTGTCCTTTGCAAAGCTCGTGACTCCAAGGTGTCGGACTCCTCTCCGGACTCCGAACCTTCCGCGCCCCTGCCAATCAAATCTGATTGGGCGCCGGTCATGGAGTTCGCCGCCGCGGACATCTTTCAGCACTCACCCTTCGGCGACATCCTGAATTCACTAAAGTCTCTCTTTATCAGGATAGCCCTGGCCGGACTATGGTCAGCAAGGTTGGGATGCGGACGACGAAGAAATTCAAAGCCCACCGACCACCCACTTTGTAGCCACTGTCGATGATTTAACCGACATGCTCGACTTCGACTCCGAAGACATCGACGGTATGGACGACGATGTAGGAGACGAACAGGAACCAGCGCCTATAGGGCACTAGACAACCACCTCATCTCACGATGTATACATGGTGGACACACCTAAAAGAAACGACGACGAGGAACAAAGGGACGCAACGAGGGATCGTTCCCTCGAAAAGCAGTCAAAGCGGCGGCGTAAGCGCCGCTCCAAACCCCACCTCGACAGAGACAACAGCCATACAGACCCAGCCACAGAGCAGGGCGAACCGGCGGACAACGAACAGGCCATTGAGCAACCGTCCGAACAGGGCAACTTGGATGAACAAACCGAACAACCCGTCCCCGGTGAAAATAACAGTCCGGATGACCTCACGCCGGACAAGTTACTGGAGCAGAAGAACCTCCACAAAAGGCTCGTCGCCACTGCGCGTAGCCTAAAAAAGAAGAAGCGGAAGCTCAAAACGGCGGAAGATGCACTCAGAATTAGATGGAGCAAAGTACTCAACACCGCAGACAAATACGACGACAGTCGCCACACAAAGAGCTATCCGAAGCGAAAATTACTGCCGGAATTTGATGAGGAGGCCTTAGAGCCCCCGCAATCAAAAAATAAGGAAGCCACCCTGTCAGGAAAACAACCCCATGGCCAACATAGAGCAGCAAAGGGCGCCGCACACAAGCCGCACGCGATCCGCATAAGGATTCAGATCAAAAGATGGCCCAGCCAGATCTATCTATGGGCTAAGAAAGCAAGCTCTAGTAAGCAATGCAACGCATCAAGTATCCAAACATCACGGTACACCCAAATATAGGGTGCCGCACACCCCTATGTTTCACCGATGAGGTCTTTGGATCATGAATTTCAGCGGGATTCAAGCCCGTAAACATAGAGGCATACGACGGAACAAATGACCACAGAGTCGGATTGAGGATTACATCCTCCACATACACATGGCTAGAGGAGATGACCTCCACGCCATAAAATACTTACCGCTCAAGCTCAAAGGGCCAGCCCGGCATTGGCTTAAAAGCCTTCCCGAAAACACCATCGGAAGTTGGGAAGAGCTCGAAGATGCTTTTCGGGCAAATTTTCAAGGGACCTATGTCCAACCTCCGGATGCAGACGATTTAAGTCACATAACTCAACAACCCGGAGAGTCAACCCGGAAATTCAGGAACAGATTCCTTACTAAAAAGAACCAGATAGTCGACTGTCCGGACGCCGAAGCTTTAGCAGCTTTCAAACACAACGTCCGAGACGAATGGCTCGCCAGACACCTCGGCCAATAAAAGCCAAGAACAATGGCCGCATTAACAAGCCTCATGACCCGCTTTTGCGCAGGAGAGGATAACTAGTTGGCAAGATGCAGTACTAGCGACCCAAGTACATCCGAAGTTAGGGATGGAAACGGGAAACCGCGACGCAGTAAGGACCAGCGCCGGACCAAGGGAAACAGCCCGAAGAGCACGGCAGTCAACGCCGGATTCAAAAGCTCTCGACAGAATCAGAAAAAGCTGCCCCTCAAGGATAACAGGGACGAGCTATCTAACTTAAACAAAATCATGGACAAGATATGCCAAATCCACAGTACTCCCGGGAAGCCTGCGAACCATACCCATAGAGATTGTTGGGTCTGCAAGCAATCCAGCAAACTCAACACCGAACACAAGGGGCTCGACACACCAAGCGAGGACGATGACGAACCCCACAAGCAGAGCACCGGAAAACAAAAGAATTTCCCACAAGAAGTCAAAACAGTAAATTCACTTCACGTGACAAAAGGGAAGAACAGAGTGGCGCCCATAGAGATACGCGCCATACGGCCTATCCCAGAGGAGTCCCGCCACTGGTTGTTAAAACCAATCACCTTCGACCATCAGGATTACTCTAGAAGTATCCGGAATGCAGGCTGGACTGCCTTGACATTAGATCCGATAATTTACGGACTCCACTTTACACAAGTCCTAATGGACGGCGGCAGTGATCTAAACCTGCTATATCAGGACACAATCCGCAAAATGGGGATACACCCAACAAAAATTTGCCATAGCAACACTTCCTTTCAAGGGGTAACGCCAGGCCCATATGCCCATTGTACGGGCTCTCTCCTGCTAGAAGTTATGTTCGGCTCCCCCGACAACTTCCGCCGCGAAAAGCTAACCTTCCACATCGCCCCATTTACAAGTAGCTATCAAGCACTACTGGGACGCGAAGCTTTCGCCCGCTTTAACGCAATACCGCATTATATATCTCTTACACTTAAAATGCCCGGTCCGCGAGGCATCATATCATTAAAGGGAAATGTCGAGTGTTCCTCGAGCGCGGAAGATTGTGCGGCTGCCCTGACAGCCACACACTAAACCGGCTTCACTACTCAAAGCACCTAAACATGTCGTTCAGGCCCCGGACATGGCTAGACGAGTCCGGCGTAAAAATACAAGGGCTTACTAGCCGCATACTCCCGTACAAGGGGCTCCGCGCATGTACAACAAGAGACAATAAAGCTCAATCTTATTCATTTTTTGAATTATACTTTGTTTATTTAATATAACATACATTTTCGCACGATCTTTTTCAACTAAGTTCCTCTCTTTTACAGATGAACACCGTGCTACACTCGTCCAGGATACGGCACAATGAGACACAAAGCGCAGCGTGCAGTAGGGACCCGTTCCAAGGATTCTTTTTAGATTAAGACCCTACGTAAACCTTTTTCACTGTCTCTTGTTGATACACATCCCCCGGTTTCTTGGTATAACCGAGGAGGAGGCTGGCGTCTTGGCATGTGGCCACGTCAGAATTTTTGCGTGCACTGGACACTGGGGCTTATTACCAAGGGCGTTGTTCAGCCCATTTTCATAAAGACCGAATACCTTAGGGAGTGTTGGCGTCATGAGTTTGGCCTTATATGCATCAGCTCCGAATCATGTCTTTGGTCAAATGTTGGGTTTTGCCCGGCTCCTGTGTTTTGCGGCCTTACGTTCCGCTCTATCGGCTAAGGCGGCACCAGGAGAACTACTGTGATTGTGCCCCGGTTCAGCCAGGCGAGCACCTCAGTAGAGAAAGCCGAAAACTGACTGTCATGATATAGCATGAGACTGGTCAACCACTCGATGACCCGCCGGAATCTTTAGAATTCCTCCGCATTAATGAAGGGCCGTTTCCCGGCCAGGCACACACGCGCCCCGAATTCGGGTGAGCGCGGTGCCCCTAGGGGCTATATAGTAGCCCCACTGTCAAACTACTATGGCTACGTGAAAGTGATAAAGCATTATAGTCCGGTTGCCTAGTTCCCTGCGCTATCACCTCCTTAATAGGACCAAGACATTGGATCAAGTGTGAAAATGCGCCTTTTGCGAACACCCCCACATTATATGCGTGGGGGCTGAAGCCGAAGACTGCCATCTTTCAGGTTATATATATACATATACATTAACGGCCGCACAGGAGGTATTTTAATTCTTGAAGGCACAAGTATAAAAAGCTTTTATATTCCCCCAAAATATTGTTTTACAATAATACATGTTATTCGAACATAATATTCTTCGAGCACTGCGTCTCTATTAAACGAGCGCCCTGCAGAACTTCCTGAAAATAGTGCTCGGCAGGTACTCGGCTCCCGTCCGAATCTTGGGATGCAACAACGACGGCCTTCATCTCCGCCCAGTATGTCTTGACATGGGCAAGAGCCATCCGCGCACCCTCTATGCACACTGACCTTTTCATTGCATTGATATGCGGCACCGCACCAAGGAACTGCTGCACCAAGTTAAAATAACTCTTCGGCTCGGGCCTTTCCGGCCACAGATGACTCACACATCCTTTATGGCGAGTCCGGATAACCTATTCAGCTCCACCCATGCGGCCAAACAATCGGTTAATGGAAGTGGGCGCTCTGGATTGTGGAACTGCGACCAAAAAAGCTTTTCCACTTCGTGATCCTTTTGATCTCGGAAGTGTTCGGCTGCGTCCGCGGCATTTGCCGCCAAGTCCAGATAAGTATCCGCCGCACTCCACAGCCGGTCCAATTGAGCATATTTAGGATCCCCGAACTTCATCCGCAGCATAAAGGGCTTTCCAGCCGCGATATCTCCGGCCTGACGTAGCTCCTCCTTCATAGCTCTCATTGCAGAGTGAGCATCCTTGGCCTTGGTAGTGCCTTCTCCGGGTCCTTCTGTTCCGCCCGATCTTCTTTTTCAAGAAGCTTGCAGCAATCGGCAGCATTCTTCAACTTCACAGCCATCTCGCCATTTCCTTCTTGCTTCGGCAGTGAGCAGCCTGTTCGGCTTTCAGCTCTTCGGCCGCCTTTAAGGCAGCCGCATCACTTTTCCTGGCCTGCTCCTTGGCTCGGGCGAGTTACGCCTGAAGGTTCTCCATGGCAGCGGCACCATCTGCATCAAGCATACATGTTGTAAGGCATGGGCATCAAGCCCCCTTACCAGGTGTCCGCGGAGAAATTGCATACCTTGGGACTCGTCAAGGCGCTTGTTGACAAGCGCGATGTCGGCATCTGCCACGTCAAGTTGCCGCTTTAGCTCGGCAAATTCATCAGTCCGGCTAGGCACCGGACACTTCGCCACCTACACAGGAAGGGCGACATATTATACCTGGGATTATGATCCTCGGCGCGCCGTCATTTTTGACAACGCACCGAGTCTCAGGGGCTACTATCTACACAGGGCGCATCTTATATATGCGGAACCGTCAAAAGGTACATCATTTCGCGTACCTCGAAACCTGTCAGTAAACTCCTGGCGGCCTCGTACAACCCGCTCTCCGCGGATGAAATCCTTTCAATCACCGTACCCATCAACGCACGGTGTTCTTCTGAGATAGACGCTCGCCTGAGCAGATCCTTCAGCTCCTCCAACCGTGCACCAGACGGTGCCGGACTCACCCGATGGCCTTTTTCGAAGGCCGGACACGGAGGGCTTTGGGGGGCCACACGACTGCTTTCCGGCCCTGCCGGATTCGGAGAAACCTCTCGTGGCGACACCTCGTGGTCGCCCGCCCGCACGGGCGGTACGGGCAGGGGAGGCGTTCGCTCTCCATCATCTCCGGACGAAGATCCTCAAGATGAGCTCTCACGAGAAGGGCTGAGATCCGAACTACAAGGTAAAATTTTGGTTATCTTCCTCGGAAATAGAACAGGATGTCTCTTATTTTAAAACTCCCTCTCTACTTACGGCTTGGTGGAGGGCTGATCCCTTGGGGGCACAGGCGGCCGAGGCATCTCGGCGCAGGACCCTCGACGAAGATTTCTTCCCCGCTTTGAGACATGGTCTCCGGTCTTGAGGCGGTCCTCTTCTTCCCCGGATGGAGGGATTCTCGATTCTCCTTTCTCGACAGCTCCCTTCGGGAGGCGGTAGCTTCCTTGTTCCCCTTCACCTTCTTCCAAAGGCGCAACCTCCAAAGATCCTGGTTAACACGGATCCGCGTGGTCTCGGGGGGGGCGGACACCTGATTAGCTTTGCTTTCGCTATCCACTCCTGTTTAAGGGACAACTCTTTTAAGGGCAATTTTATGATAAATATACGGATAGCGTGTTCGGGTACAGGGCTACTTACTTGAGTATCCGAGCGATTGCAGCTCAGACCTGCGTCCTCGGTCGAGTCCGGACACATTGCTTGTGATCCGAAGAACAATTTGTACATCTCCATGGGCATCGCACCCGCAAAGTGTTGGAGAGCTCGTGGTCCCTCCGGATTAAACTCCCACGGGCGGAGGGGGCGGCGTTTGCAGGGCAAGGTGCGGCGAATCAACATGACCTGCGTCACTACGACCAGGTTGATGTCTCTTTCTAGGAGATCTCGAATGCGGCCCTGCAACAAGGGCACATCCTTGGACGGCCCCCAGTCAAACCCTTTATTGACCCATGACGCTTGATCGCGGTGGAGGACCCAGCGAAGGCAGGTGGCGCCACCCACTTGGTGCCCCCGAGCTGTGATATAAAACCACTCGTTGCCATAAGCTGAACTCCTCTTGAAAAGAGCCCTCGGGCCATGGAGCGCCAGCATTCTTGCTTATAACAGCACCTCAAGACTCGCGTGCTGCCCCTCGATCATCTTGGCTCTACTTTGAAGGTCTTAAGCCACAATCCAAGTGAGGACTAATACGGAGGAAGGCTTCGCACACGACAATGAACGATGATATGTGGATGATGGACTCCGGAGCCAAGTCGTGAAATTCCAACCCATAATAAAACATGAGCCCCCTCACGAAGGGGTCCGTCGGGAAGCCTAGCCCCCGAAGGAAGTGAGACGTGAACACCACGCTCTCACCAGGCTTGGGAGTTGGAATAACCTGCCCTTGAGCAGGCAGCCTATGCGAGATTTCGCCGGTTAGATACCTGGCATCTCTTAGCTTTAGCACGTCTTCTTCCGGAACGGAGGAAGGCATCCACCGGCCTTGAAGGTCGGAGCCGGACATCATCGAATGTCCGAAGCGCCTGAATCTAGAGCTTTGGGTGTTGGAACTCGAGGCGAGGGGCGGATTCGATTGAGATTCAAAGAAAGGAGTAGAGCCTTGGTCTCTTTATAAAGAGGTTGAATACCAAGAGCCCTCCCCGTGACCGTTTGGGACTCGCCTTCGATAGAGGAGACATGCCAACGGGCACGATTGGGTTACCCACGCCCGATTAATGAGAATCCGGAATAAGGGACACGATCTCGCTTCGACAAGACGCG
This sequence comes from Aegilops longissima, assembly GCA_021605205.1. Taxonomy (NCBI): domain Eukaryota; kingdom Viridiplantae; phylum Streptophyta; class Magnoliopsida; order Poales; family Poaceae; genus Aegilops; species Aegilops longissima. Next base: position 606,804,160 of record CM038681.1, read on the forward strand.
TGCCAAGAAACCGCCTCGCTAAACGCTACCGAGGCGAGACAAGAAAACGATTCGAATAAAGGCTTGGCCGTGGTGTGATGTCACGCTGCGGAATACATCAGCAGATTGGATTTGTGCAAATATTATCCTCTCTACGGTGGTATGTGGAACTTATTTTTCAGAGCCGGACACTATCCTTGTGTTCAAAATCTTCTATGAAGTATTCGGAGGAGGAACCCGCCTTGCAATGCCGAAGACAATCTGCGCACCGGACTCGTCGTCATTGAAGCCTGGTTCAGGGGCTACTGAGGGAGTCCTGGATTAGGGGGTGTCCGGATGGCCGGACTATAACCTTTGGCCGGACTCCTGCACTATGAAGATACAAGATTGAAGACTTCGTCCCGTGTCCGGATGGGACTTTCCTTGGCGTGGAAGGCAAGCTTGGCGATACGGATATGTAGATCTCCTCCCATTGTAACCGACTCTGTATAACCCTAGCCCTCTCCGGTGTCTATATAAACCGGAGGGTTTTAGTCCGTAGGACGAACAACAATCATACCATAGGCTAGCTTCTAGGGTTTAGCCTCTCTGATCTCGTGATAGATCTACTCTTGTATTACCCATATTATCAATATTAATCAAGCAGGAGTAGGGTTTTACCTCAATCGAGAGGGCCCGAACCTGAGTAAAAACATCGTGTCCCTTGTCTCCTGTTACCATCCGCCTAGACGCACAGTTCGGAACCCCCTATCCGAGATCCACCGGTTTTGACATCGACACTTCGTTTTACCTTTCTCCCTCAGAGTTGTTGGATCAATTGTACCTCATTTAGTAGAATTGGCCGTGAGATGTATGGTCCGTTTGAGGATCTTATGTTTCTTGAGTGAATCCTACTTGTATCTATGTGTTTGACTAGTGCCTTTTCCCTCTTGTTCTTTGAGTCTCTTATGTTCTTACACTCCTCCACCTTCAATTTGTGAGAACGGAGACACGTTCCGGAATGATCTGTAACTCGTTTGGAGCTAGTTATGATGTTGCCATTTTTTTTATATAATAACAGCTGCCCTCACAACCCTTAGCACCAGTGCTAGTAAATTTTCCCACATCTTAGTTGATATATTTTGTTGAGTAAAAGGCTTTTTTGCTTAGTGCAGTAAGCTGAGAGTTACTGTTCACTTATGAAGAATAGATTATTGTGACAAGAGGAATAATTTGAGTGGGGCTGAGGATGAGTGAGGGAGCAGACTTGAATGTTCGAGTATCCACTTTGGTATATCTTTGCCTTTTCTTGTTCCCCATGGCAATTCATTCATGCTTCACACACAAACATGAAGAATCCATCCCCACTTTCCTTCCAGCACCAGCAGAGGGCAGAGGGAGATCACGTAGCTAGCTTCCTACTTTGTGAAAAGCAAGAAGAGAAAGGGGGAAAGGTTGCTTTCCTTCTCCCCCTTTCCTAGATTATATGATGGTCATGATGATTACCAGCTTCCTTAATCACCTTTGCTCCCTCTTGTCTGGTCTTAAGTGTTAACTGCTAGCTAATTCACCAGCCATGGATATACACATGCATCTTCCTTGGCAGCTTTAGCATCTTGTGATGTAGCCTAGCCAGCCATGGACGTCTCCATCAGGGCAGGCAGGCAAGCAGGTAGGCAGAGGGAGGTGCTTTTCTTCTCCTCGGGCCAAAGGGGAAAATGGAATGGAAAGACAACATGATGGTTGATGCAGCAGCAAGCAAGAAACCATACATTTTCGATCATCATAATTCATAATCACCCATGTAACTAGAAAGATGTTTACAAAGTCTCAAAGTTTATTAGTGGTTATATCAACTACCACTAACTATAACCAGAGAAAATATATACCGGTAGTGCCACTCACAAACCTTATCTCAGCTCACACGCACCACCTCTCTCTCTCTCACCCTCTTGTGCACCACCATGTCCCGCATCACGGATGACCCCGAGCACTCCCCGAGGGACTGCGCCACCAAGCACCGCCACCACCACTCGGCTGGGCGCCGCCGGCTGCTGATCGGGGCGTTGTCGGCGGCGGCCTCGCTGCTGGCCCTGGCCATCGTACTCTGGCTCACCCTCCGGCCTTCCAGTCCGCGCTTCACGCTGCTGGCCGCCACGGCCACCGCCCCCAACGCCACCGCCGGCGGCATCGTGCGGCTCGACGCGGCCTTCGTCGCGCACAACCCCAACGCGCGCGCCGCCGCGCTCTACGACCGGCTCCAGGCGCGTGCGTCCTACGCCGGTGTCCAGCTCGCCGCCACCGCGCCGCTCCCGCCGTTCCAGCAGGCCCAGGGCGACGCCGTGCTCACCGCCTCGCTCTCGGCGTCGTCTGCGGCGGCGTCGGCGGCCGAAGCTGCAGAGGCCGGGCGGTCGACGCTGCTGCTGAGGGTGCGCGTCGAGGGGCAGCTCCGGTGGAAGGTGTCCGCCTGGGTGTCCGGCAGCCGCGCTCTCGCCGCCGAGTGCGTCGCTGTCGTCGTGCCGTCGCAGCTGACGGCCGTCGTCGTGCAGGGTTCCCAGTGCGCCACCACCCTCCAGTAAATGAATGATATGCACATATGTACTGTATGCATCAGTCAATAAATTACTTTTGCAATTAGCGTCTGCTTAGCTTAATTGCACTATTGTTCTTGTACTTATGAGAGACATACTACGTACTCTGCTTAATTACTCCATCCGTTACTAAATTGTAGAGATTTCACTATGGACTATATATACGAAGCAAAATAAGTGAATCTATCCTTTAAATTATGTCTATATACATTTGTATGTAGTCCACTCCACACTGAAATATCTAAAAAGACTTATATTTAAGAATGGATGAAGTATTATTTTTAAAGGATAATATCCACGGCGCGTGCATGCAATGGTTGCCGCGTTTGCTAAATCTCCGGTTTCTGAAAAAATTCTAGCGTCAATCATTTGTGCTTCCCCTGAGGCCAAAGGCGAGGAGGCAGAGGCGGAGGACGGAAAAAAATTAAGGTGTGGCGAAGTCTTAAGGAAAGAATTCTTTTGATGCAAATCGCAAGAGTCAATACACATTACAACCAAAAACCAAGTACACCGAAAATCTAGGCATGTTTCAATAGGAAAACTACCTAAAACATACCGATAATGAAGCTTTCAATGGCGTCTAGAAGACCCAGGCAATGGCAATGCCCTACCCTCATTCTGAAAATCTTGCTTAATTTTACCAAGATCTATACTTTTGAAGATCTCTCGCTCAATGTAACAAACCATCAAGTCAATAAGCCAACCATCGGTCATCTTGCTGCGCAACTCAGTCTTGATGAGTTTCATTGATGAGAAGGCCCTTTCAACAGTTGCCGTCGCTACCGCTAGTAGCAATGCCAATTCAATGAGGCGATAAACAGTAGGAAACATGACATGCCTTTCAAGTTCAACCATCATTTTAGCTAGGCTTGCAATATCATGACAAGCTCTAAAGTCTTCAATTTTCTCATATGGATAATGAATAGATCAAGGTTATCTTCTATATGTTCACGTTCATAGTCAGAGAAATCATCATGATAAATCTTTGTGAGCCTAGCAAGCTTATTCAAGTTGAACCTAGAAAACGAGTTTCTTGGGTCAAGACAAGAGAAGTTCTGGAGCAGCTCTGAAGATACCTCATTAAAATGATGATCAAACTCCGTGGTGATGGAGTCTATAGCAGCATAGAAGGTGTCCACACGAAAAAAATGATCAACCGTGACATTGTTTCGTCCACCTTTTCTTGATTTACCCCACTTTGTAAAGATGTCATCCATACTTGGTATTGGAATGTCGTTTTTGGTGCAAAACACTTTGACATCTTCCAAGAGTGGCTCCCAACCATCATTTCTCCTCTCATATGGGTTCTCATCTCGAATTAACTTCTGAAGTCCATTGAATTCTCCTCTCATATTAGATGCCCCATCATATCCTTGCCCTCGTAGTCTTGCAACAACTAGACCATGTTTAGCAAAAACCTCCAACAAAGCCTTCTTCAAAGAGGCAGATGTTGTGTCTGGGACATGCTTAATAGCTAAAAATCTTTCAACGGTCTTTCCTTTTTTGTTCAAATACCTGTAGAAGTAGACAGATAATTAGTTAACCCACTCTACATATAACAAAAGGAAAAACACATAGACACTTAACATGCTTCAATACATACCTGACAACCACGGCCATTTGTTCTTTCACCGATATATCACAACACTCATCAATAAGAACAGTGAAAAGACAATCACCCATCTCTTCTTTGATTACTGTGGTGACTGCAGTTGCACAATGTTTGACAAGTTCTTTTTGAATAGTCCCGGAAGTCATTTTGGCATTTTGAGGACATAGCTCATCAAATGCAACCTTCACTTCTGGAATTCTTTCTTTGACCCAATCAAGCAACTCTAAAAAATTCCCCTTGATCAAAGAAGAACTGGATTCATCATGTCCACGAAATGGTTCACCTTGCAATGCTAGATAACTTACAATGCCCAAAGATGTATCCACACGAGTTTCATACTTGACAAGTGAACCTTGGCTGTAAGTTGTAACTTTACTTTTCACACTTGCCCCTTGATTTTTAAAATCATCGGATGTTGTTTTTGATATATTGTGGATGCTACATGGCCCACCAACATGTTTACGAAATGCCGCAACCGCATTTTTCCAACAGTCAAAACCCAATTTGGAGAAGACATCATGCCCAAATTTATCATCTATTCGGTCATGCTTAAAAAGATAGCAACATAAGCAATAAGCCTTATGTGTTGTTACACTATATTCCAACCAATCAAAATCCTTATACCATTGTGGCCGGAAGCATCTTCCATCTCTATTTGGGGGGAAAGTGCAACTAGTTGGTTGAGTTGCACCCATTCGTATATAAGCAAATCTAACATCATCTCTAATGTTGGGGGCAAAACTATCAAGTGGAATGCGAAGTCCTGGATCACCCTTTATGTAATCTTCACTAAAAATAGTTATACCTTCAATCCCATGAACTTCAACATTCTCTTCCACTATAGCTTCAACATAATTTGTAGTTTGTTCTTCCACTTGTTCAGTTGGCATCAAATTTTCATGATCTACTTCCATGGAAGTCACTTGATCTTGATGATTGACATTTGCTGAAATATTGACACTTTCGCGGGTGCTGGGATTCGTTTTTGAGCCGTTGTCACTACCAATCACTTCAAAATACCTTTTCAAATCTGCAGTGACAAGATTAATATATCACTAAAATCTGCTGGATTGTAAGGCTTCAAGATGCTGTTCAAAATTGCTACAAAATTTCAGAAAAATGAGAAATTACCTCTTCCCCTTTTCTTTGAATTTGCTAGTCCCTTCCCCCTTCCTTCCATCTTCTGGCAATCTGGACAGAACAGCGCTGGTTCAGATAATGGAGAACTGACTGAAGAAAAAACGCCAACACCCAACAAAGTTCAAAGTTCGGACCCTACACCCTAGGGATTACCAGAAAAATCCCCGACTCCGGCTCTCGCCGTCGCCCGCTGGAGCCGCTGGTGAAGCCGTCGACGGAGCCGCAGCTGCGGCGGCCGCCGGAGCCGCCACTTGATGCTTGTTGGAGGCCTGGAGCCGCCGCTTGCTGCGCCGCGGGAGGCCTGGAGCCGCCGCTGAAGGTGCCGCTGTGCAGCAGCCCTCCAAGCCCCCAGCCGCCGCCGCCGCGCTAGGTTTGGTCGCGTTTGGGTCTGGGTGGGTGTCGCGTTGGTGGGTCTGAGTGGGGTATGTCGAGGCTCTCGAGCGGTCGAGCCGATGTCCAGGTCAAAAGCGATAGATACATAGGTATAAATTTTTTTTGCCAAAAATCAAGGTATGGCGGGTGCCATACGCTGCCCACCGGAGCCCTCCGCCAGTGCAAGGAGGAGGTGAGGAGCGACATGAATGAGTGTCGGCCACGCCGAGGCCAAGCCATGAACGAGCAGGAGAGCCGGTGGGTGTGAGACAAAAACTTGATAGGTATATGCTGGGACGAGGACGGGGATGCAGGGGTTATGGGAGTTGCTGTAGATCAGGGGGGCTCTAGAGGAATGGCCATGGTGATGGCTATCACGGTAGGGTGGGGGTGGGGAGTTGAGGGAAGGCCGAGGCGGCAAGGCGATGCGTGGTAGCGCCCGCCAACTGCAAGGGATGGATGCCAGTGGTTAGGGCTAGGTCAGAACGAGGGCGGTTGCGCGAGGAAGAAAATGAACATGGACGCTTGAGGAGGAAGAAGCAACAAGAGCCGTTGGACATCGCCCTGATGGCGACCAGGAAAAAAGTGACTTGCACAAATCGATTTTTTTCAAGTTGTTTAGGCGTGCTTTTTGTAAAGCACAGTACAATCGCAGACATTCACCTTATGATCACACACATGCATACCCTACTCTATAAACATCTCTGAGCTGACACAACATCTTGAGATTAACGAAGTTATCACATGCGTCATGTAGTCGACGGAATGATCGCCAGAAAGCCTTTTTTCAACAAAGTACGATCACAAATGCTCACATACAAGCACTTACACTCACCGTATAACATGTAAATGCACACCTTACCCTTATGAGCACAGCTTGAGCCGGCACTACATCTTGAGATTGACGAAGTTACCATAGACGCCGCGTAATCGACAAGAACGTCTTCTTCTATTGAACAAACATCGCTGGAAAACTTGAAATAAATCCAAGAAAAGCACCAGGGACAAATCTAGAACTAGAACCCTAGTGGGCTGGTTCCACCATAATTTCCAGTGCTCCCATATTTTATACTACGAACATCCAGCTATAGTCTCTCTCTCTCTCTCTCTCTCTCTCTCTCTCTCTCTCTCTCTCTCTCTCTCTCTCTCTCTCTCCCAAAATATAGTATGTATTATTGTACAAGTTGCATTTCAGCATATCTCATCTTCAAATTTTACACACATACGCCTCACGTCCTTGTTTACTTGTACAATTGTTTTCAGATTTTTTTGAAACCAAAATTTTTGAATTTGTTTTTTTTCAAAAAAATAGGCCTCCATGGAAGCCAAGAGCCAAAACACCATTCTCGTATTATTATTAGTTTAAATCAAACTATGTAAACTTTAATCAAATTTACAGAAAAATTTATCAACATCAAGAATGCCAAATCAACACCTTTAGATTCATCTTGATATATATTTTCATATGGTATGCATTTGTTACTGTAGATATATACACAATTTTCTCTATAAATTTGATTAAAGTTTGTGGAGCTTAACTTTTGCGAAAACTAATGCACACTATATTAAGGGACAAAAAGAATATTGTGTCATCATGAAGAGATAGCACCAACACAACATTGCACTTCCAGAGGAAAAAAATAACAACAACACTGCATTGCACTTATCCTTACAATTACTAAGCTCCCTAGGAATAGAGGCCTGGGAGAGATTGAAAGTATTTTTCCTGTAAGTGGACCCGCCTATAAGCGTCTGATAGCATCATGGGTCCCCCATTAATTTGTTCCTCTTTTGTGTATTTTAAAAAATGTTCACAAATTTCTAAAGACATTCTTGAATTCTAAACAATGTTCGTAAATATGAAAAAAATATTCACGAATTCTAAAAAATGTTCACAAGTTTCATTATTTTTCATGTTTTTTTAAATGTTTAGGAATTCATAGTTTTAAAAATATTTCTAAATTTAAAAATGTTCATCAATACAAACAAATATTCATGGATTTTTAAAAAGATCACAATTTTGAAGAATACATTTTAGAATTTCGAAAACTGTTTAAGAACTTAAACTATGTTCCCGATTTTTCAAAAATATTAATAAATTTTAAAACAATTCATGAATAAACAATACAATTACTAAGCTCCCTAGGAATAGAGGCCTGCTAGTAGTGCTTGAAAGTTTTTTTTCCTGGAAGTGGACCCCACCTATAAGGGTTTAGTAGGGTCATTGGTCCCACATAACAATATCGAAACCGACATTCCATTCAGATACTTAAAAAACCATTCAGGAATTTTCATTTTTTGTGTATTTCCATAAAAGGTCATAAATTTTTCGAAAAACATCTTGAATTTAAGCAATGCTTGTAAACATAAAAATCCTTCATGAATATGAAAAAAATATTCATGAATTCTAAAAATGGTTTACATGTTTCATAATTGCTCACTTTGTTTTGAAATGGTCATGACTTCACAGATTTACAAAAATATTTTTAGATTTAAAAAAATCATGAACATGAAAATATATTCAAGGATTTGGAAAAATGTTCACCTTTTTGTAGAAAACGTTTTAGAATATGAAAAAAAATGTTTAAGAACTTAAATTATGTTCCTAAATTTTATAAAATATTCATAAATTTGAAAATATGCATGAACCTAGAAAAAACACATATATAAATGAACATGAAAAAAACCAGTAGAGAAAAAAGAAAGTTAAAAACCAAACCAAACCCGTCCCAAAACCGGAAGGACCGGTCTACATGGCCAACCCAATATGCCTGCGGGGGTCCGCATTTGCTCAACCGTCGCACTGAATGTGAGTTGCCATAAACTTTGAGAAAAAAATAGAAGTCGAAGACCGTAGAACGGAGCGGCAAAGCGCATGTTATCCTCTAGTGATGGTTGAAGGTTGTTTATTTTTTCTGTCACCAAAAGGTTGACTAGAGTGGCGAGCATTCTCTTAGTAGTTTACTTGCGGAAACTAGAATCCATCTTCTCTCACCTCCACATCGCCGGAAATTATACATGTGCGATGATAAAGTTAATGTTGATGTCACACCATTCAATGTGAGTGCCCTGAGTTGTCATTCCCGGCTCAAAGCTTTTTTGAACTCCTTTGTGTGAGATACTTGACTTGGGCATTATCGCTTGTAAAGGCGAGTTCATCCAACAATGTAAAAGCTAGTACCCTTGTAAGGGCATCAACCGAAAATAACATTTTTTTAACAATTTGACATATGAACATCACTAAACATTGTAGAGTGTGGGATTACCGTGCTCGGCCACACCGCTTCACTATAGTTGCTTCTCTGAGTCTCTGTCATCTTCTTCGCCACCGGTTCGGTAATCCTCCCGGTTTCCTTCGCTGCCCCCTTCCTTTCTTGTGCTCTCTGACCCACACAATAATTGATCAGTGTGGGTCTTGTGATGCCGGCCATCAAGCTATCACTCTTGTGAAGTCTTGTGATAAGGCCATCGAGCTATCGCAATTGTTACGCCATCCATCGAGCCAGTGCAAGATTGGTTTGTTCATGGAGTGTCATGCCTGAATGCTTGCTTAATTTAGGTTTATAGGTAAGAGGTACAATTGAACCATACTAATTCTCATATCAGTTTTGGGCACACAAATAGCTTTCGACTATATAGAAAATTAAAAATTGATGTAGTAGCATATGTTCAGGGTGAGCGTAAAAATTAGACCAAGGGATGGGTTCACTCCTATTCTTTCATGTTTAGTAGTATTATTGTTTTCCATTCCAGATGTTGCATGTTATCCGAAAGGAATCAAACCGTCGGTTTTGTCATCTCATTAGTAAATGACTTCCTATGACCCCCCCCCCCTTTTGTTGCACAATGACATGCTCATTGGTGATTTACATGATAGTCATCTTTGATTGATGAAATGATATGCCTAAAATTTTAAACAAACAAATTAGCCACACCTTGGCTGCGCCCGCTACCGTGATGTAATGGCTGAATGCATGCTTATTTTAGGTATAGGTAAGTGCTAAAATTGAACCATACTAATTCTAAGATCATATTTGGGCACAGACATATGGCAGATTCTAGCTTGTGCGGAATATGCGGAATGCAAGACTCCTGTCGGCATTCCCTCACCGATTGCACCATGGCTAGATGCACTTGGACGCTGGGGGATGAAGAGCTAGGGCAAACAGTTGCGTCAAACATCGAACCGAATGCAAAGCAATGGCTATTCACACATATGAATTCACTTACCCATGAAATGTTCGTGAAGCTATCGGTGATCGCTATGGACAGTCTGGGCGGCTAGAAGGAAAGCAATCCATGAAGGGATATTTCAAAGTGTTGGGGAACGTAGCAATTTCAAAAAATTTCCTACGCACACGCAAGATCATGGTGATGGCATAGCAACGAGAGGGGAGAGTGTATGTCCACGTACCCTCGTAGACCGTAAGCGGAAGCGTTATAACAACGCGGTTGATGTAGTCGTACGTCTTCACGATCCGACCGATCCAAGTACCGAACGCACGGCACCTCCGAGTTCAGCACACGTTCAGCTCGATGACGATCCCCGGACTCCGATCCAGCAAAGTGTCGGGGATGAGTTCCGTCAGCACGACGGCATGGTGACGATGATGATGCTTCACCGACGCAGGGCTTCGCCTAAGCTCCGCGACGATATGACCGAGGTGGAATATGGTGGAGGGGGGCACCGCACACGGCTAAGGAACGATCACGTAGATCAACTTGTGTGTCCTGGGATGCCCCCCTGCCCCCGTATATAAAGGAGCAAGGGGGGAGGCGGCCGGCCTAGGGAGGAGGCGCACCAAGGGGGGAGTCCTACTCCCACCGGGAGTAGGACTCCTCCTTTCCTTGTTGGAGTAGGAGAGAAGGAAAGAGGAGGAGAGGGAGAAGGAAAAGGGGGCTGCTCCCCTTGTCAAATTCGGACCAGAAGGGGGGCGCAGGCCTCTTTCCTTTTGGCCTCTCTTCTCTATTCCCGTATGGCCCAATAAGGCCCATATACTCCCCGGCGAATTCCGTAACTCTCCGGTAGTCCGAAAAATACCCGAATGACTCGGAACCTTTCCGAACTCCGAATATAGTCGTCCAATATATCGATCTTTACGTCTCGACCATTTCGAGACTCCTCGTCATGTCCCCGATCTCATCCGGGACTCCGAACTCCTTCGGTACATCAAAACTTATAAACTCATAATAAACTGTCATCGTAACGTTAAGCGTGCGGACCCTACGGGTTCGAGAACTATGTAGACATGACCTAGAACTATTCTCGGTCAATAACCAATAGCGGAACCTGGATGCCCATATTGGCTCCTACATATTCTACGAAGATCTTTATCGGTCAAACCGCATAACAACATACGTTGTTCCCTTTGTCATCGGTATGTTACTTGCCCGAGATTCGATCGTCGGTATCCAATACCTAGTTCAATCTCGCATCGGCAAGTCTCTTTACTCGTTACGTAATGCATCATTCCGTAACTAACTCATTAGCTACATTGCTTGCAAGGCTTATAGTGATGTGCATTACCGAGAGGGCCCAGAGATACCTCTCCGACAATCGGAGTGACAAAACCTAATCTCGAAATACGCCAACCCAACATGTACCTTTGGAGACACCTGTAGTACTCCTTTATAATCACCCGATTACGTTGTGACGTTTGGTAGCACCAAAGTGTTCCTCCGTAAACGGAGTTGCATAATCTCATAGTTACAGGAACATGTATAGGTCATGAAGAAAGCAATAGCAATATACTAAACGATCAAGTGCTAGGCTAACGGAATGGGTCATGTCAATCACATCATTCTCCTAATGATGTGATCCCATTAATCAAATAACAACATATGTCTATGGTTAGGAAACATAACCATCTTTGATTAATGAGCTAGTCAAGTAGAGGCATACTAGTGACTATATGTTTGTCTATGTATTCACACATGTATTATGTTTCCGGTTAATACAATTCTAGCATGAATAATAAACATTTATCATGAAATAAGGAAATAAATAATAACTTTATTATTGCCTCTAGGGCATATTTGCTTCATTCTCCCACTTGCACTAGAGTCAATAATCTAGTTCACATCATCATGTGATTCAACACTAATATTCACATCTGTATGTGATTAACACCCATAGTTCACATCGTCATGTGACCAACACCCAAAGGGTTTACTAGAGTCAATAATCTAGTTCACATCGCTATGTGATTAACACCCAAAGAGTACTAAGGTATGATCATGTTTTGCTCGTGAGAGAAGCTTAGTCAACGGGGTCATCACATTCAGAGCCGTATGTATTTTGCAAATATTCTATGTTTACAATGCTCGCGGAGCTACTCTAGCTAATTGCTCCCACTTTCAATATGTATCCAGATTGAGACTTAGAGTCATCTGGATCAGTGTAAAAAGCTTGCATCGATGTAACTCTTTACGACGGGCTCTTTTATCACTTCCATAATCGGAAATATTTCCTTAGTCCTCACTAAGGATGTCTTTGACCAATGTCCGATGATCTACTCCTAGATCACTATTGTACTCCTTGCCAAATTCAGAGCAAGGTATACAATAGGTCCAGTACATAGCATAACATACTTTATAGAACCTATGATCGAGGCATAGGGAATGACTTTCATTCTATTTTCTATTTTCTGCCGTGGTCGGGATTTGAGTCTTACTCAATTTCACACCTTTGCAACACAGGCAAGAACTTTTTCTTTGACCGTTCCATTTTGAACTACTTCAAAATCTTAACAAGGTATGTACTTATTGAAAAAACTTATCAAGCGTCTTGATCTATCTCAATAGATCTTGATGCTCAATATATTAGTAGCTTTACTGAGGTCTTTCTTTTAAAGAACTCCTTTCAATTACTCCTTTATGCTTTGTAGAAAAATTCTACATCATTTCTGATCAACAATATGTCACTCACATATATTTATCGAAAGGCGGTAGTGCTCCCACTCACTTTATTGTAAATACAGGCTTCACCGTAAGTCTCAGATAAAACTATATGCTTTGATCAACTTATCAAAGTGTATATTCCAACTCTGAGATGCTTGCACCAGTCCATAGATGGATCGCTGGAGCTTGCACATTTTGTTAGCATCTTTAGGATTGACAAAACCTTCTGGTTGCATCACATACAACTCTTTCTTTAATAAATCCATTAAGGAATGCAGTTTTGTTTATCCATTTGCCAGCTTTCATAAAATGCGGCAATTACTAACATGATTCGGACAGACTTAAGCATAGATACGAGTGAGAAACTCTCATCGTAGTCAACACCTTGAACTTGTCGAAAACCTTTTGCGACAATTCTAGCTTTGTAGATAGTAACACTACTATCAGCGTCCGTCTTCCTCTTAAAGATCCATTTAATCTCAATGGCTCGCCGACCATTTGAGCAAGTCAATCAAAGTCCATACTTTGTTCTCATACATGGATCACATCTCAGATTTCATGGCCTCAAACCATTTCGCGGAATCTGGGCTCATCATCGCTTCCTCATAGTTCGTAGGTTCATCATGGTCTAGTAACATGACTTCTAGAATAGGATTACCGTACCACATTGGTGCGGATCTTATTTTGGAAGACCTACGAGGTTTGGTAGCAACTTGATCTGAAGTTTCATGATCATCATCATTAACTTCCTCACTAATTGGTGTAGGAATCACTGGAACTGATTTCTGTGATGAACTACTTTCCAATAAGGGAGAAGGTACAATTACCTCATCAAGTTTTACTTTCCTCCCACTCACTTCTTTCGAGAGAAACTTCTTCTCTAGAAAGGATCCACCTTAGCAACGAATAACTTGCCTTCGGATCTATGATAGAAGGTGTACCCAATAGTTACCTTTGGGTATTCTATGAAGACGCACTTCTACGATTTGGGTTCGAGCTTATCAGGTGAAAACTTTTTCACATAAGCATCACAACTCCAAACTTTAAGAAACGACAGCTTAGGTTTACTGTTAAACCATAGTTCATACGGTGTCGCCTCAACGGATTTAGATGGTGCCCTATTAAACGTGAATGCAGCTGTCTCTAATGCATAACCCCAAAACGATAGTGTTAAACCGATAAGAGACATCATAGATCGCACCATATCCAATAAAGTGCGGTTACGACTTTCAGACACACCATTATGCTGTGGTGTTCCATATGGCGTGAGTTGCGAAATTATTTCACATTGTTTCAAATGAAGACCAAACTCGTAACTCAAATATTCATTTCCACGATCAGATCGCAGAAACTTTATTTTCTTGTTACGATGATTTTCCACTTCACTCTGAAATTCTTTGAACTTTTCAATTATTTCAGACTTATGTTTCATCAAGTAGATATACCCATATCTGCTCAAATCATCTTGTGAAGGTCAGAAAATAACGATACTTGCCACGAGCATCAACACTCATTGGATCGCATACATCGGTATGTATTATTTCCAACAAGTTAGTAGCTCGTTCCATTGTTCCGAAGAACGGAGTTTTAGTCATCTTGCCCAAAAGGCACGGTTCGCAAGCATCAAATGATTCATAATCAAGTGATTCCAAAAGCCCATCAGTATGGAGTTTCTTCATGCGCTTTACACCGATATGACCTAAACAGCAGTGCCACAAATAAGTCGCACTATCATTATTAACTTTGCATCTTTTGGCATCAATATTATGAATATGTGTATCATTACGATCGAGATCCAACAAACTATTTTCATTGGGTGTATAACCATCAAAGGTTTTATTCATGTAAACAGAATAACAATTATTCTTTAACTTTAAATGAATAACCGTTTTGCAATAAACATGATCAAATCATACTCATGCTCAACGCAAACGCTAAATAACATTTATTTGGCTTTTAATACTAATCTCGAAAATATAGGGAGTGTGTGATGATGATCATATCAATCTTGGAACTACTTCCAACACTCATCGTCACTTCCCCTTCAACTAGTCTCTGTTTTATCTCGTAACTCCTGTTTGAGTTACTAATCTTAGCAACCGAACAAGTATCAAATACTCAGGGGCTACTATAAACACTAGTAAGGCACACATCAATAACCTGTATATCAAATATACTCTTGTTCACTTTGCCATCCTTCTTATCCACCAAATATTCAGGGCATTTCCGCTTCGGTGACCATTTCCTTTGCAAGAGAAGCACTTAGTTTCAGGCTTTGGTCCAGCTTTGGGCTTCTTTGCGGGAGTGACAACTTGTTTGCCATTCTGCTTGAAGTTTCCTTTCTTTCCTTTGCCCTTTTCTTGAAACTAGTGGTCTTGTCAATCATCAACACTTGATGCTCTTTCTTGATTTCTACTTTCGTCGATTTCAACATCACGAAGAGCTCGGGAATCTTTTTCGTCATCCCTTGCATACTATAGTTCATCACGAAGTTCTAATAACTTAGTGATGGTGACTAGAGAATTCTGTCAATCACTATCTTATCGGAAGATTAACTCCGCTTGATTCAAGCGATTGAAGTACCTGCACAATCTGAGCACATGCTCACTAGTTGAGCGATTCTCCTCCATCTTTTAGCTATAGAACTTGTTGGAGACTTCATATCTCTCAACTCGGTATTTGCTTGAAATATTAACTTCAATTCCTGGAACATCTCATATGGTCCATGTCGCTCAAAACGCCTTTGAAGTCCCGATTCTAAGCCGTTAAGCATGGTGCACTAAACTATCAAGTAGTCATCATATTGAGCTAGCCAAACGTTTCATAACGCCCGCAGATCCGCTCCTGCAATAGGTCATCACCTAGCGGTGCATCAAGGACATAATTCTTTCGTGCAGCAATGAGGATAAACCTCAGATCACGGATCCAATACGCATCATTGCTACTAACATCTTTCAACACAGTTTTCTCTAGGAACATATTAAAATAAACATATGAAAGCAACAAACATAGGGAAGCAACAACGCGAGCTATTGATCTACAACATAATTTGCAAAATACTACCAGGACTAAGTTCATGATAAATTTAAGTTCAATTAATCATATTACTTAAGAACTCCCACTTAGATAGACATCCCTCTAGTCTTCTAAGTGATCACGTGATCCATATCAACTAAACCATGTCCGATCATCACGTGAGATGGAGTAGTTTTAATGGTGAACATCACTATGTTGATCATATCTACTATATGATTCACGCTCGACCTTTCGGTCTCCGTGTTCCGAGGCCATATCTGTATATGCTAGGCTCGTCAAGTTTGACCTGAGTATTCCGCGTGCGCAACTGTTTTGCACCCGTTGTGTTTGAACGTAGAGCCTATCACACCCGATCATCATGTGGTGTCTCAAAGACGAAGAACTTTCATAGCGGTGCATACTCGGGAGAACACTTCTTGATATTTAGTGAGAGATCATCTTATAATGCTACCGTCAATCAAAGCAAGATAAGATGCATAAAGGATAAACATCACATGCAATCAATATAAGTGATATGATATGGCCATCATCATCTTGTGCTTGTGATCTCCATCTCAAGCACCGTCGTGATCACCATCGTCACCGGCGCGACACCTTGATCTCCATCGTAGCATCGTTGTCGTCTCGCCAACTATTGCTTCTCGACTATCGCTACCGCTTAGTGATAAAGTAAAGCAATTACATGGCGTTGCATTTCATACAATAAAGTGACAACCATATGGCTCCTGCCGATTGCCGATAACCGGTTACAAAACATGATCATCTCATACAATAAAATATAGCATCACGTCTTGACCATATCACATCACAACATGCCCTGCAAAAACAAGTTAGACGTCCTCTACTTTGTTGTTGCAAGTTTTACGTGGCTGCTACGGGCTGAGCAAGAACCGTTCTTACCTACGCATCAAAACCACAACGATAGTTTGTCAAGTTGGTGCTGTTTTAACCTTCGCAAGGACCGGGCGTAGCCACACTTGGTTCAACTAAAGTGAGAGAGACAGACACCCGCCGGTCACCTTTAAGCAACGAGTGCTCGAAGCGGTGAAACCAGTCTCGCGTAAGCGTATGCGTAATGTCGGTCCGGGCCGCTTCATCTCTGAACCAAAGTATGACATGCTGGTAAGCAGTATGACTTATATCGCCCACAACTCACTTGTGTTCTACTCATGCATATGACATCAACGCATAAAACCTGGCTCTGATACCACTGTTGGGGAACGTAGCAATTTCAAAAAAATTTCTACGCACACGCAAGATCATGGTGATGGCATAGCAACGAGAGGGGAGAGTGTATGTCCACGCCCTCGTGAGACCGAAGCGGAAGCATTATAACAACGCGGTTGATGTAGTCGACGTCTTCACGATCCGACCGATCCAAGTACCGAACGCACGGCACCTCCGAGTTCAGACACGTTCAGCTCGATGGCGATCCCGGACTCGATCCAGCAAAGTGTCGGGATGAGTTCCGTCAAGACGACGGCATGGTGACGATGATGATGCTTCACCGACGCAGGCTTCGCCTAAGCTCGCGACGATATGACCGAGGTGGAATATGGTGGAGGGGGCACCGCACACGGCTAAGGAACGATCACGTAGATCAACTTGTGTGTCTGGGGTGCCCCCTGCCCCCGTATATAAAGGAGCAAGGGGAGGCGGCCGCCTAGGGAGGCGCGCAAGGGGGAGTCCTACTCCCACCGGAGTAGGACTCCTCCTTTCCTTGTTGGAGTAGGAGAGAAGGAAAGAGGAGGAGAGGGAGAAGGAAAAGGGGGCTGCTCCCCTTGTCAAATTCGGACCAGAAGGGGGGCGCAGGCCTCTTTCCTTTTGGCCTCTCTTCTCTATTCCCGTATGGCCCAATAAGGCCCATATACTCCCCGGCGAATTCCCGTAACTCTCCGGTAGTCCGAAAAATACCCGAATGACTCGGAACCTTTCCGAACTCCGAATATAGTCGTCCAATATATCGATCTTTACGTCCCGACCATTTCGAGACTCCTCGTCATGTCCCTGATCTCATCAGGGACTCCGAACTCCTTCGGTACATCAAAACTTATAAACTCATAATAAACTGTCATCGTAACGTTAAGCGTGCGGACCCTACGGGTTCGAGAACTATGTAGACATGACCTAGAACTATTCTCGGTCAATAACCAATAGCGGAACCTGGATGCCCATATTGGCTCCTACATATTCTACGAAGATCTTTATCGGTCAAACCGCATAACAACATACGTTGTTCCCTTTGTCATCGGTATGTTACTTGCCCGAGATTCGATCGTCGGTATCCAATACCTAGTTCAATCTCGTTACTGGCAAGTCTCTTTACTCGTTACGTAATGCATCATTCCGTAACTAACTCATTAGCTACATTGCTTGCAAGGCTTATAGTGATGTGCATTACCGAGAGGGCTCAGAGATACCTCTCCGACAATCGGAGAGACAAAACCTAATCTCGAAATCGCCAACCCAACATGTACCTTTGGAGACACCTGTAGTACTCCTTTATAATCACCCGATTCGTTGTGACGTTTGGTAGCACCAAAGTGTTCCTCCGTAAACGGAGTTGCATAATCTCATAGTTACAGGAACATGTATAGGTCATTAAGAAAGCAATAGCAATATACTAAGCGATCAAGTGCTAGGCTAACGGAATGGGTCATGTCAATCACATCATTCTCCTAATGATGTGATCCCATTAATCAAATAACAACATATGTCTATGGTTAGGAAACATAACCATCTTTGATTAATGAGCTAGTCAAGTAGAGGCATACTAGTGACTATATGTTTGTCTATGTATTGACACATGTATTATGTTTCCGGTTAATACAATTCTAGCATGAATAATAAACATTTATCATGAAATAAGGAAATAAATAATAACTTTATTATTGCCTCTAGGGCATATTTCCTTCACAAAGTCCTCATGCTATACACTCATTTGTGAATCGTTTCATTCAGGATCTGAACTTGGTGAAGGAAGAAGGAGGCCAGCAAGTACGCCAGGAACCGATCGCGAGGGGCCTAGCGCCACCTCGCCCGAAAGCTCCACCAATTGGCTAATGTAAAATTCTTGTAGATGCCGGGGTCCGACCAGGAAGAAGAGGCTCAGCGGCGGCAGTGTGTCGGGACAGGGAAGGAAATTACCTGGGCAGCTCGGCTCTTACTATCGATGGCCTCCACGATCCATCAACACTCGAAGTAATTGCTTGCAGAGAGGCGCTCGCATTGGCAACCGGTGACAAGTCTAGGACTAGAACCATGGTGGGCTGGTTCCACCACAAGGAACACAACCATCTAAGCTACGCGCAATTTGTGGCGTTCCCTTATTTTATACTACAAACATCCAGCTATATGCTTTCTCTGTCCAAAAATATAGTATGTATTATTATTAGTTTAAATCAAACTATGTAAACTTTAACCAAATTTAGAAAAAAAATTATCAACATAAAGAATGCCAAAATCAATACCTTTATATTCATCTTGATATATATTTTCATAAGGTATGCATTTGTTACTGTAGACATATACACAATTTTCTCTATAAACTTGATTAAAGTTTGTGAAGCTTAACTTTTGCGAAAATTAATGCACATTATATTAAGGGACAAAAATAATATTGTGTCATCATGAAGAGATAGTGCCAACACTACATTGCCGAAAAGATAACAACAACACTACATTGCACTTCTTCCAGAAAAGATAACAACAACACTACGGTTGCACTTATCTTTACAATTACTAAGCTCCCTAGGAATAGAGGCCTAAGAGAGATTCAAAGTATTTTCCTATAAGTGGATCCCGCCTATAAGGGTCTGATAACATCATGGGACCCGCATGACGATATCGGAACCGACATTTCATTCATACACTATTCAAAAAAATATTTCTTTTATTTTTTGTGTATTTTAAAAAATGTTCACAAATTTCATAAAACATTCTTGAACTTTAACCAATGTTAATATGGAAAATCTATTCATGCGTTCTAAAAAATGTTCACAAGTTTCATATTTTTTATGTTTATGAATTCATAGTTTCAAAAATATTTCTAAATTTTAAAATGTTCATGAATATGAAAAAATATTCATGGATTTTTTTAAATGCTCACAATTTTGAACAAAACATTTTAGAAATTCGAAAAGTGTTTAAGAACTTAAATTATGTTCCTAATTTTTCAAAATATTAATAAATTTAAAAACAGTTCATGAATGAGCAATAAAATTACTAAGCTCCCTAGGAATAGAGACCTAGGAGTGCTTCAAAGTTTTTTCCTGGAAGTGGACCCTGCCTCTAAGGATTTAGTAGGGCCACGGGTCCTGTATAAGAATATCGAAATCGACATTCAATTCAAAACATTCGGGAATTTTCATTTTTTGTGTATTTCCAACAAAGGTCATAAATTTTCGAGAATCATCTTGATTTAAGCAATCTTTGTAAATTTAAAAATCCTTTACGGATATGAAAAAAATATTCATGAATTTTAAAATTTGTTTACATGTTTCATAATTGTTCACATTTTTCAAATGGTAATGAATTCACAGATTTGGAAAAATATTTATAGATTTTAAAAAATCATGAATATGAAAACATATTCAAGGATTTGGAAAAAGCTCACCATTTTGAAGAAAAGGTTTTAGAATATGAAAAAATGTTTAAGAACTTAAATTATGTTCCTAAATTTTATAAAATATTCATAAATTTGATATATACATCAATCTAGAAAAAACATGAAAAAACCCAATAGAGAAATAAACATAAATTGTTTTTATGTGTGTGTGTGTGTGTGTGTGTGTGTGTGTGTGTGTGTGTGTGTGTGTGTGTGTGTGTGTGTGTGTGTGTGTGTGTGTGTGTGTGTGTGTGAACATGAAAAACCCATAGAGAAATAAAAAAATTAAAAACCAAACCAAACCCATCCCAAAACCGGAAGGACCGGTCTACATGGCAGAGAAAAAATAGAATTAATTCCGAGACCGAAAAATGGAGCGGAAAAGCGCGCATTATCCTTAGTGATGGTTTATTGTTCAAAATAAAAGAAGAGAAGGCAATCTTACACAAGTTTATTGTGCCCATGCTACCCGGGCTAGCCGGTTTCTTTATATTGACATTCAATAATCAATTTTTGATTAGGGATATCCTTAGTTACGTTATTAGTGATGAGTAGGAGGGGATGCGTACGGTGGACTTATAGAGAAGGTTGACGTACATTCAACAAAGTGACATAATGATGTTTGGTCCCAAAGTACAACAGGTGTCCCTTTGACCCGGAGTCATCAGATTCTTATTTATGGCTTCAGATCAATAAACTTAGTCCCAAAGTACTTCCTTGGATATCTTGGTTTGGTCGGTGCTCTTGGAGCCTTAACGCTTGACGAGTCTTGGTCCTGGAGTATGTTGAATTATTATTTTTGCGGAGACATTGGACATCTTATAGTACATTTCTTTTTGTAGGAGTCTTCATATGTTAGATCGGTAGACATAAAATGACCATTTAGAAATAGTTATTTCTTAGAAATATCAAACCCGAGTAAATTAATAGTGTACGCCTCAATTTTTGTCAAAATGATTAAAATTTAATGGATATAAGGCCCTAAAGACAAAGTACTACTCTAATTAATTTGGACCCCAAATATGGTGCTGACATTCGATCTAGAGCACCACCAGCCCGATCGAATCGTTCGCTGGGGCATGAGTGATCGATCGAACGATTTCGTTCGATCTCAAAAATATCCCAGGTCGAGTGCATAGAGGAAACTTTATGCTTTTCAAACCCTCACGGTCCTAAAGAAAGAAAAAGAACTGGGCCAATAAAGGCCCGGATTTGAGCACATATAGTAGAAGGCCTTTAACAAAAAAAATATTTTCCTATTATATAAATTGCCATGACAAATGATAGTACTGTTAGTTTAAAAGAAAATGGCAAACGTAAAGTGGGATATACCACACAATTGCCATGATACATAAAAAAAAAATGCCACATTGCTACATAAATTTTTTCTTCATGGCTAAAAAACAAGAAAATCAAAGTTTTTTTTCTAACATGCATGTCAAATCTTTTGAAAAGCGGCCCTAATAAATTTTAATTCTTAAGCCATGCAAATTTTCTCTAACTTGCATGGCAAATTTGTATAGCATGGCAATGTATGTTTTGTATATTATTTTGCTGGCAAAACTAGATAGTTGACCAATGCAACTCCATATTTTTCCATTATGCTTCTTATGGCATAGCGGATTCACTTTCAAGATAAAAGATTTGTGTCCCTTAAAAAAGATTGCAAGTGTATAAATTTTGTTCTTCAAATTTTATGCCCCGGAAGATTCACTTTCGGAATAGGATTTTTGATCTTTGAAAAAAATATTGCAAATTCAAAACAATTGCGCATTGAAAACAAGGTTACAAGTTTTGAATTTGCCAAGGGAACATGACGGGCAAGTTGTTCTTAAAAAAAGCATGGTATCATTAATAAAAGAAATATAATATTCCATGGAACATGACAAATTTATAAACCAAAATGGTATAACTAAATAATAATGCCATTGATGACCCACAAGTATAGGGGATCAATTGTAGCTCTTTTCGATAAGTAAGAGTGTCGAACCCAACGAGGAGCAGAAGGAAATGACAAGTAGTTTTTAGTAAGGTAGTGTCTGCAAGTGCTGAAATTGTAAGTAGTGGAGCAGTTTGATAGCAAGATAATTTGTAACGAGCAAGTAACGATAATTGTAACAAGTATGCAGCAAGGTAGCCCAATCCTTTTGAGGCAAAGGACAGGCCAAAACAGTCTCTTATGATAAGCAAAGTGTTCTTGAGGGAACACGGGAATTTCATCTAGTCACTTTCATCTTGTTGGTTTAATTCGTGTTCGCTACTTTGATAATTTGATATGTGGGCGGACCGGTGCTTAGGTGCTGTTTTTACTTGAACGAACCTCCTACTTATGATTAACCCTCCCGCAAGCATCCGCAACTACGAGAAAAGTATTAAGAATAAATTCTAACCATAGCATTAAACTTTTGGGTCCAATCGGTCCCTTACGGAATAGCGCATAAACTGGGGTTTAAGCTTCTGTCACTCTCGCAACCCACCATCTATTTACTACTCCATAATGCATTCACTTAGGCCCAAATATGGTGAAGTGTCATGTAGTCGACGTTCACATGACACCACTAAGGGAATCACAACATACATACCATGAAAATATCGAACACATATCAAATTCACATGATTACTTGCAACATGATTTATCCCGTAACCTCAAGAACGAAAGTAACTACTCACAAATAATAAACATGTTCATGATCACAGGGGTATTAATATGCATAATGGATCTGAACATATAATCTTCCACCAAATAAACCATATAGTAATCAACTACAAGATGTAATCAACACTACTAGTCACCCCCTAGCACCAATCTATAGTTCCGGTAACAAGATTGAATACAAGAGATGAACTAGGGTTTGAGATGAAATGGTGCTGGTGAAGATGTTGATGGAGATTGCCCTCCCCAAGATGGGAGAGTTGTTGGTGATGATGATGACGATGATTTCCCACTCCGGGAGGGAAGTTCCCCCGGCAGAATCGCTCCGCCGGAGGGCAAAAGTGCTCCTGCCCAAGTTCCACCTCGAGACGACGGCGCTCCGTCCCGAAAGTCTTCTCCTGATTTTTTCTAGGTAAAAATGACTTATATACCAGAAGATGGGCACCGGAGGTGGGCCGAGGGGGCTACAACCCACCAGGGCGCGACTGGGCTGCCTGGCGCTCCCAGGTGGGTTGTGCCCACCTGGTGGCCCCCCTCTGGTAGTTATTTGCTCCAATATTCCTTAAATATTCCATAAAAAATCTCCGTGAAGTTTCAACTTGTTTGAAGTTGTGCAGAATAGGTGGCCTGACGTAGCTTTTTCAGGTCCAGATTTCCAGCTGCCGGAATTCTCCCTTCTTGTGTGTACCTTGCAAATTATGAGAGAAAAGGCATTAGAGTTACTCCAAAAAGCATTATTATGGATGAAAACATCATAAATAATAGTAAGAAAACATGATGCAAAATGGACGTATCAACTCCCCCAAGCTTAGACCTCGCTTGTCCTCAAGCGAAAACCGAAATCGAAAAACATGTCCACATGCTTTGAGAGAGAGGTGTCGATAAAAACAAAATACGGATATAGAAGCATCATGTTGATTATTATAACAGCAACAAATTTAAACATAGGACTTATATCATAGAACTTCTATCATACACTTCTCATGAATAAGTGATAGTTCATCACACAATCAAAGTATAAAGCAAAAACTCTATTAGAAACCAACAAACTATGTTCTCAGTCAACTTTGCAACTACAATTCATCATCTTTTCAGGAAGGGTCACGTGTCGGAGCCTTTAGGCAAGTCTACATACTCAACCATCATATAGTCTTCTATGATTGCTAACACTCACCGCGTACACCTAAGCAAAACGTTTCAACCGGACACATAGAAAGATAGGGGCTTATAGTTTCGCCTCCCAACATACTCACCTCAAGGTTGATGTCAACAATAATAACTCATGCTATCTATATTCAACTGGACATATGTGCCTAGATCTTTCCTCACCACATGATGCTTGCCAAAGGAGAAAAATAAAAAGGAATAGAAGAAAAACTTTGACTATTTGCATAAAAGTAAATACATAAAAGTAAAGGATAGGCCCTTCACAAAGGAAAGCCGAGGTTGCCATGCGCTTATTTGTTTGTATGCTCAATCCCTTAGTGCAAGAGAACGTCACGTTACAGTGCCCCTTAAGATGACAATCTTTGTTAAGTAGTCTGTCGCTTTTATTCTTTGTCATCCAAGTTCGTGCAACGCTCAATTTTCTCTTACACTAAACAATCTCACACATTTAGAAGCAATTTTTATTGCCTTTTTTTGCACCGATGACAACTTACTTGAGGGATCTTTGATGACCCACACGTATAGGGGATCTATCGTAGTCCTTTCGATAAGTAAGAGTGTCGAACCCAACGAGGAGCAGAAGGAAATGACAAGCGGTTTTCAGTAAGGTATTCTCCGCAAGCGCTGAAATTATCGGTAACAGATAGTTTTATGATGAGGTAATTCGTAACGAGTAACAAGTAACAAAAGTACACAAGGTGCAGCAAGGTGGCCCAATCCTTTTTGTAGCAAAGGACAAGCCTGGACAAACTCTTATATAAAGGAAAACGCTCCCGAAGACACATGGGAATTATCGTCAAGCTAGTTTTCATCATGCTCATATGATTCGCGTTCGTTACTTTGATAATTTGATATGTGGGTGGACCGGTGCTTGGGTACTGCCCTTCCTTGGACAAGTATCTCACTTATGATTAACCACTCTCGCAAGCATCCGCAACTACGAAAGAAGAATTAAGGTAAACCTAACCATAGCATGAAACATATGGATCCAAATCAGCCCCTTCTGAAGCAACGCACAAACTAGGGTTTAAGCTTCTGTCACTCTAGCAACCCGTCATCTACTTATTACTTCCCAATGCCTTCCCCTAGGCCCAAACAATGGTGAAGTGTCATGTAGTCGACGTTCACATAACACCACTAGAGGAAAGACAACATATATCTCATCAAAATATCGAACGAATACCAAATTCACATGACTACTTATAACAAGACTTCTCCCATGTCCTCAGGAACAAACTTAACTACTCACAAATCATATTCATGTTCATAATCAGAGGGGTATTAATATGCATAAAGGATCTGAACATATGATCTTCCACCGAATAAACCAACTAGCATCAACTACAAGGAGTAATCGACACTACTAGCAACCCACAAGTACCAATCTGAGGTTTTGAGACAAAGATCGGATACAAGAGATGAACTAGGGTTTGAGAGGAGATGGTGTTGGTGAAGATGTTGATGGAGATTGACCCCCTCCCGATGAGAGGATCGATGGTGATGACGATGGTGACGATTTCCCCCTCTCGGAGGGATGTTTCCCCGGCAGAACAGCTCTGCCGGAGCCCTAGATTGGTTCCGCCAAGGTTCCGCCTCGAGACGGCGGCGCTTCGTCCCGAAAGCTTCCTCCTTATTTTTTTTCCAGGGCAAAAGACACCTTATACCAGAAGATGGGCATCGGGGGGCCTCCAGGTGGCCCACGAGGCAGGGGGCGCGCCCAGGGGGGTAGGGCGCGCCCCCACCCTCGTGGACAGGGTGTGGGCCCCCTTCGGTTGATTCTTTCGCCAGTATTTTTTTAATAATTCCAAAGCGTGCCTCCGTGAAGTTTCATGACTTTTGGAGTTGTGCAGAATAGGTCTCTAATATTTGCTCCCTTTTCAGCCCAGAATTCCAGCTGTCGGCATTCTCCCTCTTCATGCAAACCTTGTAAAATAAGAGAGAAAAGGCATAAGTATTGTGACATAATGTGTAATAACATCCCATAATGCAATAAATATCGATATCAAAGCATGATGCCAAATGGACGTATCAATCTTGCTCAATCCCTAGGTAGGTATGGTGGACACTTGAAAAAGATTTGGGTTTAAGGATTTTTGGATGCACAAGTAGTATCTCTACTTAGTGCGGAATTTTTGGCTAGCAAAGATAGGGGGCAAACACCACATGTTGAAGGATCTATGACAATATGACTTCTATGTGAATATAAATAAACATAAACCATTACGTTGTCTTCCTTGTCCAACGTCAACAATTTTGGCATATAATATTTTGATGAGGGCTCACAATCACAAAAGATTTCTAGGATAGTATATTTATATGTGAATCTTCCCTTCCCTTATTAATTCTTTCATGAGTTGCATCATTGACTAATGTTATGTTTGTTAATCTCTAATAAAATTTCCTACTTATACTTTTCCTTATGTGGTGCTATCACCTACCATAGGATTGGTATATGATCTTCTTGATTTATTTCCTTTCTTTTATTTGCTTTCTTTCTCTTTTTCTTTTCTTATTTCTTTTCTTTATTTGCAACATGAAAGTAAAGAAAGCAAAACCTCAAACTAAACTTTATTATATAACTTGCACACGATTACAATGATAGATCACTAAGCAAACTCTCAAAGAAGAAAGGATCGAACTAAACTTTATTTCATCTAAAGCAAAATATAAATAAAAGCAAAAAAAATAGTGGGATGATACGATACAATACTGGGGCACCTCCCCCAAGCTTGGCGAAAGACAAGGGGAGTGCCCATACCCGATACTCAATTGTCCTTTGGTGGTGAAGAAGAAGGCGGTGTTGGTGAAGAAGCGATCCTATCCTTAAGGATCAAGAGATTCTCCAATCGACGGATAACGCTCCGGATATAGGTGATATGCTCTTGATGCAAAATATTTTCGCGAGTGAGATACTTATTTTGTATGCGAACTATTTCAATGACGCGAAAATCTTCAATCTCGGCACGAGTAAGATGAGTAAGGTAGGGCTTAAGGATATCTTCTTCCTCCTCCTCGGCCAGCACTGCTTGTGCTGCCACCGGGGATGGATCTATGGTAGCTTCCTTGCCCTTGTCTCCCTTGACGACGTCCGTAGGCTCCTCCCTCTTCATCTCGATATTCATCAGCCAAGCATCTTCTTCCATGTTGTTGGAGGAGGAGGAAGAAGACATGATGCCTGGCTTGATAAATCTGACTAGAAACAACAGGAAAAGAGAACAGAGGATTTCTCCGTGATACGGTGGTTAACAGGTTCGGGAAGTATATATAGATTTTTTTTATCTTAGAGGACAAGTACATGGAAGAAAAACGGAGTCTGGAAGGTGTCCCAGGTGGGCACAACCCACTGGCGCGCATGACATCATGCGCTGGCGCATACAGTGTCTTGTGCCCACCAGGGGACACTTCCTGGAAGTTTCTTTATTTCCAAAATTCTAAAATATTCCAAAACTGACAAAAAATATTTTTGCAGATTTTTTGGAGTCCGTTTACTTACTGTATCACATACCTCCTTATTTTGACGATTCTGGAGTGTTCCGGAAGGACTCTTTTATGTGCTCTTCCGGTGTCAAGGTTTGGATGATATTACTTTCAACATTAATAGGCGTACCTAAGATATAATGCTTTATTTGTTGCCCATTGACAACCTTCGGGTTAGTACCTTCGGAATTATTTATTTTGATGGCTCCAGACCGGTAAACCTCCTCAATGACATATGGGCCTTCCCATTTTGGGAGGAGCTTTCCTGCAAAGAATCTGAAATGAGAGTTGTACAAAAGAACGTATTATCCGACTTTAAACTCACGCTTTTGGATTCTTTTGTCATGCCATCTTTTAACTTTTTCTTTGAATAACTTTGCATTTTCATAAGCTTGGGTTCTCCATTCATCTAATAAGCTAATATCAAATAGCCTCTTTTCACCAGCAAGTTTGAAATCATAGTTGAGCTCTTTAACTGCCCAATATGCTTTATGTTCTAACTCAAGAGGCAAATGACAAGCTTTTCCATAAACCATTTTATAAGGAGACATACCCATAGGATTTTTATATGCTGTTCTATAAGCCCAAAGTGCATCATCTAATTTCTTAGACCAATTCTTCCTGGACCTATTGATAGTCTTTTGCAAAATTAATTTTATTTCTCTATTGCTAAGTTCAACTTGACCACTAGACTGAGGATGATAGGGTGATGCAATTCTATGGTTAACATCATACTTGGCAAGCATTTTATGAAAAGCACCATGAATAAAGTGTGAACCACCATCAGTCATTAAATATCTAGGGACTCCAAACCTTGGGAAAATGACTTCCTTAAGCATTTTAATGGAGGTTTTGTGATCAGCACTACTGGTTGGAATAGCTTCTACCCATTTAGTAACATAATCAACAACAACCAAAATATGTGTATACCCATTAGAGGAAGGAAAAGGTCCCATGTAATCAAATCCCCAAACATCAAATGGTTCAACAGCAAGTGAATAATTCATAGGCATTTCTCGACGCTTACCGATATTACCTATTCTTTGACATTCATCACAAGATGAGACATTCTTACGAGCATCCTTGAAGAGAGTAGGCCAACAAAATCCATACTGCAATACCTTAGGAGCAGTTCTATCTCCATCATGATGCCCTCCATAAGTCTCAGAGTGACATTTCTGTAGGATTTGTCCCTGTTCATGCTCAGGTACACAATGTCTGATAATACCGTCTACTCCTTCTTTATAAATATGTGGGTCATCCCAAAAGTAATGTCTTAAATCATAGAATAATTTTTTCTTTTGTTGGTAAATATTTAGCAACAATGTAATTAGAATAGTCAGCATACCAAGGAGTACTATTAGCAACATTTATTGCAGCTAGCTGCTCATCAGGAAAACTATCTGTTGGGGAACGTAGCAGAAATTCAAAATTTTCCTACGTGTCACCAAGATCTATCTATGGAGAAACTAGCAACGAGGGGAAGGAGAGTGCATCTACATACCCTTGTAGATCGCTAAGCGGAAGCGTTCAAGAGAACGGGGTTGAAGGAGTCGTACTCGTCGTGATCCAAATCACCGGAGATCCTAGTGCCGAACGGACGGCACCTCCGCGTTCAACACACGTACAGCCCGGTGACGTCTCCCACGCCTTGATCCAGCAAGGAGAGAGGGAGAGGTTGAGGAAGACTCCGTCCAGCAGCAGCACAACGGCGTGGTGGTGATGGAGGAGCGTGGCAATCCAGCAGGGCTTCGCCAAGCATCGCGAGAGAGGAGAAGGGAGAGAGGTAGGGCTGCGCCAAGAGGGAGATGTTTTCGTGTCTATGGCAGCCCCAAAACCTCAAGTATATATAGGGGGGAAGGGGGCTGCGCCCCCTTTTGGGTTTTCCCACCCCAAGGGGTGCGGCCAACCTTTATCCCATCTAAGGGGGGCGGCCAAGGGGGAAGAGAGGGGGGCGCCCACTAGGTGGGCCTTAAGGCCCATCTGGACCTAGGGTTTGCCCCTCCCCACTCTTCCCACGCCTTGGGCCTTGGTGGGGGGGCGCCCCAGCCCACATAGGGCTGGTACCCTCCCACACTTGGCCCACTCAGCCTTCTGGGGTTGGTGGCCCCACTTGGTGGACCTCCGGGACCCTCCCGGTGGTCCCGGTACGTTACTGGAAAAACCCGAAACTTTTCCGGTGACCAAAACAAGACTTTCCATATATAAATCTTTACCTCCGGACCATTCCGAAACTCCTCGTGACGTCCGGGATCTCATCCGGGACTCCGAACAACATTCGGTAACCACAAACAAACTTCCTTTATAACCCTAGCGTCATCGAACCTTAAGTGTGTAGACCCTACGGGTTCGGGAACCATGCGACATGACCGAGGCGTTCTCGGTCAATAACCAACAGCGGGATCTGGATACCCATGTTGGCTCCGCATGTTTCACGATGATCTCATCGGATGAACCACGATGTCAAGGACTCAATCAATCCGTATTCAATTCCCTTTGTCTAGCGGTATTGTACTTGCCCGAGATTCGATCGTCGGTATCCGAGACCTTGTTCAATCTCGTTACGGCAAGTCTCTTTACTCGTTCCGTAACACATCATCCGTGATCAACCCCTTGGTCACATTGTGCACATTATGATGATGTCCTACCGAGTGGGCCTAGAGATACCTCTCCGTTTACACGGAGTGACAAATCCGATCTCGATTCGTGCCAACCCAAGACACTTTCGGAGATTCCGTAGTGCACCTTTATAGTCACCCGATTCGTTGTGGCGTTTGGTACACCAAAGCATTCCTACGGTATCCGGAGTTGGACAATCTCATGGTCTAAGGAAAAGATACTTGACATTAGAAAAGCTTTAGCATACGAACTACGATCTTTGTGCTAGGCTTAGTATTGGGTCTTGTCCATCACATCATTCTACTAATGATGTGATCCCGTTATCAATGACATCCAATGTCCATGGTCAGGAAACCGTAACCATCTATTGATCAACGAGCTAGTCAACTAGAGGCTTACTAGGAACATGGTGTTGTCTATGTATCCACACATGTATATGAGTTTCCTGTCAATACAATTATAGCATGGATAATAAACGATTATCATGAACAAGGAAATATAATAATAACTAATTTATTATTGCCTCTAGGGCATATTTCCAACAGTCTCCCAGTTGCACTAGAGTCAATAATCTAGTTCACATCGCCATGTGATTAACACTCACAGGTCACATCGCCATGTGACCAACATCCAAAGAGTTTACTAGTGTCATTAAACTAGTTCACATCATCATGTGATTAAGACTCAATAAGTTCTGGGGTTTGATCATGTTTTGCTTGTGAGAGAGGTTTTAGTCAACGGGTCTGTAACATTCAGATCCGTATGTACTTCGCAATTCTCTATGTCATATTGTAAATGTTGCTTCCACGCTCCGCTTGAAGCTATTCCAAATGGTTGCTCCACTATACGTATCCGGTTTGCTACTCAGAGTCACTCGGATAGGTGTTAAAGCTTGCATCGACGTAACCCTTTACATCGAACTCTTTATCACCTCCATAATCGAGAAACATATCCTTATTCCTCTAAGGATAGTTTTGACCGCTGTTCAATGATCAGTTCCTGGATCATTCTTGTTCCCCTTGACTGATTCATGGCAAGGCACACTTCCGGTGCGGCACACAGCATAGCATACTATAGAGCCTACGTCTAAAGCATAGGGGACGACCTTCGTCCTTTCTCTCTTTTCTGCCGTGGTCGAGCTTTAAGTCTTAACTTCATACCTTACAACTCAGGCAAGAACTCCTTCATCGACTGATCCATCTTGAACACCTTCAAGATCACGTCAAGGTATATGCTCATTTGAAAGTACCATTAAGCGGTTTTTGATCTATCTTCATAGATCTTGGTGCTCAATGTTCAAGTAGCTTAATCCAGGTTTTCACTTGAAAAACACTTTTCAAATAACCCTATATGCTTTACAGAAAATTCTACATCATTTCCGATCATCAATATGTCAACAACATATACTCATCAGAAATTCTATAGTGTTCCCACTCACTTCTTTGGAAATACAAGTTTCTCATAAACTTTGTATAAACCCAAAATCTTTGATCATCTCATCAAAGCGCACATTCCAACTCCGAGATGCTTACTCCAGTCCTTAGAAAGGATCGCTGGAGCCAGCATACCTTTTAGCATCCTTAGGATCGACAAAAACTTTCTGATTGTATCACATACAACCTTTCCTTACGAAGACTGGTAAGGGAACTCGTTTTGACATCCATCTGCCAGATTTCATAAATGCAGCTAATGCTAACATGGTTTCGACGGACTTAAGCATCGCTACGGATGAGAAAATCTCATCGTAGTCAACTCCTTGAACTTGTGAAAAACTCTTCGCCACAAGTCGAGCTTCATAGACGGTGATATTACCGTCCACGTCCGTCTTCTTCTTAAAGATCCATTCATCTCAATGGCTTGCCGAACATCGGGCAAGTCCACCAAAGTCCATGCTTTGTTCTGATACATGGATCCTATCTTGGATTTCATGGCTTCTAACCATTTGTCGGAATTTGGGCCCACCATTGCTTCTCCATAGCTCGTAGGTTCATTGTTGTCTAGCAACATGACCTTCAAGACGGGATTACCGTACCACTCAAGCGATCGCGTCCTTGTCGCCCCACGAGGTTCGGTAGTGACTTGATCCAAGTTTCATGATCACTATCATAAGCTTCTACTTCAATTGGTGTAGGTGCCATAGGAACAACTTCACGTGCTACGATACACACTGGTTGAAGTGATGGTTCAATAACCTCATCAAGTCTCCACCATCCTCCCACTCAATTCTCGAGACAAACCTTTCCTCGAGAAAGGACCTGATTCAAGAAACAATCCTTATTGCTTTCGGATCTGAATTAGGAGGTATACCCAACTGTTTTGGGTGTCCTATGAAAATGCATTCTATCCGCTTTGGGTTCGAGCTTATCAACCTGAAACTTTTCACATAAGCGTCGCAGCCCCAAACTTTTAAGAAACGACAGCTTAGGTTTCTCTAAACCATAGTTCATACGGTGTCGTCTCAACGGAGTAACGTGGTGCCCTATTAAAGTGAGTGCGGTTGTTTCTAATGCCTAACCCATGAACGATAGTGGTAATTCGATAAGAGACATCATGGTACGCACCATATCCAATAGGGTGCAACTATGATGTTCGGACACACCATCACACTATGGTGTTCCAGCGGTATTAATTGTGAAACAATTTCCACAATGTCTTAATTGCGTGCCAAAGCTTGTAACTCAGATACTCATCTCTATGATCATATCATAGACATTTTATCCTCTTGTCACAATGATCTTCAACTTCACTCTGAAATTACTTGAACCATTCAATAATTCAGACTTGTGTTTCATCAAGTAAATATACTCAACATCTACTCGAATCATCGTGAAGTAAGAACATAACGATATTCCTTTGCATGCCTCAAGCACTCATTGGACTGCACACATCAAAATGTGTCACTTCAACAAGTTGCTATCTTGTTCCATCTTCTTTGAAACCGAGGCTTTTGGTCATCTTGCCCATGTGATATGATTTGCATATCTCAAGTGATTCAAAATCAAGTGAGCCCAAACGATCCATCTGCATGGAGTTTCATCATGCGTATACACCAATAGACATGGTTCGCATGTCTCAAACTTTTCAAAAACGAGTGAGTCCAAAGATCCATCAACATGGAGCTTCTTCATGCGTTTTATACCAATATGACTTACATGGCAGTGCCACAAGTAAGTGGTACTATCATTACCATCTTATACCTTTGGCATGAAAATGTGTATCACTACGATCGAGATTCAATAAACCATTCATTTAGGTACAAGACCATCGAAGGTATTATTCAAATAAATAGAGTAACCATTATTCTCCTTAAATGAATAACCGTATTGCGATAGACATAATCCAATCATGTCTATGCTCAACGCAAACACCAAATGACAATTATTCTGGTTTAATACTAATCTTGATGGTAGAGGGACCGTGCGATGTTTGATCACATCAAACTTGGAAACATTTCCAACACATATCGTCGGCTCACCTTTAGCTAGTCTCCGTTTATTCCGTAGGTTTTATTTCGAGTTACTAACACTTAGCAACCGAACCGGTATCTAATACCCTGGTGCTACTAGGAGTATTAGTAAAGTACACATTAACATAATGTATATCCAATATACTTCTATCGACTTTGCCAGCCTTCTCATCTACCAAGTATCTAGGGTAATTCTGCTCCAGTGGTTATTCCCCTTATTACAGAAGCACTTAGTCTCGGGTTTGGGTTCAACCTTGGGTTTCTTCATTAGAGCAGCAGCTGATTTGCCGTTTCATGAAGCACCCCTTCTTGCCCTTGCCCTTCTTGAAACTAGTGGTTTCATCAACCATCAACAATTGATGCTCCTTCTTGATTTCTACTTCCGTGATGTCAAACTATGCGAATACCTCAAGGATCATCATCTCTATCCTTGATATGTTATAGTTCATCACGAAGCTCTAGCAGCTAGGTGGCAATGACTTTGGAGAAACATCACTATCTCATCTGGAAGATCAACTCCCACTCGATTCAAGTGATTGTTGCACTCAGACAATCTGAGCACAAGCTCAACGATTGAGCTTTTCTCCCTGAGTTTGCAGGCTAAGAAAATCGTCGGAGGTCTTATACCTCTTGACGTGGGCACGAGCCTGAAATCCCAATTTCAGCCCTCGAAACATCTCATATGTTCATGACGTTTCAAGACGTCTTTGGTGCCTCTGCTAAACCATTTAACTGAACTATCACGTAGTTATCAAGCGTGTATATCCGATGTTCGCAACATCGACAAAGCGACATTTGGGGTTCAGCACACCTGGCGGTGCATTAAGAACATAAGCTTTCTCTGTCCGCATAATCGCTCTCGTCAACTTTCAACTATATTTTCTCTAGGAACATATCTAAACAGTGGAACTAAAGCGCGAGCTTACGACATAATTTGCAAAAATCTTTTGACTATGTTCAGGATAATTAAGTTCATCTTATGTACTCCCACTCAGATAGACATCCCTCTGGCCATCTAAGTGATTACATGATCCGAGTCAACTAGGCCGTGTCCGATCATCACGTGAGACGGACTAGTCATCATCGGTGAACATCTTCATGTTGATCGTATCTACTATCGACTCATGCTTGACCTTTCAGTCTCGTGTTCCGAGGCCATGTCTGCATACATGCTAGGCTCGTCAAGTTAACCCTAAGTGTTTGGCGTGTGTAAATCTGTCTTACACCGTTGTATGTGAGCGTAAGAATCCATCACACCCGATCATCACGTGGTGCTTAGAAGCGACGAACTTTAGCAACGGTGCACAGTTAGGGGAGAACACTTCTTGAAATTGTTGTAAGGGGTCATCTTATTTACTACAGTCGTTCTAAGTAAACAAGATGCATAAACATAATAAACATCACATGCAATTATATAGTAGTGACATGATATGGCAAATATCATATAGCTCCATTGATCTCCATCTTCGGGGCTCCATGATCATCATCGTCACCGGCATGACACCATGATCTCCATCATCATGATCTCCATCATCGTGTCTTCATGAAGTTGTCTCGCCAACTATTACTTCTACTACTATGGCTACCGGTTAGCAATAAAGTAAAGTAATTACATGGCGTTGTTTAATGACACGCTGGTCATACAATAAATAAAGACAACTCCTATGGCTCGTGCCGGTTGTCATACTCATCGACATGCAAGTCGTGATTCCTATTACAAGAACATGATCAATCTCATACATCACATATCATTCATCACATTCTTCTTGGCCATATCACATCACATAGCATACCCTCCAAACACAAGTTAGACGTCCTCTAATTGTTGTTTGCATGTTTTACGTGGCTGCTATGGGTTTTTAGCAAGAACGTTTCATACCTACGCAAAACCACAACGTGATATGCCAATTGCTATTTACCCTTCATAAGGACCCTTTTCATCGAATCCGTTCCGACTAAAGTGGGAGAGACTGGCACCCGCTAGCCACCTTATGCACCAAGTGCATGTCAGTCGGT
Organism: Aegilops longissima; assembly: GCA_021605205.1. NCBI lineage: Eukaryota > Viridiplantae > Streptophyta > Magnoliopsida > Poales > Poaceae > Aegilops > Aegilops longissima. The sequence continues at coordinate 606,839,773 of CM038681.1, forward strand.
GGAACCTGTCTCACGTAAGTGTACGTGTAAGGTCGGCCCGGGCCGCTTCATCCCACAATACCATCGAAACAAGATTGGACTAGTAACGGTAAGCATATTGAACAAAATCAACGCCCACAACTACTTTGTGTTCTACTCGTGCAAAGAATCTACGCAATAGACCTAGCTCATGATGCCTTTGTTGGGGAGCGAGCAGAAATTCAAAATTTTCCTCGTGTCACCAAGATCTATCTATGGAGAAACTAGCAACAAGGGAAGGAGAGTGCATCTACATACCCTTGTAGATCGCTAAGCGAGCGTTCAAGAGAACGGGGTTGAAGGAGTCGACTGTCGTGATCCAAATCACCGGAGATCCTAGTGCGAGCGGACGACACCTCCGCGTTCAACACACGTACAGCCGGTGGCGTCTCCCACGCCTTGATCCAGCAAGGAGAGAGGGAGAGGTTGAGGAAGACTCCGTCCAGCAGCAGCACAACAGCGTGGTGGTGATGGAGGGCGTGGCAATCCAGCGAGGCTTCGCCAAGCACCGCGAGAGAGGAGAAGGAGAGAGGTAGGGCTGCGCCAAGAGGAGATGTTTTCGTGTCTATGGCAGCCCCAAAACCTCAAGTATATATAGGGGAAGGGCTGCGCCCCTTTAGGGTTTTCCACCCCAAGGGTGCGGCCAGCCTAGATCCCATCTAAGGGCGGCCAAGGGGAAGAGAGGCGCCCACTAGGTGGGCCTTAAGGCCCATCTGGACCTAGGGTTTGCCCTCCCACTCTTCCCACGCCTTGGGCCTTGGTGGGGGGGCGCCCCAGCCCACCTAGGGCTGGTCCCCTCCCACACTTCGCCCACGCAGCCTTCTGGGGTTGGTGGCCCCACTTGGTGGACCTCCGGGACCCTCCCGGTGGTCCCGATGCGTCTGGGAAAAACCCGAAACTTTTCCGGTGACCAAAACAAGACTTCCATATATAAATCTTTACCTCCGGACCATTCCGAAACTCCTCGTGACATCCGGGATCTCATCCGGGACTCGAACAACATTCGGTAACCACATACAAACTTCCTTTATAACCCTAGCGTCGCCAGAACCTTAAGTGTGTAGACCCTACGGGTTCGGGAACCATTGAGACATGACCGAGGCGTTCTCGGTCAATAACCAATAGCGGATCTGGATACCCATGTTGGCTCCCGCATGTTTCACGATGATCTCATCGGATGAACCACGATGTCAAGGACTCAATCAATCCCGTATTCAATTCCCTTTGTCTAGCGGTATTGTACTTGCCCGAGATTCGATCGTCGGTATCCCGATACCTTGTTCAATCTCGTTACCGGCAAGTCTCTTTACTCGTTCCGTAACACATTATCCCATGATCAACCCCTTGGTCACATTGTGCACATTATGATGATGCCCTACCGAGTGGGCCCAGAGATACCTCTCCGTTTACGGAGTGACAAATCCGATCTCGATTCGTGCCAACCCAATGACACTTTCGGAGATACCGTAGTGCACCCTTATAGTCACCCGATTCGTTGTGACGTTTGGTACACCCAAAGCATTCCTACGGTATCCGGAGTTGCACAATCTCATGGTCTAAGGAAAAGATACTTGACATTAGAAAAGCTTTAGCATACGAACTACGATCTTTGTGCTAGGCTTAGTATTGGGTCTTGTCCATCATATCATTCTACTAATGATGTGATCCCGTTATCAATGACATCCAATGTCCATGGTCAGGAAACCATAACCATCTATTGATCAACGAGCTAGTCAACTAGAGGCTTACTAGGGACATGGTGTTGTCTATGTATCCACACATGTATATGAGTTTCCTATCAATACAATTATAGCATGGATAATAAACGATTATCATGAACAAGGAAATATAATAATAACTAATTTATTATTGCCTCTAGGGCATATTTCCAACACTATCATCAATAGGAAGTGGGTCATCGAGCACATTTTCAAGCCTAGACAAGTTATCAGCTACGGGGTTCTCAGCTCCTTTTCTATCAATAATATGCAAATCAAATTCTTGTAACAAGAGAACCCAACGAATAAGTCTAGGTTTAGCATCTTTCTTTTCCATAAGATATTTAATAGCAGCATGGTCTGTGTGAACAGTTACTTTGGAATCAACAATATAAGGTCTAAACTTATCACAAGCAAAAACCACTGCTAAAAATTCTTTTTCAGTAGTAGCGTAATTTATTTGAGCATTTGTCTAGAGTTAACTAGCATAATGAATAACATTCAATTTCTTATCAACTCTTTGTCCTAGAACAGCAATAACAGCATAATCACTAGCATCACACATAATTTCAAAAGGCAAGTTCCAATCAAGTTGTTGAACAATAGGTGCAGAGATTAAAGCTTTCTTGAGTATTTCAAAGGCTTCTAAACAATCATCATCAAAAACAAAAGGACTATCCTTTTACAAAAGATTAGTGAGCGGCCTAGAAATTTTAGAGAAGTCTTTAATAAATCTCCTATAGAAACCAGCATGGCCTAAGAAACTATGAATACCTTTGATGTTCTTAGGACATGGCATTTTCTCAATTGCATCAACCTTAGCTTGGTCCACTTCAATACCACTTTCAGAAATTTTATGACCCAAGACAATGCCTTCATTAACCATAAAGCGGCACTTCTCCCAATTCAAGACAAGATTTGTTTGTTCACATCTCTGCAAAACTCGATCAAGATTGCTTAAACAATCATCAAAAGACTTTCCATATACAGAAAAGTCATCCATGAAAACCTCAACAATCTTTTCACAAAAGTCAGAGAATATAGCAGTCATGCATCTTTGAAAGGTAGCAGGTGTATTACATAAACCAAAAGGCATACGTCTATAAGCATAGGTTCCAAAAGGACAAGTAAAAGTGGTCTTTTCTTGATCAGGTTGAGAAACAGGTATTTGTGAAAAGCCAGAATATCCATCAAGGAAGCAAAAGTGTGTGTGCTTAGATAATCTTTCAAGCATTTGATCAATAAAAGGCAAAGGGTAATGATCTTTTCTAGTTGCTTTATTTAATTTTCTAAAACCAATTGCCATTCTATAGCCTATCACAATTCTTTGTGGAACAAGCTCATTCTTATCATTAGGAACAACAGTTATACCTCCTTTCTTAGGGACACAATGAACAGGACTTACCCATCTACTATCAGCTATAGGATAGATTATACCTGCTTCCAGAAGTTTTAATATTTCCGTTCTTACCACCTCTTTCATCTTCAGATTTAACCGATGTTGGTGATCAACAACTGGTTTAGCATCAGGTTCCATATTAATTTTGTGCTGACATAAAGTGGGACTAATGCCCTTTAAATCATCAAGAGTATATCCAATAGCATCTCGGTGCTTCCTTAGAACCTTCAATAATCTTTCTTCTTCGTGTTCTGAAAGGTTAGCACTGATAATAACAGGATATATTTTCTTTTCATCAAGATAAGCATATTTTAAAGTGTCTGACAATTGTTTTAATTCAAACACAGGATCACCTTTAGGTGGAGGAGGACCTCCTAGAGTTTCAATAGGCAAATTGTGTTTAAGCAGAGGACGTTGTTCAAAGAAAATCTTATCTATTTCATTTCTTTCATGCATATGTAAATCATTTTCATGGTCTAGCAAATATTGTTCTAAAGGATCAGTAGGTGGCACAACAATAGAAGCAAGACCGATTAATTACTCTTTACTAGGCAATTCTTTTTCATGATGATTTCTACTAAACTTGAAAAAATTAAACTCATGAGACTCATCACCAAAGCTAACACCGACAATTTGTTTCTTACAATCTATCTTAGCATTAACTGTATTCAAGAAAGGTCTACCAAAGATAATAGGACAGAAGTCATCTTGAGGGGAACCAAGAACAAGAAAATCAGTAGGATATTTTATTTTCCCACACAAGACCTCAACATCTCTAATAATCCCACAAGGTGATATGGTGCCTCTATTGGCAAGTTTAATAGTAACATCTATGTCTTCTATCTCTGAAGGTGCTATGTCTTTCTTAATTTCTTGATATAAAGTGTAAGTAATAGCACTCACACTAGCACCCATGTCACATAAACCATGATAATAGTGATCTCCTATTTTAACTGAAATGACAGGCATGCCAACAACTGGTCTATGTTTATCTTTTTTATCGGGTTTAGCAATTCTAGCAGCTTCTGCACAGAAGTAAATAACATGCCCATCTATATCTTCTTCTAAGAGATCTTTAACCATAGCAACATTAGGTTCCACTCTAATTTGCTCATCTGGTTTAGGTGTTCTAACATAGCTTTTGTTAACCACAGTTGAAACTTTAGCATGTTCCTTTATCCTTACAGGAAAAGGGGGTTTCTCAATATAAGCAGTAGGAACAACTGGATCAACATTATAGAGTATAGTTTCTTCTTTAACTGGTACTGGTTTTTTAATTTCATCTTTAATAGGCGGGTGATACTTAAACCACTTTTCTTTACGGAGTTCAACATGAGTAGCAAATGATTCACAAAAGGAGGCTACTATCTCAGAGTCAAGTCCATATTTAGTGCTAAACTTTTGAAAAGCATCGGTATCCATAAAAGATTTAACACAATCATTCTTAAGCTTTATACCCGACTCTTTACCTTCGTCGAGTTCCCAATCTTCAGAGTTGCTTTAATTCTTTCCAAAAGATCCCACCAGAACTCACTAGTCTTCTTCATAAAAGAACCAGCACAAGAAGTATCCAGCATGGTTTGATCATTACGAGAAAGCCGAGCATAAAAGTTCTGAATAATGATTTCTCTTGAGAGCTCATGATTGGGGCATGAATATAACATTGACTTAAGCCTCCCCCAAGATAGAGCGACACTTTCTACTTCACGAGGCCAAAAATTATATATATAATTCCAATAACGATGAACTAGATGCATAGGATAATTTTTTTGGTGGAACTCCAATTTCAATCGATTCCAATTCCATGATCCAATATCATCGCATAGCCTATACCATGCCAATGCTTTTCCCTTCAAAGATAAAGGGAAAACCTTTTTCATCACTTCATCCCTGGGTAAACCTGCAAGCTTAAACAATCCACAAGTTTGTTCCACATATATCAAGTGCATATCAGGATGTTCGGTTCCATCTCCTACATAAGGATTAGCTAGCAGTTGTTCTATCATACCTGAAGGAATTTCATATTCAATATTTTCAGTAGGTGCAGTAGGTTGAGGGGCAATTAATTGTGGTTCCGGACGAGGTGAAGATACCCCGAATAAACCCCTCAGAGGATTGTTTTCCATAGTAGCAAGTGACAATAAATTTCAGCACACTATATAAATGTTTCCTTACAAAATTCCACTTACCAAAGGCGCTTCACTCCCCGGCAACGGTGCCAGAAAATAGCCTTGATGACCCACAAGTATAGGGGATCAATTGTAGCTCTTTTCGATAAGTAAGAGTGTCGAACCCGATGAGGAGCAGAAGGAAATGACAAGTAGTTTTCAGTAAGGTAGTGTCTGAAGTGCTGAAATTGTAAGTAGCGGAGTAGTTTGATAGCAAGATAATTTGTAACGAGCAAGTAACGATAATTGTAACAAGTATGCAGCAAGGTAGTCCAATCCTTTTCAGGCAAAGGACATGCCAAAACGGTCTATTATGATAAGCAAAGTGTTCTTGAGGGTACACGAGAATTTCATCTAGTCGCTTTCATCTTGTTGGTTTAATTCGTGTTCGCTACTTTGATAATTTGATATGTGGGTGGACCAGTGCTTAGGTGATGTTCTTACTTGAACGAACCTCCTACTTATGATTAACGCTCCCGCAAGCATCCGCAACTACGAGAAAAGTATTAAGAATAAATTCTAACCATAGCATTAAACTTTTGGGTCAAATCGGTCCCTTACGGAATAGCACATAAACTAGGGTTTAAGCTTCTGTCACTCTCGCAACCCACCATCTATTTACTACTCCAAAATGCATTAACTTAGGCCCAAATATGGTGAAGTGTCATGTAGTCGACGTTCACATGACACCACTAAGGGAATCACAACATGCATACCATGAAAATATCGAACACATATCAAATTCACATGATTACTTGCAACATGATTTATCCCGTGACCTCAAGAACGGAAGTAACTACTCACAAATAATAAAAATGTTCATGCTCAGAGGGGTATTAATATGCATAATGGATCTGAACGTATAATCTTCCACCAAATAAACCATATAGTAATCAACTACAAGATGTAATCAACACTACTAGTCACCCCTAGCACCAATATCTATAGTTCCGGTAACAACATTGAATACACGAGATGAACTAGGGTTTGAGATGAGATGGTGCTGGTGAAGATGTTGATGGAGATTACCCTCCCCAAGATGGGAGAGTTGTTGCTGATGACGATGACGATGATTTCCCCCTCCGGGAGGGAAGTTCCCCTAGCAGAATCGCTCTGCCGGAGGGCAAAAGTGCTCCTGCCCAAGTTCCACCTCGAGACGGCGGAGCTCCATCCCGAAAGTCTTCTCCTGATTTTTTCTAGGTAAAAATGACTTATATACCAGAAGATGGGCACCGGAGGTGGGCCGAGGGGGCTACAACCCACCGAGGCGCTTGGGCTGCTGGCGCGCCAGTGGGTTGTGCCCACCTGGTGGCCCCCCTCTGGTAGTTATTTGCTCCGATATTCCTTAAGTATTCCATAAAAATCCTCCGTCAAGTTTCAGCTTGTTTGGAGTTGTGCAGAATAGGTGGCCTGAGGTAGCTTTTTCAGGTCCAGATTTCCAGCTGCCGGAATTCTCCCTCCTTGTGTGTACCTTGCAAATTATGAGAGAAAAGGCATTACAATTACTCCAAAAAGCATTATTATGGATGAAAACATCATAAATAACAGTAAGAAAACATGATGCAAAATGGACGTATCAGCTATTTTTAAGTAATCAAAGTACAATGGTGTAATTAATAAATTTGCATGGTCTTAAGAATTAAAATTGCCATCACACCAATAATAAAACTAACAATATGTAATTACTAATTTTGCCATAGTCTAAGTAATAAAGTTACCATAATCTTAAAGATGCATGCTACATAAATTGAAAATGCCATGGCCTAATGAAATGAAATTGCCATGATCTAAAAATGAGTAAAATTTTCATGCTACAAGAATTGAAATTGACATGTGAAAGGATCGAGATGGACCTAGAGGGGGGGGGGGGTGAATAGGTATAATTACAAATTTTAATTATTACTTAGCAATTTTAGGCAATAATGCGGAATATGAAAGTGAGCCTAACAATTGCAAGTATGATGCTAAGAGCTAAGCAAGGTAAACAAGTAACACAACTATGTGAATCAGCAAGCACAATAGATATAAGTAAGGACTAAGAGACAAGTAACCGCAAGTAGAGAGTTAGTTTTAGGAATAACCGCAACTCCGAGAGACAAGGATGTATGTCGATGTTCACTTCCTTGGAGGGAAGCTACGTCACCGTTAGAGAGGTGGATGTTACCACGAAGGCACACCAACGCCACGAAGGCTCACCCTATTCTCCCTTTGAGACAACACCACGAAGGTGTTTCTCAACCACTAGTGGTAGATCTTGGGGTAATCTCCAAACCCTCACAAACTTTACGGGGGTAACCACAATGATCGATTCCTCTCCGAATGACTCCTACCGCCTAGGAGTCTCCAACCTCCAAGAGTAACAAGAACAATGGGAAAAGCTCAAGAAATTGCTCAAATCAAGAATTCCTTTGGTGAGAAGAAGGGGAAGGAGTGGATCTATCATTTGATTGGAGAACTTCTCTCAAATGCTCCCAAATCCCTTGGGGATCTAGGATTTGGTGTAGGGGATCAGAGAGAGAGAGAGAGAGAGAGAGAGAGAGAGAGAGAGAGAGAGAGAGAGAGAGAGATGTGTTCTTGGATAAGCTCAAAGTGAATGGTCAACCTTATCCCGTGGAGGGAGGAGGCTATATATAGTAGTAGTGTAAGAACTGACCGTTGAGCCACTCAGCGTACTGAAGTTGTCGGAACTCCGGATAATACCGGAAGTCCGGTGGCACAGATTGGACCGGACGTCCGACCAGGCGGCCGGTCGTCCGGTCGCTGGGAATCCACCAGTCAACAAAGAAGCACGAGACACACAGCCACCGGACATCTGGAATGTGCCGGTCGTCCGGTGACCGATCGTCCGGTGAGGACCGGAAATCCACTATTTTCTTTCTGTGAAGATGCACCGGACATCCGGAGAGAGCCAGATGCCCGGTCGGCTGTGAGGTATCGGACGTCCGGGATGTGCTGGTCGTCCGGTGATCGATCGTTCGGTGAGGACCGGAAATCCGCTATTTTCTTTCTATGAAGATGCACCAGACATCCGGAGAGAGCCAGATGCCCAGTCGGCTGTGAGGGGTCGGACGTCCGTAGAGTTCTGGATGTCCGGTGACAACAGAGCACACTAGCTCAGGTGCACACAGATTTTGTGCACAAACGTAGAGGAAGTACTGGTGATGGAACATAGATGTTGTGAGAGGATACTTTGTGGGTTTTGAGCAAGTCTTTCAGGAAATCCGACGATCCCCTCTTAATAGTGCGGGATCCCTATACTCAAGAAACAAACCGGAAAAGAGTCAAAGCTATTGTCTTGTATCTCCGCTCTTGAGTAATATATATTTGTCCATAGTCATGATCCACACACGGCCCTTGAGACTTAATCCTGAGATATACTTGATAAACATGATTAGTCCCATATATGCATGTTGTCATCAACATCAAAATAAGATTAAGGGCATGATTGCACTTTCAGTCTCCCCCTTTTTGGTAGTTGATGACAACATACATGCACTTCTCATTATGTTAAAAAAAACTTTTGAATATCAAAAGGATTTGTTGCGGAGCTCCCCCTAAACATGTGCATAATCAAAATAAGCAAGAGGAGAGCTCCCCCTAAACATGTGCATAATCAAAATAAGCAAGAGGAGAGCTCCCCCTCAATATGATACCAAAGCAACCAAATCTCATAAAGTAAACAAGATACCTTAAAACCATAATAGGCTCAATATGTAGGTGCATTACACAACCCATAAAGGTTCAACACTCATAGCATAGTACATAAAATGGCAATAAACATAACATGATTCGATACAAGCTAATAATATCACAGCATTACATAATAGATAAGTGCCTACTCCCCCTTGGCATCAAGTACCCAAAAGGGGTCAGAACATCATAAAACATCATCATCATCATCATCATCGTCATGAGCACCACTGCCACCAGCCTCGTCAAAGAAATCAGAGCACTCAGGACCCGAGGGAAAGCCAAAGTCAGAAGGTGGTTCCTCAGGAAGACGGTCATCATCACTCACTTCGAAAACTCCGGAGTCTCTCAAACGATTCTTCAGAGCATTCTTGGAAGTGATCAGGCGAGTGACAACATCATGATTCTGGGAGCAGTGAAAGGTAAGAGCCTTCATCATGGCAGAGTGTGCCTTCCCAAGAAAGCGAGCAAGGCGCCCAAATGATGCAGATCCGGAAGGAGTAGTGGGAGGAATGCTAGTAGCAGTTCGGCGAGGATTAACAGAAGAGGAGTCCTTGGGGATCCAATCATCTGCCATGTGAGCTGGAATGACCCACCACTCATGCAAGTGAGTGCGGACAATGGGAAACGGAGCCACACTCTCGATGAATGCCTGAAGAAAGGGAGCATGAGGAAAGGCCCGCTTGTGCTGAAGACAAGCGAGACGGATCTCATGCCATAGAAAATGAGGGACATCGATCTTCCCCATGGGAGACGCAAAGAGGCAATGCATGAGATCGATGCAGTAGCTATTGCAAGACCCCTTGTCACCCATCTTGGGATAAATGGTGCGAATGACAGGCTGAAAGATAATGTAGAAACGAGAGCGCCAAATGGACACTTGGTTCAGACCCTTCTTTTTCTCCTCATTAGTCATTTCATTTATGGGTTTGAGAAGATCCGCACATGCCTCAATGCCCATGAGCCTATGGTTGGGGTCATCCTTATGAATTTTGAAACCAGTGTCAGGGAAACCAAGAGCAGCAACAAATTGAGAATAAGAAGCCGTAAGCACGGTTTTGGAGGTCATCCAAGTGACAGTGTTATTGGGATGAAAGAAACATGTGGCATAGAATTGATGAATGGCAGCTTGGTTAAAATCGTGCTGAAATGCAAATGGAGCAGCAAGGTTTGACGACTTGATGAGCTCAATAGCCCCCGGATATTTCACCGGATGAGCACAAATGTGCTCTAAGTCAATGCACACATGAAGAAACAGACCCTTAGGAATGATGACCGTGGTAAAAATGTCTGCCTGGACGTTAGTGCGAAAGCGATCGTCCTAAGAATCGCTAGCAATCGAAAATTGGTCAACATCACGACAAAGCTTAAGATAGGAAGCAATGGAAACCTCGTTGAACCGTTTAACTTTGTGCCCGAGAGGCAGAGGAGGTTCAAGAGAGATGCGATGGGCATCACCTTGAGGTTGCACCGGAGGAGGAGGAGGCTTGAAAGTGGGCCGCCGAGATCCCGGCTTGGGTGCAGTGGTGCGAATAGCAACAGGCTCGCCCCGCTCCATATGTGCCAGCTCATCCTCATAGTCAGATTCCTCCATTGAGGAGTCGCTAGCAGGGCTGTGAGGCAGGGCAGCATGCTTCCGACGACGAGCCAGCTCTTGTGAATCATCGGAACCACCACGTCGAGACGGACGAGAGGACCCACATGGGGCCTCCTTACGTGTAGAGTGCTTGATCTTCGGCACCCCGACCTAGAGGAGGAGGGAGACCCAAATCAGCAACCCACCTCCATAGATCGAAGAAGAATCGATTGATGAGAGGAGGAGAAGATGGGGTGCTACCTCAGAAGGACGAACGAGACAGAAGAAGACGCATGGGGCGGCGCCGGAGGCGCGACGACGACCAAGACGACCCAGATGGCGCTGAGACGACGAGGGGCACGGCCGGTGCGCGACCGCAACAAGGAGAGGCGAGACAGGATGGGTGGCAGCTGCGGACTAGAGAAAGGGGATCGAGCGATTTAGGTTAAAACTGCCCCAAACGCACCCCACCCTATATATACGGGCCAGAAAAATGACCGGACGACCGGTGCCTGAGAGGAATCGCCAGATGAGCCAGGTACCGGACGACCGGAAAAACCGAACATCCGATGCGATGGGACAGAGTGGAAATTAACGGAAGACCGGTCATGCCGAACGTCCGGCATGAGGACAACAGAATGAATTTTACGGACATCCGGAACGTACCGGACGCACTACAAGAAATATGTCAACTTGCGACCATCACTATTGGTCACTGAAAGGTCATTGTTTTTAATTTGTGACCTTTTTGTGACCAAAAACATATGGTCAAAAGATGACGGTTGTAAACTGAAATTCACAACCTTCTTTGTGATATGTAAAAGGTCGTTGGTTCTTTGACCAAATTTTTGGTCACTAGCAACCTCCCTAGGCCACGTAGGATCCAGCGTGGCAAGCTGACATGGATAAGAATCAGCCCGGTCCAATTGGGTGTCTATATGGGCCGAGCCCATTAATTCTGCCCATTTATATTTTTTTCCTATGAACTTTCTGTCAGCTTCATGGACCAAGCCCAACATTGCAGCCTTTTTATTTTTGGGCCGTGGGCTTTTTGTCTCAACAGTTTCATTTCTCTTTTTTTTTATAAAATGGGTTCACTAGTTAGGTGGGTCCTTGCTGTCAGGGTCACATTCTTTATTTTCCAATTTAACGTAAATAAATACACAATATTTAAATTGGCACACAGAAAACACACAAAATACTTCAAATATTGTCAGCTAGAGTCAGTACAGAGCTGCTGCTGTACAAATAACACGTAATAAGCTCTAACATACACTTTGCAAGCTCTACAAGTGTAACAACAGTATGGCAGTCACAGTTACATGCTCCACAAGTTCAATAACATGGTACTTTACAAGCTCTACAAGTGTTATGTTCTTCAGCATGGAGCTCCTTCGACATCGATTACAAACTAGGCACCTGCTCTTCTTGCCACTGTGAGGAGATGGATGCTCGCCATGGTGTGCTTGATGATGCACACGCCCATGATCTTCTTGCCACTATTGCATCCGTGCGCTCGATCACTAGTAGAAAAGAGGGCTTTGGTTCAGGCCGGGTCAGCCCATTAGTCCCGGTTCAGTCCAGAACTGGGACCCATGGGGGCATTGGTCCCGGTTCGTGAGCCCAGGGGGCCAGCAGGGCCACGTGGGCCATTGGTCCCGGTTTGTCTGGACCTTTTGGTCCTGGTTGGTGAGATGAACCAGGACCAATGGGCCTGGCTCCTGACCCACCACCATTGGTCCCGGTTGGTGGCTTGAACCAGGACAACAGGCTGCCCCTTAGTCCCAGTTCGTGCCACGAACCGGGACCATTGAGGTGCCTATATATACCCCTCGCCCGCGAGTAGAGCACTCCACTGCTCTATTTTTCTCTAGCCGAGGAGGGGAGGGCTTTGTGGTGCTCTAGCTCACCTCCTTTGCACATGAGGTGTTTGATGAAATGCCCGAGCCACACTAGTTAAGCTTTCTCCTCTCGAAGCACGATCTCCGAACTCTATTTTTCCCAAGATTTGTCTAGGTTTATATTAGCGGCCCATCACGCCCCGTTCCCATCTTCACTGTCGTCGATCGCTCGCGCCAATCTCGTCGCCGGCACCACCGTGGTGAGCCTCTTGTCGTCGATCGCCCGCGCCGATCTCGTCGCCGGCACCACCGTGGTGAGCCTCTTGTTCTTATCTTCTTTCTGAAAGAAAAAATTCTTGCTTTAGATAGATACTTATCTAATTTTCTTACTATTTTATTGCTTGTTATTATATAGTGCGATGGTTTTGGTATCCGCCCCCGCCGGCCCTCGTCCTGTCTATGATCCGGATGTGGTATATATTATCTTTATAACTATTGGTTCATTTATTGTTTATGAAAATTATGCCGACCAACGTGACATAGATTTTATTTATCTAGGAGGTATGTGAATCGGAAATTCCAACCGACCCTATTGTCGAGAGGTTAAATTTAGTTGAAGAAGAAAACAATTTCTTGAAGGAAAAAAAAATTGAGGAGGAGAAGATGATATTGGAGTTGCATGTTGCGGATGTCGTCGATGATCACAAGATCAAGATGGATGCAATGCGCTTGAAGATTAGAAAGATTAGAAAATATGCCATTCATACCGAGGCTTGGTATCATTATGCCGTTGGATCAATTGTTACCTTGGTTGCGATTATGATTGCATTTGTTTTTGCATTGAAATGTTTTACATAGTTTCAATGTGTGGTTTAATTAATTTACATGCTCTGGAGAGATTTATGTTGTTAGATGAGAACTATGTATGTACTTTGGTTTTAATGTGATGATGAATTTCTATTAATTTGGTCACTTAATTATCTATTCATCATGTTCTGTAATGGTTTTTACACTTAATTATATATAATGCACGCAGATGAACCGCAATGGATGTACGGTGATGAGACACACCTCCGAGTACATTAAGGCGTGCATGATTTTCTCGAAGTGGCTGAGGCAAACAAGCAGAATGATTTTATGTGTTGTCCATGCCCTAAATGTGGGAATACGAAGTCTTACTCTGACCGGAAAATCCTTCACACCCACCTGCTTTACAATGGTTTCATGCCACACTATAATGTTTGGATGAGGCACGGAGAAATAGAGGTTATGATGGAAGACGGCGAAGAATAAGAGGACGATGACAACTATGTGCCCCTGAATACGGTGATGCTGCAATGGGGGAAGCTGCTGAAGATCAAGAGGAACCAGATGATGTGCCCAATGATGCTGCAACGGGGGAAGCTGCTGAAGATCAAGAGGAACTAGACGATGTGCCCGATGATGATGATCTCCGCCGGGTCATTGTCGATGCAAGGACGCAATGCGAAAGTCAAAAGGAGAAGTTGAAGTTCGATCACATGTTATAGGATCACAAAAAAGGGTTGTACCCCAATAGCGAAGATGGCAACACAAAGCTCGGTACCGTACTGGAATTGCTGCAGCGGAAGGCAGAGAATGTTGTGCCTGACAAAGGATTTGAGAAGCTACTGAAAATATTGAAGAAGAAGCTTCCAAAGGATAACGAATTGCCCGACAGTACATACGCAACAAAGAAGGTCGTATGCCCTCTAGGATTGGAGGTGCAGAAGATACATGCATGCCCTAATGACCTGCATCCTCTACGCGGTGCGTACAAGGATCTGAACGCATGCCCGGTATGTGGTGCATTACGGTATAAGATCGAGACGAGATGACCTGGTGATGTTGACGGCGAGCCCCCAAGAAGAGGGTTCTGCGAAGGTGATGTGGTATGCTCCTATAATACCACGGTTGAAACGTCTGTTCGAAACGGAGAGGATGCCAAGTTGATGCGATGGCACAGTGAGGACCTGTAAGAAAGACGGAAGTTGAGAGCACCCACGACGGGTCATGATGGAGAAAAATTGAGAGAAATCTTGGGATGTGTTTGCAAGTGACCCAAGGAACGTATGGTTTTCTTTAAGCACGGATGGCATTAATCCTTTCGGGAGCAGAGCAGCAATCACAGCACTGGCCCGTGAATCTATGTATGTATAACCTTCCTCCTTGGATGTGCATGAAGCGGAAGTTCATTATGATGCCGTTCTCATCCAAGGCCCTAAGCAACCCGCAACGACATTGATGTGTACCTAAGGCCATTAGTTGAAGAACTTTTACAGCTGTGGAATGGAAATGGTGTACGTACGTGGGATGAGCACAAACAGGAGGAATTTGACCTAAAGGCGTTGCTGTTCGTGACCATCAACGATTGGCCCGCTCTCAGTAACCTTTCAGAACAGACAAACAAGGGATACCACGCATGCACGCACTGTTTAGATGACACTGAAAGTATATACCAGGACAAATGCAGGAAGAATGTGTACCTGGGCCATCATCGATTTCTTCCGACCAACCATCAATGTCGAAAGAAAGGCAAGCATTTCAAAGGCGAGGCAGATCACCGGAAGAATCCCGCCATGCGTACCGCCGATCACGTACTTGCTATGGTCAATGATTTACACGTAATCTTTGGAAAGGGTCCCGGAGGACTAGCTGTTCCGAATGACGCTGAGGGACACGCACCCATGTGGAAGAAGAAATCTATATTTTGGGACCTACCCTACTGGAAAGACCTAGAGGTCCGCTATTCAATCGACGTGATGCACGTGACAAAGAACCTTTGCGTGAACCTGCTAGGCTTCTTGGGCATGTATGGGAACACAAAAGATACACCTGAGGCACGGGAGGACCTGGAATGTTTGCACGAAAAAGACGGCATGCCTCCCAAGCAAGATATGCAGGTCCCGCCAGCTACGCTCTTCTTAAAGAAGAGAAAGAAATCTTCTTTGAATGCCTGCTCAAGATGAAGGTCCCGACGGCTTTCGTCGAATATAAAGGGAATAATAAATATGCCGAGAAAAGTTCCGAACCTAAAGTCTCATGACTGCCACGTGATTATGACGCAAGCGCTTCGGTTGCATTGAGGGGCTTCTACCGAAAACGTCCGATTAGCCATTGTGAAGCTATGTGCATTCCTCAATGCAATATCTCGAAGGTGATCGATCCAGAAATCGTACCAAGGCTAAGGAGTGATGTGGCGCAATGTCTTGTCGGTTTGAGCTGGTGTTCCCACCATCCTTCTTCAATATCATGACGCACGTCCTAGTTCATCTAGTCGGCGAGATTGTCATTCGGGCCCGTATTTCTACACAATATGTTCCCCTTTGAGAGGTTCATGGGAGTCCTAAAGAAATATGTCCAGAATCGCGCTAGGCCGAAGGAAGCATCTCCATGGGCCATCAAACAGAGGATGTCATTGGGTTTTGTGTTGACTTCATTCCAGGCCTTAAGAAGATAGGTCTCCCTAAATCGCGGTATGAGGGGAGACTGACTGGAAAAGGCACGCTTGGAGGGGACTCAATAATATGTAGGGATGGATATTCTTGGTCTCAAGCACACTACAGTTCTCTGAACTCTACCTTGGTGACCCGTATGTCAATGAACACAAGAACAGTCTGCGCCCAAACACCCGGAGCGGTCGACGATTGGATTACATGTGAACACATCAGACTTTCAGCAGTTGGTTGGAAACATGTCTCGAGGTGACAAGACTGTTTCGATGAGCTGTACTTGTTGTCCGTGGGACCATCTTTGACTGTATTGATTTACAAAGGATCCGAGATAAATGGGAATACATTTTACACGATTGAACAAGATCAAAAGAGCACCAACCAAAACAGCGGTGTCCGCTTTGATGCAGCAACCGAGAGGGGAAAGGACACATATTATGGTTACATAGTGAACATATGGGAACTTGACTACGGACATGATTTTAAGGTCCCTTTGTTTAAGTGCAAATGGGTTAATCTGTCAGGAGGCGGGGTACAAGTAGACCCACAGTACGGAATGACAATAGGGGATCTGAAAAATCTTGGGTACACTGACGAACCGTTCTTCCTAGCCAATGATGTGGCACAGGTTATCTATGTGAAGGACATGTCTACCAAACCGAGAAAAAGAAAAGATAAGGAAGCGAATGCATCATACGATGAGCCAAAGCGCCACATAGTTCTTTCAGGAAAAAGGGACATCGTGGGAGTGGAGGGCAAGACAGACATGTCTGAAGATTATGAAAAGTTTTATGAAATTCCTCCCTTCAAAGTCAAGGCTGACCCAAGCATCCTATCGGTGTCAAAACCGGCGGATCTTGGGTAGGGGGTCCCGAACTGTGCGTCTAGGCGGATGGTAACAGGAGACAAGGGACACGATGTTTACCCAGGTTCGGGCCCTCTTGATGGAGGTAAAACCCTACGTCCTGCTTGATTGATATTGATATTGTGGATGTTTACAAGAGTGGATCTACCACGAGATCAAGGAGGCTAATCCCTAGAAGCTAGCCTATGGTATGATTGTAAGGGTTGTTGTGATTGTAGTCCCACGGACTAAAGCCATCCGGTTTATATAGACACCGGAGAGGGCTAGGGTTACATAGAGTCGGTTACAATGGTAGGAGATCTACATATCCGTATCGCCAAGCTTGCCTTCCACGCCAAGGAAAGTCCCATCCGGACACGGGGTGAAGTCTTAAATCTTGTATCTTCATAGTCTTGGAGTCCGGTCGATGATGATAGTCCGCAAATGATAGTTCGGCTGATGATGGTAGTCCGCTATCCGGACACCCCTAATCCAGACTCCTCAAGAGCCCCTGAACCAGGCTTCAATGACGATAAGTCCGGCGTGTATATTGCTTGGCATTGCAAGGCGGGTTCCTCCTCCAAATGATAGAAGATTGTGAACACCAGGATAGTGTCCGGCTCTGCAAAATAAATTCACATTCCACCGTAGAGAGAATAATAATATATAAACGAGTTCAATCTGCTGACGTTTTCCGTGGCATGACGTCACACCACTACCAAGCCATTACTCAAATTGTTTTTTACTTTACCATCTTAGCGCATTTAGCTAAGCGGTTTCTTGGCACGTCTTGTCGAGCGAGATCGTGTTTCCCTTAATCCGGATTCTCATCGGTATGGGCGTGGGTAACCCAACCGCATCATTGATGGTGACGCTTGGGAGATAAGCGAGTTTTACCAGGCCGGTGGGGACGCGTAAGACTTCGCCGCCCATATAAGGGATAAGGATTCACCTTCTCACCCACGCCTTCTTCCTCCTTTGCTTATCCATCTCCAAGACTTTCGAGCTCCAGCGCCCAAGTTCGCGATCTCGTCTCAACCTTCTCCGACCATGTCTGGAGCGGGAGGTAAATGGTTGGCCTCCACCGTTAAGGAGGAGCAAATCGCCAAACTGCGCGGCGCCGAATACCTCTCCGGCGACATCGCACACCGGCTGCCCGGCGAGGGGCAGCTCATCCCCACCCCCAGGCTGAAGGAAATATGCCCTGGAGGCAATAATAAAGTTATTATTTATTTCCTTATATCATGATAAATGTTTATTATTCATGCTAGAATTGTATTAACCGGAAACATAATACATGTGTGAATACATAGACAAACAGAGTGTCACTAGTATGCCTCTACTTGACTAGCTCGTTAATCAAAGATGGTTATGTTTCCTAACCATAGACATGAGTTGTCATTTGATTAACGAGATCACATCATTAGGAGAATGATCTGATTGACATGACCCATTCCGTTAGCCTAGCACTTGATCGTTTAGTATGTTGCTATTGCTTTCTTCATGACTTATACATGTTCCTATAACTATGAGATTATGCAACTCCGTTTACGGAGGAACACTTTGGTGCTACCAAACGTCACAACGAATCGGGTGATTATAAAGGAGTACTACAGGTGTCTCCAAAGGTACATGTTGGGTTGGCGATTTGAGTTTAGGTTTTGTCACTCCGATTGTCGGAGAGGTATCTCTGGCCCTCTCGGTAATGCACATCACTATAAGCCTTGCAAGCAATGTAGCTAATGAGTTAGTTACGGAATGATGCATTACGAACGAGTAAAGAGACTTGCGTAACGAGATTGAACTAGGTATTGGATACCGACGATCAAATCTCGGGCAAGTAACATACCGATGACAAAGGGAACAAAGTATGTTGTTATGCGGTTTGACCGATAAAGATCTTCGAAGAATATGTAGGAGCCAATATGGGCATCCAGGTTCCGCTATTGGTTATTGACCAAGAATAGTTCTAGGTCATGTCTACATAGTTCTCGAACCCGTAGGGTCCGCACGCTTAAGGTTTCGATGATGCTTATATTATGAGTTTATGAGTTTTGATGTACCAAGGAGTTCGGAGTCCCGGATGAGATCGGGGACATGACGAGGAGTCTCGAAATGGTCGAGACGTAAAGATCGATATATTGGACGACTATATTCGGAGTTCGGAAAGGTTCGAATGATTCGGTATTTTCGAGTACCGGAGAGTTACGGGAATTCGCCGGGGAGAAGTATTGGGCCTTATTGGGCCCTGCGGGAAAGAGAGAGGGGCTGCCTAGGGCAGGCGCGCCCCCCCAAGGCCTAGTCCGAATTGGACTAGGGGGAGGGGCCGCACCCTTCTTCCCTTCCCTTCCTTCTCTCCTACTCCTACTAGGAAAGGAGGAGTCCTACTCGGTGGGAGTAGGACTCCCCCTGGTGCGCGCCTCCTAGGCCGCCACCTCCTCCCTTGCTCCTTTATATACGGGGCAGGGGGCACCCATGACACACAAGTTGATCTACGGATCGTTCCTTAGCGTGTGCGGTTCCCCCTCTACCATATTCCACTTCGGTCATATCGTTGCGGAGCTTAGCGAAGCCTGCGCCGGAGAAGTCATATCGTCATGAGCTTAAGCGAAGCCCCGCGCCGGTGGAGCATCATCATCGTCACCACGCCGTCGTGCTGACGGAACTCATCCCCGACACTTTGCTGGATCGGAGTCCGGGGATCGTCATCGAGCTGAACGTGTGCAGAACTCGGAGGTGCCGTACGTTCGGTGCTTGGATCGGTCGGATCGTGAAGACATACGACTACATCAACCGCGTTGTTATAACGCTTCCGCTTTCGGTCTACGAGGGTACGTGGATTGACACTCTCCCCTCTCGTTGCTATGCCATCACCATGGTCTTGCGTGTGCGTAGGAAATTTTTGAAATTACTACGTTCCCCAAACAGTGGCATCCGAGCCTGGTTTTATGCGTTGATGTCATATGCACGAGTAGAACACAAGTGAGTTGTGGGCGATATAAGTCATACTGCTTACCAGCATGTCATACTTTGGTTCGGCGGTATTGTGAGATGAAGCGCCCGGACCGACATTACGCCAGACGCTTACGCGAGACTGGTTTCACCGCTTCGAGCACTCGTTGCTTAAAGGTGACCGCGGGTGTCATCTCTCTCACTTTAGTTGAACCGAGTGTGGCTACGCCTGGTCCTTGCGAAGGTTAAAACAGCACCAACTTGACAAACTATCGTTGTGGTTTTGATGCGAGGTAAGAACGGTTCTTGCTCAGCCCGTAGCAGCCACGTAAAACTTGCAACAACAAAGTAGAGGACGTCTAACTTGTTTTTGCAGGGCATGTTGTGATGTGATATGGTCAAGACGTGATGCTATATTTTATTGTATGAGATGATCATGTTTTGTAACCGAAGTTATCGGCAATGGCAGGAGCCATATGGTTGTCGCTTATTGTATGAAATGCAAACGCTATTTAATTGCTTTACTTTATCACTAAGCAGTAGCGATAGTCGTAGAAGCAATAGTTGGCGAGACGACAACGATGCTACGATGGAGATCAAGGTGTTGCGTCGGTGACGATGGTGATCATGACGGTGCTTCGGAGATGGAGATCACAAGCACAAGATGATGATGGCCATATCATATCACTTATATTGATTGCATGTGATGTTTATCCTTTATGCATCTTATCTTGCTTTGATTGACGGTAGCATTATAAGATGATCTCTCACTAAAATTATCAAGAAGTGCTCTCCCTGAGTATGCACCGCTGCGAAAGTTCTTCGTCTTTGAGACACCACGTGATGATCGGGTGTGATAGGCTCTACGCTCAAATACAACGGTGCAAAACAGTTGCGCACGCGGAATACTCAGTTAAACTTGACGAGCCTAGCATATAACAGATATGGCCTCGAACACGGAGACCGAAAGGTCGGCGTGAATCATATAGTAGATATGATCAACATAGTGATGTTCACCATTGAAAACTACTCCATCTCACGTGATGATCGGTTATGGTTTAGTTGATTTGGATCACGTAATCACTTAGATGACTAGAGATGTCTATCTAAGTGGGAGTTTTAATATGATTAATTGAACTTAAATTTATCATGAACTTAGTCCTGGTAGTATTTTGCAAATTATGTTGTAGATCAATAGCTCGCGTTGTTGCTTCCCTATGCTTTTATATGTTTGTTTTGATATGTTCCTAGAGAAAATTGTATTGAAAAATGTTAGTAGCAATGATGCGGATTGGATCCGTGATCTGAGGTTTATCCTCATTGCTGCACAGAAGAATTATGTCCTTAATGCACCGCTAGGTGACAGAACTATTGCAGGAGCAAATGCAGACGTTATGAACGTTTGGCTGGCTCAATATGATGACTACTTGATAGTTTAGTGCACCATACTTAACGGCTTCGAATCGGGACTTCAAAGACGTTTTGAACGTCATGGACCATATGAGATGTTCCAGGAGTTGAAGTTAATATTTCAAGCAAATACCCGAGTTGAGAGATATGAAGTCTCCAACAAGTTCTATAGCTAAAAGATGGAGGAGAATCGCTCAACTAGTGAGCATGTTCTCAGATTGTCCGGTACTTCAATCGCTTGAATCAAGTGGGAGTTAATCTTCCGATAAGATAGTGATTGACAGAATTTTCTAGTCACCATCACTAAGTTACTAGAACTTCGTGATGAACTATAGTATGCAAGGGATGACGAAAACGATTCCCGAGCTCTTCGTGATGTTGAAATCGACGAAGGTAGAAATCAAGAAAGAGCATCAAGTGTTGATGATTGACAAGACCACTAGTTTCAAGAAAAGGGCAAAGGGAAAGAAAGGGAAACTTCAAGTAGAATGGCAAACAAGTTGTCACTCCTGCGAAGAAGCCCAAAGCTGGACCAAAGCCTGAAACTAAGTGCTTCTACTGCAAAGGAAATGGTCACTGGAAGCGGAAATGCCCTGAATATTTGGTGGATAAGAAGGATGGCAAAGTGAACAAGAGTATATTTGATATACAGGTTATTGATGTGTGCCTTACTAGTGTTTATAGTAGCCCTGAGTATTTGATACTGTTAGGTTGCTAAGATTAGTAACTCAAACAGGAGTTACAGAATAAACAGAGACTAGTTGAAGGGAAGTGACGATGAGTGTTGGAAGTAGTTCCAAGATTGATATGATCATCATCGCACACTCCCTATACTTTCGGGATTAGTGTGGAACCTAAATAAGTGTTATTTGGTGTTGAGCATAAATATGATTTGATCATGTTTATTGCAATACTGTTATTCATTTAAGTAAGAGAATAAATTGTTGTTCATTTACATGAATAAAACCTTATATGGTTACACACCCAATGAAAATGGTTCATTGGATCTCGATCATAGTGATACACATATTCATAATATTGAAACCAAAAGATGCAAAGTTAATAATGATAGTGCAACTTATTTGTGGCATTGCCGTTTAGGTCATATTGGTGTAAAGCGCATGAAGAAAACTCCATCTTGATGGACTTTTGGAATCACTTGATTATGAATCATTTGATGCTTGCGAACCGTGCCTTTTGGGCAAGATGACTAAAACTCCGTTCTCGGAACAATGGAACAAGCTCTTGACTTATTGGAAATAATACATACCGATGTATGCGATCCAATGAGTGTTGATGCTCATGGCAAGTATTGTTATTTTCTGACCTTCACAGATGATTTGAGCAGATATGGGTATATCTACTTGATGAAACATAAGTCTGAAATAATTGAAAAGTTCAAAGAATTTCAGAGTGAAGTGGAAAATCATCGTAACAAGAAAATAAAGTTTCGCGATCTGATCGTGGAGATAAATATTTGAGTTACGAGTTTGGTCTTCATTTGAAACAATGTGAAATAGTTTCAACTCACGCCATATGGAACACCTCAGCATAATGATGTGTCCGAAAGTCGAACCGCACTTTATTGCATATGGTGCGATCTATGATGTCTCTTATCGATTTACCACTATCGTTTTGGGGTTATGCATTAGAGACAGCTGCATTCACGTTTAATAGGGCAACATCTAAATCCGTTGAGGCGACACCGTATGAACTATGGTTTAACAGTAAACCTAAGCTGTCGTTTCTTAAAGTTTGGAGTTGTGATGCTTATGTGAAAAAGTTTTCACCTGATAAGCTCGAACCCAAATCGGAGAAGTGCGTCTTCATAGAATACCCAAAGGAAACTGTTGGGTACACCTTCTATCACAGGTCTAAAGGCAAAACATTCGTTGCTAAGATGGATCCTTTCTAGAGAAGGAGTTTTCTCTCGAAAGAAGTGAGTGGGAGAAAAGTAGAACTTGATGAGGTAATTGTACCTTCTCCCTTATTGGAAAGTAGTTCATCACGAAATCAGTTCGATGATTCCTACACCAATTAGTAAGGAAGTTAATGATGATGATCATGAAACTTCAGATCAAGTTGCTACCAAACCTCGTAGGTCTTCCAGAGTAAAATCCGCACCAGAGTGGTACGGTAATCGTGTTCTAGAAGTCCTGTTACTAGACCATGATGAACCTACGGACTATGAGGAAGCGATGATGAGCCCAGATTCCGTGAAATGGCTTGAGGCCATGAAATCTGAGATAGGATCCATGTATGAGAACAAAGTATGGACTTTGATTGACTTGCTCGATGATCAGCAAGCCATGTTTAAATAAATGGATCTTCAAGAGGAAGACGGACATAGATAGTAGTGTTACTATCTACAAAGCTCGACTTGTCACAAAAAGGTTTTCGACAAGTTCAAGGTGTTGACTACAATGAGATTTTCTCAACTGTAGCGATGCTTAAGTCTGTCCGAATCATGTTAGCAATTGCCACATTTTATGAAATCTGGCAAATGGATGTCAAAACTACATTCTTTAATGGATTTATTAAAGAAGAGTTGTATATGATGCAACCAGAAGGTTTTGTCAATCCTAAAGGAGCTAACAAAATGTGCAAGCTCCAGCGATCCATCTATGGACTGGTGCAAGCATCTCGGAGTTGGAATAAACGCTTTGATAGTGTGATCAAAGCATATGGTTTTATCTGAGACTTTGGAGAAGCCTGTATTTACAAGAAAGTGAGTGGGAGCACTACAGCATTTCGATAAGTATATGTGAATGACATATTGTTGATCGGAAATAATGTAGAATTATTACGCAAAGCATAAAGGAGTATTTGAAAGGAGTTTTTCAAAGAAGGACCTCGGTGAAGCTGCTTACATATTGAGCATCAAGATCTATAGAGATAGATCAAAGGCGCTTGATAAGTTTTTCAATGAATACATACCTTGACAAGATTTTGAAGTAGTTCAAAATGGAACAGTCAAAGAAAGAGTTCTTGCCTGTGTTACAAAGTGTGAGATTGAGTAAGACTCAAAACCCGACCACGGCAGAAGATAGAAAGAGAATGAAAGTCATTCCTATGCATCAGCCATAGGTTCTATAAAGTATGTCATCTTGTGTACGGATCTATTGCATACCCTACCACTAAGATTGGCAAGGAGTGCAATAGTGATCTAGGAGTAGATCAATGGACAGCGGTCAAAATTATCCTTAGTAGAATAAGGATATGTTTCTCGATTATGGAAGTGAAAAAGGTTCGTCGTAAAGGGTTACGTCGATGCAAGTTTTAACACTAATCTAGATGACTCGAGTCTCAATCTGGATACATATTGAAAGTGGGAGCAATTAGCTAGAGTAGCTCCGTGCGAGCATTGTAGACATAGAAATTTGCAAAATACTTACGGCTCTGAATGTGACAGACCCGTTGACTAAAATTATCTCACAAGCAAAACATGATCACACCTTAGTACTCTTTGGGTGTTAATCACATAGCGATGTGAACTAGATTAATGACTCTAGTAAACCCTTTGGGTGTTGGTCACATGTCGATGTGAACTATGGGTGTTAACCACATATAGATGTGAACTATTGATGTTAAATCACATGGCGATGTGAACTAGATTATTGACTCTAGTGCAAGTGGGAGACTGAAGGAAATATGCCCTAGAGGCAATAATAAAGTTATTATTTATTTCCTTATATCATGATAAATGTTTATTATTCATGCTAGAATTGTATTAACGGAAACATAATACATGTGTGAATACATAGACAAACAGTGTCACTAGTATGCCTCTACTTGACTAGCTCGTTAATCAAAGATGGTTATGTTTCCTAACCATAGACATGAGTTGTCATTTGATTAACGGGATCACATCATTAGGAGAATGATCTGATTGACATGACCCATTCCGTTAGCCTAGCACTTGATCGTTTAGTATGTTGCTATTGCTTTCTTCATGACTTATACATGTTCCTATAACTATGAGATTATGCAACTCCGTTTACGGAGGAACACTTTGGTGCTACCAAACGTCACAGCGAATCTGGGTGATTATAAAGGAGTACTACAGGTGTCTCCAAAGGTACATGTTGGGTTGGCGTATTTGAGATTAGGTTTTGTCACTCCGATTGTCGGAGAGGTATCTCTGGGCCCTCTCGGTAATGCACATCACTATAAGCCTTGCAAGCAATGTAGCTAATGAGTTAGTTACGGAATGATGCATTACGTAACGAGTAAAGAGACTTGCCGTAACGAGATTGAACTAGGTATTGGATACCGACGATCAAATCTCGGGCAAGTAACATACCGATGACAAAGGGAACAAAGTATGTTGTTATGCGGTTTGACCGATAAAGATCTTCAGTAGAATATGTAGGAGCCAATATGGGCATCCAGGTTCCGCTATTGGTTATTGACCAAGAATAGTTCTAGGTCATGTCTACATAGTTCTCGAACCCGTAGGGTCCGCACGCTTAAGGTTTCGATGATGCTTATATTATGAGTTTATGAGTTTTGATGTACCGAAGTAGTTGAGTCCCGGATGAGATCGGGGACATGACGAGGAGTCTCGAAATGGTCGAGACGTAAAGATCGATATATTGGACGACTATATTCGAGTTCGGAAAGGTTCGAATGATTCGGTATTTTGAGTACCGGAGAGTTACGGGAATTCGCCGGGAGAAGTATTGGGCCTTATTGGGCCTGCGGGAAAGAGAGAGGGCTGCCTAGGGCAGGCCGCGCCCCAAGGCCTAGTCCGGGTGGACTAGGGAGGGCCGCACCCTTCTTCCCTTCCCCTTCCTTCTCTCCTACTCCTACTAGGAAAGGAGGAGTCCTACTCCGGTGGGAGTAGGACTCCCCCCTGGCGCCCCTCCCAGGCCGGCCACCTCCTCCCTTGCTCCTTTATATACGGGGCAGGGGGCACCCCATGACACACAAGTTGATCTACGGATCGTTCCTTAGCCGTGCGGTGCCCCTCCACCATATTCCACTTCGGTCATATCGTTGCGGAGCTTAAGCGAAGCCCTGCGCCGGAGAAGTCATATCGTCGCGGAGCTTAGGCGAAGCCCTGCGTCGGTGGAGCATCATCATCGTCACCACGCCGTCGTGCTGACGGAACTCATCCCCGACACTTTGCTGGATCGGAGTCCGGGGATCGTCATCGAGCTGAACGTGTGCAGAACTCGGAGGTGCCGTACGTTTGGTGCTTGGATCGGTCGGATCGTGAAGACGTACGACTACATCAACCGCGTTGTTATAACGCTTCCGCTTTCGGTCTACGAGGGTACGTGGACAGACACTCTCCCCTCTCGTTGCTATGCCATCACCATGGTCTTTCGTGTGCGTAGGAAATTTTTTGAAATTACTACGTTCCCCAACACAGGCCCCACGAGAGGGTTGTCTTTCTTTCCCACTTCCTCCGCGGACTGGGCTTTCCACTTCACCCCTTTGTCCGGGGCTCATGTTCTACTACGGCCTGGATTTCCATGATCCGGCGAACTTCATCCTCAACATCTCGGCGTTTATCGTGGGTAATGCGAGGCCTTCCTCTGCATCCAGCCCCACTTGCTTGTGGCTCAAGACCTTCAATGTCAAGCCGAAGGTAGTGAAGGGCATTCAAGCGGAGTGCGGAGGCGCCATGTTGGGCAAGATGCCCAACGTCCTTTGGTTCGAAGGGGCCTTCGTGGAATCCGTCAAGGGGTGGCAATCGGGGTGGTTCTATATCACCGAGCCGCGTGACCCTAAATGGGCGGCGGCCCCCGAGTTTAGATCTGGTATCCCCACGCAGCTCACCTCCTGGAAAGAGAAGGGCTTGTTGTGGGGCAGTTTGAAGGAGCTGACGGGACTCCAAACCTATATCAAGAAGCTGGTGAAGAAGCTCAGGCTGGTTAACGTGGTCCAAGTCATGCTCGTCCGCCGAATTCTCCCATGCCAAGAGCGGGCATTCAATCTATGGTAGTTCGATCCGGAACAGCACCAGGCGCTGAACAAGCTCTTCGACACAACGTACGAAGGCGCCTGGAAGGTGCTGTTCAAGGGCGCCGAAGCCCCCGTATCCGCGACTGAAGATCGCGGATTTCGCCAGCTGGCCTTGGTGACGAGGTAAGTGATTCTACCCTTTACGGGACACTTGTTTTTCATAGTTTGACTCTATGCGGGTTTTAATTTCCCCTTTTCCTTTGACAGGACTGGATGAGGAAGGCGGAGCAGATTACATGTCCGGCTCCTATGCCAGAAGACCCAGTAGATGCTCGTCTAGCGAGGCTGCTGGTTCCGGCACCGCACGTGGTGCCGGAGAAGACGGCCAAGAAGGAGGCCACGGGTGCTCGAAAGAGTGCCCGCTTTTGTGTCCGACGACTCGGGCGGACTCTCTCCCGAAAATGAGGAGGAGGAAGAGGACTCTCCCGGAGGAGGGAGAGAGGAGAGGAAGGCTTCCCCAACAGGGGAGGCGGAGGGTCAAGAGGGAAGGACCATTCCCCCGGACAGCTCTGCCAACATTAATGTTGGCGAGGAAGAATGGCCTTCAAGGGCCAGGCCTCCGGCGAGATCGTAAGTATCCGGATTCCTGAATGATATATAATTTCTTTTTCTGCGTCACATAGTGTCATTCTAATGCCGCATACTGCCTGTAGTCCGGCCAGTGATGATCTGCCCGCTTCATCGAGCAGGTCGTTGGCTTCGTCGGATGTAGACTCCATCCCGACCGCCTCCACCCCTCGCGACGCCGAAGACGCCGAGGTGGGATCCCCAGAAGGGACCCATCAGGGGGAGGCTCCGGAGGCGCCACAAGGCGCCCTCCCGGACTTTGCGCCGGACTCCACAACAGAACCCGCAGTGGTTCCAGAGTCCGGCCGGCGGCCCCTTCGAACGAAGGGCAAGACCGTGACGCCGGCGGCTTCCGTCCAACCGGGCGCCGGATAATTTGTTGAGGCGCTGCGAGCGCTTCCATCGAGGAAGAACACCGCACTATTATGAGTGCGGTGATCGAAAAGTGCAGCTCGCCAAGAGCGGGCTGACCGAAGCTCGCAGTAGCCTTCTATCGGGCTTTGAGGTAAGAAGTTAAAATATGCAATGTAATACCGCATAGACAGTAGCCCCGATGCTTGGTTCGGTGTTTGGAAAGAAAAGCGGATGAGGATCTGAAACAAGATATACGCAGGTTGCTAAAAATTATGTCAATATGGGTTGCAGGCTGCGCTGCTGACCTCTGCCGCACTTATCTGCGGAGGTCGATGCGTTGAAGCAGAGCTCGGCGGTCGGGCAAGAGCTCGGCGCGCCAGAAGCAGCTCAAGACAAAGAAGGTGAGTAACACCACTTGAATTTGTACCTTACAGAAAAGGATTTAGGTTGCGACAAAAATAACAAGGATAACATGGGTACTACGGGGGCCACGAGCGAGGTGGCGACCACGAAGGAGGCCGTGTCTGTGACGAGCATAATGCGCCACAGGCAGGCAGAGCGAGAAAAGCAAGAGGCGCGGGTGGCGGTGGTTCAGCAAGAGCTCCAGGCTCTCATGGAAAAGCATGAGAGTTTGGGCGTGACTCAAAGACTCGAGAGTCCGAGCTTGCCTCGGCTCTCGAAAGTATAAAACCGCCAAGGCCGAGGCCCATAAGTCCCTTCGGAGGTTGAGTTGATGAGGAAGTTAGCGGCGGGTAAGGCATTTTTCATGCAAAGCAAGCATGTGAATGTAAATTACGTGTTACTTACCGAATTCGGAGCTCTCGAGGCGTTTGCAGATCTGCCTGCATGGCGTCGATGTCGCCGCATTCTACCGAGTCGAGGAGGGAGCTCAGCGGAGAAGGTCTTTGGTCTCGGTATCTTTGAGGCCGGCCATCAGTGCCCCTAGCGACCAGTGAAGCAGCTGGTCGAGCTTCACAAGGTGGCGAGCAGGCCATGAAGGGCCTCATAGTCCGGTGTGGCTGGAGAGGCCATGCACAGGAGCTACTTCGCCTCGTCGCGACGGCTGGTGGATCGTGCCCCAGGTGGAGGTTATCAAGCGCTCCCTTTGTATTGAAGGTGCTCGTCGGGCCCTTGCCCGCGCAAAGGTGCATTGGGGCAAGCTGGATGCGGAGAAGCTAATCAGCGACGCGCCACCGGTGGGCAAGGAGCATCGTCGCCGAAATTTACTATAAGGCTGTCTGAAGGGTGCCCGCAAGATTGCGGATGAGTGCCCCAGGATGTAATTTTGAGTGAATTCGCAATGTGTTATCCTGTGCGCTGAAAACCTTGTTCATATCGCTAAGCAACGCTTGTTTAATTTAAAATATTACCTTACATGCGGCCGTTTATTAAATCGAGAGATGGCAAGTCGTCGGCTTCAGCCCCCATGCCACAGTCTTTGGGGTGTTGGGATAAACTTGAGCACTCTTGTTCCCATTTTGGGTCCATCTAGGAGGCGCTCAACACAACGAACAAGGCAACCGGACTTATAGTGCTTGAACACTCTCACTTAGCCATAGAATTCTATAATTTTAAATTTGGTGAAGCCCCTAGTATTCGGAAGACCGAATTGGCGCGCTATCACGCCTTCATCGGACATAATCCGAACTTCGCTCAAGCGGCGAGGTCTTTAAGGACCCGAAAGGACCTCTCGAACAGCGACCAGTCTCTCGCCTTATCATGCCGGTCAGTTTTAGCTTTCTCCATCGAGGCGTTAACCGGCTCAACCGGGCACAATCGCAGTGGTTCTCCAGTGCTACCTTAGCCGATAGAGCGGAACATAAGGTGCGAACATGGGAGCTGGGCAAACCCAACTATTGACCCAAGGCATGATTCGGAGCTGATTCATATAATGCTATAAGTTCGGGGTGCCGCACTTGTGAAAGTGTGCGGACTTTATCACACCATAAAGCGGAGGACATAAGCCCCTGGTGTGTTTGGCCGTACCAAGATGCACGGGTGCAACATGTCGTAAATGAACATACATATATATATAAAGTAATGCAATTATAGGCAAAAAGTGCTGCATTTTATTCGAGAAGATATGCTATCAGTGCGGAATGATACAAATAGTGCGGAAAGCAAGGGATTGGACGAATTAAAGGCGTCTCCCTCCAGGGGTAGGCCGTGGAATGTTGTATTTTAACAAATTTAATGCTCGTGATGGAGACCACCTGAGTGTTCGTCGCGGCCTTTGTCCTTCCCTGGCTGTTGCATCATGAGTTCGGCAGGTTCGCCACGGACTGAGTTCTGTATAAAAAGAAAAATAAAAGAAAAAAGCGACACACTTGGGAGCCCTGGTGTGGTCGAACCGCACTCTGGGTCTGTTGTGGTTGTGCCCTTCCCCTATGCCCATGGTATCTCCAGGCGTAATTATGTCTGTGGAGAGTTTGTCTTGCAATTTTGCGAGGGCTGGGGTTGGGGCCGCATTACTACTGGCGTGCATGGAGCGTGCGGTGGTCTTGGTTGATGTTGCTCCGGCACGTTTGGTCGTGTCCGGTCGTTTAACGGCGGACTCGAGAATTGCCTTAAAAGGCTGCTCTGTACTTCGCCGCGAGAGCCGTTGTATGTTCCTCCGTTCGGAGGGGCGTTCGTGTTTCCATTGACCGTGATGACTCCACGAGGGCCTGGCATCTTGAGCTTAAGGTATGCATAATGCGGCACCGCGTTGAATTTTGCAAGCGCGTTCGTCCGAAGCAGAGCGTGATAGCCGCCATGAGCGGGACTTGTCAAGATTAACTCCTCGCTTTGGAAATTATCCGGGATCCGAAGACCACTTCGATGTATGGCGAGCCTGTACAATTGGCCTCGACACCTGGTATGGCGCCTTTGAAGGTCGTCGTTGTAGGTTTAATCCTTGAAGGGTCTATGCCCATCTTGCGCCTTGTATCACGATAAAGCAGGTTCAGCTCTGCCGCCGTCCATCGGGACTCTCGTGAGGTGAAATCCATCAGCGATTGGGTCTAAAACCAATGCGGCGAATCCGCCATGGCGGATCTGGTCGGATCGTCTCTTCGATCGAAAGTGATCGGGCAAGAGGACCATGGGTTGAATTTTGGGGCGATGGCTCCATCGCGTATCGTCCTTTAGTGCACTTCGCTCCCTTTTGGGAATATCGTTGCGTATATCATGTTTACCGCCCGAACTTGAGGGGGGAATCCCTTTGTCCTCTGTTGTTCGCGGCGGGTCTCTTCCTCGTCATCGCTGTGTAGCCCTTGTCATTGTTTTCGGCGATTAATTTGCCTGCTGCTTGAATACCCAACAATCTCTGTTGGTATGGTTAGCTGGCTTTTCGGGGTTCCATGTATTTGACAAGAGCGGTCGAGTATTCGGTCCAAATTGGGACGGCCCGGAGTGGTTCTTTTGAATGGCTTCTTCCGTTGACGGGTTTGGAGCCTCGGAATCCGGCGTTGACTGCCGTATCCTCATTGTTGTCGCCGTTACGCGGCGTTTGTTTTGTTTCGACGCAACCTGCCATTGCGGTCCTTGGTATCCGGACTGCCGGCGTTTTCTTTGAGGTTGTTATCGCGAGCGAGCCAGCTATCCTCTCGCGCACAAAAGCGGGTCATGAGGGAAGTGAGGGCTGCCATGGATTTCGCTTCTCTGTCCTAGGTGCGGGTCAGCCACTCGTCGCGGATGTTATGTTTGAAGGCAGCGAGTGCCTCGCATCCGGACGATCGGCGATTTGATTTTTCTTTGTTAAGAACCGTGTCCGAATTGCCGCCGATTAAATGCGGCTGCTGGATTATGTGGCTTAGGTCATCTGCGTCCGGTGGTCGCATATACGCGTCTCGGAAGTTGTCGAGAATGCGGCTTCCAGGTCTTCCCAGCATCCAATTGACTCTGCGGGCAGGCTGTTAAGCCAATGCCGAGCTGGTCCTTTAAGCTTGAGCAGGAGATATTTGATGGCGTGAAGATCGTCGCTGCGGGCCATGTGTATATGGAGGAGATAATCCTCAATCCAGACCGCGGGGTCTGTTGTGCCATCGTAGGATTCGATATTAACGGGTTTGAACCCTTGAGGATTTGATGATCCATTACTTCGTCGGTGAAGCATAGTGGGTGTCGGCGCCTCAGATTGAGCAATATCGCGGCGTAGCTCGAGAGAGCGTTATCCGCTGTGTTCGGCCCGGCCGAGTAGTTGTATCCGGTGCGACGGTATTAAATGCGTGGGTCGGGCGCCCACGTGATCCATAGATAGATCTGGATTGTCTTGCCTTGTCCTCCGGAGGAGGTAAGTAATTGTCATCCTCGACCTCTTCGCCCCGCCGCCTCTCCCGAGGGCTTGCTTCGCCCCTCCTCGCGCTGGATCGTCTTTGGAGGAGTTGTCTTCGGCACTTTCTGGGGTGTTATTATCTCCTGTGCCGGAATCTCCATTCTTGCCGTGGCGGGATTTAGAGCGGCGCCGCTGACGTCGGAGCTTGGGCTGTTTCTTTAAGGAATCGGCCTCCGCTGCTTCTTCGTCGTCCCCATCTTTTGGGGTGTCCACCATGTATATGTCGTATGACGAGGTCCGGCATCGTCGTCCATACCGTCGATGTCTTCGGAGTCGTAGTCGAGTACGTCGGTTAAATCGTCGACGGTGGCTACGAAGTCGGTGGTGGGTGGGATCTGAATTTCTTCGTCATCCGCGTCCCAACCGTCCTGGCCGTAGTTCGGCTAGGGCTCTTCGGATAGCGAGAGATGCTTCAATGAATTTAGGATATCGCCGAAGGGCGAGTGCTGAAAGATGTCCGCAGCGGTGAATTCCATGATCGGCGCCCAATCGGATTCGATCGGCAGGGGCGCAGGAGGTTCGAAGTCCGGCAGGGAGTCCGGCACCTCGGAGTCATGGGCTTTATGTGGGACAAGGTAAGTGTTCGGCTCCATCGCCGTAGAAATTGCGGCTCCTGAGGCGGTGTCTAGCCATCCGTCCTCGATTCGAGCGATCGGCTCCGGACTATGAGTCGGAGCGGATCCGGTGCGACCTCAAGGTGCTGTCCCGCGCGAGTTAGGTCATGCCCATCGTGACAGCGCGCACGCCGGTTGTGGCTCAGATCCATCGAGGATCAAGTCCCCGCAGATATCGGTCGTGAAGTTTAAGCTTCCAAACCTGACCTGACGGCCAGGGGCGTAGCTTTCGATCTGCTCCAGATGGCCAAGCGAGTTGGCCCGCAGTGCGAAGCCGCCGAATATGAAGATCTGTCCGGGGAGAAAGGTCTCACCCAGGATTGCGTCGTTATCGATTGGAGAGGCCATCACGCCTATCGGTGACGACACAGAGGAACTCTCAATGAAAGCACCAATGTCGGTGTCAAAACCGGCGGATCTCGGGTAGGGAGTCCCGAACTGTGCGTCTAGGCGGATGGTAACAGGAGACAAGGGACACGATGTTTACCGTGTTCGGGCCCTCTTGATGGAGGTAAAACCCTACGTCCTGCTTGATTGATATTGATATTGTGGATGTTTACAAGAGTGGATCTACCACGAGATCAAGGAGGCTAAACCCTAGAAGCTAGCCTATGGTATGATTGTAAGGGTTGTTGTGATTGTAGTCCTACGGACTAAAGCCATCCGGTTTATATAGACACCGGAGAGGGCTAGGGTTACATAGAGTCGGTTACAATGGTAGGAGATCTACATATCCGTATCGCCAAGCTTGCCTTCCACGCCAAGGAAAGTCCCATCCGGACACGGGGTGAAGTCTTCAATCTTGTATCTTCATAGTCTTGGAGTCCGGTCGATGATGATAGTCCGGCAAATGATAGTTCGGCTGATGATGGTAGTCCGGCTATCCGGACACCCCCTAATCCAGGACTCCCTCACATCCTGATAAACGATGAAGATTATCCATGGTTACGGCGCAATAAGCAAATGACACAAGCGAAGAAAAAGTGAAGACTTTCTCCCGCAACTATTATGATGATACCATGCCAACTTTGTAACAGACGAGTATGATACCGTTGTCCGTTTTGTACATGCACATGCTATGTGGGTGAAATTATGATACCATGCCAACTTTCAACTTTTTCAGAGTTCATTTGAAAGGCTTTAATGTCTTATGGTTCGGCCCTCGTAATACCATTAATCCTGGTTCACTCCTTGTCAACTATGTTCTCACCAAGAACACTCAAGACGGCAGCCACGTGGGCCATTGGTCCCGGTTCGTCTGGACCTTTTGGTCCCGGTTCCACGCACGAACTGGGACCAATGCACCTCGCCCCTGGCCCATGACCATTAGTCCCGGTTCGTGCCACAAACCGGGACTAAAGGGTTGGTCCTCGTTGCGGTCAGAGTTTAGTCCCACCTCGCCAACCGAAGGCCTCCCTCTCTGCCTTGTTGAGCTCCTCTCAAAGTGAAAATAGATGCCCTTATATAGGGAATTTGACCTAAATTCATACTGAATTTCTCTGAAATACATAGAAATTTATTATGAATTTAGGTTGAATTCTCTCTATAGGCGCATCTTTGCTCATTTTTTTAGTAAAGTTAATCACAAACTTGTGATTCACACAAATTTCAAAGAATTCAAATTTTAACTATTCAAATTTGAAAACTAATGGCACTAACAGAAAGTTTATAATTTTTCTAAAACTAATGGCACTAACAGAAAGTTTATAATTTTGCTGACCTAAAAGCAAAAAAGAATTAAAAATAAAGCAAATAACAAAACAAAACAACTGGAAAAAATATTTTATAGTAAAGTTAATCACAAACTTGTGATTCACACAAATTTCAAAGAATTCAAATTTGAAAACTAATGGCAATAACAGAAAGTTTATAATTTTTCTAAAACTAATGGCACTAACGAGAAAGTTTATAATTTTTCGACCTAAAAGCAAAAAGAATTAAAAATAAAGCAAAAACAAAAGAAAATAAATAATGCAAAAACAAAACAAAAAATGAAAAAACCTATTTTATAGTAAATTTAATCACAAACTTGTGATTCACACAAATTTTAAAGAATTCAAATTTTAACTATTCAAATTTGAAAACTAATGGCACTAATGAGAAAGTTTATAATTTTTCTGACCTAAAAGCAAAAAGAATTAAAAAATAAAGCAAAAAACAATAGAAAATAAATAATGCAAAAAACAAAACAAAAAAACTGGAAAAAAATAAAAAACGGCCACTTATTTTGCCACCACGGCCTGAATACGACTAGAAACCCATCCTCGGCCAGGATTCAGGCCCGCAGAAGTCCCAATAGGCCCACATCAGCATAGTGTGAGATTAGGCCCGAAAGCCTGCAGTTGAGAGGAGCTCGAGAGGGTGGGAGCAGCAGCGCTTATAAACCACTCTCGAGCCCTCTCAACTAGCGAGGTGGAACTAAACTTTTGGCCGCGGGCAGCGCAAGGCCTTTGGTCCCGGTTGGTGGCACCAACCGGTACTAAAGGTGGGCTTTAGTCCCGGTTCGTGGCACCAATCGGGACCAAAGGTCTTTAGTAGTCGGTTGGTGCCACCAACCGACCAAAGGTCGCCGCTTCCCGCCCTTTGGGCTGCCGAAAACTGACCTTTGGTCCCGGTTGGTGGCACCAACCGGGACTAAAGGGGACCTTTGGTCCCGGTTGGTGCCACGAACCGGGACCAATACTCTGTGTATATAAGAAAACACTTGTGAAATTTTCAGATTTCCCTCGCCAGTTGCCCCTGACGACGTCGACCTTCTCGACGCCGCCAGGCTGCCCAGACGCCGTCCGCCGCCCCTGCCGTCGCCCCCGAGCACGCCATCACCGTCCGCTGTCGCCCGTGCCTCCTCGTCGCCGTCTCTGTCGCCGTCGCCGACATCGTCCCGAGCCAGCAGCCCCTGCCCCCGCCCCTCGAAGCGTCGTCGCCGTCCGCCGCCCGAGCCCGCTCCTCGTCGCCGACGCCTCCTCGCTGTGGCGCGCCTCGATCCTCCTCCTCCTCCTCCTCCTCCTCCTGTCTTTGGCGCCGTCGCCCGCCCTGCGCTGTCCGCCGCCTGCCCTTCGCTGCCGCCACGCTGCTGCCCCTGCCCTCTACAGACGCCGTGCCGCCGCCCTGCCTTATACTGGCACTGCAGCAGCCCCGCCGCCCCTGCCCTGCAAGATGCATTTTTTCATAAATGTATTTTTTGTGTATATGTGTGTGTATGTGTATATATGTGTACATGTTCATAGCATTTTTTTCATAAATGTATTTTTTGTGTATATGTGTGTGTATGTGTATATATGTGTACATGTTCATAGCATTTTTTTCATAAATGTATTTTTTATCAATTTATGTATATGTTCGTATATATGTGCATATTTGTAAACAAATTGTGTATGTATAGGAAAATATATATATGTGTTTTTGTGCATATTTTTGTCAATTTATGTATATGTTCATATTTAGAAGAAAAAGAAGGCGAGGAAAAGGGGAAATAAGAAGAGGAAGAAGGATAAGAAGAAAGAGAAGAAGAGGAGAGGAAGAAGAGGAGAAATAAATAAGAAGAGGAAAAAAAAGAGAAAATAGGAGAAGAAGAAACAATAGAATAATATTATTCTATTTTTTTCTTCTCCTCTATTCCTTTCTTCTTCTCCTCATTTTTTTCTTTTTTTTTCTTCGATCTTCTCCTTTATTCCTTTCTTCTTCTCCTCTTTTTTTTCTTCTTCTTCCTCTTCTTATTTTTTATCGGGTATGTCATTATCGATATACCCCCTCCCCGATAACTTCGACATGAGAGGGGGGTCGATATACCCCCTCCTCGATAACTTCAACATGAGGGGGGGTCGAGGGTCGCCGACACTACTAGGAAAACGCTTATAGATAGAAGTTTACCAGTAGCGTTTGTTTATGACCCCACGCTACTAGTAGTTAGTAGTAGCGCTGGCTAGAAAGAGCGCTACTGGTATAAGTTAGCATCAACGCTTGTTATCTGAACCCACGCTACTGCTAAGTGTAACACACCACAATATCCGATCAATAAATATTACCAGCGCTTGTCGCCCAACCCCCCTCCCCATGTCCCGATAACTTCAACACGCGGGGGGTTCACCCACACCCCCTCCCCGATAACATTATTTTCCCATGTATGTATGTCGTCGTTGTCGATATAACCCCCTCCCGAATAACTTCGACAGTGATAACTTATACCACGCGAGCACCCCCCGGCCCTCTCGCTCGACCAAAACTCTTGAGGACACCCAAACCCTAGAAAAAAAATGATGTTGGTCTCCTACCCCTCCCGCCGCGCCCCTACACTTGAAGCGTTGCCGAGGCCACCCCAAACCCGGAATAAGCTCGATCTATGTTTGCCACTAATATATCCACCTGCTGTCATGTTTGTGTAATAATTGCCATGTTGTAACATTTGCAGAAACAATGGAGCACATACGAGACGAGGATGTTGGAAATATGCTCTAGAGGCAATAATAAATTAGTTATTATTATATTTCCTTGTTCATGATAATCGTTTATTATCCATGCTATAATTGTATTGATAGGAAACTCAGATACATGTTTGGGTACATAGACAACAACATGTCCCTAGTAAGCCTCAAATTGACTAGCTCGTTGATCAATAGATGGTTACGGTTTCCTGACCATGGACATTGGATGTCGTTGATAACGGGATCACATCATTAGGAGAATGATGTGATGGACAAGACCCAATCCTAAGCCTAGCACAAAGATCGTGTAGTTCGTATGCTAAAGCTTTTCTAATGTCAAGTATCAGACCATGAGATTGTGCAACTCCCAGATACCGTAGGAATGCTTTGGGTGTACCAAACGTCCTGGCGAATCTGGGTGGCTATAAAGGTGCACTACGGGTATCTCCGAAAGTGTCTGTTGGGTTGGCACGAATCAAGACTGGGATTTGTCACTATGTGTGACGAAGAGGTGTCTCTGGGCCCACTCGGTAGGACATCATCATAATGTGCACAATGTGACCAAGGAGTTGATCATGGGATGATGTGTTACGAACGAGTAAAGAGACTTGCCGGTAATGAGATTGAACAAGGTATCGGGATACCGACGATCGAATCTCGGGCAAGTACTATACCGGTAGACAAAGG
This sequence comes from Aegilops longissima, assembly GCA_021605205.1. Lineage (NCBI taxonomy): Eukaryota > Viridiplantae > Streptophyta > Magnoliopsida > Poales > Poaceae > Aegilops > Aegilops longissima. Next base: position 606,877,790 of record CM038681.1, read on the forward strand.
GAATTGAATACGGGATTGATTGAATCCTCGACATCGTGGTTCATCCAATGAGATCATCGTGGAACATGTGGGAGCCAACATGGGTATCCATATCCCGCTGTTGGTTCTTGGCCGGAGAGTTGTCTCGGTCATGTCTGCATGGTTCCCGAACCCGTAGGGTCTACACACTTAAGGTTCGGTGACGCTAGGGTTGTAGAGCTATTAGTATACGGTAACCCGAAAGTTGTTCGGAGTCCCGGATGAGATCCCGGATGTCACGAGGAGTTCCGGAATGGTCCAGAGGTAAAGATTTATATATAGGAAGTCCAGTTTCGGCCACCGGGAAAGTTTCATGGGTCATCGGTATTGTATCGGGACCACCGGAAGGGTCCCGGGGGTCCACCGGGTGGGGCCACCTATCCCGGAGGGCCCCATGGGCTGAAGGGGCGTGGGAACCAGCCCCTGGTGGGCTGGTGCGCCCCCCTTGGGCCTCCCATGCGCCTAGGGTTGGAAACCCTAAGGGGTGGGGGCGCCTCCCCTTGGCTTGGAGGCCAAGCCACCCCTAGGGCAGCCACCCCCCTCCCTAGATGGGATCTACAAGGGGCCGGCGCCCCCCCTAGGCCCGTATATATAGTTGAGGGAAGGGAGGGCAGCCGCACCTGAGTCCCTGGCGCCTCCCTCCCGTGACACCTCTTCCTCCCTGCTTGCGCTTGGCGAAGCCCTGCCCGGATCCCGCTACTTCCACCACCACGCCGTCGTGCTGCTGGATCTCCATCAACCTCTCCTTCCCTTGCTGGATCAAGAAGGAGGAGATGTCTCTCCCAACCGTATGTGTGTTGAACGCCGAGGTGTTGTCCGTTCGGCGCTAGTGGTGATTTGGATCACGACGAGTACGACTCCATCAACCCCGTTCACTTGAACGCTTCCGCTTAGCGATCTACAAGGGTATGTAGATGCACTCCTCTCTCTCTCGTTGCTATAATCTCCATAGATTGATCTTGGTGATGCATAGAAAATTTTGAATTTCTGCTACGTTCCCCAACAGTGGCATCATGAGCTAGGTCTATGCGTAGTTACTATGCACGAGTAGAACACAAGTTGTTGTGGGCGTAGATCATGTCAATTTACTTGCCGCTACTAGTCTTATCTTGATTCGGCGGCATCGTGGGATGAAGCGGCCCGGACCGACCTTACACGTACGCTTACGTGAGACAGGTTCCACCGACTGACATGCACTAGTTGCATAAGGTGGCTAGCGGGTGTCTGTCTCTCCCACTTTAGTCGGATCGGATTCGACGAAAAGGGTCCTTATGAAGGGTAAATAGTAATTGGCATATCACGTTGTGGTTTTGTCGTAGGAAAGAAACGTTCTTGCTAGAAACCTATAACAGCCACGTAAAAAACTTGCAACAACAATTAGAGGACGTCTAACTTGTTTTTGCAGCATATGCCGTGTGATGTGATATGGCCAAAAGAATGTGATGAATGATATATGTGATGTATGAGATTGATCATGTTCTTGTAATAGGAATCACGACTTGCATGTCGATGAGTATGACAACCGGCAGGAGCCATAGGAGTTGTCTTAATTTATTGTATGACCTACTTGTCATGAATAACGCCAAGTAATTACTTTACTTTATTGCTAAACTGTTAGCCATAGTGGTAGAAGTAATAGTTGGCGAGACAACTTCATGAAGACACGATGATGGAGATCATGGTGTCATGCCGGTGACAATGATGATCGTGGCGCCCCGAAGATGGAGATCAAAAGGAGCAAAATGATATTGGCCATATCATGTCACTATTTGATTGCATGTGATGTTTATCATGTTTTACATCTTATTTGCTTAGAACGACGGTAGCTTAAATAAGATGATCCTCGTAATAATTTCAAGAAAGTGTTCCCCTAATCGTGCACCGCTGCGAAGGTTCGTTGTTTCAAGCACCACGTGATGATCGGTGTGATAGATTCTAACGTTCGAATACAACGGGTGTAAGCCAGATTTACACACGCAATACACTTAGGTTGACTTGACGAGCCTAGCATGTACAGACATGGCCTCGGAACACGGAAGACCGATAGGTCGAACATGAGTCGTATAGAAGATACAATCAACATGAAGATTTTCACCGACAATGACTAGTCCGTCTCACGTGATGATCGGACACGACCTAGTTGACTCGGATCATGTATCACTTAGATGACTAGAGGGATGTCTATCTGAGTGGGAGTTCATTAAATAATTTGATTAGATGAACTTAATTATCATGAACATAGTCAAAAGGTCTTTGCAAATTATGTCGTAGCTCACGCTTTGGTTCTACTGTTTTAGATATGTTCCTAGAGAAAATTTAGTTGAAAGTTGATAGTAGCAATTATGCGGACTAGGTCCGTAAACTGAGGATTGTCCTCATTCCTACACAGAAGGCTTATGTCCTTAATGCACCGCTCAGTGTGCTGAACCTCGAACGTCGTCTGTGGATGTTGCGAACATCTGACATACACGTTTTGATAACTACGTGATAGTTCAGTAATGTTAAACGGTTTACAATTGAGGCACCGAAGACGATTTTGAAACGTCGCGGAACATATGAGATGTTTCGAGGGCTGAAATTGGGATTTCAGGCTCGTGCCCACGTCAAGAGGTGTATGACCTCCGACAAGTTTCTTAGCCTACAAACTAAGGGATAAAAGCTCAATCATTGAGCATGTGCTCAGATTGTCTGAGTACTACAATCACTTGAATCGAGTGGGAGTTAATCTTCCAGATGAGATAGTGATGGTTCTCCATAGTCACTGTCACCAAGCTATTAGAGCTTCGTGATGAACTATAACATATCAGGGATAGACATGATGATCCTTGAGCAATTCGCGATGTTTGCACCGCGAAAGTAGAAATCGAGTAGGAGCATCAATTGTTGATGGTTAGTAAAACCACTAGTTTCAAGAAGGGCAAGGGCAAGAAGGGATACTTCATGAAACGGCAAATCAGTTGCTACTCTAGTGAAGAAACCCAAGGTTGAACCCAAAACCCGAGACTAAGTGCTTCTGTAATGTGAGGAACAGTCAGTGAAGCAGAACTACCCTAGATACTTGGTAGATGAGAAGGCTGGCAAGGTTGATAGAAGTATATTGGATATACATTGTATTAAATGTGTACTTTACTACTACTCCTAGTAGCACCAGGGTATTAAGATACCGGTTCGGTTGCTAAGTGTTAGTAACTCGAAATAAAAAGAGCTACGGAATAAACGGAGACTAGCTAAAGGTGAGATGATGATGTGTGTTGGAAGTGTTTCCAAGGTTGATGTGATCAAGCATCGCATGCTCCCTCTACCATCGAGATTGGTGTTAAACCTAAATAATTGTTATTCGGTGTTTGCGTTGAGCATAGACATGATTGGATTATGTTTATCGCAATACGGTTATTCATTTAAGGAGAATAATTGTTACTCTGTTTATTTGAATAATACCTTCAATGGTCTTGCACCTAAAATGAATGGTTTATTGAATCTCGATCGTGGTGATACACATGTTCGTGCCAAAAGATATAAGATAGTAATGATAGTACCACATACTTGTGACACTACCACTTGAGTCATATTGGTATAAAACGCATGAAGAAGCTCCATATTGATGGATCTTTGGACTCACTCGTTTTTTAAAAGATTGAGACATGCGAACCACGTCTATTGGTATATACGCATGAAGAAACTCCATGGAGATGGATCATTTGGACTCACTTGATTTTGAATCACTTGAGGCATGCAAATCATACCACATGGGCGAGATGACTGAAAGGCCTCGTTTTCAGTAAGATGGAACAAGAAAGCAACTTGTTGGAAGTAATACATTTTGATGTGTGCAGTCCAATGAGTGCTGAGGCACACAGTGGATATCGTTATGCTCTTACTTCACATACGATTTGAGTAGATTCTAAGTATATTTACTTGATGAAACGCAAGTCTGAATTATTGAAAGGTTCAAGTAATTTCAGAGTGAAGCTGAAGATCATCGTGACAAGAGGATAAAATGTCTATGATATGATCATAGAGATGAATATCTAGGTTACGTGTTTGGCACACAATTAAGACATTGTGGAAATTGTTTCACAACTAATACCGCCTGGAACACCATAATGGGATGGTGTGTCCGAACGTCATAACTGCACCCTATTGGATATGGTGCATACCATGATGTCTCTTATCGAATTACCACTATCGTTTATGGGTTAGGCATTAGAGACAACCGCATTCACTTCAAATAGGGCACCACGTAATTTCGTTAAGACGACAGCGTATGAACTATGGTTTAGAGAAACCTAAGTTGACATTTCTTAAAAGTTTGGGGCTGCGACGCTTATGTGAAAAAGTTTCAAGTTGATAAGCTCGAACCCAAAGCGGATAAATGCATCTTCATAGGACACCCAAAAACAGTTGGGTATACCTCCTGTCTCAGTTCCGGAAGCAAAAGTGATTGTTTCTAGAATCAGGTCCTTTCTCGAGGAAAAGTTTCTCTCGAAAGAATTGAGTGGGAGGATGGTGGAGACTTGATGAGGTTAATGAACCGTCACTTCAACTAGTATGTAGCAGGGCACAGGAAGTTGTTCCTGTGGCGCCTACACCAATTGAAGTAGAAGCTTATGATAGTGATCATGAAGCTTCGGATCAAGTCTCTACCGTACCTCGTATGGTGACAAGGATGCGTACTACTTCAGAGTGGTACGTAATCCTGTCTTGGAAGTCATGTTGCTAGACAACAATGAACCTACGAGCTATGGAGAAGCGATGGTGGGCCCGGATTCCAAAAATGGCTCGAGGCCATAAAATCCGAGAGGATCCATGTGTAAAAACAAAGTATAGACTTTGCAAGAACTACTTGATGGTCGTAAGGCTATTGGGTACAGATGGATTTTAAAAGGAAGATGGACAATGATGGTAAGTATCACCATTAAGAAAGCTCGACTTGTCGTTAAGATGTTTTCCGACAAGTTCAAGGAGTTGACTACGGTGAGGCTCTCTCACTCGTAGCGATGCTAAGAGTCATTTGGAATTGGATTAGCAGTTACTGCATTATTTATGAAATCTTGCAGATAGGATGTCTAAACATTGTTTCCTCGACAATTTTCTTGAGGACAGATTGTATGTGATACAACCAGAAGGTTTTGTCAATCCTGAAAGAAGCTAACAAGTATGCAAAGCTCCAGCAACCCTTCTAAGGACTGGAGTAAGCATCTCGGAGTTGGAATGTACGCTTTGATGAGATGATCAAAGATTTTGGGTTTGTACAAAGTTTATGAGAAACTTGTATTTCCAAAGAAGTGAGTGGGAGCACTATAGAATTTCTGATGAGTATATGTTGTTGACTATTGTTGATCAGAAATGATGTAGAGTTTCTGGAAAGCATATAGGGTTATTTGAAAAGTGTTTTTCAATAGAAAACCTGGATTAAGATGCTTGAACAATGAGCATCAAGATCTATAAGGATAGATCAAAAAACGCTTAATGGTACTTTCGAATGAGCACATACCTTGAAATGATCTTGAAGGTGTTCAAGATGGATCAGTCAAGGAAGGAGTTCTTGCCTGAGTTGTAAGGTATGAAGTTAAGACTTAAAGCTCGACCACGGCAGAAGAAAGAGAAAGGACGAATGTCGTCCCCTATGCCTTAGCCATAGGCTCTATCTCAATATGTCATGCTTTGTACCGCACCTGATATGTGCCTTGCCACGTGTCTGGCAAGGGGGTACAAGAGTGATCCAGGAATGGATCATTGGACAGCGGTCAAAATTGTCCTTGGAGTAATAAGTACATGTTTCTCGATTATGGAGGTGATAAATAGTTCGGCGTAAAGGGTTACGTCGATGCAAGCTTTAACACCTATCCGAATGACTCTGAGTAGCAAACCAGATACGTATAGTGGAGCAACCATTTGGAATAGCTCCAAGTGGAGCGTGGAAGCAGCATTTACAATATGACCTAGAGATTTGCGAAGTACATACGGATTTGAATGTTGCAGACCCGTTGACTAAAACCTCTCTCACAAGCAAAACATGATCAAACCCCAGAACTCATTGAGTCTTAATCACGTGATGATGTGAACTAGTTTATTGACACTAGTAAACTCTTTGGATGTTGGTCACATGGCGATGTGACCTATGAGTGTTAATCACATGGCAGTGTGAACTAGATTATTGACTCTAGTGCAAGTGGGAGAGTGTTGGAAATACGCTCTAGAGGCAATAATAAATTAGTTATTATTATATTTACTTGTTCATGATAATCGTTTATTATCCATGCTATAATTGTATTAATAGGAAACCCAGATACATGTGTGGGTACATAGACAACACCATGTCCCTAGTAAGCCTCTAATTGACTAGCTCGTTGATCAATAGATGGTTATGGTTTCCTGACCATGGACATTGGATGTCGTTGATAACGGGATCACATCATTAGGAGAATGATGTGATGGACAAGACCCAATCCTAAGCCTAGCACAAAGATTGTGTAGTTCGTATGCTAAAGCTTTTCTAATGTCAAGTATCATTTCCTTAGACCATGAGATTGTGCAACTCCCGGATACCGTAGGAATGCTTTGGGTGTACCAAACGTCACAACGTAACTGGGTGGCTATAAAGGTGCACTACGGGTAGCTCCGAAAGTGTCTGTTGGGTTGGCACGAATCAAGCCTGGGATTGGTCACTCCGTGTGACGGAGAGGTGTCTCTGGGCCCACTCGGTAGGACATCATCATAATGTGCACAATGTGACCAAGGAGTTGATCACGGGATGATGTGTTACGGAACGAGTAAAGAGACTTGCTGGTAACGAGATTGAACAAGGTATCGGGATACCGATGATCGAATCTCGGGCAAGTGCTATACCGATAGACAAAGGGAATTGAATACGGGATTGATTGAATCCTCGACATCATGGTTCATCCGATGAGATCATCGTGGAACATGTGGGAGCCAACATGGGTATCCAGATCCCGCTGTTGGTTATTGGCCAGAGAGTTGTCTCGGTCATGTCTGCATGGTTCCCGAACCCGTAGGGTCTACACACTTAAGGTTCGGTGACGCTAGGGTTGTAGAGATATTAGTATGCGGTAACCCGAAAGTTGTTCGGAGTCCCGGATGAGATCCCGGATGTCACGAGGAGTTCCGAAATGGTCCGGAGGTAAAGATTTCTGTATAGGAAGTCCATTTTCGGCCACCGGGAAAGTTTCGGGGGTCATCGGTATTGTACCGGGACCACCGGAAGGGTCCCGGGGGTCCACCGGGTGGGGCCACCTATCCCGGAGGGCCCCATGGGCTGAAGGGGCGTGGGAACCAGCCCCTGGAGGGCTGGTGCGCCCCCCTTGGGCCTCCCATGCGCCTAGGGTTGGAAACCCTAAGGGGTGGGGGCGCCTCCACTTGGCTTGGAGGCCAAGCCACCCCTAGGGCAGCCGACCCCCCTCCCTAGATGGGATCTACAAGGGGCCGGCGCCCCCCCTAGGCCCCTATATGTAGTGGAGGGGAGGAAGGGCAGCCGCACCTGAGTCCCTGGCGCCTCCCTCCCTCCCGTGACACCTCTTCCTCCCCGCTTGCGCTTGGCGAAGCCCTGCCGGGATCCCACTACTTCCACCACCACGCCGTCGTGCTGCTGGATCTCCATCAACCTCTCCTTCCCTTAATGGATGAAGAAGGAGGATATGTCTCTCCAACCGTATGTGTGTTGAACGCGGAGGTGTCGTCCGTTCGGCGCTAGGATCATCGGTGATTTGGATCACGACGAGTACGACTCCATCAACCCCGTTCACTTGAACGCTTCCGCTTAGCGATCTACAAGGGTATGTAGATGCACTCCTCTCTCTCTCTTGTTGCTAGAATCTCCATAGATTGATCTTGGTGATGCGTAGAAAATTTTGAATTTCTGCTACGTTCCCCAACAGAGGATGCAGAAGAGGTGTTGGGGGACATAATCTTAGCCGGAGGTGATATCTTGTTGTATCTTAACGACAATGATGGTCTGGAAGAACAGGGTGAAGAAGCAGGCTACGGTGATCGAAGAATGGAGGAGGAAAGACATGATTATGATTGCTCCGGTGACCCAATGGCTGTGCAAGAAGGAGACGGTGATGTCCGGTAACCGAACCGAGTCCGGCCAGGTATATATATTAGTTAAGCCTGTGTTGACTAGCTAATTGATGCATTCATTGTTTTGGTATATGTACACATATTAATTAACTCTCGTCTTTCTTCTTTTTTCTAGCCCTCCGGATCGAGCACAACTTCGGTAAAGAGACGAGGCCCGAAGAAAAAGTTGCGCTCGGATGAAAAGTTTGAGATCACAGCAATCGCGCGCGACGGCCAACCGATTGAACCCATCCGGACAAAGGAAGCATTTGCTGCTCAGTGCGGGGTTCTTGTTAGGGACAAGATCCCGATCAGCATCCACCAATGGTATAAGCCTAAGAACGAAGACCCTGAGGTGTCTTATGTCAATGATATGCAGAAAGATGATCTTTGGACTGAGCTGAAGGCAAATTTCACCCTACCGCCAGAGGAGGATCCGAAGAAGCCAGATAAAGAGCAATTAGTAAAGTCTCATGCTCTTAAGAAGATGGCAGACCTATTCAGGAGGTGGAAGAATGAGCTGAAAAGGCTTGTCGACAAAGAAGAGACACCAGAATTCATCGGCAAATATGAGAAGATCAGAGATCACTGGCCCGCATTTGTGGCCCACAAGACATCGGAAAAGAGTAAGAAGATGTCGGCGACAAACAAGCAAAATGCTGCGAAGAAGAAGCTTCACCATCGCACGGGGTCAGGTGGCTACCTCAAAGCCCGGCCTAAGTGGGCCAAGGCTGAGAATGATCTGCTTCATAAAGGGATCGAACCAGAGACAATGAACTGGCCAGACCGTTGCCGGACTTGGTTCTTCGGGGCTGGCGGAACCTTGGACCCTGTATCAGGGAAGTGCCTTTGGACGGACGAGCAAATTAAAATACCAGTCAAGAGGCTTCAGCACTATATCGATGCAGCGCAGGAAGGGACGTTCGTTCCAGACAGAGAGAACGACGAGCTCACAATGGCCCTCGAGAATCCTGAGCACCCTGGACGGACACGAGGCACGCCAGGCTCCGTTCTGTGGAAGGCTGGGTTTCAACACACAGCGGTTACAAATGCCGGAGAGGAGGAGAAAGTGCAGCAGACCCAAGCTGCAGGCGCTGCACACAAGGGCCTGGCGATAGAGGGCGAGAAGCAAATCGCAGCAAACGAACTGCCGAAGCTTCCCCCGGAGCTACCCCGCCATCTCAGCGGAGAAGCAGCGTGGCTTCCACCGAGCTGCTTCAGCCGGAGCATGTCTTGACGGCTCCTGCTAGCTACCACGTGGATGCTATCACGGAGTCTCAAAATTGCCACCTTATGACGCAATGGCAGAACTTAAAAGTCAAGGCGGCTGTCGGCTCTGTTCGACCTTCTGAACCCAGTGCAACTTTTCACTGTCGTCCGATTCCAGAAGGATATGCTAGGGTGACGGTGGACGAAATAACGGAGGGATTTGAGGACCTCCAGCTTGACCACCCTACCAGTGAAGGGGAGACTCGGCTGGGTTCTGCTCTGAAGACTCCATGCCTATGGCGGAAGGAGTTCATCAACCTTCCGAACTGGACGCCTCCGCCTCCTCCTCCTCCTCCGCTGAGTCAGGGCACTCTGCCTCCTCCACCGCCTCCTCCTCCGGAAAGTGACGATCAGGGCACTCGGCCTCCTTCTCCGGTGCGTGGCGGCACTCCGCCTCCTTCTCCGCCTACGCCGGTGCGCCCAAGCAGCCAGCAGCCTCCTCCTTCTCCGCCTCGCCAGCAAGGGCGGAAGAGACCCGCTGCCGCCCCGGCTGCTCCGGTGCGTCGTAGTCCTTCTCCTCCGCCTGGTAAGCGAGCACGAAAGAAGACATCCGCAGCCACTCCGTCTGCTCCGGCGTCTAGCAGTACAGCCAGAGGCGGAGGCAATCTGAATCTGATCCACCTCTCAAGCCTCTAGAGAAGTTACCGTATGAGATGACCGTGGAGGAAAACAAGAAGATCGTGCGGACCGAAGCGAAGGACTTCTTTGAAGGGTTGAAAGCATAGAGACATCCACCTCCGGAGGAGAAGGTAGATCCGGTGAAAACAAAGCGCACTATCGATGCCCTGAGGAAGCCACCAAAGTCTCCGCCGAAAACCAACTATGAGCACATTACTAAAAAGGCATATCTCGGAGCGGAGCGGTTGGGGAGTACTGTCAGTGATCAAAGGTTAAAAGAACGAGCAGCTGGGAAAAATTTGCCCAGCTCGGCGAACAAGCAAAGCAATCTTGCCCCCCGCTCAATGTGTCTAGCGACATTGTCGCTAATGCTCCGGGGATGGTGCCCGGTTATAGCAATCTTGGTGATTACCTGCCCGACGATGTACATTTTAATTTCTTGGAGGTGGACGAACACAGATACGAGTACGGGAAGCCTCTCGTCAAAGATGAAAAATATCTAACAATGATGATGCGAAGATTCCATAATTGGTACATGAAAACCTGCAAAGAGTCTGGGGGGACGAATACTTTGTATCTGAGAATTAAAGAGGAGCACGACCTTGTTGGAACTGATCTGTTGTGTGTTCCATTTGAGGAGTTCTTCGAGTTCTTCAATCAAAAGGCCCTCGATAAATTAACGGTCTTTTGCTACTGTATGTAAGTACTATTTCGGTCATTAAGTCTCTATATATAGCTCAGCTCTTTCATTGCATGTATTTATAATTAATTATCCTCACTATATTATGCAGATTGAAGATCTCCGAGTGCAGAAAAGCAGAAATGTATGATATTGGGTTCATTAACACAAATATTATAGATGAATTTCTGGTTACAAAGGACGCCGAAGAGGTCGAGGCCTACTTGGTACAATCATTGATCAAAAATCAAAACAAAGATTTAATACTCTTTCCTTACAACTTCGAGTGAGTGTTACTGTCGTGTGCATATTCGGTTTCCCTTATTACTCGAGCGAGGTTATAGTAATGTAATTGATGAGTTATGCATGCGTGCGCAACTTCCACTATATTCTCCTGCAGATTAAGCTTGAGAGGGGACTAGTAACCGTCTTAGACTCGAGACGAAAAGATCCCGAAACCTATGCGGGCATGACTAAAATGCTCATCAAGTAAGTTCAATCGATCATTATCGCACCATATCGGCAACTTTTTGTTCATTTCCTGATATCTCAAGTAATAATAATTATTTTCTTTGTCTTGCAGGGTTTGGAAACAGTTCACCGCAGAAGCTCCGGGACTGCCGAAGGAGCTGGGATATACATACCCGAAAGTAAGTACTACTAGCTAGCTAGCTAGTTGCGCGCATCTCCCATTGATTCTATAGCTATACTTTCATCAATGTCATTTATAATGCTTCATTATCAGTTTGATTGACCTCTATTTCTCGTAAAGTGCTTGTGGCAGGATCAAGGGAATGATTACTGTGGATACTACGTGCGCGAGTTCATCTACAACACAACTTTGAAAAAAAAGTGGGGCTACTCTAAAAGACAATATGAAGTGCGTAAGCAATAATATTCACAATTTCATTTTATGACACCATCATTTATGTCGAGTTTCATTCATATATATGTATTAACCCCCTTCTTCAAATTAGACATGGCAGATGCGGAATGAACTCCTACCACAAGATCGCATTAAAGCAATTCAAGAGGAATTGGCGGGATTCTTTCTTGACCACATCATCAATAAAACCGGAAAATACCATGTGTAAGTTGATTTCAAATGCCAGGGGATTGTAAGAGATTTTACATATTGTATATGTATGTAGCCAGTAGCGTCAGATAGATAATACGAAAACTTGTTGTTCGACCAATCTCTCGGAGAAGGAGAGGTCGATCACTTCTCTCGGTATGCATGACGAACTTCTGTACTTAAAGGTTTCCTCCATTTTCTTACTAGCTAGCGTGTCGAGGGCCTCTCTATGTATAGTACGTAGCGTCGACCAAGCACGGAAATAAGAGAGGACACTTATCTCCATTAATTAGCTAGCTAACACAATATATGAAACACCTAAATTAACCCCCCCCCCAAACCCCCAACCCCCCCCCCCCCTTTCAAAAAAAACAAAAACCCCAGCCACTGAAATGCTGACGCGTGGATGCCTATTGGTCCCGGTTGGTGCCACCAACCGGGACCAAAGGGCCTCCTGCCTGGGCTCGGTGCACCGGCCACGTGGAGACCCATCTGTCCCGGTTCGTGTAAGAACTGAGACTAAAGGTCTAGGGCATTAGTAACGACCCTTTAGTCCCGGTTAAAGAACCGGGACAAAAGGCCCTAACCAACCGGGACGAATGGGGGTTTTTCTACTAGTGGACGATGGGGGTACCAATGCATACAAGTAGAACAAAATTACCAGCATTAACCCACAGCTTCAAGTACAAGCTAAGTATGTATCAAGTGACAACAAAAACAAGTTTATATGCTAGTACAAAATCACCATCATAAACAAGTTTATGTGGGAATGAAAACAATCATCAGTACTGGATTAAACACAATGCTATCTTCATATTAGCAAACAGAATATCTCATTTTCATATTCTCAGTAAGCAAGTACAGTCTGCTTCAACCCATGTTCTAAAAAAGATGTTTATCCCTCCCAGCAGTACATTTGATGGTTTATTATGGGATGGAGGTAGTATGTATCAAGTAACAACGAAAACAAGTTGAGTAAAACAGTAAAAATGTTGCATGGAACAGACTTCTTTTATATGGGTATGTTTCAATTGCATACAACAAGACAAGTCATTAATTCAATGTGAATATCAATTCAAATTGCTGCATTGTTGTAGCATATCCTTCAATGACAGATTATTAGTAAGTAACTGGTCTTCCCAGGATTCAAGATGCATTATTTTGTCACCAAACTTTCAGAGATGTTGGCGCTCACCTTCCATCTTGGTGAGGTGCTTCTTCACCTTGCCGGCACACACTTAGAAGTGCAGGGACACCTTCAGCACGACCACCTGCATGATCAAGTAAACTGAAATTAAGTTAACAAAAGGAAGGCATGGCAATGGGCATGGGCAAATTAACTTTTGTCGACATAGCAGCATGGTAGCAATGAATTAACACCATCAAGTTAACATAGCAGCATGGCCATGGCAGCATTTCGGTAGATTAATATCATGCATAAGAAATAGGAAGATTTGTGCATAAATCCTAGCTTTAATACAAAATGAGCAGTTGCAATTCTAGCAACAATCTGAGAACACAGTCCTCTCGGTTTGAACGAGCTAGAGAACTGAACCACAAAGAGGAACATGCTCCTATTAGGACTAAGCAAGATTCTTGTAGTCATCTAAGGCCAATCATTCACGACGCCTAATTGTAAATAGATTCAGTCACTACAGGTGCTTGTTTCAGCACCAAGTTAAATTCAGTCAAGCATGTAAGTAGATTCAGACCAGCAGCATACCAAGCAAAAAAACAGATTTCAAACAGGCTAGCTAGCTGCAATTTGCTGCAATCCTGATGGTACAAACAAGCTAGCTAGATTAAACACCAACAGTTAACACAGCCTAGCTGTAGTTAATAACAAGGCCACTATAAATTATTAATATGCATGATCTGCAGTACTAGGAGGCCGAGTTAATGCACATCACAGTAACTACAAATGGGGTCTACTACAAGAGCAAAATTTAACAAGTGTGCTACTCCAAATCATCATCACTTGTAAATAGGAATGACCTTTTCCATGACACAAGCATGGAAAGTACAAACAAAATCACCCATGCACATGAAACAGAGAAAGGTACTCCTATAGCAGCACAATAGAGGGGGCTAGAAGCTAGGAGACGAACTCACATGAGAGGAGGTTGTACCCGATGCCGCACACGGCCACGGTCTTCATCCCGCGGTAGAGGAGGTTGTAGCCGAGTTGGATCATGTGCGGAGCGTCGTCGTGGCGGTGGATGCCCTGGTTGTCGTCATCGTCCACAGAGGATGCCTACTGCTCCAAATCAAACAAAGAAGTAAGAGCTAGTGTTGTTGATCTAATACAGAAATTAAGCAAGCGAGTATAGGAGACACACACACACGTGCTACTGCTAGTATCTACAGACATCAATCAAGTTGGCTGTGTGTGTGCTTGAGCTAGCTTAGTACGTACAGTCCATGGTTTGGCTCCAAAACAAACAAAGCATGCTAGTGTCAACAGAACCAATCACAAGGTTATTTTGTTGTTGTTGCTAGCACTGCTAGCTGTATGTGTCGATCCATCCATCCATCGACCAAACTAATGGTGTTGTATCTCTAGAATAAGTGCAGCAACACAAGAAGAACTAAAACTGCAGAGCACATGTGTATGTATACTCATCCATGGCAAACTGTACCAAACCATCCATACATGGCAAGATTGCAATGGAACAGATTTAACACTAGACATGAAAAATTGATGAGCCAAATGATTTTTACTATTATTAACTTGAAAGGAAGCTCACTGTTTCCATCTTCTATCTATCCATGATTTTCTTTTTCTGAAGCAAGCATCAAAAGGCACAATGACAAACAAATTTCACACAAACATTGAACCAATACTTCAAATCAAATTTGCAAGGGCTTGAAAGAGAGGTTGGAGCTCATCAAGTACCAGCTTCTAAAGGAAAGATCTTCTATCCCATACAATTTCATATAGTGTGAGGGAGTTTTCGACTATTGGCAACATGAGGACTAGTTTCATTACCTCACACGGTGGCTGGCCTGGGCGTTCTGGATACTCCATTGTGCGTGCAGTCCTTGACCCTCCCATCAAACTAAAAAAACAGAGCACAAAACATGTTTATAACTTCAATTCAAGCTCCTTGAATAGGTAGTATACTCCGCATAAAGTTCTCACTTCTACAACAACTCACTGGAAACATGTGAACGCGGCTATCTACTTGTGCTGCAAGGTAAAAATAATATAATAGAAAAAGGACCATATGACTAAGTGACAAATGACCATATCTATTCCGCACAAAGTTTGTTCAAATGATCTCATATTGTGCACAAGGGTACATCTTGGAATGACAAACAATTTTGACTAGGAAGTTTTCTTCTTCTTTGCATGGAAATTTCATTTTCCATTTTTCGGGTGACCAAAATGAGTTTTTTGTGAAGGGCCTACCAAATAATTGTTGCAAAATTGTACCAAATCAATTTTTCAAAATACTAGGCCATATTTAATGCATAATTTACTAAATGGTTGGGTGTCAAAAGTTTTGATCCACCTCTCGTGAAAAAGACAATTTTCTGCTGATTCAGCTGGAACCGGGTCAAATTTGAACTGCAGCTGCCTCATAGTTTGATTTTTATTTTTACCAAAAATAATTTTTAGGTACAAAAGTATCTATTTAATAAGAGAAACACCAAAAGTTTTCCAAGATTCAACCACTAGCTAGGAACGGTCATGCCTGCTGTTTTGACCGCATTTCGAAACGGGCATGAAAAATTTAAAAAAATAAAAAATTGGAAAACCTTCGCATAGTGTCATTATATGTGGCAAAGTTATCGGGAAAAATAATAAACTTGTAATACGATAATTAATTTTAAAAAGTGTTCTCAGAAACGAGCTATCATGTGTGGAGATCAATGGCTTTTAAGTCAAATGATCAATCTTATGGCCACATTCATGGCATAGTTTGTTCAAATGATCTCATATTGTGCACAAGGGTACATCCTGGAGTGACAAACAATGTTCCTAAGGAATTTTCATTTTCTTTGCACGAAAAAAATCATTTTTCATTTTTCGAGTGCCCAAAATGAGTTTTTTGTGTGAAGGACCTACCATATATTTGTTACAAAATTGGACCAAATCAATTTTCTAAAATATTAGTCCATATTTAATGCACAATTGGCAAAATGGTTGGGTGTAAAAAGTTTTTATACGCCTCTTGTGAAAAAGACAAAATTCCGCCGATTCAGCAGGAAGAGGGTCAAATTTGAACTGCAGCTGCCTCATAGTTTGCTCTTTATTTTTTCCAAAAATCATTTCTAGGTACATAAGTATCTATTTAATAAAAGAAACATCAAAAGTTTTCCAAGATTCACCCACTAGCTAGCAACGGTCATGCACGCCGTTTTGACCGTATTTTGAAATGGGCATAAAAAATTCATGGCATAGTTTGTTCAAATGATCTCATATAGTGCACAAGGGTGCATCTTGCAATGAAGAACAATGTTTCCTAAGGGATTTTTTATTTTCTTTGGACACAAAATCAGTTTTCCATTTTTTAGTGCCCAAAATGAGGTTTTCTGTGTGAAGAACCTATCATATATTTGTTGCAAAATTGAACCAAATCAAATTTCTAAAATACTAGGCCATATTTAATGTACAATTGACCAAATGGTTGGGTATAAAAAGTTTTTGATCCACCTCTCGTGAAAAAGACAAATTTCCGCATATTCATTTTCCGTTTTTCGAGTTCGCAAAATGAGTTTTTTTTGTGAAGAACCTAACAAATATTTTTGTAAAAAAAACTTCTCCATTTTTCAAGAATATTAGACCATATTTTATGAACAAATTTGTGTACACTAGAAACATTTTTTATAGATATTAAACGGTTTTTAGTTACATCATTAATATTTTAAATAAATATTTTGATGTCTAATATTTTGAACATTGTCTATATTTTTAAGACACATTGTACATATTGTTTATATATGTTTAATTTTTTCAAATACATGATTAACATATTTTCATATATTCCCAACAAATAACATCTTTTCATACATATGTTTTGATGTCTATATTTGTTTTTACACATTGTACATTTTGTATACATATAAAACATTGTTGATATTGGTTAGAAAAATTTAAATACATGATTAACATTTTTAGAAAATCTTGTTTTGTTATCTAGTTTTCCATATATATAGCACCTTGACATCAACGTATATATAGCACCTTGATCGGGTCCAACCCGTTAGTACAACGTTTGGTTTATTTCCTAATGTTTGCATGCAAGACATTCCATCTATGAAACAACATGAATCATTTCCTTTTATTATTTTTTCTCTCATCCTTCCCACATAGAAGATTTAGACCGCGTATTTGTGAATATCTACAAAAGTAGAATATGCATGGTGCGCACACGTTTACGTGAACATATATCCATAAAACAATTGAGTATCATACCCACGTATCTGTGACTGTGTACTTTAGATAACAGTTAGGTATAATACCTCCATATATTACCATGCAAAAATAGGTATAATACCTCCATATTATTGGGCTATGTACTTATATATTTCACGCTGGGGTATGTAGCAAAATATGCAAAAACAATTAGGTATAATACCTATATATTATTATAGTCGTATATATTTTATGCGGGGTATGTAGTTGTAGAGAATGGGTATATATGGTGGTATAGAAATATTGGGTATATGCATATATTTCAATTTCAGATACCCACTTATTTTTGGAGTATGTACTTCAAAAACAATTAGGTATAATACCTATGATTATTGGGGTATATATTCATATATTTCAAGCATGGGTATGTAGATGTAGGAAATATGGAAAAACAATGAGGCATAATATCTACGTATATATCATTGAGGTATGAACTCGTATATTTCACATCGGGCTATGTAGCTATAAAAAATGTTGGGATATATACATACACAAAAACTAATGAGTACATACTTAGATAAAATCCCTACGCATTTAATGGTAAAAGTTCTTACTATATTTTACATGGTAATAGTATGGAATCTTTTTATTGCCTGATCTCACTAATGGACAATTGATGACGCACATTAAATAATTAGATTTGACTATTTTCATATAAGGTACGCCATGCAAAGATCTATGGAAGGAAATTCATTGACATAAGTATGGAAAGTTTTTTTCCGACAAAAATATAAATTAAAATATCACCTCATCTGTTAACGGATCAAATCCAATAACCCATATATCCATCATCACAACACAATCACGATGCAATCGAACGACATATAGGGATTGACTATTCTTCACCCCAGCCATTTCAGCGTCCAATCCATCCCCGCTGTAAAAAAGTTGGACACCGAGGTAAGATTATGGTTTGCCGTCATGAGCCAACCACCAGCAAACTAGACGAGGTAACTTTCCTGTTGCTAACGTAATATTATGGAACCACCACCGTGACACCAGATTACGTGCAAAATCCTTTTTTTAGCCATCGTGAGCCAACGCCACGAAACTGATGTAACAACCCACGTAAAATTCCTGATGTATGTTTTATATAGAGATAAATGTAAGCAATCGGCCATTTATACTATTTCTAAAAACCGATATTGCACACATCAGAAATAAAAAAACACAATGAAAGATACATCGTTATAGCTTATTGCTTAATTGTACTTGTCAGCATCAAAACACACGAAACAAGAATAATCAGCAAAACCTTGAGTACTCTTAAAATCACACAGACATCAAAACTTTTGACATGGCCTCATGTGCCCATAAGATTTTGCAACGTAAAACCATTTTCTGTACATTCGTGCAACAAGGACTATGAGCTATATCTCCCGTGCATTGATACTATACAACTAAAAGTGGCACATCTTGTAATCTGCACATGAGTGCCTCTAGATACTTCGTCTCCAAGTCACTCACAAACAGCATCTTCCTTCCTCGATTACAGCGGAATCCCTATTTGCCATTTTCCTGATAAAATAACAAAATCTGGATCAGTGAGATATATAGATCACCTACACTTGCAATTAAAAAATTATCGACTTCTAGAAATACATGCATATTTGCATATGGTGCAGCTGATGAACCAGAATTGCAACCAATTCATAAACGAGATTTGCCCATGACATATTATGGTACAAAGGTACATTCTACAAAAAAGAACTTTCTCCTCAAGCGGTGACTAGGGGAATTCTGCAAAGAGAAAGCAGTATGTTTCATGCAGTTCATCATGATTGATGACAATAACTAGAGCTTAGTTATATGGTGCGGCTTCACCTGGATCACTCCAACAACAAAACTGAACTAAAGAATGAACCGCGCTTCAATTTATACAAACCATATCAAGACATAATGCTAGTTGGAGACAAATACCTTTTTTTAGGGGAAATACCTTTCTTTAAAAATTGGATATTTGTACGTCCATGAGAATCAGGAAACAGTAGAAGAACATGCCAAAGAAATTAGCAGCAAACTACAAGCTAAAGAAAATTTGCAAGAGGCTAGACACCATGGAACAAAAACAAAAATTTGTGGTAGTTGCCGCAGACACCAATGCAATTTCTGTTGACAACCACGATACCAACATAGAACTGCTACCTAATTAGAGGTCAACGAGGCAGCACAGGACATGTGAAATTTAATAATGGTGTCTGCAATTTTATTCCACTAGTTCAAAACAGTCGAACACATTACAAAATATGCAACCCAAAAATGTTGGTTCTGAAATTAATAAATGGGTTCTTCCCCACTACAATTTCCACGAACTAATGGTTGTAACATGGTGATTTTTGGCAGAAACTTTTGGAGAAACTTACAACTACTACTATTGTTCTCTAGTGAAAGAGCACACTGAATATACGTGGACATATCATGCCAGGGCAGATTAAAGGGTAATGCCATCATCCAGATCATGTTTTACACTAAAATGCTTATGTAATTCGGTTTTACAAGACATCTTCTTTGGTCAATAAACATGTAGACAATTACTATGAGCTAACTAAAGGCCATGTATTTTCGGTCATATGATGTGCTGATCCGAGAATGATTAGTTTTGCGAAGCATACCTTGGAGTGTCCAAAACTGGAATGCATAGTGCTAATGGAAATAGTATAGTACAGGTTAAGCTCAAACTCGGAAGAGAATGAACGCGTGTTCCTTGAGAGGCAAAACCTAGACATGCCCATTCCAATGTGATGGTGTCACCTGTTCTCAGTTACTGTAAGCTACTAGCAACAGTATCAAGCTATGTTTCTTTAAAACAAACATCAATTGGTTAGATTTGGCATGTGTCTTCAATGGATCTTCCAAGAAGGCAAGTGTGGCAACTTTATTACGGTAATTATTGCTAACTTGCAAAATCATCTTGCGTTTCTCTGTTCCTGGATCCATGAACAAGGTCAGTGGGAACTAAAACAAGACGAACCAAAGTACAAACAGGATTAGGACCTCTCATCAGTTAAATTAATCCTTTAGTAAATTTTGTTTTATAAAATTACTTGACAGATTTACAAGGGTAACCTACCTTTTGTCCTTGTTAAGTTCAATAATTTTTTTGCAGCTTCGCTACGAGTCTCACACAAGCTAGGTTTCACAAAAGTTTCTGTCTCCAGCCCTATGTTATGTGCCACCTCTACAGCTTGGATATCATATTCTGAACAAAAGATTGACACCTCTGCAGCTTTATAGCAAAGGACAGTATATACTTAAAGTTTGAATTAACTAGCATCTTGCAAAGGATAGGCGCTAAGCATCATACCTACCTTAAATTTGGCCGGTGTAAAAAGTGAACCATGAGGCAATCACACTTATATTGCGTATTTCTCTGTAAATTGTGGAGCCTTAAGTTCCAGCATCTTTTGATACAGAGACGTGGGGTTTAATTTTCTTCTGTTATCAAATGGGTAGTGAAGAACTAACAAACTACAGCAACAAATTATATGAGTAAATCATCCTTCATTGTAGAAGCTACTAATTACTAGTAAGTGACTCATCATGTTTGACTAATCACCCTTTTTCAGAACAACACACATAATTTCTTTCTCTCATGTAGCAAACAGAGAGCCTACAATGGAATAGATAGGAGCTTTCTCCTAGAGAAATACTGCAGCCTCCATCAGGAAAGGGTACAATAGGGAAGCCAATCTTTATTTAAATTTCACTATTCTTCTTTTTCATGACAATTAATTGATTAACCAAGAGCCAGTCCAGTTCATCTGAAACACTGGAGCTGGTAAGAAGGAACAATTCATCTAAACTGAGAAGAGTTAGAGCTATTAGGCTCTATCAAAGAAGATAATCTTGTGATGTTCTTCCTCCTCACGGGCCTTGTTGTGCTCCTCTTGTTCTTTGCCATTGACACGGCCTCCTTCTCCTCCATTGACATAATGGCATACTGTCATACTGCCATCCTATTGGTCCTGCCTCTTCTTGATCCCCCTATTCAACAGCTCCTTTGCAGCACCTCCGCTGTCCATATTTGTTATTTCACACAAATAAGAGTCCAGCTAATAAAATTGCTAATCTCACAGCCTAGAGCATAGGCATCTCAAGAAAAATGCGAAAGAGGAACTTTTACGATCCAATTTAGAAGCATCAGTCTCCAAGAAAACAAGAATAAGAACTATATATTAATTTAGCTTCTAAGATTGAATGAACAAATCAAGTGAGGTCCTAGAACAAGCAGGCGAGAGCCCTAAAATTGGAAGCACTCGTTTATTTACATATTTTCTTTCCGTAGGTATGCATTGGATCTGGATCCATGGAAAGGGAAGAGAAATACGAAGTTAGAAAGGGGAAGAGCGCATAGCTTACGGAAGATGGCTTGCACCAGCGTATTCTCCTTCGACGGTTGGCTGTCGCCGGCGCCTTCTCTGATGGAGCAGCCGGGTGATTTGGGAGTGGCCGCCGCCGTAGCAGCCGCAGCCGAATCGTCGACCGCTCTGTAACCCTTGCCGCCGACCGCCGTTGTCGCCTCCGGATAACATGAGAGATCGGAGGAGAGGAGGATCGGGAAGCGAGCGAATCCTCCGCCGAGCACAACAAGCCCACCGGCCGCTGACCGCACACTATCCGACGTCGAAAGTGGAAACCGCTCCCACCTCCCAATTCCCACGACCAGCTGACCAATTCCTGCGTCAAATTAAAATTGCGACGGCGGGCGGCGGGGTATAATTTTACCTCGTTGAGCCGGTTGTCTGTCACTCGGTCGGTCGACCAGGGTGAGGAATAATTTATTCTTCACCCTTCGTCTTAAATAGACTTTCTATATATATTAAAATTTCATATATACGTACTGATGACTATTTTTCCATACACATGAAACTTTTTTTATACATATCTAATATTATTTGTGATTATCATTTTATACATGCATGAAACTTTTCAAATACACATATTTAGTTTTTAAACACATAATTACATTTTTGAAATACGTATTAACATTAACATTTTTGAATTACATGTTTAGTTTTCTAATTGCTAAACCATATAGAATGATTCACGAAGGAGTTCATTATTTCATATTCTTATAATTTTATATTGTTTAATTGGTTTCGAGACTTTTCTATAAGGAAAAACATTTTTAGAGTTATACAATGAAAAACTTGTTTTTTAGACAATAATGAAAACATTATTTTTCAGATAACCGACCATCCTTACCAAATGTTAATAATAAAAAACTTGTTATTTTCCCATTTTTGTTGGGCCGAATATATGTTTTTTTGAGTAATATGAGGGCATCCCACATTTCTTTCTAGATGGGCCGAGGCCTACATGGCACATAATTTTTTTTTTTAAAAGGAGGTGGCCTCGTTCCACCAAGGCCCAAGCCCACCTTGAGCGACACCTTAAGTACCAATGCATCCACGTTCACAACCTCACGACCATTTATATTGGTCGTAATCAGGTAGAAATAAGATCGTCGACCACTCTTGTCTGCTTTATGGCCATTTGGTGTAAGGCAATTTCAGGGTTTAAGCCCTTCAAAGCGAAATGGCCGTGGATTTACGACCAATTCAGCCGGGGTCACTGAGAGAAGGTCACGAGTTGACATATTTCTTGTAGTGACGACCGGAAGCTCTCAGGAATTTTTGAAAAGGTCAAGGAATATTTTGGTGTTAATGACAATGGTAGTGAGATGATGATTTCAGTATGAAGTAAGCAGAAAAGACACAATGTTAAGCAGTGAATATCCTACGCCAAGAAAATAAAACACACCGCTCAGATAATGTTCTAACTGATAAGAGCGGTGGTCGATGCCACCATGTTTTAACTGTTTGCCATGTTCAACATATACTAATGTTCAACAGGTTGCAGTGTTCTACTCAATGTCATGTTCAACTCAATTAGCCATGTCTATCATTTCCAACAAATGTGCCATGTTCCAGCCAATATCATGTCAAAATAACCATGTCCAACATTTTCAACAAATTTGCCATGTTCTACTAAATGTCTACCTACGACAAGATTAAGCCTAAATCTAATTCCAATCCAGTAGCACATATCACGGCCTTCGGTAACCAAAATGCGCAAAAAAAGATAGTCTCAATTACATAAATTTGCCGTGGAATATGAATTTGGACATCAGATTCAAATTTGGGTTTCCTGGGGGCTTAATCAAAACGGCAAATTCTCGACTAAGTCGGTCTATAAATGGCTGGAGAGGTCTATTAGTGGGTGCCACTATAGATGGATCTGGAGAGCCAAAATACCTCTCAAAATCAAAATCTTCCTTTGGCAAATGTCTCAAGATGCTGTGCTTACTCGACAGGTCATGCGCAGAAGGAAATGGCCCGGTAATCCTGGTTGTTCCTTCTGCAAGGAGGTTGAGAGCTCGCATCACCTTTTTTTCACCTGCCCTGTGGCAAAATGTCTATGGAGATCCATTGGGGTCGTGTTGGGTACTGATAGATGTCCCAATAGTTACTGGCAGTTTTATGCGTGGTGCCATACTTTTCTCCCTGGGGGAGAGAGGTTTTACACGGTGGGACTTGCAGCTGCCTGTTGATCTATCTGGCTGGCCCGAAATCGAGCCACTTTTGAGAAGAAGATGATTAAAACACCATTTGAAATTGTCTTTTCCATGTTTTCTTTCTTGCTTTACTGGACAGGTCTGCAGTAAGGAGAGGATGCTAAGAAGCTACGCACAGGCGCGGAACAGATCAGGGCGGGTACCATGCAGATGATGAAGCTGTGTGACGCTGCCAGACAACCGATCACTGGAGAGTGAGCTTCTGGTGATGCGCTTCGAAGCTTGGAGTTCTATGTTCTTGTTGCCTCAGTAGGGCGTTTTTTTTTGGTCTGTTGGAGTCAGTATGGCCCCTGGATGCCGGTTCTGTAATAGCTAGTTAGACTTAAAGATATTTGTGCTGCTCAGGTTTTCGCCCCATGGCATTCGTCGTGATGTCGGTCGAATGTGATGGGTTTCCTGGCAGTGCTTGCACTCGCTTTTCCCTTTCCCTTCTCCCTGAACATGTTTCTGGAACTGCTGTATTTCCATTCATTACAATGGAAAAGGGTTAAAGCCCGGTTCAAAAAAGAGATTTAAAGAACTGCTAAAATTTGCCATGGCAAAAATTGTATCGATCCCGATTAGTTTTTTGTAAAGAAAAAACTGGATTGGATTGGAATGTGTAGCTAGTCGGCATGATGGACGGGTTAATAATATAGTCATTCTTTGGCTATATGATGTTTCATGTCACATATAATGTTTTATACCAACAAGTATAATAATAGATATAAATATGTACTACTTTGTTGATACATGCACACTTCATTCTCTCACAAAGATCGCAGGAAGACGCGTCTTTGCGTTATTATTATTAACTAAGAAATTTCGCTTCTTTCTTTTTAAGAAACAAAATATAATATTTAATGTCTTACAACCCGTCTACGTCACCTTATTGTATTTGCTCTCACGCGCCCTGGCCCTGGGCGAAGCAACCGATGACAGACAGGCGGCGCGGATCGATCATTCGTACGTGTAGCGCGTCGCGTCAGTCCCACGCACCGACCTCCCTTCTCCGCCACGTCTGACGCCACACGATCGCATCTGCTTATATAATCCCCATCCCTCCCCGCGGCCCACCGACCGACCGACCCGATCGCTTTCCTCTCCCACACCCGCTCCATCCATCCATCCTCCCGATCATCGCCGAATTCCCCTCGTTCGACTCATCACTCACCCAACCACCCCCGCCGGCCAGCCATGGGCGCCGCCAACAGCCGCGAGGACCTCGACCTCACCTCCTCCTCCGGCGAGGAGGAGGAGGAGGAGGAGGCCGACGAGGAGTACGACCCCGGGTCCGCGTCCGGGCCGCGGAAGGACGAGCCGCTCCGGGCCACCACCCCCGCCTCCATCGAGTTCCTCGACGCCAAGCTCCGGGCCCTCGACCTCAAGTACAAGCAGCCGGACAACGCCGCCCGACTCTACCTCCACGTCGGCGGCGCCTCCGCCGACGCCCGCTGGGTCCCCGCCGAGCGCCGCGCCACCTACGCCTTCGTCGACAAGGCCGCCGCCGCCGCCGCTGAGGACGACGACTACTACGACGACGACCGCCGCGGCCGCCGCTCCTCGTCCTCGTCGGCCTCGCGGCCCAGGTGGGTCCTCGAGGTGGGCCCGGGCCGGCGCGTGTCGGCGCCCGTGGGGCAGGAGCTGCAGCTCAAGGCGCTCCCGGGGCAGCGCCGGGCGGACTTCGCCGCGGCGGGGTCCGTGTGGGCGCTGCGCTTCCCCAACGACGCCGCCTTCCGCCGCTTCCGGGAGCAGTACGACCGGTGCCTCTTCGAGAACACGTACGGGGTGGAGGCCACGGACGAGGGTCGCCGGGAGGTCTTCGGCGCCGACTTCGCCGCCTGGGCGCGCCCCGCCGAGGCCGACGACGCCGTCTGGGCCGACGCGGAGGACGACCTCGCCCCTGCTCCCGCCGCCAGGGACCTGCTCGAAGAGTTCGAGGAGGAGGCCGGGGACGGCAGCGGCATCCAGAGCCTCGCGCTCGGCGCGCTCGACAACAGCTTCCTGGTCGGCGGCGCCGGGATTCAGGTGGTCAAGAACTTCCGCCACGGCGTGCACGGCAAGGGCGTGTCGGTCAGGATCTCGGGCGGCCGCGGTGGCGGCACCACCAGCAGCACCAACTACTCGACGCCCAAGAAGGCCCTGCTGATGCGCGGCGAGACCAACATGCTGCTGATGAGCCCCGGGGACACCGGCGCGCCGCATTCCAACGGCGTCCACCACGTCGACATCGAGACCGGCAAGGTCGTCACCGAGTGGCGGTTCGAGAAGGACGGCACCGACATCACGATGCGGGACATCGCCAACGACAGCAAGAGCGCGCAGCTCGAGCCCTCCGGTTCAACCTTCCTGGGGCTGGACGACAACCGGCTGTGCAGGTGGGACATGCGCGACGCGAGGGGCAGGGTGCAGACCATCGGCAACTCCTCCGACTCGCCGGTGCTGCACTGGTCGCAGGGCCACCAGTTCTCGCGGGGCACTAACTTCCAGTGCTTCGCGAGCACCGGGGATGGCTCGATCGTTGTTGGCTCCGTCGACGGCAAGATCAGGCTCTACTCCAAGAGTTCGATGCGGATGGCCAAGACGGTGTTCCCAGGGCTTGGGTCGCCGATCACGCATGTGGATGTTACTTACGATGGGAAGTGGATCCTGGGCACCACGGACACATACTTGGTTTTGATCTGCACCATCTTCAAGGACAAGGATGGGAAGGAGAAGACCGGGTTCAGTGGGCGTATGGGAAGCAGGATCGCAGCGCCAAGATTGCTGAAGCTCAGTCCGCTTGATTCAATCTTGGCTGGGAATGACAACAAATTCCATGGTGGACAATTTTCATGGGTAAGTAGTGTCATATTCTTCTTATTCAGGCACATAACATTGACTGTTCCTACTGCTATTTTTTGATTATGTCCTTTTGAGTTTAATCAAATTTTGTCTCGAATGTGCAAGATTAGCTGTTCATCTAGACTTATATGTGAATTCAGTGAAGGTACTATGCTAGTAATCAGTTAATGCAAAATGTTTGGTATCCATAATGGCAGTTCGCTAACTTACTAACTTGTCATAGCTCTAATGGGAAATATGTACTGATTAAATTCCAGTTTACAGGAAAATTCATGCACGCCATCTATTATTAACTGAATATATGCGGTACTAAATTAGCATATCCATCTCGACATGGTAGTGTGATGACTTCTAGGGTAATCAGTAGGCAGACAGTTTTGTGATACTCTCTGTTTAGACTGCATTACTTTTTAGGTACTAATGAGTAGAACAAGTTCAGTTCATAGTACAAATGTCAATTAACTGAATTCAGAACCAACACCAATTGAACCATTTCTGAAATCTCCTCTCTGTTTTTACATCAAACTAACCTGTGACTTCAACGCCACTACCAATGGAAGTATAAAAATTTATCCATCCTTTCTGTGGTTCCATGTCTTCATGGATTATAAACATGTTTCTTCAATTGGAAACAGGGTATAATGTTTGGGAAATAACAATTTCTGCAGTATGCCAATTAGTGTTCTTCCTAAATGATACCTGAATGCAATAGTCTGTTTCTCATGCCATTGGTTGTTTCAGATGTTACATCTCTGCTATCTTCATTTGTATGCAAATGGCTTCTTACAGCTTGCTTAATTCTTAATTGTTTATGAAGGTCTAATTCTTAATTATTGAAAAGCATATCCCCTGATCCGTGTTCCTCTGTGATTTTGCCCCCAGGTAACGGAGGACGGGAAGCAAGAAAAGCATCTCGTCGCGACAGTCGGCAAGTTCAGCCTCATATGGAACTTCCAAAAAGTCAAGGACAGCAACCATCACTGCTACCGCGACCAGGAGGGCCTCAAGAGCTGCTACTGCTACAAGGTCGTCCTCAAGGAGGAGTCCATCGTCGACAGCAGGTTCATGCACGAGAACTTCGCGGGCTCCGACTCCCCTGAAGCTCCTCTGGTGGTCGCCACGCCGATGAAAGTCAGCTCCTTCAGCATCGCAAACAGGCGTTGATTCTGATGTTTCTCGATTCTGAACCGTAGTGTTAGTTAGAAGTTACGGGTCTCTGTGCAGATTGGTCACTTGTCTAAATTTTTTCTGGTTCTTGCGACCTTCTTTTCAATGTAGAGTCATGTACTTATTTGCTTGCGGTTTTAGACTTTTGCGTGTTTGCTGGTTGATAGAACATATGGCGCGTTTCTGAATGTTCGGACAATGGTGTAGTGACTAGTGTTGTGTGTGTGTAATGCAAACATCATTTTCACGCGTGTACAATGGAAGCAAGTGTGTTGAAAAGAAGCATCTGAATGTTTGTTCTTTCTCCTCCCTTGTTCTTGGTATTCAATTTTGTACCGTTCCGCAGTTCATCGGTGGCATACTCTGACATGTCACCAGGTGGCATTGCGAGAGCGCGATGAACTTCCAAACAAAGAAATAACAGGGAGTGAGCTGAGCTCCCTGGCTCCATTACTCGAAAACAACCCTGCGACCAGGTACAGTTTTACAACGTTCAAAACAAAAGAAGCGCTCTGCAGCAGCGTTTTAGGACAGATTTCTGGATTTGGTCAGTCAGTTCCTGTAAGATGTGTGTATGCTCTGAGTACACAGTTCACACAATCCCTAAATGTGCATCAGTCCCACTGTTTTTCCTACGCGCGGCTGCAGTTTAACATCCAAGGACGGCTCATGTGGTTAATGCTGTTCTGGATGGATGGGAACTGGGAACTGGGAGATCCAGAGGTCAAGTGCTTCAGTTTTTTTTTGTTATGCTTTGTTTATTTATGTAGAAAAGCAAATCACATGCTATTCTGCTATGAGATCACTGCATAAATAGATTAACCTTTTTTTATTATCTTAAAGTTACATCTATGTACTCCCTCCGTTTCAAAATAGATGACTCAACTTTATACTAACTTTATAGGGAGTACGAAGGTGCTACTGTTGCTGGAGGCAGCGCTTTCAGTTTTCAGTGGAGACCAGATAATTGAGATCGATTTCCCCCTCCTTTTGGGTCATCTGTTCTTACTTCTACTTTGGCTCACTAGCATTCATCTAGTGTGAATCCCCAACCTGCATTTTAATATTGCACTGAAACTATCTATAGTCTAGCAAATCAAGTTTGTTTGATGCAGAAATTCTGGGACGTTGCTCTCTGCTTTTCTGTTCGCAAATTTCCTGCTTCACAGTTTTGATCTCATTGTGGTTGTGATTCTTTACTGCTAAATCAGGGGGAAACAATTTTTGGTATACTGCATGTATTCACATGAATTCTATTTTCTACTGTGTATAAATATACCTTGCATTTTGCATAGTTCAGATTTTTTTTAAAGCTCCTCTCATAACTGTAAGATATATATTTGTTGATCATTTGTATGAACGAAAACATAAGGTGCAAATGAATTCGAAGGAAAATTACATGGAGATTTTAGTGGATGCGCATTTTCCTACACAGAGATTTTAGTGGATGCGCATTTTTGTCCAAAATAAAGTGCAAATGAATTCTAAGGAAAACCACCAAGCATTTCAGTCGTATGAATGAAATAGGCAACATAGAGAAATCCCTAGGATCTAAATCTGTCTCAAAGTCCTACTGTATAAAATTACTAGAAGAACGCCCGTGCGTTGCAACGGGGCCACATTAACTTTAAAAGTTCAATACCAATTATGTTAATATTACATTTAATATTCTCATACATATTAAGTGACATTGAAGACCTTTTTTACCATCAAATTCTCATGCACACACCCTCTCCCTCCCTCTTCCTCACTCTCTCTCCCCCTCTCCCTCACTCGAGAGGTGGGACGAAAATAAACCCGGAACGGAGACTACCAACTGAGACATTAGGAGTAGAGATCATTTAGTTGATAAGAATAAATAGAAAACGCTGTTAAAAAGAAGAAACATATTAGAATACATTAAAAAACCAAAAGGACGATGTAAAAGGGGATTCGCCCTGCCCCCCGGGCCTTGCCACCGAACTGCTCAGCGGTCCGGTCCTCGCTGTGATCGTCTTCTCCTGTTCCTCGAGCAGCGTCGCTCTGAGCGGGCTCCCGCCCAACCACCTCGCTGGCATCGAAGGGAATGGATAAGGGTGACGCCTTCCTTCCCCGCCCCATGGCCTCACTCCTCCTCGACGCCTCACAAATCCACTTCTCCTCCTTGCTCGCCGATCCCGCCGATCCGGACGAAGTCGATGCCACGACCACCATGACCGACCCGCCCACATGGCCATCGCCCTCCCTGCGGGCTAGGAGCTTGTCGAGGAGCTCGAACGCCTTCGCTACTTCGCTCGCACTAACGAGATCAAGTCCAGCACTTCGCATCGACGTCGCTGCCGTCTTCCTCAACCTTGGGCCACCGCGACACTGCCGTTCGATTCGCGCCGCCCCGAGCTTCCATGTCTTCCCCTAGGGCGCCATTCACACCGCCATGATCTCCTCTTGCCTTTTCCCTGTTTCCCCTATCGTTTGCTCTCGTTAGGTATTTCGTCGTGGCCGAGAACCGCCGTCCGCCATGGCCATTGCAGGGGTAGCCACCGAGCTCCTCGGATTGACCCCGTGGCACATGCCCGCTCCTATGCACGCCCATGCCCGAGCTTGCCGCTCTTCTTCCGCGCCCGCGGGGCCACTCCCTCTCCATGCCCACGCCCATGCTACACCGCATCGGTCGCGCCCGCCGCTGCCGCCGCCAGCGCCACCGCACCATCAGGCCCTCGCGACGACACACCCCGGCGCGCGCCACACTCTCGCCGCTGCGCCGCCCGTCTGCTGCCGCCTATCGCTTCGCTCGCTCATTGTCGCGCCCGCCTCGCGCCGCCCCCAAGAGTGGCCATCTTCGCCGCCGCCCCTCACCACGCCGTCGCATCTCGCCCTCCACCGTCGGCCGCTCGCCCGCCTTGCTGCGTCTTTGCTTCTGCTGCTATGCGCTGCTCTATCGCTGGTACGCTGCTGCGCCATGCCCTCAACACCGCCGTGGACAAATGTGGCGGAGGGATTGTTAAGGGAGTACGAGAAGGAGATGGCGGAGAAGGTGTGGAGAGGCAGGAGGTCTGGGGCGGTGTCACGTGGCTGTGGTGGGGTTGTTTATGCGAGAAGGAGCCGCAGTGGAAGAAGAGGTCACAATTGGAAACAATCGCAAAAAAAAAAATCATAACCCGGAGACCTCAGTTCAAAAAAATGCTAATATCGATGGAGGGGTGATTTCCTTCAATAGGTGGAAAACATAGTAAATATTGGTTGTTATCAAGGAAAGGTAAAAATTTAGGAAAGTTAGGATTTTTGAACTGATTTCTATGCAAATGGTGTTTTATTGTTTGCTAACGTGATATCAGTACCTGCCCGTTTGTGACGTGTCTGATTAGGAAAGTTTGCAAATGTTAAGAAACTATTTATTGGGAGGAAAGTTGTGACATGTCTGTTATTTGTTTCTAAAACAAATTTCACTAATAAGAGAAATGGGTTGATTTAGATAAGTTAGGAAAGTTAGATTAAAATGTACTATTTGTTTCCTGAAAATCTGTTATTTGTTTCCTAAGATACATTGAACCAATAAAAGGAATCGATTGATTTGCATAATTTAAGGAAGTTAGATCCGTGATTTGTTATACGTTAGTAAGGTTCTGGTTTTAATAAAGGGTGGAGAGAAAAATAAACCGATGAACCAGGATGGGAGGGGGTGGTGGGAGGAGAGACCAAAAAAACCCAGCGAAAATAAACCGCGGAGACGATTCACCAACTCGTCCATTAAAAATAGAGATTTCGAATCAAAGCCCTTAGTCTCTCATGCTTCGTCTAGTTACTCTCATAGTCTCGTTGTCGTTACATGCCGACACTTTCGATCTTCCAATCCCCTTTGGCCTTGTTCGGTTGCAGTGGTTAGATTCCACGAGTGGTTTCTAACCTCCTAGGGATTGGGTGATCCCTAACCTGTCACCGCACCCCCGCTACTCCTCATCCATATGAATCCCTGTGACCATAACCTGTTCGGTTACTCCCTGTCTACTTAATCCATATGAATCGTTGCCCCTGGTCAACATCAGGTCAAAATCGGGAGGAGGAGATGGGAAATAAGAGGAGGAGAGGAGAAGAGGCTTACCGGATGGGAGAGAAGGGAGGGGTGGGGAAGTATGCCGCCGTCGCCGCCTCCGGATGGTTGCGCCGCCGCGGCCGCCGCCATCGACGAATCGCGGGGGAGAGAGAGAGAGAGCTCGAGGACTCGGGGAGAGATGGCTCGATTTTATTTTTCTTCTGGCATATACCGTTTCGCTTTCGTCCATCGGGAGGGACTGGTTCCACGGGTAGAGGGACGAGGATTACATTCCGGATAGTTCCACGTGGTTTGGGAGGGATTGAGCGGGGGTGTAGCCCCGACCGGGTTTAACCGAATGCGCTTATAAATGAGGCCGGGGTCGAATCCTGGTCGGGCCGAAACCACAGGGTTTGGCGAGGATTGGGCGCCAATCCCGGCGGGCGACGGGTTAACCGAACAAGGCCTTAAGCAAACAATACAATACCATTTTTGCAAGCGAAAAGAAGGATCGGATATTTCCGGGGAATCATCTTCTTCCCGGACGAGGACGAATGAGCTGGGACGTGGCGACCGGGACGCGCCCGCCGCTGCCTTCGGAGGCCCGGCCCCCCTAGTCGGCAGCCACCTGCCGACCACTGATGCGACCACACGTAGCGCCCAGCCGCGGCGATTCGTCCATCTGACCACCCCGCTTTATGGGCTAGTCGGCACTCACCTGCCCATCCACTCACGGGAGCACACGTCGTGCTTCGTCTACCCTCCAACGGCCTATAAATACTGCCGCGTGCTGCACATACTTTACACAACCACCTGCTTCACACTATCAAGGCAAGTACACAGCAGCAATACGTAGTGGATTTCCCGAGCGAGAAGCTCAGCGCAAGATGGAGAACCAGGCACACATCGCCGGCGAGAAGAAGGGCATCATGGAGAAGATCAAGGAGAAGCTCCCCGGCGGCCACGGCGACCACAAGGAGACCGCTGGCACCCACGGGCACGCCGGCACGGCGACGCATGGTGCCCCGGCCACTGGTGGTGCCTACGGGCAGGAGGGTCACACCGGAACCACCGGCACGGGGTTGCATGGCGCCCGCGCCGGCGAGAAGAAGGGGGTCGTGGAGAACATCAAGGACAAGCTCCCTGGTGGCCACGAGGACCACCAACAGACCGGTGGCCACTACGGGCAGCAGGGACACACCGGCACGGCGACGCATGGCGCCCCGGCGACCGGTGGCACCTATGGGCAGCAGGGGCATACCGGCACGGCGACGCATGGCACCCCGGCGACCGGTGGCACCTATGGGGAGCAGGGACACACCGGAGTGACCGGCACGGGGACGCACGGCACCGGCGAGAAGAAGGGCCTCATGGAGAACATCAAGGAGAAGCTCCCTGGTGGCCATGGTGACCACCAGCAGATGGCTGGCACCTACGGGCAGCAGGGACACGTCGGCACGGGGACGCATGGCGCCCCAGGCACCGGCGACGCCTACGGGCAGCATGAACACGTCGGAGTGGCCGGCACGGGAACACACGGCACTGGCGAGAAGAAGGGCGTCATGGAGAACATCAAGGACAAGCTCCCTGGTGGCCACGGTGACCACCAGCAGACCGGTGGCACCTACGGGCAGCAGGGACACACAGGCGCGGCGACGCATGGCACCCCGGCCGGCGGCGGCACCTATGAGCAGCACGGACACACCGGGATGACCGGCACAGGCGAGAAGAAAGGCGTCATGGAAAACATCAAGGAAAAGCTCCCTGGTGGCCACGGCGACCACCAGCATACCGGTGGAGCCTACGGGCAGCAGGGACACACCGGCACGGCTACACATGGCACCCCGGCCGGCGGCGGCACCTACGGGCAGCATGGACACACTGGAATGACCGGCACGGAGACGCATGGCACCACGGCCACCGGCGGCACCCATGGGCAGCACGGACACACCGGAACTACTGGCACTGGGACACACGGCCCCGACGGGGTCGGCGAGAAGAAGAGCCTCATGGACAAGATCAAGGACAAGCTGCCTGGACAGCACTGAGTCCGGTGTGCCCGCGGCCGCTACCCTTGCAGAATAATAACCCCACGGTGTATAAATTGATTGAGTCTAGTTCACCTAGCTCACTTGGTCGTTGGAGGAGAGAATGTATCATGTATCTTGGTTTAAAGTTTTCACGGACAACAGTGTGCTCACAGTTTTCGTCTCTTTACACTCTGTAGTGCAAATTTCCTTTTGTTCTTCTTTTTTTTTGTCCATCTAATCCGATAGACAGACGCAGCAGCAACCACTGTCAGATCAAAGTCCGGGTTAATCTCAATCACAGACCAACCCTACTATAGGTCAACCACCGAGTCGCAGCACAACCTCAATCAGCAGGGCTTCAGCTTGCAGCGCCTTGTTTACAGAGCCGCCTTCTCAGCGCCTTCCGGAAAACCTGCACCAGTAGCTTGAAATCGCTAACGATTACAAAAAGAGCTCGGCAAGAAGCAAAATGGCGAGACAGAATACGGCGACGGCGACGTGGCCAAACAGGCATCCTACAATGCATGGCCAACCAGGCATCCTACATTGGGGTTGTGCTTAGCGCAAAGCACATACAACGAATACAGAATCATCCTCCAAATTCTCGCTCTTTTTACCCATTGTCCATGGAACTAGAAGCTTACGCGCGCTTTGCCGCGCCGGCTGGCATAAGCATGATACGATTGCAGATGTTGTTGTTGTAAGATGTTTCATGTATTAAATTACGTTGCAATCTGAATAATGTGGATATAGACACAATGTATACATCTCCCTGTCCAATTGAAAACATATGGTTTAATCTCAGATGATAATCGTTTCTTTAGGTAGAAGGATCCTTGGTCTATGTATGACAAAAAAGAATAAATCTCTGGTTACGTTAACAAAACCAAATGCTCCCCTAACTTTGTCCTAAACCATCATGTGAACAACGTAATTATTATCTAGAATCAATAAAGTGTGCCACGAGGCTTTTCTCTAAAAAGACAGATGGGCAATACAAATGCTGGTTTATAATCAAAGCATAAAAGTCGCTACCCATGAGAACATCTCCAATGCCCAAAAGACAAATGGCCAAATTTATTTAGTTTCCAAACATAATAAATATGAAGAAGTGGATCAACATCACATCCATCTTTCTGTAAGATGTTATTATCACCTTGTCAGAAGTTTAACCGCTTTAAGAACTCTTTGGTTGTCTGACATAGTAATCTAACTACTTATTGTAAGTCTTTGTCGAAAAAAAACTACTCACTAAGTAATGTCAGTACATTATAGTAAACATATATAAACTCAATTTTCCACAAGTTTATAATCCTTTTTTCAGTAGGAGCTGCTGAAGTGTCAAACCAAAAACTAAAGGGAGTTGATTTACCTCAAAAATTAAAAGACACACACAACCTTTTGCATGGATGTGCTTACATCAGGATCCTGAGCTGCATCAGCACACTAATTAGCATACAGAATCGCAGTCTATGAATTGCCCACGCGTAAAATGCCGAAGCAGAGCACACGGCTACAGAGCATAGACACACAGCAGAGCAGCATCAACATACAACATCATAAAATTGCTCTAAAATTGCACGCGACAGAGCAGCATCAGCACACATGACACAAAGGCGAGCAACACCAGCATGACTGCTATTGCAGCTCCCGCACCACTACCACGCAGGCAACCACACCACCGCTCTAGCCCATGCCGGCCACCACGAAAGTTTTCAGTAATTGATCAATATTGCAGCGAGGTGCCAACTTGACAATGAGTACGTAAGAGCAATCTATACCACAATGTGAGACTTCTTCTCCTTGGATTGAGACCTAGAACTTCTTACCGTGGGAGCATCTGTCTTGGTGCTTGAGGGAGTCCCGGATTAGGGGGTGTCCGGATAGCCGGACTATAGCCTTTGGCCGGACTCCTGGACTATGAAGATACATGATTGAAGACTTCGTCCCGTGTCCGGATGGGACTTTCCTTGGCGTGGAAGGCAAGCTTGGCGATACGAATATGTAGATCTCCTACCATTGTAACCGACTCTGTGTAACCCTAACCCTATTCGGTGCCTATATAAACCGGAGGGTTTTAGCCCGTAGGACGAACAACAATCATACCATAGGCTAGCTTCTAGGGTTTAGCCTCTCTGATCTCGTGGTAGATCTACTCTTGTACTACCCATATCATCAATATTAATCAAGCAGGAGTAGGGTTTTACCTCCATCGAGAGGGCCCGAACCTGGGTAAAAACATCGTGTCCCTTGTCTCCTGTTACCATCCGCCGACGCACAGTTCGGGACCCCCTACCCGAGATCCGCCGGTTTGGACACCGACATTGGTGCTTTCATTGAGAGTTCCTCTGTGTCGTCGCCGTCAGGAAGGATGCCTCATCCCGTCTTTAAAGACGGGACTATTGCTAAAGAAGCTTTGGCTGTCGGCCAAACTCTCCGGCTAGGCGGTTTTCTTATGACCGCCTGTTCGGCCGCCGCGCCGACGATGACTTCTCGGGTCATCGAAAGCAATCTTCACGTTAACTCGGAGCTCGCCGAGCAGTTAGATCCGATGGAGCTCTCTTCCTTAAACGAGCTCTTGGATCGCATCGCCGCCCTGGGAGTCGCTACAGACTATGATCAGATTGGGCCTAAACCCGATCTGAGAGAGATCAACTCTCCCCAGGTTACCCACCACGTTGCTGTGGTGGAGGAACAATACGACGACCCTTCTTCTATCTTAAGGACTAGCTACTTCCGGATCCCCAATCCCTCCATGCCGGATTCCCGCGGAGGAGAGGACGTCACTCAAGCCCTGAACCTAAAGTCAGACAGCGGGCTAGATTCATTGGACAACATCCAATAATCCAAGCTTCCAAGTTCGGAAGCTCCTTGGCCCTTAAGTCTCAGATTTGGCGCGGTTCCGGATTTAATTCCACCTGCCCACCCAAACATAAGCGACCTATCTCAAATTCGGCAAGAGCCCGCAGAAACATTACACCATTACTGGGCCAGATTCCTCCTGGTTATGGACAGGATAAAGGACTGCCGCGAGAAGGACGCAATCTCAGATTCTGCAACAATTGCACGTATAACGGGATCCTAAACGCTATAAGTCGCCGTGACATTACACGCTTGCCGACTTGGCGCCCATAGTACGAAAGTATGTGCGATGGAAAGCGCTCGAAAACCGAATCAAGATTTTGGGACAATCCGCCTTGAATACAACCCCGTCTGAAATAAAAGGGTGCATCATCGCCAGCACCGGGTTAAATACCAAAAGCAAAAACCTCTATAGGGCATGGAACCGCATCGAGGGATGGCTCAATGGACCCTGTAAAATTCATAATACAGAGGGCGCCACTCCAACTCATAGCCTCGAGCATGTTGGATACTACGGCAGGTGGCCAAAGTGGCGAAGAGCTTCTAGCTCTAGAGCACCAACCCAAGGATACCAAGACAAGATTAATAATCTTGAGATTTTCGCATCAAATAATATGCGGAAACGAACACTCCTTATCCTTGCCGAAGTCTACCAAGTAGCAACAATAAACCCATGGAGTGACACGGCTATTACCTTTATTGCCAGTGACGAACCTAAATTCCGAACAGCCCGAGCACCAGCCGCATTGGTCCTCAATCCGATAGTGGACGACTTTCGCCTTACCAAGGTACTCATGGACGGTGGCAGCGGATTGAACCTCATTTACGAGGGAACCCTCCGAAAAATGGAGATAGACTGGAGTCGCATTGAGCGAAGCAGCACAACCTTTTGAGGAATAATCCCTCGGGAAGCACTGTCAGACAGGAAAAATCACATCGATGTGGTGTTCGCACGCCGGATAATTACAGGTCCGAGGAGGTCATGTTCCAAGTGGCCCTGCTCAGCAGCGGATACCACGCCTATTAGGGCAAGAGGCATTCATAATTTTCAAGCTATACCCCATTATGGGTACATGAAGCTCAAAATGCCCGGCCCAACGGAATCATCACTCTTGCTAGTGACCCGGACATAGCACTCGCTACCGAAAATAAGACAGCCAAGACCGCCCTTGAGGCACTATCCAGAGCCATAGCGGCCGAGGAACTCACTGCGCTGCGCTCCACGGTGAATAGGGACGATGTGATACTCCATAAGGGATCCAAATCCACTTCCTTCAAACCAGCCGATTTAAATAGTCAAATTCCAAGTCCATCCAACGGACCCTACAAAACGGCCTCCATCGGGCACAATTAAATCCTGATGTAGACGCCGCACTAAGAGAATTCCTACGCGAAAATTGGGACATTTTTTCCTGGCACCCTTCAGACATGCCAGGAATCCCACGCCGGCTGGCCGAGAACAACCTAAACATCCTAAAAGGATTCAAGCCAGTCAAACAAGCTCTTCAAGTTTCACGAACCCAAGAGACGAGCCATGGGAGAGGAGCTAGCCAAACTATTGGAGGCCGGATTCATCGAGATATAAAACATCCAGACTGGCTAGCAAACCGGTGATGGTACCAAAGAAGGACAAATCCGGCGCCAAGCGCCGATTTCAAGGACCTCAACAAGGCTTGCCCAAAGGATCCCTCCCCTCCCCGCATCGGTCAAATCATCGACGCTACCGCAGGACACGATTCATTGTGTTTCTCGACGATACTCCGCAACCACCAAATTAAGATGGCAGAGCTGACCAAGCCGCAACGGCATTCATCACTCCATATGACCCATTCTCGCTTCAACACAATGCCCTTCGGCTCAAAAACGCCGCGCAATATATCAGCGCATGATTCGTATATGTCCGCAAACCAGATCGGCAAAACAGTGGAGGCATACGAGACGATGTGGTCGCCAAAAGCAAGCACGCCGAAACTCTAGTAGACGACTTGAGGCTCACATTCGATAATCTCCAACATATGACATTAAGCTCAACCCGAAAATGCGTTTTGGCATCAGCCGAAAAGCTCTTGGGCTTCATCGATCCGTAGAGGAACCGAAGCAAACCCAGCCAAGATCCGAGCTCTGTCACAATTGGATATCCCAAAAGACCTCAAACAAATACAAAATTGATCGATGCGTATGCTCTAAGCCGCTTTATCTCCTGTTTGGGAGAAAAGGCATTACCCTTTATCGCCTCCTCCGACGCATCAACACTTCATATCGAGGGTCGACACCGCTACGGTATCCCCACAACATCATCACCGATAACGGCACGAACTTTACGGCCGACGAGGTCAAACTCGTGCAAAAACATGGGCATTAAGCTCGACCACGCCTCAGTCTATCACCCTCAAACTAACGGTCAAGTTGAGCGAGCAAATGGTCTAATTATGAGCGGCATCAAACCCAGATTAGTGCGGTCCTCAAGGAATCTAACACGCACTTTGGGTAGAGGAGCTCGACCAGACTGGGGCTGCGGACCACTCCGAATCGCACGACCGGATTCACACCATTCTTTATGGTATATGGCGCAGAGGCAGTTCTGCCCTGCGACATAATTCATGACTCACCTCGCGTGCGCATGTACGAAGAAAGAGAAGCCGAGCTTGATCGGCAGGACAGTTTGGACGCCTTGGAGGAGGAGCGTGACGTAGCAAAAGCCCGTTCCGCATTATATCAACAGCAGGCTCGAAGATATCAAAGCAGAGAAGTACGGACCAAAACTTACAATGTTGGCGAGCTAGTTCTACGCCTGTCGGACAAGAAAAAGGACAAACTAAAGCCCAAATGGGAAGGTCCCTTTATCATCGACCAAGTCCTGACCGGTGGAGCGTACCGTCTGCGAGATGCATCGGATAACCGACTCGAGCCGAACCCATGGAACGCAGCACGTCTCCGAAGATTCTACGCCTAGCGCCGGATTCTGAGTTCGTCTCCTTCCTCTGTCCATATTTTACATTTTAGCTGTCTTCTATTTTTCTCCTTCTCCCTCCTTTTTTCTTTCAAGCCTTGGAAGGCTCGTTAGCGCATTGTTCGCACACACTTGACGCGCTATCGCCATTGTACCGGGGCTTTTTCACGTAAGCTTAATTATAAGGGCTTCACGCCAATACATGTGTCACACTTTCGCATGTACCTTTTATTCACCATTATATGCATCGATATGACTTAAGTTTTGGCCAAGCTGGGTTGCCTTGCTCCTGTGCTTACCCCTACGTTTCCGATTGTTCAGCTAGGTGGTAAAGGGAGCACCTCTGCGATTGTTACTGCCGGGTCAGCCGGATGTGTACCTCAGACTGGGTGAAGCCGAAAGCTAGCGTTCTTAAGAGAATATTCGGTCGGTGAACTAAAAGAAGATTTCTTACCTATTTATTTATCTGCCCCCAGATGTTTTTTTGCTTTTTTCGCAGTCCGGACATGCACTTTAGGGCATGCCTCCCAGGGAAAGGAACCCCTAACGGAACTATTCTCCCTGGAAGATGTTTCTTACTAACCATGTAATATAACATAACTAGTTGGGCACTTGTATGATAAAGCACTAATGACCCCTACGCCTGGTCTCGACGCATGCCCCGGTTTTTATATAACCGCGAGGGTATTCGGACACACTCCGGACTATTGGGTCCCGAGGTCGAAGCGAAAAGGTCCTCTATGACAAACGATCTACAATCTGGCTAGAAGGCATTTTACATGTCACTTTAAATTACATAGTCAATTTGACTGATTGTATTCCTCTTCAATACCATCTAACAAGCTGTCTAGTTTACATCCTGCTGGGAATACTTTTATGCCAATTCTACCTGGCCGCACACTAAGCTCACAGGATCTCCTTCCCATCTCGGCCCCACAGTCCGACCTCGCCATGTGGTTTGGGTCAGCCTTGTACCGCTGCCTTCACCATGGCCCAGCCTCCTCGGCGCCTTTGACGGCAGCCGACATTCGCCATAACCGGAAGCGCCGCCAAGGCCCCTCGAGCCTCTCGCAAGCTCCCAAGGCCTTCGGCAGGGAGACAGATGGCCACAAGGCTCTGGCGACGCTTTTCATCACCTGCCGAACTCGCGTGCAGTTGTAAGAGCTCGGAAGAAGGTCACCCGAGAACGGGCATTTCTCCGCAGGACGGCTGTGAGCATACCTACAGACATAACTCGTTAGTCGACTTCCTCGCCAACTCTTTTTTTCAAAAGTTCGCTTAAGAACTTACTAAAATGCCGCGTCGAAGCCGCCGATTCTCCTTAACGGAGTCAGCAGCTGGGCACGAACATCTTTTAGCTCCTCACCCAGCTGGGTGTTGGCATCTTGAGATTATTTTTTCCTGCCTCACCCTCGTAAGCACGCTCGCTGCCGTTTTAACCAGCGCAAAAGCGCCGCACTTCATAACATACTTATCTTTTAAAAGCATATGTTACCAGAGGGGGTCTCCTTGGCTTCCCCTGTCGCGGCTTGTGCAGCCTCAAGTTGGGCTTTGCACTCTTCAAGCTCCTGGGACAATTGGGCATTCTTTTCTGTAAGATCCTGCACAATAAATGATCCTTAAATCAGTTATTCTAACTATTTTAAGTCTCGGGGGCTACTGGTATATATAACCATCAAATTTTCTCACCCGTATGTATTTCACATACTGCTCCGTGGCTCTGGCTAGACCATTTTGAGCGGCACGGAGGTGCGCATCTCCCGAATTGAAGGCATCCAATGCCTCTTGGGAGAAACATGCGTCACGAAGAATTGTCCGGCGACGCCTGTGGTTCATGGCACTCTCCACCTCAGAGTTGGTGGCAGACGATCTGTCGGCATCCTCTGTCGGAGGAGCATGCGACGCACGCCTAGTGTTCGCCTCCGCTTCTGGGCCTGGCTTTGAAGCCTGGCTGGCGGAGGCTCGATTGGCAACCTCTCCGGATATAGTCCGGCGAGTGCTCTTTTTCCTGAAGAGAGCACGAGCGTTAGTATGCCTTCCAGAATAAAACCTGGGAATAAGGCGACACGCCATACCGTTGCGCCGGCGCTTCAGTCCGGACCACACTTCTTTTTAGCCTACTGGGCCGTGCTGCCCCTTGTTGGCTAGCCGCCGTAGGCTCGGCCTTCCGCCTCAAGGGCTCCCCCTGCAAAACACCATTGATATACGATGGTCAAAGATAAGCACGGAGGGATCATTTCTAAAGTATTGGGACTTCGGTCTCAATTACCTGTGAGGCTGGAAATATTCCGGGGTAATCGACCGTAATGGCAACCAAGGCATTGTCGATGCTCAGTTGGTAAAATACCCCATCGATCAGCTCCACAGATATGTCCGGATCCTCTTGGGAGGCCGGATCGAGGGACCATTCCGGATCCTCAGGTTGTGGAGGTTGGCTGTTTATATCCTTTACGGCCCGGCGCAATTCCTGCGTCAAAATCACAAGATAAGGTACTTAACTATGGGAATATGGAACGGATGGGCATAAAGAAATGTACGCTTACCCAGCTTGGAGGGTTGTTCATAGAAAACCCGTCCTGAGGATTGACGTGAAGAAATTCTTCCTCTTCTCCCTTGTACAATGCGTACAAGATCTTCATTAGATCGGCGACCGATCCCGGCCCCTTACGGCCATGGCGGGTGGCATCATCCTCCCTGTTGAAATCCCACATGGGGTGGCCCCTATACTGGAGCGGCTGCACTCCCCGCATAATGCATATGGCCATGACCCCGATCATGGTCATCCGAATGAGCCAACAACCTTATTTGGCTCATTAGGTAAAGGACGCCCTCGCTATTCTCCTCCGGGGCTCCATGGACACCAGCTTAGGCGCTTCTTCAAAGGAGCATTATCGAACTCCGGAGGCCGATCCAACAGGGTTCGCAGGGGGACGTCTTATATATAAAACCATTTCAAGGCGGTCTTGGACGCTTCTTCGGGTTCCAGATAGATATCCGTCCCGGCGATGCGCCATAGTTCGCTCCGCCCACTTGATATATCGACCCTCCCGAGAACGGGTACGAGGCGTAACAGCCTCTTCCACACAGCGAAATGAGCCTCGATGCCCAAAAACAGCTCGCAAAGGGCCACGAAGCCCGCAATATGCAGAATGGAGCAGGCGAAGGTTGTGCAAATCGAGGCCATAGAACTCCAGTGAGCCCCGGAGAAACGGATGAATTGGAAACCGAGCCTCTTATCAAATAAGGGACAAGGCATACCCGCTCTCCTCGGGAGGGACTGGGGACGCCTCCGCTTGTTTTCCGCCCTTATAGGTGGCGAGTCCGCTCGAACCGGAACCATGAAGGCTGGGGAAGAAACCCTTGGTTTGAAGTGTCACTAACTTCATTGTAAGGGACGGAGCATCTCTCCCAATCTCCGTGCCGAGGACTAGGAGGGCGAGAGGAGGAGCCGCGTCGACCGCCCATGATGGAATGGGTTTCATCGGATGCGCTCCGATGAAAGCTCGCGAAGGGAAGATGGTGTGATTCAGATCTAGATCCTCGTCTCTTATATAGACAGCTCATTTGCGCAGCTAGGGGGGTAAATGTAAAAATTGTTGGAAATATGCCCTAGAGGCAATAATAAAAGCATTATTATTATATTTCCTTGTTCATGATAATTGTCTTTTATTCATGCTATAACTGTATTATCCGGAAATCGTAATACACGTGTGAATACATAGACTATAATACGTCCCTAGTAAGCCTCTAGTTGACTAGCTCGTTGGTCAACAGATAGTCATGGTTTCGACTATGGACATCGATGTCATTGATAACGGATCACGCCATTAGGAGAATGACGGATGGACAAGACCCAATCCTAAGCATAGCACAAAGATCGTAGTTCGCTTTTGCTAGAGCTTTTCCAATGTCAAGTATCTCTTCCTT
The DNA here is from genome assembly GCA_021605205.1 of Aegilops longissima. Lineage (NCBI taxonomy): Eukaryota > Viridiplantae > Streptophyta > Magnoliopsida > Poales > Poaceae > Aegilops > Aegilops longissima. Next base: position 606,921,298 of record CM038681.1, read on the forward strand.
AGACCATGAGATTGTGTAACTCCGGATACCGTAGGAATGCTTTGGTGTACCAAACGTCACAACGAATCGGGTGACTATAAAGGTGCACTACAGGTATCTCCGAAAGTGTCTGGGTTGACACGGATCGAGACAGGATTTGTCACCCGTGTGACGGAGAGGTATCACCGGGCCCACTCGATAGTGCATCATCATAATGAGCTCAAAGTGATCAAGTGTCCGGTCACGGATCATGCATTACGGACGAGTAAAGTGACTTGCCGGTAACGAGACTGAACGAGGTATTGGGATACCAACGATCGAGTCTCGCAAGTAACATACCGTCTGACAAAGGGAATAGTATACGGGGTTGCTTGAATCCTCGACATCGTGGTTCATCCGATGACATCATCGAGGAGCATGTGGGAGCCAACATGGGTATCCAGATCCCGCTGTTGGTTATTGACCGAGAGCGCCTCGGTCATGTCTCAGATATCTCCAACCCGTAGGGTCTACACACTTAAGGTTCGGTGACGCTAGGGTTATTAGGAAGACTTGTATGTGATTACCGAATGTTGTTCGGAGTCCCGGATGAGATCCCAGACGTCACGAGGAGTTCCGGAAGGGTCCGGAGGTAAAGATTTATATATGGGAAGTTGTCAAACGGACACCGGAAAAGTTTCGGGTCATATCGGTATTGTGGAGGGGCCACCGGAAAGGTTCCGGAGGACCACCGGGAGGGGCCACCCCTCCCGGGGGGCCACTTGGGCTGCGTGGGAGGCAGCCAGCCCCTTGTGGGCTGGGCGCAACCCCTCCCCTTGGGCCCATGTGCCTAGGGTTGAGGGGGGAACCCTAAGGGGGCGCCTTGCTTGGGGGCAAGCCCCTCCCTTGCCGCCGCCCCCTCTAGATGCATCTAGAGGGGCCGCCCCTCATCCCTTCCCCTATAAATAGAGGGGTGAGGGAGGCTGCATACACAACTTGAAGGCGCAGCCCTCCCTCCCCAACACCTCTCCTCCTCCCGCGGCGCTTGGCGAAGCCCCGCCGAGAATCTGTCACTCCATCATCATCACGCCGTCGTGCTGCTGTTGGAGCCATCTTCCTCAACCTCTCCTTCCTCCTTGCTGGATCAAGACGGAGGAGACGCTGTCTGCACTGCACGTGTGTTGAACGCGGAGGTGCTGTCCATTCAGCGCTTTGGTCATCGGTGATCCGAGTACGACTCCATCATCACCATCCTCTCGAAAGCTTCCGCACGCGATCTACAAGTGGTATGTAGATGCAAACTCACTCCCTTGACTCGTTGCTTAGATGAACTTATAGATGGATCTTGGTGAAACCGTAGGAAAAATTTTAATTTTCTGCAACGTTCCCCAACAGTGGCATCATGAGCTAGGTCTATGCGTAGTTCTCTATTGCACGAGTAGAACACAATTTAGTTGTGGGCGTGGATCTTGTCAACTTACTTGCCGCTACTAGTCTTATCTTGCTTCCGCGGTATTGTGGGATGAAGCGCCCGACCAACCTTACACGACGCTTACGTGAGACCGGTTCCACCGACTAACATGCACTAGTTGCATAAGGTGGCTAGCGGGTGTCTGTCTCTCCCACTTTAGTTGGAGCGGATTCGATGAAAAGGGTCCTTGTGAAGGGTAAATAGAAGTTGACAAGATCACGTTGTGGTTATTCGTAGGTAAGAAAATGTTCTTGCTAGAACCCAATTGCAGCCACGTAAAAGATGCAACAACAATTAGAGCACGTCTAACTTGTTTTTGCAGCAATTGTCATGTGATGTGATATGGCCAAGTTGTGATGAATGATGAATGACATATTGTGATGTATGAGATCATGTTCTTGTAATAGGAATCACGACTTGCATGTCGATGAGTATGACAACCGCAGGAGCCATAGGAGTTGTCTTTATTTTTGTATGACCTGCGTGTCATTGAAGAACGCCATGTAAATTACTTTACTTTATTGCTAAACGCGTTAGCCATAGAAGTAGAAGTAGTCGCTGGCATGACAACTTCATGGAGGCACAATGATGGAGATCATGATGATGGAGATCATGGTGTCATGCCGGTGACAAGATGATCATGGAGCCCCGAAGATGAAGATCAATGGAGCTTTATGATATTGGCCATATCATGTCACTACTATATAATTGCATGTGATGTTTATTATGTTATATGCATCTTGTTTACTTAGAACGACGGTAGTAAATAAGATGATCCCTTACAACAATATCAAGAGGTGTTCTCCCTAATCGTGCACCATTGCTAAAGTTCGTCGTTTCAAGCACCACGTGATGATCGGTGTGATCGATCCTCACGCTCACATACAACGGTGTAAGACAGTTTTACACATGCAAAACACTTAGGGTTAACTTGACGAGCCTAGCATGTACAGACATGGCCTCGAACACGGAGACCGAAGGTCGAACACGAGTCGATGGAAGATACGATCAACATGAGAATGTTCACCGACGATGACTAGTCCGTCTCACGTGATGATCGGACACGGCCTAGTCGACTCGGATCGTAACACTTAGATGACTAGAAGGATGTCTAATCTGAGTGGGAGTTCATTTAAATAATTTGATTATATGAACTTAATTATCATGAACTTAGTCTAAAACTTTTGCATAATATGTCTTGTAGATCAAATGGCCAACGCCATGTCAACTTGAACTTCAACGCGCTCCTAGAGAAAACCAAGCTGAAAGATGACGGCAGCAACTATACGGATCGGGTCCGAACTTGAGGATCATCCTCATAGCTGCCAGAAACAATATGTCCTAGAAGGACCGCTAGGTGACGCCCCGTCCTGCAGAACCAAGACATTATGAATGCTTGGCAGTCTCATGCCGATGATTACTCCCTCGCTCAGGCGGCATGCTTTACAGCTTAGAACCGGGGCTCCAAAAGCGTTTTGAGCATCACGGAGCATATGAGATGTTCGAGGAGCTGAAACTAGTTTTCCAAGCTCACGCCCGGGTCGAGAGATATGACATCTCCGACAAGTTCTATAGTTGTAAGATGGAGGAAAATAGTTCACAAGGAGCACATACTCAAGATGTCTGGGTTGCACAATCGTATGACCCAGCTGAATATTAACCTCCCTGATGAGGCGGTCATTGACAGAATCCTTCAGTCGCTCCCACCAAGCTACAAGAGCTTTGTGATGAACTACAATATGCAGGGGATGGTAAAGACTATTCCTGAAGTATTCTCTATGCTGAAGTCAGCAGAGGTTGAAATCAAGAAAGAACATCAAGTGTTGATGGTCAATAAGACCACTAAGTTCAAGAAGGGCAAGGGCAAGAAGAACTTCAAGAAGGACGACAAGGAGGTTGCCGCGCCTGCAAGCAAGTTGCCGGAAGAAGTCAAAGAATGGACCCAAGCCCGAGATCGAGTGCTTTTATTGCAAGGGAAGGGTCACCGAAGCGGAACTGCCCCAAATACTTAGCGGATAAGAAGGCAGGCAACACCAAAGGTATATTTGATATACATGTAATTGATGTGTACCTTACCAAGACGCGTAGTAACTCCTGGGTATTTGATACCGTGCCGTTGCTCATATTTGTAACTCAAAGCAGGAGCTGCGGAATAAGCGGAGACCTGGCGAAGGACGAGGTGATGATGCGATCGGGAATGGTTCCAGAGTCGATGTGATCGCCGTCGGCACGCTACCTCTACATTTACCTACGGATTAGTTTTGAACCTTAATAATTGTTATTTGGTGCCAAGTTTGAGCATGAACATTGTATCCGGATCTCGCTTAATGCGAGATGGCTACTCATTTAAATCCGAGAATAATGGTTGTTCTATTTATATGAGAGATATGTATTATGGTCATGTCCGATGGTCAATGGTTTATTCTTAATGAATCTCGAGCGTAATGTTACACATGTTCATAGCGTGAATACCAAAAGATGTAAAGTTGATAACGATAGTCCCACATACTTGTGGCATCGCCGCCTTGGTCACATTGGTGTCAAGCGCATGAAGAAGCTCCATGCTGATGGACTTTAGAGTCTCTCGATTATGAATCATTTGACACATGCGAACCATGCCTCATGGGCAAATGACCAAGACTCCGCTTCTCCGGAACAATGGAGCGAGCAACCAACTTGTTGGAAATCATACATACCGATGTATGCGGTCCAATGAGTGTTGAGGCTCATGGAGGATATCGTTATGTTCTCACTCTCACAGATGACTTGAGTAGATATGGGTATGTCTACTTGATGAAACACAAGTCCGAGACCTTTGAAAAGTTCAAGGAATTTCAGAATGAAGTAGAGAATCAACGTGACCGAAAGATAAAATTCTTACGATCGGATCGTGGAGGAGAATATTTAAGTCACGAATTTGGTACACACTTAAGAAAATGTGGAATCGTTTCACAACTCACGCCTACCGAACACCTCAACAGAACGGTGTGTCCGAACGTCGAATCGCACTCTATTGGATATGGTGCGGTCTATGATGTCTCTTACCGATTTACCGCTATCATTTTGGGGATACGCCTAGAGACAGCTACATTCACTTTAAATAGGGCACCGCCTAAATCCGCTGAGACGACACCGTATGAATTATGGTTTGGGAAGAAACCTAAGCTGTCGCTTCTAAAAGTTTGGGGATGCGATGCTTATGTCAAGAAACTTCAACCTGAAAAGCTCGAACCCAAGTCGGAAAAATGCGTCTTCATAGGATACCCTAAGGAAACCATAGGGTATACCTTCTACTTAAGATCCGAGGGCAAGATCTTTGTTGCCAAGAACGGATCCTTTCTAGAAAAGAGTTTTCTCGAAAGAAGTAAGTGGGAGGAAAGTAGAACTCGATGAAGTACTACCTCTTGAACGGGATAGTAGTGCAGCTCAGGAAAATGTTCCTGTGATGCCTACACCAACTAAAGAGGAAAATAATGATGATGATCAAGGTACTTCGGATCAAGTTGCTACTGAACCTCGAGGTCCACAAGGACACGCTCCGCACTGCAGTGGTACGGCAACCCTGTCCCGGAAATCATGTTGTTAGACAACGTGAACCTTCAACTATGAAGAAGCGATGGCGGCCCAGATTCCAACAATGGCTAGAAGCCATGAAATCCGAGATAGAATCCATGTATGAAAACAAAGTATGGACTTTGACCGACTTGCCCGATGATCGGCGAGCGATAGAAAACAAATGGATCTTTAAGAAGAAGACGGACGCGATGGTAATGTCACCATCTATAAAGCTCGACTTGTCGCTAAGGGTTATCGGCAAGTTCAAGGGATTGACTACGATGAGACTTTCTCTCCCGTAGCGAAGCTTAAGTCCATCCGAATCATGTTAGCAATTGTCGATACTATGATTATGAGATATGGCAGATGGACGCCAAAACAGCGTTCCTTAACGGTTATCTTAAGGAAGAGCTGTATATGATGCAGCCGGAAGGTTTTGTCGATCCTAAGAACGCTAACAAAGTATGCAAGCTCCAGCGATCCATTTATGGGCTGGTGCAAGCATCTCGGAGTTAGAACATTCGCTTTGATGAGATGATCAAAGCGTTTAGTTTATGCAGACTTATGGAGAAGCCTGCGCTACAAGAAAGTGAGTGGGAGCTCAGAGCATTTCTCATATTATATGTAGATGACATACTTTTGATGGGAAATGATATAGAATTCTTGGACAGCATTAAGGCCTACTTGAATAAGTGTTTTTCAATGAAGGACCTTGGAGAAGTTGCTTATATATTAGGCATCAAGATCTATAGAGATAGATCGAGACGCCTCATAGGTCTTTCACAAAGCACATACCTTGATAAGATTTTGAAGAAGTTCAAAATGGATCAGTCCAAGAAGGGTTCTTGCCTGTATTGCAAGGTGTGAGATTGAGCTCAGCTCAATGCCCCACCACGGCAAAAGATAAAGAAGAGATGAGTGTCATCCCTATGCTTCAGCCATAGGATCTATTATGTATGCCATGTTGTGTACTGCACTGATGTAAACCTTGCCGTAAGTTTGGTAGGAAGATACCAAAGTAATCCCGCAAGGAACACCGGACAGCGGTCAAGAATATCCTAAAGTACCGAAAAGGACAAAGGACATGTTTCGTTTATGGAGGTGACGAAGAGCTCGTCAGAAGGGTTACGCCGACGCTTAGCTTCGACACGATCCGATGACTCTAAGTCACAAACCGGATACGTGTATATGTTGAATGGTGGAGCAAGAAGCTGGTGCAGCTGCAAGCAGAAGCGTCGTGGCGGGATCTACATGTGAAGCGGAGTACATGGCAGCCTCGGAGGCAGCGATGAAGCAATTTGGGTGAAGGAGTTCATCACCGACCTAGGAGTCATACCCAATGCGTCGGGCCGATCAAACTCTTCTCGTGACAACACCGAGCTATTGCACTTGCCAAGGAGCCCAGGTTTCACAAGAAGACCAGGCACATCAAGTTGCCGCTCAACTCCATCCGTGAAAATGTTCAAGATGGAGACATAGAAATTTTAAAGTGCATACGGATCTGAATGTCGCAGATCCGCTGACTAAACCTCTTCCATGGGCAAAACATGATCAACACCGTAACTCTATGGGTGTTCGATTCATCACAATGTAACTAGATTATTGACTCTAGTGCAAGTGGGAGACTGTTGGAAATATGCCCTAGAGGCAATAATAAAAGCATTATTATTATATTTCCTTGTTCATGATAATTGTCTTTATTCATGCTATAATCAGTATTATCCGGAAATCGTAATACACGTGTGAATACATAGACTACAATACGTCCCTAGTAAGCCTCTAGTTGACTAGCTCGTTGGTCAACAGATAGTCATGGTTTCGACTATGGACATCGATGTCATTGATAACGGGATCACGCCATTAGGAGAATGACGTGATGGACAAGACCCAATCCTAAGCATAGCACAAAGATCGTAGTTCGTTTTGCTAGAGCTTTTCCAATGTCAAGTATCTCTTCCTTAGACCATGAGATCGTAACTCCGGATACCGTAGGAATGCTTTGGGTGTACCAAACGTCACAACGTAACTGGGTGACTATAAAGGTGCACTACAGGTATCTCCGAAAGTGTCTGTTGGGTTGACACGGATCGAGACAGGGATTTGTCACTCCGTGTGACGGAGAGGTATCACTGGGCCCACTCGGTAGTGCATCATCATAATGAGCTCAAAGTGATCAAGTGTCTGGTCATGGGATCATGCATTACGGTACGAGTAAAGTGACTTGCCGGTAACGAGACTGAACGAGGTATTGGGATACCAACGATCGAGTCTCGGGCAAGTAACATACCGTCTGACAAAGGGAATAGTATACGGGGTTGCTTGAATCCTCGACATCATGGTTCATCCGATGACATCATCGAGGAGCATGTGGGAGCCAACATGGGTATCCAGATCCCGCTGTTGGTTATTGACCGAGAGCGCCTCGGTCATGTTCAGATGTCTCCGAACCCGTAGGGTCTACACACTTAAGGTTCAGTGACGCTAGGGTTATTAGGAAGACTTGTGTGTGATTACCGAATGTTGTTCGGAGTCCCGGATGAGATCCCGGACGTCACGAGGAGTTCCGGAATGGTCCGGAGGTAAATATTTATATATGGAAGTTGTCAAACGGACACCGGAAAAGTTTCGGGTCATATCGGTATTGTGGAGGGGCCACCGAAAGGTTCGGAGGACCACGGAGGGGCCACCTCCGGGGGCCACTTGGGCTGCGTGGGAGGCAGCCAGCCCCTTGTGGGCTGGGCGCACCTCCCTTGGGCCCATGCGCCTAGGGTTGAGGGGGAACCCCAAGGGGGCGCCTTGCTTGGGGGCAAGCCCTCCCCTGGCCGCCGCGCCTCTAGATGCATCTAGAGGGGCCGCCCTCCTCCCTTCCCCTATAAATAGAGGGGTGAGGGAGGCTGCATACACAACTTGAAGGCGCAGCCCTCCCTCCCAACACCTCTCCTCCTCTCGTGCGGCGCTTGGCGAAGCCCTGCCGGAGAACTGTCACTCCATCATCATCACGCCATCGTGCTGCTGTTGGAGCCATCTTCCTCAACCTCTCCTTCCTCCTTGCTGGATCAAGACGGAGGAGACGCTGCCCTGCACTGCACGTGTGTTGAACGCGGAGGTGCTGTCCGCTCAGCGCTTGGTCATCGGTGATCCGAGTACGACTCCATCATCACCATCCTATCGAAAGCTTCCGCACGCGATCTACAAGTGGTATGTAGATGCAAACTCACTCCCTTGACTCGTTGCTTAGATGAACTCATAGATGGATCTTGGTGAAACCGTAGGAAAAATTTTAATTTTCTGCAACGTTCCCCAACAAAAATACCCTGGCTTTTCGCGTGGAAGATGGCCATTATTGGGCGTGGAAGCCAAGGAGCGCGATATTCATGAGAAGCCGGACACTATTCAAACAGGTACACAGGATTTGGAGAAGAACCCGCCTTGCAATGCCGAAGACAATCTATGCACCGGACTCGTTGTCATTGAAGCCTGGTTCGGGGGCTACTAAGGGAGTCCCGGATTAGGGGGTGTCCGGATAGCCGGACTATAGCCTTTGGCCGGACTCCTGGACTATGAAGATACAAGATTGAAGACTTCCTCCCATGTACGGATGGGACTTTCCTTGGTGTCGGTGTTCAAAACCGGCGGATCTCGGGTAGGGGGTCCCGAACTGTGCGTCTAGGCGGATGGTAACAGCAGACAAGGGACACGATGTTTTTACCCAGGTTCGGGCCCTCTCGATGGAGGTAATACCCTACTCCTGCTTGATTAATATTGATGATATGGGTAGTACAAGAGTAGATCTACCACGAGATCAAGGAGGCTAAACCCTAGAAGCTAGCCTATGGTATGATTGTTGTTCGCCCCACGGACTAAAACCCTCCGGTTTATATAGACACCGGATAGGTTAGGGTTACACAGAGTCGGTTACAATGGTAGGAGATCTACATATCCAGACGCCAAGCTTGCCTTCCACGCCAAGGAAAGTCCCATCCGGACACGGACGAAGTCTTCAATCTTGTATCTTCATAGTCCGGGAGTCCGCCGTGATGATAGTTCGCTATCCGGACACCCCTAATCCGGGACTCCTCAAGAGTCTCTAACCAGGCTTCAATGACGACGAGTCCGGCGCGATATTGTCTTCGCATTGCAAGGCGGGTTCCTCCTCCGAATACTTCATAGAAGGTTTTGAACACCGTGATAGTGTCCGCTCGCAAAACAAGTTCCACTTACCACCGTAGAGAGAATAACCTTTGCACAAATCTGCCGACGATTCGCAGGGCGTGACATCACACTCACGCCAGGCCTTTATATGAATCGTTTTTACCATTCCACCTTAGCGCTTAGCGAGGCGGTTTCCTTGGCACGCCTTATCAAAGCATAGATCGTGCCCCCTTATTCCGGGATTCTCATAAATACGGACGTGGGTAACCCATCCGTGCCATTGATTACGGCGCTTGGGAGATAAGCGAGTTTTACCAGGCTGGTGGGGGACGCATAACTTCGTCCGTCCATATAAGGGGATAAGGATCCACCTTTTCACCTACGCCTTCTTCCTCCTTTGCTCATCCATTTCCGCGCACTCGAGCTCCAGCGCCGAAGTCCGCACATCCCACCTCACCCTTCTCCAACCATGTGAGAAGCAGGAGGCAGGTGGATGGCCTCCTCCGTCACGGAGGGGCACATCACAAGACCGCGAGAGGCCGGATATTTGTCCGACGACATCGCGCACAGGCTGCCCGACGCGGGGCACCTCATTCCAACCCTCAGGCCCCATGAGAGGGTGGTGTTTCTCCCCCACTTCCTCCAAGGACTAGGTTTTCCACTTCACCCATTTGTCCGGGGGCTCATGTTCTACTACGGCCTGGACTTCCACGACCTGGCCCCGAATTTCATCCTCAACATCTCTGCGTTTATCGTCGTGTGCGAGGCCTTCCTCTGCATCCAGCCCCACTTCGGCCTATGGCTGAAGACCTTCAATGTCAGGCCGAAGGTAGTGGGCGGCCGTCAAGCAGAGTGCGGAGGCGCCATGGTTGGCAAGATGGCCAAAGTCCTATGGCTCGAGGGCGCTTTTGTGGAGACAATAAAGGGGCGGCAATCGGGGTGGTTCTACATCACCGAGCCACGTGACCCCAAATGGGTGGCGGCCCCCGAATTCAGATCTGGCTTCCCCACACGGCTCTCGTCATGGAAAGAGACGGGCCTAACGTGGGGGAATTCGGACGAGCTATCTGGACTCCAAACATGCGTCCGAAACCTGGTGGACAAGAATCTCAGGCTTGTCGACGTAATCCAGGTGATGCTCATCCGCCGGGTTCTCCCATGCCAACAACGGGCCTTTAATTTGTGGGAGTTCGATCTGGCACAACACCGAACCTTGAGCCGGCTCTTCGACACTACGTACGAAGATGCCTGGAAGGTGCTGTTTAAGGGCGCCGAAGCCCCCGCATCCGCTAACAAAGATCGCGGATACAGCTCGCGGCGTCAAGCCGGCGAGGTAAGTTATTTTACCCTTTACGGGACTCTTTTTTCATAGATTGACTCTATGCGGGATCTAAAACTCCCTAACCTTTGACAGGACTGGCTGAAGACATCCGGACATATTTACTGTCCGGCTCCTGTGCCGGAAGACCCAGCGGACGCCCGATTGACGGGGCTGCTGGCTCCGGTACCCCATGTGGTGCCGAAGAAGAAGGCCAAGAAGGAGGCCACGGGAACTTGAAGGAGCTCCCGACGCCAGGTGCTGTCAGATTCTGAAGCAGAATCTTCTCCTGATGACGAGGAGGAGGAAAAAGAAGCTTCTCCCCCAGCGGGGGAGGAGAAGAAAAGGAAGGCCGCCCCAACTGGGGAGGACGGAGGGTCGAAGAAGGGAAGAACCCTTCCTCCGGACTTCTCCACCAACGTCGACAACGACGAGGAGGATTGTCCGACAAGGGCCAGGCCCCTGGCGAGATCGTAAGTGTCCGGATACCCATGGCTTTTTTATCATTGCATAGTGTTCTCTAATGCCGAACAATCATGCAGCCCGCCCAAGGGCGAGTTCGCCACTTCGTCGAGCGGGTCCCTGGGCTCGTCGGAAATGGAGAGTACTTCACTTCCGGCCGCCTCCTCGCCTCATGCTGCGGACGACACCGAGGTGGGGCCCCAAAGGGGGCCTGGTCAAGAGGAGGTGGCGCAGGAGGTGCCGCAAGGCGACCTCCTGACTCCAGCGTGGGGGCGAGACCCCAGGCTCTAAGCCCGACCTTGTCCGGATTCCATAACGGAACCTTCAGCGGTTCAAGTCCGCAAGCGCCCTTCATAAGAAGGGATACGCCGGTGTCCTCCGCCCAACCGAGGCACCGGATAACTTCATCGGAGGCGCTTAACAGCCTCCATCGAGGAGGAGCACCGCCTGTTATGAGTGCGCTGATCCGACAGTTCACCTGCCAAGAGCGGGCTGACTGAAGCCTCAGATCAGCCTTCTAACAGGCTTTGAGGTAAGTTTAGAATATGTAAAAATATTACCGCGATAGACAGTAGTTCTCGATGCTTAGTTCGGTGTTGGAAAGAAAAGCCGGACTAAGGATCTAAAAATATATACGCAGGAGTCTAACATAAGTATGTCAATATGGGAATGCAGGCTACGCTGCTGACCTCTGCCGCACTGACTGCGAAGGTCGATGCATTGAAGCAAAGCCTCGAGCGGTCCGAGAACGAGCTCGGCCTTGCCAAGAAGCAACTCGAGGACAAGGAAGGTAAGTAAGACCTTATTAAAGAAATACCTTATAGAAAAGGTTTTGGTTGCAAAAAATAACAGGAATAACTTGGGTACTACAGGGGCCACGAACGAGGTGGCGACCCTGAAGGAAGCGGTGTCCGTGGCCAAAAACAAAGCGGCCGCGGAGCGCACCGAGCGAGAGATGGGGGAGGCGCAGCTGGCCAAGGTACGGCAAGAGTTCCAAGCTCTCGTGGAAAAACACGAGAGTTTGGAGCGTGACTCGTAGACTCGAGAGTCCAAGCTCGCCCCGGCTCTTGAGAGTGCCAAAGCTGCTAAGGCCGAGGGCCAAAAAGCCCTCCAAGAAATTGAATCGCTAAAGAAGATAGCGGCGGGTAAGGCATTCTTTATGCAAAGCAAGCATGTGAAAGTGAATTACCTATTACTTACCCGGATTCGAGCTCTCCAGAGCATTCGCAGATCTGCCTCAGAGGTGTCCGATGCCGCTGCGATTCTACCGCGCCAAGGAGGGAGCTCAACGGAGAAGGTGTTCTGGTCTCAATATCTTTGAGGCGGACATCCGGTGTTCCTAAGCGACCAGCTGAAGCAGCTGGTCGAGCTCCACAAGGTCGCCGAACATGCCATGAAGGGCCTCATACTTCGGCTGTGGCCATTGGAAGCCATGCCTGGGAGCTACTTTGGGCTAGTGCGGCGGCTGGTGGACGCCTGTCCACGGATTGAAGTCATCAAGCGCTCCGTCTGCATTGAAGGTGTCCGTCGGGCCCTTGCCCGTGCTAAAGTGCACTCGGGCAAGCTAGATGCGGAGAAGCTTGTGACGGACGGGCCACCGAAGGGCAAGGAGCATCGCACACCCGAAATGTACTATGAGGGCCTCCTGAAGGGTGCCCGCCGAATAGCGGATGAGTGCTCCAAAGATGTAATTTTTGAATAGACTCGCATTTGTTATCACGTACGCTGAAAACTTGTTCATATGCGCTAAGCAACGCTTGTTAATTTAAAATATTACCTTCAGGGCCGCTTATCAAATTTGAGAGATGGCAAGTCGTTGGCTTCAGCCCCCATGCCACAGTGATGGGGTGTTGGGATAAACTTGAGCACTCTTGTTCCCATTCTTGGGTCCATCTAGGAGGCGCCAACACAACGTAACAAGGCAACCAGACTTATAATGCTTGAACACTCTCACTTAGCCATAGAATTCTATAATTTTAAATTTCGGCGAAGCCCCTAGTATTCGGAAGACCGAGTTCGGGGCGCTATCCACGCCTTGGCCGGACAACTCCGGTTCCTCGCTCTAAGCGGCATAAGTCTTTAGGGACCCGAAAAAACCTCTCGAACAGCGACCAGCTCTCGCCCTATCATGACGGTCAGTTTTAGCTTTCTCCACTGAGGTGCTCGACCCAGCTCAACTGGGGCACAATCGCAGTGGTTCTCCCGGTGCTACCTTAGCCGATATAACGGAACGTAAGGTACCAAAACACGGGAGCCGGGCAAACCCAACTATTGACCCAAGACATGGTTCGGAGCCGATTCATATAATGCTATAAGTTCGGGGTGCCGCACTTGTGAAAGTGTTCGGACTTATCACACCATAATTTTTGGGGTACTTAAGCCCCTGGTGTATTGGCCGTACCAAAGTGTACGTGTGCAACATGTCATGAAATGAACATATGTATAGATAAAGAAAGTAATGCAATAATAAGCGAAAGCTATGTATTGTTTATTCAAAAAGGTACTGCAATGAAAGCAGAACGATACAAAGAGTGCGATAAGCAAGGGATGGGACTATCTAACATGTCCCCCTCCAGGGGTAAGCTGCGGGATGGTATGTAAAACAGGTATAATGCTCGTAATAGAGACCACCTGAACACTCGACGTAGCTTTCTGCTTCCCTGGCTGTTGCATCATGAGTTCGGCGATTCTAGTGTCGGACATGACTTCTGAAAGACGGAGTCCTGAAAGTAAGAAAAAGGAAGAAAAAGGAAAAAAGAAAAAGAATGACACAATCGGGAGCCCCTGGTGCGGTTGAGCCGCATTCCGGGCGTGCCGTGGTCGTGCCCCTCCCCTTATGCCCATGGTATCTCCAGAGCATAGTTATGTACGCGTAGTACCGGATTCGCAATTTCGCGAGGGCTGGGGTTGGGGCCGGATTGCTACGCGTGCTTGAATCGTGCCAGGCGATCTTGTTGTTGGTTACTCCGGGCGCGCTTGACAGTGTCCGGACGCTTAGTGGCCGGACTCGAGAATTGCTGTGAGAGGCTGCTTTGTGCCTCCACCGCGAGGGCCGGTGTGTGCTCCTCCGTTCGGAGGGAGCGTTCGGTGTTTCCATTGACCGTGATTACTCCTCGAGGGCCTGGCATCTTGAGCTTGAGGTATGCGTAGTGCGGCACCGCATTGAACTTTGCAAATGCGGTTTGTCCGAGCAAAGGCATGATAGCCGCTATGAATGGGACGATGTCGAAGATTAACTCTTCGCTTCGGAAGTTATCCGTGGATCCGAAGACCACTTCGAGTGTAACTGAGCCCGTACAACTGGCCTCCACACCCGGTATCACTACTAGAAAAACCACTACTAATGGCGCACCTAATATGGCCATTAATGGCGCATCACTGGTGCGCCATTGATAGCACGCCATTAGTATTTTTACTAATGGCGCACCACCGGTGCGCTTATTAGTATTCGGTATACTAATGGCGCACCACGGTGCGCCATTAGTATGCGCGAGGGTGCGCCATTAGTATGCCTCCTGGGCATGTATACCAGTGCTTTGAGATACTAATGGCGCACCACCTCCGGATGCGCCTATTAGTAATCAAGAAGATACTAATGGCGCACTACCCAGTGATGCGCCATTAGTATGCAGATTGTCATACTAATGGCGACCGTCATGTGATGCGCCATTAGTATGAATATTAGGTTTTTTTATTTTTTATTTTCTGTTTTTGCACAGGTTACAAAATGTATAATTTGACAAAATATAGACAACACACATCAACAATAGATTCATCAAATACAATAGAAGATTAGTCTTTGAATACAATTCATCATATTAGTCTCCGAATACAATTCATCATATTAGTCTCCGAATTGAAAAGACCGAACAAAGATAGAACATTATATTACAAGTCTCGAGACCGCGAGTAGCGAGTTTGTCTTCGCATTACAAGTCGATATCGATCATCTAAACTACCATCACATAGAAGAGAGCTGCGGTCATCACGATGAGCATCATCACGATGAAACTCGTCTTCATCCGGTTCCTCCAACGCTCCTCCTCTCCCGCTAGATAGCGGGCGATCTAGATTCGCCTCGCCCTAGTGGTGTACCTTTGTAACTGTTACCGCTGAATCGGTGAACCTGTCTCCGACACTCCTCCCGATCATCGAGACTCGGGAACCTTACCCTTGTACACGACATACGCCGGCATCGCTATGCACTAGCCAAACTAAACGTTAGTACCAATTCACAGACAATACATAAGCAATATATAAGTATGCAAATGAACGATCGAAGAGAAAAGCAAGACATTAATAGCATCGATTACATCTAAGTTGAACGACTCTCAAACCAAAGAGACATACTACAAGTTCATTAAAGTTTAATTACAACATGAGCCAATCGATGTTTCGAACTAGAAAACTCGACTCAAGGGACCGGAGCGTGGATGAAGCCGCCGCTCATCGTGGGAGTCATGAAAGAACGGGCGTTGTCATCCTGCATTTGTAGCATTGTGTCGATGTCACCGTTGGACGGTTGATTTCGAGGTAGAACTGCCCGAGGTAATGGCGACATCTTGATGGATGATTTCCGCAAACTCCATCGGATGCGAAGAATTTTGTCGGAGGTCCGCGCCTGGATTGCCGACACGCCGCGCCCAATCTTGAGTTTACTCGGTAGCGAAGTTGATGATGGTCCCGCACGATCGCCCGCATGTGATGGATGGCGAGTAGGCACCCTTCGACAGCCAGCGGCTGCTTGACGCAGCATAACGTCATTGTGGGAGAACACGTGCTTGCCGATTTACGAATAGGCCTGGTGAAGGTGCCTCCAGATTTGGCGAGCCGGGAGAACATCATCAAGAACCTTCTTGACATTTGTGTAGTCTACGCTCGATCGACGGTCCGGGTCGAAATACGTGGCCATGGAATATTTGGGGCTTAGGAGGATGAGCGTGCAACGTGTGTCACCGCAGAAAACACGGAATGTTAAAAGAAAAACGATCGAAATGTAAGAATTCATATGTTACGGGCGGTTGAGGGAGGACTTACTCGGAAAGTAAGGCACGAGGAAGTTATCCTTATCTTGGTTTGCCGTAATGACGCTTCGAGGTAAGAACTCGCGACTTGCCGTCCCCGCCGCTGCCCAAGATCTTGGCACGCATGTAGAAGGGGTCGACTATCACGATGTCCGGGGTCTTGTCGCTAATGATCCGCATTCCATACTCAGCGAAAATAGCTGAACGAAGGTGTAGTGCAGCGGATGAAGGTTCAACATAGCGTGGATGTCATCAAACGCAGGACGATCAGACGCCCGATGGAGTTATCCACAAAGCCCTTGCCCCTCGCACCTTGGCCGCGAAAACCGGTATGCCACATCCTTCTCCCCGAGACGCCGCTTCTCCAAAGAAAGAACACTGTCATGCAGACTCCGCATAGCACCGGTTGCAGCATTGAGCATATTTGTCGGTAGCATCGCCCTACCCGCCACATGCACCCTCCTCGAGATATCCTGCGGTGAAGGTGGCCCATCCTGAGCACGGATCGTACTCGGTGCCGGCTGGCTCGCACCCTTCTTAGTCTTTCTTTTGCGTGCCTTCTTCTTCTCCTGTAATGGGACCGAGTTTTGCTCACAGACCGCCTTCTTGAGTGTGTTGGGGCTGATAATTTCGCACCTCGCCTATCCGAGGCTCGGTGAAGTCGGCAGTGGAGGCGTCTCGAGAGCTGAACGCCAGACGGCGCTCGTTGTAACTTGGCTTCTCCGCTGCACGAGCTAGATCGCACACGCCTTTTGTTGGGTTTGGTTCTTGAGAAGGAGGCCCCATGAAGTCGCCATCGCATCCATGCTCGGCAAAGTACTGATCGACGCTGCCAAATGTATCATAGTCGTCGTCGCCGTCGTTTCGATCCTGTGCCATATGCATGTTTGGATCCGATGGCATAGGGATGTCGGCACCGTACGGGCGGTCTTGCCATGGGGCCGACTTGCGCCGCACGATCGGGCGGTGTTGTCTTTGGGTGGTGTCCCCGCCCCAAACGAATCTGGCTCTTTCGCCAAAGCAGGGCCAGCTCAGGCAAGGCGCCGAGGGTCATCACGTCATCATCGCCGGCCCCGACGGGTCGATTCGAGGTAACAAGTCGTTGCAGCCTGGCAGCACCAACCAGTTGAACCCTAAACAAGTTGGGTGGCATCGGGTACCGTGGAACAAGGGTTGCCCGTTGAACGATTTTGCCCTTGGCGACATCGACCAACTCGTTGTTCACGGCGGAGGAGAGTGCACGAACGTCGGCGGCGCCCTGCGAAAACATGTAGGGCGTCGGGGATGCCCACCAAAGGCAAGGAGATGAAGTCCTCGCCGAGAGAGGCTTAATTAGTTACCGTGATGATGGCGCCGAGCTCGGCTAATGTAGAGGCACCGCCAACGGCGGGTGCAGCGATTGACGGAGGGGCCGCTTGCTGCAGAGGTGCCGGCGGCGTACACCCGGTGCATTAAGCTCCGTGCGGCGCCGGAGACACTAATGCCGCCCGCCGGAGGCACCAATGGCCCCGCCATCGCATTATGCGAAGTTGCTGGCCGTGAAGCTAGGAATCGGGCGGCCCTGCTGGCGCCCGCAATCCACGACTCAACCCCGAGATCAAGGTAGGCACAAGGGCGGTGATCGCCGCCCGAGTCGTTGTTCCACTTGCTCTTGGACAATCTCCGAATCCGCGCCACTGTGCCTTGAGTTCTTGAACCTCTCGCGCATGGCTTTCCGAGCTGGTCTTTTCTCCTTCCGCACACCAGCGTATAGTATGACCCCATTTTGTCGACAAGCCTTTGCCGCCACCGACCAGCCGACGCCGGCCATCGAGCTTATCCTTGTTCTTCATTACATTCAACCCCTATTTAGAGTGGTGTCCCAAGGGTTGCTCTGAGTCGACCCAGCCATCGCTTTCAATGCCCACGGAAGGAATGTGAACCATTTAGAAATTGGCTTCATTAATTAGAATGCAACCATATGGAGCTAATTACGCTGGGTGTATTCCTTACGAGAACAAGCTCAAGCTGCCTGGTCTTGGATCCGTGGTAAGCTCCTTTGTTTTCGGTCCTTCTTGTACCGGCCCCGACAAAGTTCCTGGTCTGCTTGTCACCGTATGTATCGAAGAGGGCGGTAGGCCTTGCTCGCACGGTCCGCCTCCTCCTTGTCCCATATAGGCTCCGCCACTCAGAACCGCCGGACCGAGTGTGTGTTCCCATATGTTCAGCTCCGCATTTGTTTCCCCACTCACTTGATTGGGAGCTTGCGGTGCTCGAGCAATTGATCTTGAAGTCGTTGTAGTCATCTTCGGTGATCGAAGGATTTTTCTCCTTGATCTTTCGATAACTCTCACCTTTCTCGATCATTCTCTTCACATTGCTTTTCCAAGTAGACAGGGCCTTGCTCATCTTCGTGAGGGCAGCATTGTTCACTTTATTCCCTTTGAGGCTTGTGTTTTCAAATTCAGCGGGAACTTGTATCGCTCGTGCAGCTTCGTGAAGAGGAGGTTGCGCAAATTCCTCGGTCAGATGCCTCGTGTTCTCGGTGTTGATCGAGACGGTGCTCGGACAATGCACCCGAGTTGAAGCGAGTACCCTTGACTATTCGCTCGGGCCGTTGGATTCCTGCTGGAGTCCACTTCAGTAACTTCCTCCTTGAGGGTGCGGAGCACGATCGGGCGCCGTCCTTCCGCTGCCTCTTTGGTTGGCTGCCATCGTAAAGGCGCGCCGCCATCATCATGGTGGCATCCTCGGCGGCACCATCGGTGGTGGCATCGGTGTGGTCATCCTCGGCGGCACCATCCGTGGTCTCGTGGATCGGTGGGGAAGGCGCGGCCTCATACAAGTGAGGTTGTTCCTCCATCTCTGGGACAGCTCCTGTAATGCCTTGCCGCCTCAACCCCGGCCTCATCGTTAGGGCCATGTTTCTCTCTAAATAGAAACAAAGTTTGGTCAAAAGTTGGTTATTGTCAAGGAACAAGATCATGGTCTCATCATTTAGGGTTTGTCGACACCGAGGCATCCTAAAATCTAAGCTTTTATCATTGAGGGTTTTTCGACGCCAAGGCACCCTAAAAGCCTAACTTTTCATCATTTCGGTTTTATCGACACCGAGGCACCCTAAAAGCCATGCATTAGTCACAAGTACGCAGGGCACTTGATCCTACTTAATTAACTACTAAGATACCTGCCCATGCATTAGTCACAAGTACCCCATATGTCCTATTTTTAGCAAAGTCATGCTAAAATTCACGGAAAATTTCAGCATGACCTTTGCTGAAAATAGGACATATGGAGTACCCGAATTTGCCGGAACGGAAGTTAATCGACATTCCGCAAACTCAAGGGCCTCTCGGGTACTGCAAAATCATCGCGACACGATGGTCGGAGACAAAACCCAGCAAACTAGCAAAATCATCACAAATTGTTTTCGTTAAAGATGATCATCATCTTTACAAGTCTTTCTCAATGTGATCACAAGTAATTCAGAGGCATCACAAGTAATTGAGAGCATCACAAGGCATTAGTAGTTCAAGACATGAACAAGTTTTACAAAGCACATCAATATGTATTGTATTTCATTGTGGAGTTATATACAGTATGTTACAACAAAGAAACAGCTTAATCCATGCCTCAGCTTATCAACAGTCATTACTTGTCAAATATGTAAGAAGGAACAATTTACTTGTGACATAGTTACAAATGATGATGTAATAAAGCAACACCCTACACTAGCCTAAAAACAAGTGAAGTTTCACCCATATAAGAACAAGTGAATTCTAGTCCCATTGACACTCCCTGGTTTCTACAAACACTAGTACTAGGGCACACAAAAGTTCTGAAATTTGTGTGCCTAACTGAATTAACTGAATTTTCAAGAATCAATAAACTGAATTTTCAAAACTGCAAGAAGCCAATTAAAAAATCCTTGCACTCTGTCAAATTAACTATTGTTTTTCACTTTGTGCCAGCACCATTAGATTAGTTGGTAAAGTACATCTTTCATCCTAGTACATTCCCTGCCTGTGCGTGCATTTGCAAGCAGTGACGATGAGATTGGCTTTTAGGCCCCGACTAATTAACTACATTGCTCATCGAGAGACCTGCTGTTTATCGGGAGGTGGCAGTACTACTGTACTAGTGTGGTACTGGTTTATTATTTGGAACCTTCGCTTATGAAGCTATCTCTCGGTAAAGATTTGCAACTAGTAGTACATTTTTGGTGGGTGCAAAAGTCCAACAGCACTAGAACTGAGCTGATTGATCTATAAATGTGTAGGAGGAGCTAGATCATTTCCTTTACCAAATAAGCAATTGATCTAGCATCCACCTTTACCAAATGCAAGCAACTGATATGATATGACATGTATAGATGCCGACAATTAGTTATTGTTATCATCTGAGATAATTTAATCAGAAGCGGTGGCAAGGATTTGTGCACAAGCTAGCTAAGACAAGTAGCTTCCTTGCAACCCACAAAGACAAAGGAAAAGAGGGTGAAAAGGGGAGATGGTTAGCTTTGATGAGCAGCAGCATCTTCCTAACCCCTTCTTCTTGTCTCCTCTCACTATCTCTCACACATGTACACATGGCAAACCACAAAGGGTGTGTCAAGAAATTACTAAACTAATAATCCAACCACTAAAGCACTAGATCACTATGTGTATATAATCTTTTATAACTTTGTATATGTATGGCTCCAATGGGTGCCACTGCCATGCATCCTCTCCATCATTTAATCATGATTAGCCCATCATTTTGACCAAAGGTTAGTTAGTTAATTAACTAGTGTATGCCACAGCAGAGCACAGATCGCCATCTAGCTAGTAGCTTTCTAAGGCCCCCTCCTCCTACTGACTAATGGTTCTGGTTAGTAGTTGTACTCCACTATCACACATGATTTGCACCAGAAAAATCTTCACCACATGCATATATAATGTTGATCTCCTATATATGTTTTGCAAAAATTCTATATAATCCCACAAAAATATCGAAGACTAATGGCGAAGCTTCATAAAATTTGACTTAGGTCAAACTAATATGCAGAGTAAATAAAACAGAAAAAGTAGTTAAGTTTATTTTGACAATCACCCAATAAACCACGAAAGAACGGCTCTACCCAACTTATATCCATCCAGAGGCCCAAAGAGAACTGACCCTTAATATATACTCCCTCCTTTAGTGATCTAAACATTCTCATATTTCTTGACGTGATCTAGCCCAAAGAGAACCTAATTCTTAATTATATACTCCCTTTAGTGATCTAAATACTCTTATATTTCTTTCTGTGATCTAAACATTCTAATATTTCTTTATGCGGGGAGTACATGAACTAAAGCACTGTCATGTGTCATCCCATGGAAGAAACAGAATTGCAGAGCAAACTAAAAATTGTTTTATTATTCATAAAGAACTGTCTTGAATTACGCATTACGAGCGAAAGCACTTGTCATGTGTCAAGATTAACCATGGTTAACATCCATGGAGCTGGTTGATGGCTAATGAGTAATGAGAGGGGTTAGCTAGGCAGGCAAAGTGAGACCTTGAGACGGGCTCGACGTTGATGGCGCGGCACTCTGTAGCCCGGAGAGGCCGCGGAGGGAGGGACGGTGCCCGGCGACGGTGGTGTGGACGGGCGGGTCGAGGTGGGGCAGCGTTGGTCGGGGCGGGCCGAGGCGGTGTCGGGCGGCGGGGCAGCGTCGAGGCGGAGTCGGGCGGGCGGGCGGCGAGGTCGCGTCGAGGCGTCGGCTGGGCGGCGGGTCAAGGCCGAGGCGGCGGGCAGCCGAGTGGCGGGACGGGAGGCCGAGGGAGGCGGGCGAGGGAGAGGGAAGGCGAGGAGAGGCGAGGAGGGAGAGGGCGAGGCGAGGGCAGGGCGAGGCGCAGGCGGCGGGCGGCGGTGGATCGAGAGGAGAGAACTGGCAGGGGAGAGGGAAGGGGGATCGGGCGAAGGGGGATCGGGCGAAGGGGATCGGGCCTAATACTAATGGCGCACCTCACCGTGGTGCGCCATTAACATGTCCATACTAATGGCGCACCTCACCGTGGTGCGCCATTAGTATTTTTTTTTATTTCAACTCGAGCCAAAAGGTTATGTACTACGGTAACCTATCCACGTCAAGCCCACTCTACTAGCTCGACTAGTCAAGCAGCCAGTTCTCACACCAGAGGTCCTGGGTTCGACTCCTGTGCTCCACAATTTTTTTTATCATTTAAAAGCTGTTTGATACTTATTTATGTTTAAATATGTTCAAACTTGTTTAAATAATAACAGTAATATTTTTTATAAGACAAGAGCATTTAAAAGCTGTTTGATACTTTTTTTATAAGGCAGTGCAAAGGTGGGGGTCGGGCGGCGGTTGAGTAGGGGAATCGAGGGTGCGGTGGGTTTGGGCGGCGTGCCGGTGGACTGGGGGGGTGCTCGGCGCCGAGGGGGACCGGATCTGGCGAGGTGGGATAGCGATCGAGATGGAGGGGGATCGAGGTGGGCTCCACAAATTTTTTTAGCATTTAAAAAGCTGTTTGATACTTATTTGTGTTTAAATATGTTCAAACTTGTTTAAATAATAACAGTAATATTTTTTTATAAGACAGAGCATTTAAAAGCTGTTTGATACTAATTTTTTTATAAGGCGCGCTGGGTGCGGGGGGTTGGCGGCCAGTGGACTGGGGGTGCTTTCGGTAGGGGGGGCGGATCTGGCGAGGTGGGATAGCGATCGAGATGGAGGGGATCGAGATCGAGTGTCCATGAAATTTAAAAATATTCATGATAGTTCAAAAGTACCCATGAAATACAATCGAGAAATGAAGGCTACGATTTAAATACAATCGATCTTAGCTAGCTATCTGTTCACAATCTTCTTGCCCTTCTTTTTCGCAAATGGAGTTCTTACGTGGAACGGACGCCTTTAGGTAGGGTGGTCCTGCTTCTTCTTGTGGTGTATGCTGCTACTTCATCATCGCCGTCATGTTCGATCCTCGGTCGCCAGACTTGTCAAGTCTTGCTCATTGGCTACTCCATCCATTCCGATGATCTTCCTTTGCCTCTCCTCACGACAACACGACCGGGCTTTGGCGGGTCGGTAATGAAGAAGCATTGGTCCACTTGGGAAGCCAGTACCTATGGCTCATTTTTCGCGGTGACGCTTATGCCATGGGTCTTGATTTGGCTTGGGTATAACCATGGTGGTGAAATACCGTCTTCTTTATGACGTTCTTGGCCCATCCGACACGGAACATCGGGACCTTCTCTCCAACAGTAGCTCAGCTCCCAGATCTCCTCGATCCTTCCGTAGTATCTGTCCTTGTCGTTACCGTGTAGGATTCCATCGTTACCCGGAGTTCGATAACCATCGCCTTCATGTCCTTGGCCTCGTGTAGAATGTGTAGTTGATATCGTGACGCCTCATAGGTCATCAGGTTGTGCTCGGCGCCTCGTGACAAGGCGAATATGAGTTGTTCTTCCGCGAAGAATCCTCATGTAAAGGGTACGGCGTGAAGCTTATGCTTGAACCAACGCGTGAAACATGAGTTGTGCTCTTTGAGTGTATCTCCGTCCGTCCTCTCGCTGGCCTCGGTCATTGTACGCCTTTTAATAAAGGTTTTGTGCTCTACCACCCAAGGATCGACCACGCCTATGTGTTGTAGCGCGACTAGGTTTGCTCTTTCAAAGTCGGCGAAGTCGACCAAGTCGACATGCATTTCGCGGCGACCCTCACGGTGACCCCATCCAGCGAGCCTGCCGAGGTGCCTGCTGACGGCAGACCAACGGGTTCTCGATGCCTAGATAATTCGTGCAGAGGAGATGCACTCTTCGGTCGAAAAGCCCCGCTATGCTTCCTTCGACGTGACATGTTGCTAACGTATCCTTTGATGACACCATTCATCCTTTCGAACGGCATCATGCTGTGCAGAACGCCGCCCGAAGTTGGATGATATCCTCCACTATATGGACCAGCAGATGCACCATAACGTCAAGAATGCGGGCGGAAGTACATCTCAAGCTCGCATAGTATCACCACGATCTCTTCCTCGTAGCCTTCGAGTTGCCTCACGCCAATCGACTTCCGAGATGACGTCAAGAAGTTGCATAGGCCAAATAGCATTTCACGGACGTGCGTGGCCCATGATCCCACGGATTGCAATCGAAGTATTGCGTCATCAAGACGTGATACCGTGAGACTTCATCCCGCTGAACTTCGCTTCACTGGGTCTAGGTATCTCGCTTATCTTCCCACAGAATCAGAAGGAAGTTTTACTCCTAGGAGGCAGGTGAAAACTGCTCGATCTCCTCCTCGACTTAGAGTGAAGCACGCGGAGGGTAGTCATTTCCGGTCTTCTTGGCCTTTTTGCCTTTGCGACGACTTTTCGTGGTCCCGCTTCATCATCATCATCATCATCATCATCATATATAGCGTGAAGCTCCTGCCCGATGCCCATTGATTTCAAGTCCGCCTTGCTTTCGCCCATCTTTGGTCCTCTCCGCATGTTGAGCAGGGTACCAAGCAGACTCGCACACGCTCTTCGTGATATGCATGACATCAAGGCTGTGAGGCACACGGTGGATCTTCCAAGACGGCAAGTCCCGTAAAATGACCTCGCTTTCCATACCTTCAGCAGCGGCTCGCGCTTTTCGCTTCTTTTCCGGCTCTGGCGCCTTTTGCTTCTTTCCGGCGGCAGGCGTCTTTCCAATTTTTCAACAGCTTGTCTATTTCGCCGCCTCGTACATCGGCGTATCGGGTTCGGTTTCACCATCGAACAGATCCTTGCGCTTCTCCACGGGTCATCGTCGCGAAGCCACCTTCGATGTCCCATGAACACGGTTTTCAAGACCCGGATCTCTATCTAGCTGGCGATACGTTGTGTCATCCATGCACCTTACGATCCGTAAAATCCGTGGACTACCTGCCCCGCGACATATCCAGAATCGAGATAGTCGGCACCGCCGTGAGCAAGCGGCTCTCATAGGGAAATATTCTTTCTGCGGCGCCCCACGTATTGGCTGGCGTTTTCCACAGCGTGTCAAGCTCCTCTTCAGCAGCCCCAGACATGATTGATGTCGCTCCTGGTTGTTTGGCCCTTCAATTAGCATACTCATGTGAATGTACTTCCTCTTCATGCACAACCAGGGGAAGGTTGTACATCCACACAAACACAGGCCAGGTGCTATGTGTGCTTCTCGGCTGCCAAACGGATTGACTCCATCGGTGCTCGCGCCAAAGACGATGTTCCTTGGATCGCTCCCAAATTCCGAGTCTTCGGTTCAACGCCACACCGCTCGCATCCTTAGGGTGACTCAAGATCTTGTCTTTTTATCTATCTCCGGATCATTTGCGCCATCTTCCCGCTTCTTCTCCTCCCTATCCGCTGGCTAACGCAGGAGCTTTGCTACCTTAGGGTCCGCGAAATAGCGCCTGCAGACGAGGAGTGATCGGAAAGTACCACACCACTTTTCGAGGAGCTTTTCCTCTTCTTGTATCGAGTGACGCCGCACACCGGACATATGGTAGACTCGCGTGCTCGTCCCGATAAATGATGCAATTGTTCATGCACACATGGTATTTCACGTGCGGTAAATCCAGAGGACACACGATTTTCTTCGCCTCCTCCAAACTGGTCGGGCACTTGTTCCCCTTGGGAAGACGCTCGTGCTGTAATGACATGTTCTCGCCGAAGCACGCGCCGGTCATTTTGTGTTTTACCTTCATCTCCGTGGCCATGAGCGTTACTTTCAAAGCGGTATCCTCGGCCTGCATCCTTCATACAATGGAGTAACCGCGTCTAACTCAAGTTGATCCATCTTGGCTTTCTCTCGGCGGCAGCTCTTGCGTTATCCGTCCGCTTGAGAAGCAGCTCTTGAATATGAGGGTCCTGCACCCAGCCCATCGATGGTCCAGCTGTCGTCGCTCCGCCGCATCATCATCTTCATGATCATGCCCGCCGCCGCTCCCGCATCTTCCTCATCATCATGTCCTGCATCTTCTACATGATGATCGTACAGCATCACAATCGGATCATCTCCCGGGATTCTTCGTCTTCTCGCCCGCCGAGCCGCTGGTGGTTGTCTTGCTGCCCTTCCTCATTTCTTGCCCGCCCGCATGGACGACTTCAGAGTCATCTTCATCACCTTGCCACCGATAGCCATCCATGAAACCACGCAACAGCAGGTGGTCCCGCACCTGCCCGAATCCGGTCCGCAATAAGGCTCTTCACTTGCATCTTCGACACGGACATCTTATCTCCGCCTCGCTCTTTTGAAGCATCTCGCCTTCATGACCTCAAAACCTATTCACGATGCCTTCGGTCATCGTATGGACTATGGTCGTCATGGGTAGAGCAAAACGATATTTTAGAACCAAACAAAAATTTGGCATGACTTTCCCTAAAAATAGGACCAAAAAGAATGCTTAATGCCAAAATTTCGCTAAACGGAAATGAATCAACATTCCGCAAAATATTGGCAACTATCGATTTCAAATACCGTACACCTCCAAACACAAACACATATGCAACACCACAAACATATGCAACACCAACTAACATACATAGATCTAGCTAGGCAGTAAAAAGTGCATGTGCACATTGTTGTAAGGAGAACAACCTAAATATAGCTTCCCCTTACTTACCTATTAAAACAAGGTAATTTAACCACTTAATTTGAATGAATCTATGGTGGAAATGAGGTGAAAAGAGGAGGCACCCAGACAAGGAGGAGGTGGAGAGAATGAAGTGGGGAGAAAGTGAGTGTGTGGGTAGGAGAGGCTGTCCCAAATATCTTGTTGCTGCCCACTTACTAATGGCGCACTTTCTTCAAGGTGCGCCATTAGTAGTTACAACTACTAATGGCGCACTTAAGCAGGATGCGCCATTAGTATGTTTGGATAGGCGACTAGTTCAAAAAAATTTATACTAATGGCGCACTCACCGCCGGTGCGCCATTAGTAGTTACAACTACTAATGGCGCACTTGGGAAGGATGCGCCATTAGTATGTTTGGATAGGCGCACTAGTTCAAAAAAAAATTCTATACTAATGGCGCACCTACTGCCTGGTGCGCCATTAGTAGTTACAACTACTAATGGCGCACTTGGACCGGATGCGCCATTAGTATGTTTGGACAGGCACACTAGTTAAAAAAAATTTGATACTAATGGCGCACCCATAGCATGGTGCACCATTAGTAGTTTAAACTCTAATGGCGCATCGATGGTGGTGCTTATTATAGATACTAATGGCGCACCATCTTTCCGTGCGCCATTAGTGTCAATCCCATCTATAGCCCTTTTCCTAGTAGTGTATGACGCCTTTAAAGGTCGCCTTTGTAGGTTTAACTTGAGGGTCTATGCCCATTTTATGCACCGTATCCTCGATAAAGCAGGTTCAGGTTGCTACCGCTGGCCCATCGTGACTCGGTGAGGTGAAATCCACAATAATTGGGTCAAAACCAATGCGGCGTAAACCGCCGTGACGTAATGCTAGGGGTGGTCCTTCGATCAAGGTGATCGGGCGGGGAAGACCATGGGTTGAACTTTGGGGCGCATCGCCTCCATCTCATATACGCCCCTTAGTGCACGCCTCCGCCCTTTTGGGTATGTGGGTTGCGATATCATGTTCACCGGTCCGCACTTGTGTGGGAAAACCCTTCGTCCTCTATTGTTCGGCGGCCGGGCTCTTCCTCTCGCCGCTTATGCAGCCTCTTGTCATTGAGTTCGCACTTAACTTGCCTGCTTGCTTGAACACCCAACAATCCCTGTTGGTGTGATTGGCTGGTTTTGGGTGCCATGTATCCGCATGCGATCGAGTATTCGGTCCAAGTTGGACGGCCCTGGGTATTTTTTTGAATGGCTTCTTCCGCGACCGGTTTAGAGCCTCGAATCCGCATTGATGGTCGATTTTCAGCATTATCGCCAAGCACGCGCGCTTTGTTCTTGTTGCGGCGCGACCTGCCATTGCTGTCCTTGGTATCCGAACTATCGTGGTGTTTGGCCAAGTTGTTGCTTCGAGCTAGCTAGCTGTCCTCTCCCGCACAAAAGCGGGTCATGAGTGTTGTGAGGGCTGCCATGGATTTCGCTTTTCTCGTCCTAGGTGCCGGGCAAGCCACTCGTCACGAATGTTATGTTTGAAGGCTGCAAGGGCCTCTCGATCCGGACAATCAACGATTTGATTTTTCTTTGTTAGGAACCGTGTCCAGAATTGTCCGCCGATTCTTCCGCTGCTGAATTATGTGGCTAAGGTCATCGGCGTTCGGTGGTCGCATATATGTGCCCCGGAAGTTATCAAGGAATGCGGCTTCCGTGTCCTCCCAACAACCAATTGATTCTCGCCGGCAAGCTGTTGAGCCAATGCCGAGCTGGTCCTTTAAGCTTGAGGTGGGAGGTATTTGATGGCGTGTAGATCATCACCAAGGGCCATGTGGATATGGAGGAGATAGTCCTCGATCCATCCGCAGGATCTGTGGTACCATCGTATGATTCGATGTTTACGGGTTTGAAGCCCTCGGGATTTGATGATCCATTACTTCATCCGTGAAGCATAGTGGGTGTGCGGCGCCTCAGATGGGCTATATCACGACGTAGCTCATATGAGCTTTGTCTCATCGTGTTCGCCCGCCGGGTTTGTCTGCGGTCCGCACGACGGCAATCATCCCGTCGTCTGCTACGCCCGCGCGATCCGTAGATCGATCTTGTATGTTTTGCCTTATCCTCCAATATATCACGTAAGTCGGCTGCTTTTCCGTGCCTTGGTACATTTTGAGCGCGCTCGGGGTGGCTTGAGCGGAGGGCCGAGAGGCTTTTCCGTCAGCTGCCACGGGTGGCTGATCCGCCATGTCATGCGCTGGTGACTTGGGTGCTTCCTCCTCTTATCGAGGCAACGGCCTGCTTGGGGTAGCTTTTGAGGGCGTCGAGTTCATACTTCTTCGCTTCAAGGACTTCAGTCCATCTGTCACCTAGCAGGTCTTGGTCAGCTCTAAGTTGTTGCTGCTTTTTCTTGAGGCTGCTTTCCGTGGCTATAAGCTCTGCGCTTGAAACGCCTCTGTTCATGGGATCCCCAAAGGTCACAGCCCTAGAGCTTGCTTGTAACTAGTAGCATTGCATCCATGCATCATGTTTAATTTTCATGAAATTTGAAATGGGGATTGCCTAAACCCCTAGCACCAAAATAATGCAAATACGTTCAACTTCAAAATATTTTCAGTGACCCAAATGGCTTTCAAAAATGTTCACCATTTTTGGAAAAATGCTGGAAACAGTAATCAGAGATGTTGCACATTTTCCCATGACATTTGGATCTTTGAATTAAATCATAAGTATTTGAATTTGGACATTTAAATTCTATAAAATATTTTAAATGTCCAAATAATCCTAAACTGAAATGTTCCATGTTAGATATATTCTATACATTGGGCATGCACAGTTTGGTGATTTTTAAAAGTGCCTGGATATTTTTAATAAAGCCGCAGAGTTTTCAGAATAATAGAAAAACAGAAATAAAGAAAGAGAGAGAGAAACCTTACCTGGCTTACCTGCACAGCCCAACTGGCCTGGCACTGTAGCAGCCCAGCCGGGCAAAAACAGGCCCAGCCCAACTCCCCACCGTCTTCAACCTCTGCCAAGAGGCAGAGGCGCGTCGACGCCACAGTGCCACCTCCACCACCTGCCCGCTTCACTCCCCGACGCCTGGACGCCTCGCAGCCACGAACCCCCTCGATCCCCTAGACCCCTCGCTCTCCCTCTCCTCGCTCCCTCCTCTCTCGCCTCTCTCCTCGAACCCGAACGAGCTCACGCCGATCGCTGACAGTACCCATGGCCACAGCCATCCTCGAGCCTCCCGACATGCCCCCGAGCTCCGCCTAGTCTCTCCCCTCCCTCACCGAGCCTCCCGACACCGGGCGCCCCGAGGCGCCGCCTCGCTGCTTTTCCTTCGACTGGGCCGCCGCGTGCCTGGGATCTGGCCGAACTCCCGACGCCCCGAGCCCGCTGACCACCTCTCCTCTCCACGGTGAACTCCTCTCCTCTCCCTAGCTCTCGTGCTTATTTGACCTCCGTGGCCGCCGTCCCCACCTCACCCGAGAACCACCGCCTGCCTCGTCGCCGCTGTGGCTAGAGCCACCTGTGGCTCAAGCCGGCACACCACCGTGCTCCACACCTCACCAGGAGCTCAGAGCCACCACCCGCTTCTCCTCCGTGACACCGAGCATCAAACCGACCTCGCCTCAACTCCGGCCGCCTTGAGCTCGCCGCCGATCCTGCCACCCCACCCCAGCTAACTCCACCAAGAGCTTCGGCTCCTCCCTAGCTCCACATAGATAACCTCAGCGGCCCATTTGGTCGCCGGAGTGGCCAAAACCACTCTCGCCGCCGCGTCGGGCTCGCCGGCGGCTAAACGCCAGCAGCCGACTTTGCCTTTGACCACGAGTGGGCCATGTTTGACCCTGTTGAGCCTATGACAGGTGGGGCCAGCCCTGTTAACTAATCAGGTTTAGTTTAATTGATAATTAGCTAAATTAATTATACTGACACGCGGGACCCACTGTCAGGTTTGACCGAACCGTGACCTGTTGACCACTGACGTCACACTGACGTCAGGCTGACGCAGTAATACCCTTTTCTGGATTTAATTTAATTCAGGAAATTTCAGAAAATACCCCAAACTTCAAATATTCATAACTTTTAATCAGAACTCCAAATTAAATAATTTATATATGAAAATGATCAAAAATATGAAGAATCTGTTTATGCCATGATCATGCATGTTTGAACAAGTTAACCTCACTGAATAAGATGAATCATGATTAGGTTAATTTATGAACTAGCATTTGGAGTTGGAGTTCAACCTTGTTTGAATTCCACTTCAATTAACTTGGATTACTGCTGCATTAGGTGAATCCAAGATCTTAACATGACATGTCATTCATGTGAATGTGCATTGCATTGATTGTGTTCTCTCTTGTTTGCCGGTAATTGTCCCTCT
This sequence comes from Aegilops longissima, assembly GCA_021605205.1. Taxonomy (NCBI): domain Eukaryota; kingdom Viridiplantae; phylum Streptophyta; class Magnoliopsida; order Poales; family Poaceae; genus Aegilops; species Aegilops longissima. The sequence goes on from CM038681.1 coordinate 606,952,183, forward strand.
CGGTGAGACGAGCGCATCGACGATGAATTCGATGACACCGATGAAGAATTATATTATCTTCAAGTGCTGTGCAAGCAAAACCCCTTGTTCATTCCGATATAATCCCACTCTCGCCTCTGCTCTATTTTACTGCATTAGGACAACAACGACTCATGTGTTACTTGCTGCATGTAGCTGAACCCTTTATCCTCTCGTGATGACCGTCATTCCACAAGAATTAGATGAAACCCACTAGCATGAGTAGGAGTTGTTTGAGCCATGTTGTGCCTACTCATTCATGCTTGTTTGTCATGCCTGCATCGCTTAGAGTTGAGTCAGGTCGATTCATCGGGAATGAATTGGAATGGTGTGTGAACATGTCCCCTGTGTGTGAGCTAAGTGTGTGAACACGATTTGGTAAATGTAGCGGTGAGAGGCCATGTAGGAGTACATGGTGGGTTGTCTCATTGCAGCCGCCCTCGTGAACTGAGTTCTGTGTTTGTGATCCATGATACAGCATTACCACGCATTGGGCCCAAACCAATGGACCCTCTCGACTTTCGACCACCCTTGTCCTCGGTCCGAGTTGCAAGTAGTTTCGTGTTTGTAGTATGTCAAATGCGACGCAACGCTGACCTTAGGGGTGGGTTGTGTTGCGGTAGGCACTCGTGGTCGTGTACCACCAGTGCCCGCTTGGTATCTCGGGAACCCGCGCACATCGCTCGGGCTGTATGGGAAACCTCGCGGACTCCCTACGGATGGAACCCGAATAGGCGATAAACTGGACTAGGTACTTGAGTGTTTAGGTAGGTGTGGCCGACATCCACGTTGGGCTTCCGCTGAAGGTTGCCGAGTACATGTCGTAAACGGTGTAAGTGGTGAAAGCGCAGGTGAAGAAGTACACCCCGCAGGTTTAATATGATCTATTCAATAGCCGTGTCCGCGGAAAAGGACTTTCTGGTTGCCATATCAGTTCATAGACAAGTGAAAGTGGATACTCTAAAATGCGCAAGATAAGCGTGAGTGCTATGGATGGCGTTCTCCTAGGGAGACGGAGCGGGTCCATAGTGGTGTATTGATATGGTGAATATGTGGACTCGTAGCGCCACCTCAAAGGAGTTACTTGCAAATGTAGTTCGGTGATAGCCACCGAGTCAAAGCTGGCTTGCTGCAGTCAAACTCCACCACCCCTTTTGATAATGATGCATATGTAGATAGTTCGATGTAAGTCTTGCTGAGTACAATTGTACTCACGCTTGCTTATTTTATGTTTTGCGAGAGACGCTCGCCTCGCTAGTAGTTCCGCTTGACTTTGACGCTTAGCTTGTTACCTCAGCTACGATCTTGTGCCCCTCGGCAGATGCGGTAGATAGTCGAGCTTCTCAGCCTTTTTCATTTAGGAGATGCACTCTTGATCGAAAAGCCCCGCTATGCTTCCTTCGGGCGTGACATGTTGCGAACGTATCCTTTGATGACACCATTCATCCTTTCGAGCGGCATCATCTTTGTGCAGGAGCGTCGGCCCGAGTTGGATGATATCCTCCACTATATGGACCAGCAGATGCACCATAACGTCGAAGAATGCGGGCGGAAGTACATCTCAAGCTCGCATAGTATCACCACGATCTCTTCACTGTAGCCTTCGAGTTGCCTCCGCCAATCGACTTCCGAGATGGCGTCGAAGAAGTTGCATAGGCCAAATAGCATTTTCACGGACGTGCGTGTCCATGATCCCACGGGTTGCAAGCTGGAAGTATCTGCGTCATCGACGCGTGGCGGTCGTGAGACTTCATCCCGCTGAACTTCGCTTCGCTGGGTCTAGGTATCTGCTTATCTTCCCAGCGTAACCGTAAGGAAGTTTTACTCCTAGGAGGCAGGTGAAAACTGCTCGATCTCCTCGACTTAGAGTGAAGCACGCGGGAGGTAGTCATTTCCGGTCTTCTTGGCCTTTTGCCTTTGCGACGACTTCTACGTGTCTGCTTCATCCTCATCATCATCATCATCATCATCATATATAGCGTGAAGCTCCTGCCGATGCCCATTGATTTCAAGTCTGCCCTTGCTTTCGCCCATCTTTGGTCCTCTCGCATGTTGAGCAGGGTACCAAGCAGACTCGCACACGTTCTTCGTGATATGCATGACATCAAGGCTGTGAGGCACACGGTGGATCTTCGATCGGCAAGTCCCGGAAAACAGACCTCGTTTTCCATACCTTCAGCAGCTGCTCTGGCGCCTTTCGCTTCTTTCCGGCTCTGGCGCCTTTTGCTTCTTTCGGCGGTGGGCAGTCTTTCCAATTTTTCAACAGCTTGTCTATTTCCTCGCCGCTCCTCGTACAGGCGTTATCGGGTTCGGTTTCACCATCGAACAGATCCTTGCGTTTCCTCCACGGGTCATCGTCGCGAAGCCACCTTCGATGTCCCATGAACACGGTTTTGAAGACCGGGATCTCTATCTAGCTGGCGATCGTTGTGTCATCCATGCACCTTACGCATCCGTAAAATCCGTGGACTACCTGCCCGCGACATATCCGTAACCGAGATAGTCGTGCACCGTCGTGAGCGGTGCGGCTCTCAGGGAAATATTCTTTCTGCGGCGTCCCATGTATTGGCTGGCGTTTTCCACAGCGTGTCAAGCTCCTCTTTCAGCAGCCCGGATACAGATTGATGTCGTTCCTGGTTGTTTTGGCCCTTCAATTAGCATACTCATGTGAATGTACTTCCTCTTCATGCACAACCAGGGGAAGGTTGTACATCCACACAAACACAGGCCAGGTGCTATGTGTGCTTCTCACGGCTGCCAAAGCGGATTGACTCCATCGGTGCTCGCGCCCAAAGACGATGTTCCTTGGATCGTTCCCAAATTCGAGTCTTGAAGTTCAACGCTTGCCAGCCGCTCGCATCCTTAGGGTGACTCAGCATCTTGTCTTTTTTATCTATCTCCGGATCATTTGCGTCATCTTCCCGCTTCTTCTCCTCCCTATCCGCGTGCCAACGCAGGAGCTTTGCTACCTTAGGGTCCGCGAAATAGCGCTGCAGACGAGGAGTGATCGGAAAGTACCACACCACTTTTCGAGGAGCTTTCTTCCTCTTCTTGTATCGAGTGGCGCCGCACACCGGACATATGGTAGACTCAGCGTGCTCGTCCCGATAAATGATGCAATTGTTCATGCACATATGGTATTTCACGTGCGGTAAATCCAGAGGACACACGATTTTCTTCGCCTCCTCCAAACTGGTGGGCACTTGTTCCCCTTGGGAAGGCGTTCGTGCGAGAATGACATGTTCTCGTCGAAGCATCGTCGGTCATTTTGTGTTTTACCTTCATCTCGAGGGCCATGGCGTTACTTTCGGCGGGTATCCTCGGGCCTGCATCCTTCATACAATGGAGTAACGCGTCTAACTCAAGTTGATCCATCTTGGCTTTCTCTCGGCGGCAGCTCTTGCGTTATCCGTGCGCTTGAGAAGCAGCTCTTGAATATGAGGTCCTGCACCCAGCCCATCGATGGTCCAGCGCGTCGTCGCTCCGCGGCATCATCATCTTCATGATCATGCCCGTCGCCTGCTCGGCATCTTCCTCATCATCATGTCCTGCATCTTCTACATGATGACTGTATGCAACATCACGATCGTGATCATCTCACGGGATTCTTCGTCTTCTCGCCCGCCCGAGCCGCGGTGGTTGTCTTGCTGCCCTTCCTCATTTCTTGCCCGCCCGCATGGGCGACTTCGTAGTCATCTTCATCACCTTGCCACCGATAGCCATCCATGAAACCACGCAACAGCAGGTGGTCCGCACCTGCCGAATCCGGGTCCGCAATAAGGCTCTTCACTTGCATCTTCGACACGGACATCTTATCTCCGTCTCGTTCTTTTGAAGCATCTCGGCCAGCGGACCTCAAAAACCTATTCACGATGCCTTCGGTCATCGTGCGGACCATGGTCGCGCATGGGTAGAGCAAAAGCGATATTTTAGAACCAAACAAAAATTTGGCATGACTTTCCCTAAAAATAGGACCAAAAGAATGCTTAATGCCAAAATTCTGCCAAACGGAAATGAATCAACATTCCGGCAAAATATTGGCAACTATCGCATTTCAAATACGGTACACCTCCAAACACAAACACATATGCAACACCACAAACATATGCAACACCACGAACATACATAGATCTAGCTAGGCCGTAAAAAGTGCATGTGCACATTGTTGTAAGGAGAACAACCTAAATATAGCTTCCCCCCCTTACTTACCTATTAAAACAAGGTAATTTAACCACTTAATTTGAATGAATCTATGGTGGAAATGAGGTGAAAAAGAGGAGGCACCCGAGACAAGGAGGAGGTGGAGAGAATGAAGTGGGGAGAAAGTGAGTGTGTGGGTAGGAGAGGCTGTCCCAAATATCTTGTTGCTGCCCACTTACTAATGGCGCACCTCTTCAAAGGTCCGCCATTAGTAGTTACAACTACTAATGGCGCACTTAAGCAGGATGCGCCATTAGTATGTTTGGATAGGCGCACTAGTTCAAAAAAAAATTCTATACTAATGGCGCACCTTGCAGTGCGCCATTAGTAATTACAACTACTAATGGCGCACTTGGGAAGGATCGCCATTAGTATGTTTGGATCTGGCGCACTAGTTCAAAAAAAAATTCTATACTAATGGCGCACCTACTGCAGTGCGCCATTAGTAGTTACAACTACTAATGGCGCACTTGGACGGATCGCCATTAGTATGTTTGAACAGCACACTAGTTAAAAAATTTGATACTAATGGCGCACCCATAGCATGGTGCACCATTAGTAGTTTAAACTCTAATGGCGCATCAGATGGTGGTGCGCCATTAGTATATACTAATGGCGCACCATCTTTCTGGTGCGCCATTAGTGTCAATCCCATCTATAGCCCTTTTCCTAGTAGTGTATGACGCCTTTAAAGGTCGTCTTTGTAGGTTTAATCCTTGAGGGGTCTATGCCCATTTTGCGCACTGTATCCTGATAAAGCAGGTTCAGGCTGCTACCGCCGTCCATCAGGACTCTGGTGAGGTGAAATCCGTCAATAATTGGGTCAAAAACCAATGCGGCGAAACCGCCGTGACGAATGCTAGTGGGGTGGTCCCTTCGATCGAAGGTGATCGGGCAGGAAGACCATGGGTTGAACTTTGGGGCGACTGCCTCCATCTCATATACGTCCCTTAGTGCACGCTTCCGCTCCCTTTTGGGTATGTGGGTTGCGTATATCATGTTCACCGTCCGCACTTGTGTGGGAAAACCCTTCTGTCCTCTATTGTTCGCGGCCGGGCTCTTCCTCGTCGTCGCTATGCAGCCTCTTGTCATTGAGTTGGCACTTAACTTGCTGCTTGCTTGAACACCCAACAATCCCTGTTGGTGTGATTGGCTGGTTTTTCGGGGTGCCATGTATCGCAAGCGATCGAGTATTCGGTCCAAGTTGGACGGGCCCAGGTATTTCTTTTGAATGGCTTCTTCCGTGACGGGTTTAGAGCCTCGAATCCGGCATTGATGGTCGTATCTTCAGCATTATCGCCGTTAATGCGGCGCTTGTTCTTGTTGCGTCGCGACCTGCCATTGCTGTCCTTGGTATCCGAACTATCGTGGTGTTTGGCCAAGTTGTTGCTTCGAGCTAGCCAGCTGTCCTCTCCCGCACAAAAGCGGGTCATGAGTGTTGTGAGGGCTGCCATGGATTTGGCTTTTCTGTCCTAGGTGCGGGCAAGCCACTCGTCACGAATGTTATGTTTGAAGGCTGCAAGGGCCTCGCATCCGGACGATCAACGATTTGATTTTTCTTTGTTAGGAACCGTGTCCAGAATTGTGCGCCGATTCTTGGCTGCTGAATTATGTGGCTAAGGTCATCGGCGTCGGTGGTCGCACATATGTGCCTGGAAGTTATCAAGGAATGCGGCTTCGAGGTCCTCCCAACAACCAATTGATTCTGGCGGCAAGCTGTTGAGCCAATGCCGAGCTGGTCCTTTAAGCTTGAGTGGGAGGTATTTGATGGCGTGTAGATCATCACCATGGGCCATGTGGATATGGAGGAGATAGTCCTCGATCCGGACCGAGGATCTCGTGGTACCATCGTATGATTCGATGTTTACGGGTTTGAAGCCCTCGGGATTTGATGATCCATTACTTCATCTGTGAAGCATAGTGGGTGTCTTGGCGCCCTGTATTGGGCTATATCACGGCGTAGCTCATATGAGCTTTGTCTCTTGTGTTCGCCCGGCCGGGTTTCTTTGTGTCCGCACGGCGGCAATCATCCCGCGTCGTTGGGCGCCCGCGCGATCCGTAGATCGATCTTGTATGTTTTGCCTTATCCTCCAATATATCACGCAAGTCCGGCGCGTTTTCCTGTGCCTTGGTACATTTTGAGCGGCGTCGGGGTGTGGCTTGAGCGGAGGGCGAGAGGCTTCTCGCTGCCGCAGGGTGGTGATCTGCCATGTCATGCGCTGGTGACTTGGGTGCTTCCTCCTCTTATCGAGGCAACGGCCTGCGTTTGGGGTAGCTTTTGGAGGGGCGTTCGAGTTCATACTCTTCGGCTTCAAGGACTTCATCCATCATCACTAGCAGGTCTTGGTCAGCTCTAAGTTGTTGCTGCTTTTTCTTGAGGCTGCTTTCCGTGGCTATAAGCCTGCGTTTGAAACGCTCCTGTTCGGCGGGATCCCCAGTGTCACAGCCCTAGAGCTTGCTTGTAACTAGTAGCATTGCATCCATGCATCATGTTTAATTTTCATGAAATTTGAAATGGGGATTGCCTAAACCCCTAGCACCAAAATAATGCAAATACGTTCAACTTCAAAATATTTTCAGTGACCCAAATGGCTTTCAAAAATGTTCACCATTTTTGGAAAAATGCTGGAAACAGTAATCAGAGATGTTGCACATTTTCCCATGACATTTGGATCTTTGAATTAAATCATAAGTATTTGAATTTGGACATTTAAATTCTATAAAATATTTTAAATGTCCAAATAATCCTAAACTGAAATGTTCCATGTTAGATATATTCTATACATTGGGCATGCACAGTTTAGTGATTTTAAAAGTGCTGGATATTTTTAATAAAGCATGAGTTTTTGAATAATAGAAAAACAGAAATAAAGAAAGAGAGAGAAACCTTACCTGGCTTACCTGCACAGCCCAACTGGCCTTGCACTGTAGCAGCCCAGCCGGGCAAAAACAGGCCCAGCCCAACTCCCCACCGTCTTCAACCTCTGCCAGTAGGCGAGGCGTGTCGACTTGTGTGTGAGCCACCTCCACCCTGCTGCTTCACTCCCCGGCCTCTGGGCGCCCCTCGCGGCGCCCAGACCCCCCCTCGACCCCTAGACCCCTCGCTCTCTCCCTCTCCTCGTTCCCTCCTCTGTCTCGCTCTCTCCCGAACCCGAGCAGGCTCGCCGGCGCCGATCGCCGTGACCATTGCCACAGCCATCCTCGAGCCTCCCGACATGCCCCGAGCTCCGCCTAGTCTCTCTCCCCTCCTCACCGAGCCTCCAGACACGGAGGCGCCCGGCGCCGCCCGCCTTTTCCCCTTCTCGGACCATGGTGCGCCGTCGCCCGATTCGTCGAACTCCGGACGCCCCCGAGCCCGCTGACCACCTCTCCCTCTCCACGGTGAACTCCTCTCCCTCTCCCCTAGCTCTCGTGCTTATTTGACCTCCGTAGCCGCCGTCCCCACCTCACCCGAGAACCACCGCCGCCGTGCCTCGTCGCCGTCGTGGCTAGAGCCACCGTGGCTCGAAGCCGGGCACACCACCGTGCTCCACACCTCACCAGGAGCTCGTAGCCACCACCCGCTTCTCCTCCCGTACACCGTAGCATCAAAACCGACCCCGCCCGAACTCCGGCCGCCGCCTTGGAGCTCGCCGCCGTCGATCCCGGCCACCCCGACCCCGGCTAACTCCACCAAGAGCTTCGGCTCCTCCCTAGCTCCACATAGATAACCTCAGCGGCCCATTTGGTCGCCGGAGTGGCCAAAACCACTCTCGCCGCGCGTTGCTTTCGCCGTGACTAAGCGCCGACAACCGACTTTGCCTTTGACCACAGTGGGCCATGTTTGACCTGTTGAGCCTATGACAGTGGGGCCAGCCACATTAACTAATCAGGTTTAGTTTAATTGATAATTAGCTAAATTAATTATCTTGACACGCGGGACCCTTTGTCGGGTTTGACCGAACCGTGACCTGTTGACCAGCGTCCTGCGGCGTCGGTGACGATAATACCCTTTTACGGATTTAATTTAATTCAGGAAATTTCAGAAAATACCCCAAACTTCAAATATTCATAACTTTTAATCTGTAACTCCAAATTAAATAATTTATATATGAAAAATGATCAGAAAAATATGAAGAATCTGTTTATGCCATGATCATGCATGTTTGAACAAGTTAACCTCACTGAATAAGATGAATCATGATTAGGTTAATTTATGAACTAGCATTTGGAGTTGGAGTTCAACCTTGTTTGAATTCCACTTCAATTAACTTGGATTACTGCTGCATTAGGTGAATCCAGTATCTTAACATGACATGTCATTCATGTGACTGTGCATTGCATTGATTGTGTTCTCTCTTGTTTGCGGTAATTGTCCCTCTCGGTGAGCGGCGTCTGAAGCGATGAATTCGATGACACCGATGAAGAATTATATTATCTTGAAGTGCCGGGCAAGCAAAACCCCTTGTTCATTCGATATAATCCCACTCTCGCGCTCCTGCTCTATTTTACTGCATTAGGACAACAACGACTCATGTGTTACTTGCTGCGGTAGCTGAACCCCTTTATCCTCTGCATGACTGTCATTCCACAAGAATTAGATGAAACCCACTAGCATGAGTAGGAGTTGTTTGAGCCATGTTGTGCCTACTCATTCATGCTTGTTTGTCATGCACACTCTTGCTTAGAGTTGAGTCAGTCTGATTCATCGGGAATGAATTGGAATGGTTGTGTGAACATGTCCCACTGTGTGTGAGCTAAGTGTGTGAACACGATTTGGTAAATGTAGCGGTGAGAGGCCATGTAGGAGTACATGGTGGGTTGTCTCATTGCAGCCGTCCTCGAGAACTGAGTTACGTGTTTGTGATCCATGATACAGATTACTACCACGCATTGGGCCCGAAACCAATGGACCCTCTCGGCTTCTTGACCACCCTTGTCCTCGGTCAGGGAGTTGCAAGTAGTTTCGGTGTTTGTAGCATCTTTGGGGCCGCACATAGCGCTGACCTTAGGGGTGGGTTGTGTTGCGGTAGGCACCGTGGCCCGGTGTACCGAGTGCCCGTTTGGTATCTCGGGAACCCTGCACACATCGTTCGGGGCTGTATGGGAAACCTCGGCGGACTCCCTACGGATGGAACCGAATAGGCGATAAACTGGACTAGGTACTTGAGTGTTTAGGTAGGCTGTGGCCGACATCCACGTTGGGCTTCCGCTTGAAGGTTGCCGAGTACATGTCGTGTAAGCGGTAAGTGGTGGCGTGTGTGAAGAAGTACACCCTGCGGGGTTTAATATGATCTATTGAATAGCCGTGTCCGCGGAAAAGGACTTCAGGTTGCCATATCGGTTCATAGACAAGTGAAAGTGGATACTCTAAAATGCGCAAGATAAGCGTGAGTGCTATGGATGGCGTTCTCCTAGGGAGGCGGAGCGGGTCCATAGTGGTGTATTGATATGGTGAATATGTGGACTCGTGTGCGCCACCTCAAAGGAGTTACTTGCGATCGTAGTTCGGGATAGCCACCGAGTCAAAGCTGGCTTGCTGCGGTCAAACTCCACCACCCCTTTTGATAATGATGCATATGTAGATAGTTACGATGTAAGTCTTGCTGAGTACAATTGTACTCACGTTTGCTTATTTTATGTTTTGCGAGAGGCGTCGGTCTCGCTAGTAGTTCGCTTGGACTTTGACGTTTAGCTTGTTACCTCAGCTACGATCTTGTGCCCTCGGCAGATCTGGTAGATAGTCGGGCTTCTCAGCCTTTTTCATTTATAGTTATGCGTACTCGGACATGATTAGCTTCGCTTGTGCTTTGACTTGTATGCTCGAGTGTTGGGTCATGAGACCCATGTTTGTAATACCTCGCTCCTCGGAGCCTAATGAATAAATATTTAAGTCGTAGAGTTATGTTGTGATGCCACGTCGTATTTACACATATTGAGCATATTGTGTGTATGTTTGAAATGCTTGGTATGTGTGGGATCCGACAAACTAGTTGTTTATCCTCGGCAGCCTCTCATATGGGGAAATGTAGTCTCGTGCTACGGCGATAGTAGTCCGCTTCTGCCCGGTTCACGAGTCCCGCTAGCCCAGCACTCTGCTTGGACACTTGACTGGCGGCATGTGTTTCACGCCGTTCCTATGTCTGTCCCTCGGGAAATGTCACGCGGTGTTATTCGAGTCCTGCCTAGCCTGCTACAGCCCGATATACGAGTCCTGTTAGCCCAGTGCTACAGCCCGAATTTATCGTTGATGATCGACATGCTCGATGTGATTCATGTATGCCTGTCCCCATAGGTTAGCGCGCTTTGGGTTCACGACTAGCCATGTCGGCCGGGTTCTTTGTCATATGGATGCTAGCGACACTATCATATCGTGAGCCAAAAGACGCAGACGGTCCCGGGCCATGGTAAGCGACACCCCGGGAATACCGTGCGTGAGGCCGCAAAGTGATATGAGGTGTTACCGCTAGATCGATGTGACTTGGAATCGGGTCCGACACCCGAGCACGACAAATTAAATCGTCGTCGAGGCTTGCCTCATCTTGGAGGGAGGCGCATAATTATCGTCCTTGACCTCTCTTTACGCGCCTTTGTCGTGCGGACTTGCTTCTCCTCCTCCTGCGTTCGGTCTTTGCTCTTTGGAGGGTTGTCTTCGCCTTTGTCCGGGTGTTATTATCTCCGTGCGGAATCACCGTTTTATTGTGGCGGGATTTAGGCGGCGCCCCGACGTCGGCGCTTCGATTGCTTCTTGGAGGGTCATCCTCCGTTGTTCCATCGCCGTTCCCATCTTTTGGGATGTCCACCATGTATATGTCATATGACGAGGTGGCCTTCCAGTGCTGTGTAGGCGCTGGGTCTTGGTCGTCTCCGGCATCGTCGTCCATACCGTCGATGTCTTCGGAGTCGAAGTCGAGCATGTCGGTTAAATCATCGACAGTGGATACAAAGTGGGTGGTGGGTGGGCGTTGAATTTCGTCGTCCGTATCCCAACCTTCCTGTCCGTGGTCCGGCCAGGGCTCTCCGGATAAAGAGAGAGACTTTAGTGAATTCAGGATGTCGCCAAAGGGCGAGTCTTGAAAGATGTCATGACGATGAACTCCATAACCGGCGCCCAATCGGATTCGATTAGCGGTAGCGGAGGGTTCGAGTCCGGAGAGGAGTCCGGCACCCGAGTCAAGGTCTTCGCAAAGGACAGGGATGGAGTTCGCTCAATCGCCGTAGAGATCGTAGCCCCGAGGCGGTGTCCAACCACTGCGTCCTCGATCGGGAATCCGGCCCGGATTAAGGGTCGAGCGGATCTTTGGTGCGGCCTCGAGTACTGTTCGGCTGCGAGCTAGATCCTGCCCATCGAGACAATGCGGCACGCAGCTACGGCTCGAATCCGTCGAAGATCAAGTCTCCGCGGACATCGGCCGTATAGTTCAAACTTCAAATCTGACCGATGTCGGGCGTAGCTTCGATCTACTCCGGATGGCCTGCGAATTGGCCCACATTGCAAAGCCGCCGAATCTGAAGATCATGCGGGAGAAAAGTCTCACCCTGGACCGCGTCGTTGTTGATGATCGAAGGAGCCATCAGGCCTATCGGTGGCGACACGAGGAACTCTCAATGAAAGCACCAATGTCGGTGTCAAAACCGGCGGATCTCGGTAGGGGTCCCGAACTGTGCGTCTAGGCGGATGGTAACAGCAGACAAGGGACACGATGTTTTTACCCAGGTTCGGGCCCTCTCGATGGAGGTAATACCCTACTCCTGCTTGATTAGTATTGATGATATGGGTAGTACAAGAGTAGATCTACCACGAGATCAAGGAGGCTAAACCCTAGAAACTAGCCTATGGTATGATTGTTGTTCGTCCTACGGACTAAAACCCTCCGGTTTATATAGACACCGGATATGTTAGGGTTACACAGAGTCGGTTACAATGGTAGGAGATCTAAATATCCGTATCGCCAAGCTTGCCTTCCACGCCAAGGAAAGTCCCATCCGGACACGGGACGAAGTCTTCAATCTTGTATCTTCATAGTCTTGGAGTCCGGCCGTGATGATAGTTCGGCTATCTG